>CM076577.1:761457694-762057694 GCA_034641835.2 Pinus albicaulis
TGATGGAGAAGTTTGTTTGTAGGATTCCATAGCTTGGTGATGGCGATGTTTTCCTAATTTGTCTATTGTTTCCCTTGTTATCATTATGTTTCATATTTCTTAGCTGCTATTAAACAAAAAATTATAGGTTGAGATATGTTCTTTGAGGCACCTTAGTCCTCCTGTTTGTTATAGCCTTCATGTTTTCTCTTTTGGCCATCTTAAGGAATTCTTTGCTGCTCCTTAGGTCCACAAATTTTTTGTTTTGTTTCATGCATGGTTATTATGTAAGCTTACAAGTAAGATTTATGGTATTCCTTGCTTATTTGTAGTTCTCAAAACCCTATCTTGAAGCCTTTCTGTGGAGTATTGATTGATTAGGTTAAGATAAAGAGGTGTCGTTCGATCTTGCCCTATGTCCATGCTTGTCAACTTGTTTCAAAGTTCCCAATAGCTTGAAATATGATTTTTAGGAGTTCCCTCTTCATAAATTAAGTTATTTGTTTAAATCTTGTATGTTTTCCCAAAATCTGAAGGTGAATTTCTAAAGTTAAGAGTTCTAATGCTTCTATGTTTCACTGGAATGTTCATCTTATATGTTTATCAGTTTGAGTATTGTTTAATGAGATCAATGGTTTTCCATACCTCATGATTTATATTTCAAATTATATATGTGTAAGACCTCTTAGTCTTTTCCCAAACTTAATGTTCATTACACCATCATACATCAGTTTAAGGATCCATTCACCCTGCTAAATCAACCCTGCAACACACTCTGTTTCATCATTTAGACACTCTTGACTTTCACTTGACTCCATAGCCCAATTTTTTGACATCCTCTCACTCCTCTTATTACTTTTGACCATATTACCCATCCAAAACAATCAACAAACCCTACCTAATAACTAGCCTAAAATCAAAACCCTAGAGCAAAAAGAACACATCCTTTGCACCCAATAGAGTGATCCCTCTCTGAGTCCAGGAAAGCTAGGTCCTCAGACTCCAAAGCTTGGTTCCATGTTACCCTGTCATTTGGTTTTCCAATCTTCCAAATCGTGGGAAACTAACATTCTGGCGATCACGGTGGGACCTTTTGAGTTAGTGGCAATCTAAGTATTCCTTAGGACTCCATAATCCCTTGTTAAAGAGTATCTAGTGATCATTTTGCCACCTCATCGCCACCCTAACATTCTGGCGATCACAGTGGGACGTTTTGAGGATATAGTTGCTTAGAAAACCCCTATAGACTCATTTGAACCTTCTATTGAGATTAGAAAATTGATTGATATTATCTAGTGGCTCATGTACTACTTCATCACCACACTAACACAATATGATCATGATGGACCTTCTGAGTTAGTGACAAACTAAGTTACCCTTAGAACTTCAGATACCCTCATTAAAATCATTGAGAACACACACTATCAGCCAAAGAGTAGACTCTATTTGCTTTATCATTCTAGAAAAATGATGACTCAGTGATAGGACACTCTTACAAACTTTAAGAGACTCAGAAAACCCCAAAAATCCCTTAGATTTTTTTTTTATTACTTATTGGTGGTGGACCATAATACATTTTACCTTCAAAAAAGCTAAAAATTTCCACCTGACGACTCCACTACCCTCCAGTAGGCCTATTACTTCATTAGCACTCATTTGACTTCCTAGAGCTGTTTCACACCAATCCTAAGAAGCTTATGAAACCATTCATATACTGTAATAAGTAAGATACATAAGGGAGGTTAGCCTTAGAAAACAGTCCTAAAAGCTTTCAGCCTCTCTAAATTTTGAAATTTGAGATCTGGCTTCACATAGGATCAATACCAGATCTCATCCGGACCCAAACCCTCCCAACATAGTTGATGACCCAGAGAAGATTTTGTGGCAAACTTCTAGATCTGGAAACTTAACCACTATTAGGACCATCCATATAACAAGCTCTGTGCCTGAAAATCTCATAGCTTTGCAAGATCCCTAGTTTGACTTGCACCATACCAGGAACCTATTCAGAAACAGGTCTCAAACTGATATTGACCAAACTGAACTTGAGCCCTTAGATTTGCACCAGAGTTTGAGTAGAGAAGCTTCTCCTTCCACACCACCTAACTTTCATCTTCTCCATCACTTCAACTCTTTCCATACCAAATCTACTAAAAACTAGTTTGTCAGTCCAGGTACTTCTACCACACCCATCCATACCACCACTGTGCAAACCACTCCACTTCATCCTACACCCCCTATCACAAACCCACCTCTTGTAAATCCTCAAGCTCCCATCATGGCAGCTTGGTATGCACCTTTGGTCTTACCCCAAACCCTAGTGCCTTTTCCCAATGAATATCAATCTAAGATCCCTCATTTCACCGGGGTTGAATCCATCACTGCTCAACAGCATGTAGATAGAATCAATAATGATTTTGATTACATGGATATAGAGGAAGAAACCCTTAAGATGAGAATATTTGCACAAAGCCTAGGAGGAGAGGCCAAAAAATGGTTCAAAGCATTAACTCCTAATTCAATACATGACCTCCCCTCCCTCTATCAAACTTTTATAAAAAAATGGGAAATCAAGAAAAATCCCCTCCAAATCCTGTCTGAATATAAAAACCTTAAAAGGAATGTAGGGGAGAGTGTGCAAGACTATTGCACCAGGTTTAACAGTGTTTACAACTCCCTCCCACCTCACATGAAACCTCCATTAGGCCTAGCACTAGTAAAATTCCCTGAAGGTTTTGATCCTAACATGACTTTCCAATTAAGAGAAAGAGACTCTGAAACCTTAGAAGAAATTCAAAAGGAAAATATTAGTGCAGAGGTAAACCTAATTGAAAAGAGAGTTAGGTTGAAATCAGAAAGGAGGGTAACCTACAAGGATGAAACCATGCCCTCAACCTCCTCTGCTGATACCAAAATAGACAGCCTAATGAGGACTGTGGAGATAATGATAGAAAAGATAAACTTAAATGAGAGGGCCCCTCCTAGGGACAACCAAGTCAATTCCCAAAACCAAAACAGAACTCAAAACTTCAGAAGAGATACCCCTCAAATCAAACAAAGGGAAAATGACCAACAAATCAGACCTCCCTTTCAACAAAATTGTGTACACGAAGATGAAGGAGAAATTATAGAACCTGAAGAAATCCATATAAATTTAATAGGTTCTGATAATGAAGAGGATGTTTTTCTCACTGAAGAAGAACAAGGTTTCTTCTCTTCAGATGAAACTGACACAAACTATGAGGAATCTGAAGACTATTGCTTGGGGTTTGAAATTTCCATCATGGAGATCCATAAGCAATATGATCTTAGGAGTAAAAAACACCTAGATTCAACCAAGAAAGACCAAATAGAGGCTGCTGTTCGGAAAGTACCTGAAAACACCCCTAAGAAAACAACAGAAAATTTCAACACTATAGTTAAGAAAGCTGAAGCAAACAAAGGGAAAATCAGCCAGCCAAACAATGACCTTAGCTATCCTAGTACCTCCACCAATGACCCTAAGAAAACCATTCTGACTAAAACTCCAAAGCAGGATCAACTAACCAAGAATGTAGAAAAGATCATGGTTGATAAAGCTGATGTTAATATGTCCAAAACATTAGTGCCTTTTAGTTTTGAGGGAGAGATTGCCAAAATTAAGATAAATATGCCCCTCATTGAACTGGTTACTCAACCCATATATAGATCTCAGATGTTGAAGGTACTAAACATAGGAAATGATGCTGACACTTTACACTTGGCCAATGACACACCTGAGTTGTTATTTGGACCCAAAATAGAAGGAAAGTATCAGGAAGGAGCCATTCCACCTTTCTATATCAGCCTAAACATACATGACAAAATCTTACATAATGGCATGCTGGATTCCAATGCCTCTCACAATCTCATGCCCAAAGTTGTGATGGAGAGATTAGGCCTAGAAATAACTAAACCTTACAAAGACCTGTACTCCTTCGATTCCAGTAGGGTCAAATTTTTGGGCCTCATCAAGGACCTTTGTGTTAACCTGACACAAGTGCCTGTAAAGAATCTAGTCATGGACATAGTAGTGGCAGATATTCCTCCCAAGTATGGCATGCTCTTATCCAGATCTTGGGGAGCCAAGCTTTAGGGCAACCTTCAACTAGATATGTCATATGCAACCATCCATGTTTTCAACCAGACAAGAAGATTATATCGAGAATCACATATGAAATATATGGTTAGCAGTCAAGACAGACAAGACAACACTCCTCTCTATTCTATTCACTCAGATCTTGATTCTTTCATTCTATATAATGAGGAAGAAAATGTTGAGCAAGTATATGAAGTTGAAACACATCAAGGCACACTACAAAAATCAAATCAGTATTTACATAGAGAACTCAGTATTCAGACCTTTAGCAATATATCACAAACACATCATGACAAAATCAAACTTGACTCTCTACAGACTAACAATGAAACCTCAAAACCAATGGTCAGTTTGACATATGGATCAGGTTGCTCAAAGGGAAGGAAAACATCAGAAACTCAACCCTTCCCTTTTACCTATTCCAAAATGCTAAAATGCCCTCATAGAACAAAAATCCTAGGTGATCCTAAAAAAAGAAATCTTATGTTATTACCTTATCTAGACACCTTATTATCAGAGAGTCTTGTTCCTCCTGAAAAAATGTTGACCCTCACTGATGTGGCCATCAATCCTAAACGGATGTCTGTTGAAACACATATAGAGGGATACAATATAGGAAGTCTAAGAAAACCCAAGGTGATTAACTTATCCAAAACCTTGACACTACACACAAAAATAAAATACTTGAGGTTATGCCAGAAATTTCAGGATGCTCTTGTTTATAGAAGTGAAAGCTCAAAACCTGATGACATAGACATTGTTCCAAAGAGACCTCTTTCCAAGAAGAAATATGAAACCTTTGGACAAATCATATTACTAACTAAGAAAACCAAGGGATGCAGACTGTGTATGGATTTTAGACACTTAGGAAAACCCTCCATGGAATACAAACACCCTTTTCCCAAGATAAGTTATCCTATGCCAAAAATAGAAATTTATA
This sequence comes from Pinus albicaulis, assembly GCA_034641835.2. Lineage (NCBI taxonomy): Eukaryota > Viridiplantae > Streptophyta > Pinopsida > Pinales > Pinaceae > Pinus > Pinus albicaulis. Next base: position 761,462,731 of record CM076577.1, read on the forward strand.
ACAAGGTTACTTTGATTGGTAGTTTTTCAGGTTTTCGTGAGATGATACCACTTCAAATCAATCAACACAAAGACATTTTAAAAGTTCCTTGGGATGAATACATGCTTGACCCAATTTTTCCTAGAATAAGGAAAGCTAAAGACACCTTCCAAGAGGCCACAGCTCCTATTACCAACTTTTTCACTATGATTTACATTGATGACTTTGTCATAAGTTTAGGAGCTGATGAAGATGGACTTTTTCAACTAGACAGTTTCTTTCACAGAAGAAATGTTTGGAAACAAAAATCAAAGAGTGAATGTAAAAGAGAACTTGGCATATTTGAAAATTCTTGGCAGAAATCTTGCACCATGCCCCCAAAAATAGATAGTCATGTTCCTTATCTACAAGAACTGAATGAAAAAGGGTTGGTAGATGATCCTGGGAAAGATAGGGTAATCAAATACCATGGCAATTTAGAGTCTTAGTTAGAATTTCTCATTCATTGTACATATCACTGTTTGATGAAAAGATATTGAGAGAAATCACAAAAAATACAAAAGAGAAAAATGGAAAAGAGGGCAGATTTGAAAAGAGGTAGAGCCCCATGCCCAAAAAATAGAATTACTGAAAGTGTGTAAGTCTAAATACCACTATTAGTGCTTAAAGGAGTCTTGTTTCAATCATCTAGCCTAATCATGGCTAAAGCATGTTTTAAATTTATTTGTTGATAAGTTAGTGAAAGATAATGAGTCAAATTGTTCAAGCTTGACTTGTCAAAAGATAGATTAGGTAGAAAGATACTGGTTCCACATGCCTAAAACAAAACCGAAGAGAAAAATAGGGATGAGTAACAAACAATGTATCCTAGCCCTGTTTTTTCTAGTCTTGTTTTGTACAAAAATAACATTTGTGTGCAGCTTGTTTTTATGCCACAAACCCATGGTAAATCAAATTATCTAATCCTGATTTAACCATGTTTTCAATTTCATGTTTGTAGCCTAGTGAATAAATCCTGTCAAACAATTTAAACTTGATAGTTGAATAGTATAGGTAGAGAATCAAAGGAGTTCATTAGCCTAATCTGAGCTCCCGGAAGACATAAGGTAGAAGTAGATAGTTTATTTTGCTTTCAAAAAACACAAAAAATGTGTCAAGGTTGCTAGTCCAAATGCACCTAAAGAAGAAAAAAAGTTAGGCAAGTAGGTTGGTAGGTAGAGGTGGATTTAAGCTAATCATGTCTTTTATATTATTGAGACCATAAGCTTTGAGCAAGCATCAACAAGAGAAAGAGGTAAAAATCTGCTCAATGGATGAGGCACTGGTCTTCATGAAGTTGGAAATCTGAAGTTCTGGACACCTCCCGAAAAGGAGCTGCCCTCCCCAAGTGGAGCCACTGTTAGTCGTCAGTAATTTTTTCCTTCATAGATGACTAAATGTTTTCCCTAGATTTCTAGAAACAAAATTCTTGAACATTGTGAGTTCTAGAAATCTCACTGCCTTCATCATCCTTAAAGATAAATTTTCACTATTTAATCTTTTCCACCATGTCTAGCATTGTCTATCAGTCCCAAAAAACCCATTATTGGCTCATGTCACTATTCATGTCTGTATGTTTTCACCTGTGGCCCAAATCCTCTGTCTTGTTTTGCCTAAAAAACCCCCCACTGCTCCTTAAACCCACCAAACAAACAGCCTTGTGGTGTCTCCCAAAGTACTCTCAAACACTGATAGTCTTAAACTATCTCTGTAAACTCTTTAGATAAATGAAGTGCATGAGATTTTAGATCTTCAATACATCAGCCTATCCTAAAAGCTCTATCTTGCACTTGATAAGCCTAATTTCTAGGTCTCAATCCAAAAACAAAGTCCAAGAAAGCCTCCACTAGGTCACCTAGGGTTTCAAAAATGTAGGGATGAGTTTGGTTTTAATATGTCTTCTATATGAGAAAAACACGAAAACAAAGAGGACAGTCAGCATTCCTGGGTCTCAAAGAATCATTCAAAGAAAGTTTTCCCCGCTAAAAAACACTTTGGAGTCCTGAGGACAAACTGCCTTTGTCTGAAGCTACTGCAGAAAAGTTCAAAAAACATCAAGTGCTGTTGAGAGTAAGGTAAAGAAGAAAATCATAAAGAGACCATTCTGTGTATGAAAAGCAACAATATTCTGCATATGTGGAAATAAATGGAGTTCAACAGACACATTCAACAAAGAAAGTAGGTCTTGGGTTTAATTAAAAACCTCCTCTATATTAAAAATTTAATGGAAAATTTTAGGTGATTAAATAATTTGTTGAGTTTTGAAACTTGGAAAACCATGCTATATACACACATATGAGCTAAACTAACAATTTGGGAAAAATTGATAAATGCGAATCGAAACAAAGCATATTATCAATGGAGTGACAAGGTTTAAATATCTGCAGGGTTTAGCTAAGTGTTGACTCTCTCATCAAAAGATCATCCAAAATTATTTATTAAAAGGATCTTAAGTGGTCAAAGCAATCACTCATTTGCAAAGGAGGATGATGATGAAGGAGTGTATTGAGAAGAAACGTTGATAAGAAAATTAATAACGGTACACAAAACATTAGCTAGAAAAAAAAAATGGATTGAACCTCCTCTTCTCTACTTTATCATATAAACCAGAATAAACATGTGGGACATGACGATGAAATATCTGGAAATGTTCAAGGTCGCTAATTCTTACTTTCAGCTACGTGCAACTGTGGGGTTGTTATCTATCTTATCCCTCAAGAGCCAATATTTTCTATTAACAAAGAAAGATTTAAAGAGCAAAGTATTAAACAACAATGTCATAAAAATGTTCACATTTAACACTACTAGGTGAGTTTGCCATTTGATTGTCATAAGCATGGTATTGGTGTACAATGGTGCTTCTAAACTCGTGAACACTCCTTGGTTCTTCTTTGCCCCATTTACCCAGTTTTCCCCTCACATCACTCGTTCCTCTAAGCCTGAGACCTCACAATGGTCGCACACCCTAATTGGTACACAACTGGCTTGGTTGGTCAAGAACAAAGTTACCACAAAAAACTGTGAAGCCATGTTGTCAGGAAGAAATTTGGGTTCAGCAAAGAAAAACAGAAAAATGATGGAAGAATGAAAAGGCTGATAGAGATGAAAAAACAAAATATGAAAAAAAACATTAAAGGCGGAATCACGCATTCACTGAAGGAAGAATAATGACATGAAGGTAGATGAAAGTGCAAGACAAAGAAGATAAATGAGCAATTGAAACAAAACAATGACGATAATAATGAAAATGTCACCAAATTCAATCTTAAAAAGTGAAAAAAAAGGTATTAAATTAAATAAAATAAAAACACAAAATTGAAAAAGTAAGATCACGTTCACGGGAAAGGTTCAGGCATTGAAAAACAGAAAACTCTAAGCATGACAGATGAAAATAAAATGATAGATACAATATTAAATAAACAAAAATTAGTGAGTGAAAAGAACAAAGGAAATCTTGCGGGAAAGTGAAAGGTGGTTTTACATGTTGATACGGGAGCTGTTAGAATATGAAGGAGCAGCGGTGGTCAAAATCGTATTATGATGAGATTATGACAATATTGTTCAAAAATAATCGCAGCGGATCATCACCAACGTCATGAATATCATATTCATCGACCACGAATGACTAAAGATCTGGTGATGCAGAAGAAGTGGTATTGGGGAAGACGCATAGAAAAACGAAGCAAAATGAAAGCAGTGAAGTTAATGAGTCAAGTTTGAAATAAAGAAGATAATGCAAAAGCAATCGGTGATGCAATGGTGCAATTACAAACGAAAATAGCGGGTAAAATAAAAATAAAAATTTCAAAATTATGAACTCCAATGAAGATAACAGGTGTTAAAAACAATAATTATTGAAAATTCAAGACATAAGAAAATGAAAATGAAAAACTTGAAATTTAACTCAATATAACTTTGTGAACTGTATCTAAACCAACGAAGGACTCTCCTGGGATTTGAGGAAAATTGGACAACTTTTGGTTTTCTATGTCCTAGCTCTCAGGATTTGTATTTTGAACTATGTAATAATTAGTCACACAATTTCCAGACCAAACAGAACGTTTTTACCTCAAAAGTTGAACATCGTGATTGGTGCACTCGTTTCCGGACGAGTGACTGTTTTGGAAGAGAGTGTTGGGAGATTTTTATTTCGAATAATTAATGTATCAAGTCTTGTGTAAAATTTATGCAACAAGTAGACTCATAAGGATACTAGCGGTATGAAAATTAGAAAATCAGAATTTGTGAGAGGGTCGACATAAGTGAAAAATTTGCTTCTGTTTGATGTGGCAACTCTTACGGAGAGGGTGCCTAGTGTTTTATGGACTAAAGTAAATATAAAAACACACTCATTTATTAAATAGATATTTTTGAGTTTTTTAGGAAAATTAGCTGAATTTGTGAATTGCAAATGATTATTTTATTTTCTATTCTATGGGATATTCTTGTTCCAGACATGCCATGGTCTCTTTGTGTAATGATGTTGTATTCATATTTGACATTCATGCTTTAAGTTTTGGTCTCGTTCTGCTAAATGAACATGAAGCCCTGTATTGTTTGTTGGAATATACGCAGATTGATATACATGGTTCATGTTGTTTGAAAAATTGGTTTTAACATTGGATGAATAGGCATTGCTATTGTATAGAACAATTAAAGCTTGTTGGGATTGTAATGATGAATGATATTTTACCTAAATTTGTCTTCATTTATTTTGTTATCATTATTTATTGTTTCTTTCAGTTCATATTAGAAAAATATGGTTGAACATTTCTTTGAGCATATCAATCATTTGTTATATTCATGTTTTGCTATCTTTTGGCCATCAAAGGTCTTTATATATTAATTATAATTTTACCATTGTTGTTTAATTTACTATGAGTTGATATTGCTTCAGTAAAGATTGCAGTATACCTTGATTCTAATAGTGTCTTAAAATATTATATGGGAATCTTCTGATTAAGTTGATTGAAGTTCATTAAGATAAAGAGGTCTTGTTTGATCTTGTATACATCATGTGTCAACATTTTAGGGTTTAATAGCTTGAAATATGATGTTTAGGAATTATCTGCAAATGATTGTTTGTTTAAATCTTGTATGTTCCCCAATCCAGACAATTTAAGATTGTTAAAGTTAATGCTTCTGTTTCAGGTGTTGTTATCTTATACTTATTTATCATTTGAAATGATGGCTGTTTGAATATTAGTTTTTCTATCATGCAGTTGTAGCCAAAATTATGTATGTGTAAGGGCACTCTGTGAATACTTTGACTTAATATTATTTTGCTCACACATCACTTTAAGGATCCATTCACCACTGCTAAATCGGCCTGGCACTAAACACGTCATTTAGACACTCTTGACTTTCACTTAAACTCCACCTGTTTAGTGACATGACATCCTCTCATCACTTATTACTTTTGACATGCCACCCATCCAAAAAATCAACAAACCCTGCTATGCTTCTTTGAGTAAAACACCTAGAGCAAAAGACACATCCTTTGCCCAACCAGAGGGGGGATGCTCTGCGGGTCTGGAAAACTGGGTCCTGGGACTCAACTTGGACTACATCATACCCTGTCATTTAGTGTCCCCAGTCTTTTAAATCTGCAGGACCTCTGTTGCTTTATGACTCTAAAATAGATAAGGGTGTGTATGTCAATGATATGACCTTCATCTGCCTTCCTTTTTTTTTTTTTTGCAATGTCTCACAATCATGTTGCTCATTGATTTTCTTTTTTCCTCATATGTGTGGAATCCTGGGAATTTCTTGCAATGGTAAGAATTCTAATGATACATCAATATATTCTGCTGGGGACTAGATACTCTAGATGTGACAATGTTATTTTATGTTCTCTTCCTGCCAATATGAAATGAACACCTGTCAATGGAAGGATGTCTTTTTTGATAAACAATTCCTGTACCTCTTGCTTAGAACACGAATATAGGTCTTGCCTCTAGCAAGGTGTTACGGAAGATATGAGCTTTTCAATAGTTTTCTGAAGTGGTTGGACACCGTTTATTTAAACCTTTTCGTTTGATTTTTTGGTTTGTTTGAAAATATAGAAATATTTTTGGTCTCTTATAGTCTCTCTTCAAGATCTTGGTAGAATTTGCATAAGAAGAAATAATACATTTTTAATGAAAATGACTCAAATATCCATAAACATAGGCACTACAGCATTTCAAAAGTAGCGCTGCCATTCATTGATAAACTAGTAACCCAAACTTTGTTGCTGTTGGAAATAGGTGTGTAACTCCTCCACAGTTTACAGTTAGAACATATTGATCCATCTGGTAGATAATCTGTCCACTGTCACTCTACTGCTGCTCCTCTCACCTTGGTCTTTAACTCACAGGAAGATATGGTCTCTAAAATTCTCAGTTTGGGAGGATTCATGCTCTGCAAAAAAAAAAAAAATCTTTAAGGTTTCCCTCTTGAGCATTCACTATACTGTCTCATGGTAGATGCAGGCCTTTGAGCATGCTTTGCACCATGGGTGGAATTAATCTCACTTACTCATTTTCTTGAGATCTTCTTTAATGATCTGGATTTAGGAAGAAGCTTTGAAAACTCTCTTCTCCCTCTCCTCGTAGAATGCCCCTGTTTTGTACATCTTCTCTTCTCCTTCTTGTCTGATAGCATAATAGCAGATCATAGGGCATGACCAACATAAATACCATGTAATATACACGAGAAATGGGAATACACGATGTATTTTATCATGTAAATATTTGGAATAGCGAGGAAGAAATTAAATCATAAAATGTGTTGAAGAAAACATAGCCATCAAATCGAATATAACAACCAAAAAAGTGTCCATCATGCTCAGTGGAAAATGCGACAATTAGACATAAGCAAAAATAGCCTAGGCAGCGTAACAAAATAACACTTGGGATTATGAAGATATACATAATTAGTATATATGTATAAGAGGATGAAACAAATTATTTCTCTGGTTAGCCAGGTCTGAAACCTCGATAAACACAAAGTGCACAAACAAATAATGTGGGAATTTAAGAAAGTAGGTAACTGATGTGTAGGGTTTCTGGACATGGTAGAACATGGATCAGATTTTATTGAACAATATACTAAGAAAATAAGTCTGACCTCCTTAATACATTATAGAAGTAACAACAAGGGGTTTCTTGAAATCTGTGAGTACAAAGAAGGTCTGAATATTCAACTGCGAAATAATGCGGTGTGCTGAAAAAATTCGTGTATGGCCGTTCAATACAATAGAGGGATGAGAATCCCATATGGCACTCCAGAAGGTTGGTACCCCTAAAAACAAACAAAAACAGAATAAATACATGTTCCATTCTTAATAACACGAGTTCTGCAAAGTGCCCATATCAAAATGTGGAAAATCGCAATTGGTCTGTGTATGAAATGAGTGAGTATATAAACATGATCTCTCGGGGAAAGCTCCCTCTTGAAAACGATTTCGGAAGAGGTATTATCAATCTCATGCAACACCTGCCTTTAACCTTTCTTCTAGGCAATATTTGTAGCTGAGAATAATTCTTAACTCATGAAAAGCTTTGGATGTGCAGGAAAATACGGTGCAAAAACTCTACAAGAGACTCTTCAAAGGGAAGAGGGATTAAAACAGTTACACAATTGTACTAAACTCTTGTTAATACCATATCTATAACTTGAGAGGAAGTACAGACTCATGGGACCAATGCTCAAATCATCTCCAAACACATGATATCAGCTGTTTTGCTCTCTTCCTTCACAGTAGATTGTGAGCTTGCATAGCCGCCCCACTCAATTAGATAATTTTTATTCATGAGGTTCACTGCCTCCGCCCCATTATTCTAATTAATCTCCTCATATCCTTAACAACACTGACATAGATAAAGTTAGATGTGAGAATGACATGATCAGCTCTGTTCCTGCCCATGGGGCTGTTACTGTAACTACTAGGAGGTCTCACTGCCTTGATGTTTTGTTATTTAACAAAGGGCTTTAGACTCCTACTTGTGCTACAATGATAAAAAAACACTATAATATTCTTCAGCTTAAAATGATTTTTTGCAGAATATTAAGATGTTCGAGAGAAAAACAACGGGCAATACATGAATTATAATTAAGATGTGCTGTGGCTGGAAGTGTTTAAAAACAGCAAGCGCAGAGAGGCATCCCCTCACAAAATGGAGGATAAGAATGTGACATCTAGAGAAATAAACAATGGCTTAAAGACGGAATTTGTTCTATGATGTTTGGTAAACAAAGATAGAATCAGACTTAAGCGACATGATTATTAAACAAAAGTTGATTGTGTGATGCCTCAGCTTAATAGTCAAGACGCTGAAAAAAATAGCAGTTGAAGAAATTTCACCTTGATATAGAGATAACATCATGCATTAGATGGAAAATTGAGTTTGAAAAAGCTTGAAGGTCTTTGTCTCTTCCATGAATAAGAAACCAAATTTTAAAAACGAACAGAATAAATGGAGATCATGATAAAGTTGAAAAAGTTCTTTTTAAGGCCTTAGAATTAGATGTGGAAAATTAAAGTGGAATGATGGGGTGGACCTACCAATGTGAAAAGTTGGAGAAGAGATGATGAGAAAAAGAAATTCTAACATGAGCACTTAGAAAAAATTGAGCTTCTCAATAGAACATCCATAAAGATATTTCACAGGCAAATGAGAAAATGGATGGTGAAATTCATTTAATGTAAAATAATAATAAATATTGAAAATGGAGATAGAAATGGACAAACATACAGAAAAAGCAGCTAAAACACAATGTACATCACATGGATCCTGCCTGTAACTACTATTAATAGCATGGGAAAATTGTTTTAAAAATTTGTTAAGCTACAGTGCTATTTCATTTATGTTCACATTAAACATAATCATCTGTCAACAGTGCAGCAACAATGGATGAAACAGTAAACTCCATTAAAAACTATTAAAACAATGTCTATCAAAGTAATACGATCACATGGTTGAAGGAACAATTAAGAACAGGAAAGTTCTGTAAAATTGCAGCCCAAATCAATATGAAAGTACACGAAGGTGAAAGCAAAAAACAACTAAACAGTTGAAAGGAGAAAAGGATTGAGCAAGGTTATTGCGAAGAACAGTAGTTCATAAACTAGTTGTGGTCCAAGATCATTAGGTCATAAATCAATTGTAACAACTTCCATTCAAATCTCATTTATGAACATAAGGAACTTGGATTAAAAAATAAAGAAATTGAAAACAAAGAAAAGTGATTTTTGTACCTTGGAGCTAAAGAGGCCAATACAATAATTATCATGCAAACAGAAAAAACAAAATTAGATGAGATAAACCTGCTTGATGATGACAAAAATTCTTGAGATTGAAAAAGAGTATGGTACAAAGAAAAATTTAGGTGAAACAACTTGAAGAAATTGCAAAACAAGTTTACAAATAACTAAATTTATGTAAAATTTGATATATGAACAAAAAAACTTTTTAACATTAGACTAGTAAATGATAATTATTAAGGGCGAAATATTACAATAATAAAATGGAAATTTTCAAGAAGCAGGTAAACAAGAAAATATTAGCGGGGGTGCCTACAAAAGTCTTGCACAAAAAATTCGAACTTGTTTTATTTTCTGACGAAGATAAAAAAGACTGCTGACGAACAAATGACATTTTAATACAAGTTATGATGATCAAAATCGGAAAATATTAAAGATCAAGTTACCCAATGAAGAATTTGCAACAAGTTGGCGATTTATTTAAAAATACATGCAATTAAAGAAGATCGTTCGGTAAAGTTTTACGCATTAAAGCATTACAATTACAAACAGGTGAACAGGTTAAAACAATCCTCAACAGTTAAAGGTATCATATGGGGAATGTGATTTAAAACATATTAAAGATGTTTTATGATGATGAAGATAAAAAATGGCCATTTTTAATCAAACAAAATTTCTTATTTAGTTAAATAATGACTTTATATGATAAAAAAAACATCATATATTTTGTAAAATATTTTCATTTTCTTACAAAGTGAAAATCATTAGGATCTTTGTAAACATTTGTATAAATACGCTTACTCTTTTAAGTATTGTAGGCTAAATTAGCAGAAAATTTATATAACCATTTTTACCTATTATAGAAAACACTATGAGTCAGTATGGACTGATCAATCCTGCAATCGCTGTGCCCGGGATTCGTAGGTGACCATTAAAATGATATTTCTCATGTTGTTTGTATTCTTATGTTTTACTTTCCTTTATATGTGTTCTAAATTTGATGATAAACTGGTGTTCTTCGGTTTGTTAAAAAGCACTACAGCATGTTTAACTATTTATCATTTCATATTTCTGTGATTTCGAGTAGGGAGGCATAATTATCTCTCTTGCGAATGACTGTGTTTCGCTTGTATCCGGATCAAATAATTCTTAGTTTCTCTATAAGGTCAATAACATTGCTTGTTAAAACTACAATCAAACTTGCTCTATCTTGTACAACATTTAGCGCGACGTTCTAGTCTGTCTTGCTTAGAAATGAATCCTTTTATTAATGAACCAATGAATCTATCACTATCCATCTCATTGGTGCTAATAATAAATCAAAAAATAAATATCATAATAGTTGCACATCTTATTATTATCATATAATTAGTGATTAAATCTTATAGAAAAATTTTCAGAACCTAAAGCTAGATCCTAAAATTAAAGTAGGTTTAGCGATTACCTCTAATATTATTTAAACTATAAATCAAAAATCTATACCTTGGGAATTATTGAAGGTGATAACATACTAGCGACTCCTTCAGAAACTAACCCAATCACTACAGGTTTTTAAGTAATTATTGCGAAAATATTTTAATTAATATTTTTGTATGTTGTTTTAAGTTGGTATAATTTTTATTAAGGGTATCAATTAAAACTGAAAAATCTATGAGAGGTTCGATCAAGATCCACAACTTTCTTTTGCAATGAACAATCCAGTGAAATGGAAAAAAACCTATCTTGCTCAGTAAATTTGGGTAATAAAGTTTCTGCTCCAGACAGAAAATTCGCTAAAATTTAGTGGGTATACAAGACATAAATTTGACTTACGGTGCAATATTATGGCAAAACAAATTAAGTAGTTTAAAAAACATTCTCTTATATAGATCTAATTTCTTTATCTTAATTCAATAAGGCACATGGGTAGATTAAATAAAAATATTTGAAGTTTGTGATAAATTTATGTGATGATACTACTATTGAAAATATGAGCTCTTCTTCATATTCAGTTGGGTGGTGGCACATATGTTGTATACACTAAGCCATCTAATTCTCGATTAGACTGATGTGAGCTCTCTTTGTTGCGGAGGGAATAAAATAAATATGTGGTATTCAACTTTCATACATGGTTCTGATCTCTTTTACATGATTTTGAACTGTTTTAAGAACGTAACTGGCCTGTGTACGATAGTGATTTGTTCTAATTTCATTCATATCAACTAATTTCTAATAAATTAAGGGATCATAGTGCATTTTGTAAATACATATTTGAAAAGCTATTTTAACACGGAAATTAAAATTTGGGGATAATGCAGTGTGTAGAGCAAAATTAAACATTCTGAGGTTTCAAGACAAAATCAGAATGATGGAAAAAATGATTTATGTCTCTTTTATATCTGAAGGACACTACCGAAGTTGAAGAATTTGAAAAAGAAATTGAAAGCCAAGTTAGGGTTGAAGAATAGGAAGGACTGCCTTCTATATTAAGAATCCGGGGGATGCTACAGCTTTAAAGGAAACACTCACACGTGGCCTTTCCATGAGCCACTGGGGGCATAAAAGTGCAGGATACTTCGATCATATTGAGATTAAGTATGTTGTGACCTCTTGAAAATGAGTCTGTGGAGCTATAAGGAAAAATCCCAACTCTTCAGAACAACATCCAGTTAAAGAAAAAGGCCATGCCAATAGTGAAGAATGGAAGAAATGATTCTGTATTTTCTACATGATAAGGTCGTCATTTTGTAAAGGCTTAGGGGAGAAAGTTGGATATTGCCATTCTTTTACGTCAGGCAAGCAAGAAATAAGTTTGAATTTTAAAAGTACTTTGTCAAGGCTTCTGATGATGGATTTCTTCTTTGGTCTTGAAAAAAAAAAAAAAAACAAAGGCACTGCAAGTTTCAATTGAAAGTTTGTTGATAGTTTGATACAAGAGAAAAAGAAATTAGAGGAAAAGCCTTCTGTTCTTTGTAGGAGAAAATTATTTTAAGGGGAAAGGCCATGGCACCTTTATGAAATGGTCATATCGTGTCTCAAACCCATACACATTTGGAGACACACATGAAAGAAACTTTGCAGCGCTAATGACCATAGAAAGTACTTGCATATAATAATGTTCTTTCAGTGGTTGGAGAAGCCATCACACCAGAAGGAGGAACTATTGTATGGCAGTACAAGAATAACACACATTAATAGAAAGGTATACACATATCTTCATTGACTGGCTGTTTTAAATACAAATAAGGATGATGGGGCCATACATTTGCATGACCAGGGTCAAAATATATTACTTTGATTTGGGGCAACAAACTTTCAACATAGGCAAACAACATGATTCATTAAAGAATATGTAACAGTGTCCTAATGTTATCATTTGGTGGTACACACAACCATGATTTGGATATTCTTCTGGTTTACTATTGGAAGGATGGGGATGATATTGTGTGGTTCATCATTAGTAACCATATTCAACATTAGGGTGACACAGTCTCCCGGTGTGTGCACACATGTAGAATCATATATATATAATTTACAGTATTCAGTTGGGGCTATTATTATTAGAATATTTAATGACTTTTATATATATTGTATAGCTAAAAAGAGGGAAAGACGGATAAATGATGGGGGGACATCTTAGGATGAATGTCATCTCATGGATATGTGGATACACGCAATGAGCTAAGATTGTGGTGGAGGTTACCTACCACCTTTGGATCAACAGGATTAACTTGGAATCGTGAAAGGATGCTATTATGTTATAAAATAAAACCAGGTACAATTTGGAAGGATAGCATTGTTCTATTGGAGAATATGTGGGCTGATGAACACTCTGCTCGTTATGGATGATATTAGTGAGCAAGGTTCAAAAGCTATGAAAGTCTGTGCTAAGATGAGGATACGAAAACACGGTGAATTTATCAAGTTTGGTCATGTAATGTTTCAAGGCAGACAGATAGAACAGCATGGCAGCACTTACATCATGTGTCGGCTTGAGTTTGGTATATTAGTGATGTGATCACTGCCTCATTTATAACAACATATTCTCATTAGTCTCTGTCAGTGGTGTCAGATGTCTGAGGTAACCTGAGCTATTGTTCTGCAGTGTGTGAGAAATGTCAGTAATCACCACTGCTTTGCATACAAATCATCTATTTTAAGAGGTAGGTACTTGTCTCATTCAAAAACCTCTTTGTATGTGATAAGCAATGCTTTCATGGAATCTCTGCATATAACATTATGTTTGGTGGTGGCTGCTTGTAAAAGTTGTTGAAGGAGGAGCTATGGGGTGGGAGCACTATCATGATGTGGCATTGACCATGGGAACTTAGGTCTTTGGTGGAGTTTTAGGATCTGTTCATATATATGAGCACTTGATGGAGGGCATATGGGAAGATGAAGTGATGAGGTAGTGGATGGGAGACATCTGTACCATGATATGAATCTTTGTTTAGTTTTAAGCATAAGAAAAGAAAGGTCACCTCAGCGCCATAGAAACCTTTCTGCCTTTTGGTATCATCATTCTTAATCAGAATTCATGGAGGGCATCCATATGATGTGTCTTATCAACATGTAAGGATCCTGCTTTGAATATTAATGGAAGGTTGTCTGTACTTCTCTCATTTAGAAGTAAGGGATAACTTTCAAGTTAAATACATTCAGCTATGAACAGGCTTAAAAATTATAATTGAAGATTATGTTTATGATTGTAGTTGTGCTATTTTATTTTATGGGCCATATTGTGAGGAGGTCTTATTCTTGTGTTTGTGATGTACCAGGGGCATTGCAGCATTGATATTGGCCATTCTTTATGATTCTGGAAGATGCCAAGATTTTAGTGCTTCTGTAACAGTTGTACTCATGATTTGTCTTTGGGATGATTGTGACATTCAACTGATGGTTGAAACCAGCAACAATACACTTCTGTTGTTGACAAGGACAATGCTTTTAGTTCCACATGAACATAGTCCACCTCTGGTTGTCATGTAACCACTGTTGTTGTATTACCTGTCATGATGATATTCTGTATATGAAGCCTTGTTGATATGTTTTAAACGTTGGAGGGGGGAGTATGATTCTCACTTTATGATTATTTTAAATGTTTGGGGGGAGAAACAATGGAAAACCATGATTGCTACACTACACCTCTTGTCTTCATGTGGGTGGGCAGGTTTTAGGAGGAGCATTTACGTTTATGATTGTTGGGTGCATGGGTCATTCTTGGGGACACAATGCCATGTGTAATATACATATCATGATGGGAAAACAACATGGGATAAGTACAGATACTGATAGTATGTTCACTATTGTAAAAGCAAGATATGGAGGGTTTATTTCTGCCAGGTTGCCATGTTGGAGGGTGACTCACTTTGGATATTAAACTTCGATGGAAACTGGAAAATGATTCCAAATGTGTTTAAGTTCCATATAAAGACTCTAGACTTATATTGTTGTTTCCATGTACCACACACTCATGTGCAGGGGCCATTTGATTTTCAAAACTACTTTATAGGAGGAGCCACCTTTGAATATGTGTTGAAAAACATCATGTTACATGGTTATTCCACTCATGAAAGATACTGTTCCACATGAAGAAATATACTGGGTTCTATCATACTATGTGTAGAAACATATTTGGAAGAAGACATAATATTCCTAACAATAGAGCATTAAAGAATAATAATTTTATTTGCTATTAGATAGAGAATAAAATGGGTAAGAAATGCAAAATGTTGTTAATAAAATGTCTTTAAATAAGAAAAGGTTCATATTCATATGGAATAAACCACCATGTGAACAGGAAAACATGCATATGGATAAGTAATTATTAAATAATAAGAAAATAGCAGATGTATGACATTAATGAAAATGTTGGTGGGAATATAGATCTTCTAGTTGTGATAGCAGCCTTGAAAAGACATGATCATTCAATTGTTGAAATCATGTTTACATATTAATTGTGGTATTGATGAAAGACAACTGGCCATGATTTGGAAATTCAGCCCATGAAGATGGAAACCCTAATAGAGAGGGTAAGGATCAAGGTGACTCACATTGTTTGTGGAAGACAGTGGGCTCCCATATGATTTAACCTGATGATGATTTTGGTTATAGTCTGACTGCCATACTTCTTTCTCATGGGCGAGATAGTGTTATTTGCTTTAAAGGGTCACTACATTTAAAGTTATTCTCTTCCATTGTGTGATATGTGAAACACCATATTGTATATGTAGCTTGAGGCAAAAGCTTCTTCTTTAATTTAAATCTGTGGGGTTTGACTATTTAGCTTTAAACAAATGAATCTTAAGATCAAGCCATCTCATCACCAACACCGGTGGAGGGTATTCTAATGTTGAGAGGATAAATGTTTAAAATTTGTTGACTATATTTCATGTCTCTGTGCCATTATCATTTATCACCCAACATGAAAGTCCAATCTAATTATTGACACAAAGTGATGAGGCAATTTAATTTTATTTGAAGGTGAACATTTTTAGTGTTGAGATACTGTTGTACCAGAATCTGTTAGAGGGAATCATTTTATTATTATATCAGTTCAGGTCATATGAGATCTGAATATTTTAGTCTGTGATCTTAAAACTTCAAGGTCTGTTTTCTTTGGTGTATTAAAAGCTAAAGAGATTGTTGAAGCCATGCATTGTGCAAATATATTGTGTGATTAACATACATAATTAACTATATACAACCCTCTCTTGCTGTTACGAGAGAATAAAATAAACATTTAAAATATTAGTGATAGGCTTTCATACATGAGTTGCATTCTCTATTTTGTAGTTTTAGGCTGAGTTTTTGTACAGGGCATTATTAACTGTCTAATGATTTTCTTTGTTCATTTTAGATATGATAATTAATATCAGATCTATTATGGATCCATAATTGTAATTTTCATATAATGCACTTCATAATATATTGTTTTACTTTGTATATGGATTAGTGATCATTTTACGGATATTACATTTTAAAGTATTTCATAAGATTATTTTTTGAATAAATGGGAAGAAAAAATCTATTTCAAATATTGTATCTGAATTTGATCTACTACACAATGAAAAATACTAAATGTTGAACAATCTATGATTCACACTAGATACAACAATGTTTACAGGTAATCCTGTAATCTCACATTGTCAGGACTTTGTCTTATAAATTATGATGGATTGGTATAGACATAGCTATAATTAAAGAGAGAAATGCTGATGCTGAATAAAGTAAAAATAGATGCTAATGTAGGTAATATTTTAGTGAAAAAAAATGAATTAAGGAATATGAAGAGGAAGTAACCATAAAGAAAGACATCTGGTTCAGAGATGGAAAAATAGATCAATTAACCCAAAAAATTTAAGAGAGAATGATGGATATATTAGACAATATAGAAAGAATACACAATAGGATAATCAACTAATTAATCCCAACTTCGGAAAAATACAAATACGGGAAAAATCTAAAAAAGAATACGACCTTTGGGCATTGGAAAATAGAACCTCCATTCAACGGAGAACTATCTTTAAGTTCTCATCAATTAAACGATGGAAAAGCATATAATCTAGTAGGTATGACAATAAATATGCTTTTCTACGGAAGATCGAGTTGAAATATACAACTTCAATTGAATTAAAGTATGATCATTTGATGATTACTAAATAGTTATGATTTTCTCGATGAAGTACACAAGCAATACCGCCTTAAAATGAAAAGCAGGCAACTAAAAATCTGCTAAACACAAACTAAGAGAAAACAATGAATACACGCAAAGTTAAATTCTACAAAACAAGAAAAAATCTAACTCGTCCCAAAGAACATTTCGACTAAACTTCACGATTCTGATATTGTTGATATATGGATGAAGACTATCGCAACATCAACGGTTCTGCAATTGTTGTAGCTGCTGCTTCGTGCTAAACAACAATTTGATTCCCAATACACTTGGTCAAAATCAACAAATCAATTTGCAAAACAACAAAGTAATTCAAAATCTGAAAAAAACATCCACTTTATAATGCAATAAAACTTGAAGCGCGATGAACAAGTAAAAGCGCGAAAATGACAAATTTATGGAAGAAAAGTATACATATAAAGCTACAATTACTAAAGAATAAATAATTCAAAAAGCAATCACAACATGTGCTAATATACAGGCGAAAATTGCAGTAAAATAACAATTTATTTTGAAGAATTGGTGAAGCATAAGTTGTACAAAACAACTGTACTAAAACGCAAACATGAATGATGGGGAGAAATGCTAAAATTAAATGATGATCAACAGAGTTAATTGGTGGTCCTGCGTGTTAATACTAGATAAAGCCCAAAAGATTGGGCAATTCACCATTTTCCCAACAATAGCTAGTGGAAAATATTTACAATAAATACTAGTTGAGGATTCACACAATTTGATACCCAAAAAAGCAATAATGGAGAGCTCTGATTGAACATCACTAGGCACAAAGATCTCTTTTCATTTGATTCAACAAGAATCAAATATTTGGTTTGTTAAAGATTTGTGTCATGGATAGTTCAATAGTAGTAACATGTCATAGACATTGTATTGGACATTCTCACCAAGTATGAAATGCTTTTAACATCTTGCTCATGGGAGAAGAAAAAGTGGGATCTCTACAATTGGACCTTGTACCACTTTACCCTGCCTAGTTTTGTTATTCAAAAAAACTTATAGAAGCATTAGTGATACAGAAAATGCATGATGAATGTGCAGAAATATGAAAATTACCAATTTACATCACCCTACAATGATTCTGTTCATCATATACTATGTAGGCATTCTTTAAAAATAAAAAATGAATTAAAGACAAGCTTAAAACATGAAACAGATGAAAAATATCTTTCATGGATGTTGGAATTTGAAATTTTGATGGTTGGGTTAATAAACTAGGAGTAGGAGGCGAGGTTTGGATAATAATATGGAAAATAATCTCCTAAATATGCTTCAGTGAATATCAATGTAAATAACATGGTATTGAGGCTGAAGCCCTCATTTGGGATGGTATATTATTGTTATTAGAAATTTAGGGTAAGGAAATATAATAATGGAGAATTAAGGAGATTAAGCATAAAACAAAATAGTGAAGTCAACTTTATTACCATTCAGGTGTCTGATGTAAAGCACGTGTTGAACTTGATATAGATAGTATTTGTTGGAATGTAATTTTTAGCGAAAACCAAGCTTATGGCTCATTCGTAGCAAATTTTTCTAGTACTGTATTCATACATTCATCCAAATCATGGGTATGCTAGAAGTTATACGGACAATATTCACAATAATCTTAAATATTGGAAAAATTTCTCCACGGAATCAACGATTTACCATTTTTGGTGATAGAAAATTGCGTTAAAATTGCTAAATAATTACAGGAAGCGTACATTAGATCAAATTTAGATGACAGAAATTAGTTTAGAATATGAAGCGATGTAAATATAGTAGTTTTAGCTCTCTTTATTTAGTTATTGAACGTGAATAATTTAGAAAAAGTAAAGATTGATGCAAAGGCGTAGTTAATGATAGATCTGATATTTTGAATTTAAAGATAATTTTACAAAACGCTCACTAGAAAGATTTATTTGACTCAATGATATTTCCGAAAAACCTAAAATTAATGACTTCTTCAAATTAAATAAACGAGGAATAACATAGGTACAAAATTAAAACCTAAGATGATCCAACTTTCAAAAAACTTTGCATACTTGAAAAAAAATACATTTATATTTTAAAAAAAAATTTCAGGATGTTTTTATACAAGTTATAGAAATTTAAATCCTATGACAACATGATGTACATCATAAATACTGTCAAAAGAGGACCAAAAACAACACAACAAGTGAAAGGATCAATCCTATTTTGATGCCTTTAATGGTAGAAAGTAAAAAAATGTGTATTCGACAATCGGATAACAAGGATAGAACACAATCTAGTTCATAGAAAAGTGGAAAATTAGATTATGTGTTGATTTAGAAATTCAATAGTATCAACAAAACAGTACACAAATATGGATCACATTTCTGATAGTTAGATGCTAAGTTCTTTGGAGAAATGGTTACTAGGGTATAACCATTTAGTCAACGAAGGATAATAAAACTATTACTCCATGCAGGCACTATGTATGTTTAAAATGAATTTTAGGTTAATGAATGCGAACCATACTAAAGGCATAGATATGTATGTGCAAAAATTCATGAATTCTTAATAGTTGTTGGATAGCATTCATTTCTCAGCTGATTATGAACGCTTTGATCATCTCGACCAAGTATTTCTTGAATATGAGAAAATTTAATCTCTCTTTAAACCTAAAAAAATTTATTTATGTAAATTGAAAGAAAAATTAAAATTATTGAACATAATATACGAAAATACCAATTGAAATGAATACACACAAAATAGAAACATGTTAACGGTAAAATATACGGAACATTAAAGATATAACTTTTTTTCTGAGTAAATGGAAGAACATAGAAAGTTCATGTCAAATTTATTAAATAAATTAAGTAACAGCTATGTGAGCTACAGTACTTAAATGGACTATTTAAAATAAAGTCTCTGAATCATCCAAAAAGCTTTAACAAAACTTCGATTATACAAAGTCTACTGACATAAAAGATTTTCATCATTTTCATTGCTTCTAGCTTTTTACTATTCTGGGCAAGCAATTTATAAGCATTACATTGTATATTTATTAAGTATAAGATGCATAGAAGTACAATATGGCAAACATGCCTAGCTTTGGTAAAGGCCATTAAGAACTTTAGTGTGCATGTTTATGCTATGTTGAGTAAATTAGGTTGTAAAGGACATTAACTTGCAGCAAAATGTTGATGGTAAAAAGCTGATGGATTTTACAATTTTGGAGGAATATAAAATAAAAATCAAACCACTAAACACAAAGAGGTAAGTTTAGTAAACTCATAGGTAGATAAAAATTGTCCATACTTTGACATTAATTTTATTTCCCCAAGTGAATGATGTCAAGAAGAGATGGTGACTCTAGGAAATTGAAATATGGAAATATACATGGTATGCAAATATTGTATGTGACCTGTTGTCGTACTAAATTGACAAGCTCTCCTAGATTATTAAAATGCTTCGAATTATTAAAAATTGGAAAGCAATAAAGTTTGTATCTTGAACAATACTTTTGGAAAAGATGTGGTGAATTTCTGCGAATTGTTTGCTTAAGAAAGCTAGCAATTTAAGAAAGAAGAATTTCATGCGGAAGGTAAGCGCAGAGGACATCTCAGAAGACTCTTTCTCGGGCTTGAAAATCACAAAAACTCATTTACTGGCCTAATTGTTTAGAAAAATTGTAAAAGGCTGTGTGAACTATTGTCACAAGTGTCTATTGTGTAGAGGAAAAAAAGCTATTACACGACCTTAAAACCATTTCAAAAAATTACTTTTCAACGATAGGTCTTGACTTCATTACAATTACTCTCCATCCTCTGACCTTTAAAATAAGTGGATCCTGACATTATGGCAGTTAAACTATGATGGTGTGGCTTCTTCCCCTTTCCTCTAGGTGACCCCACACACATTATTGTCCTCCTTTGAAAAGCAACATACTTTCAAGGTTGCATGTCCCCCAAACCATATCATGAACAGTATTAGGCCATTCAAATCAAAGATAAATTGAACATATAAATACACAATACCATATTGGGTCTACTGCATATTCCTCAGGCAATAGTAAGATAGAATCTTAATAAAACCTTGTTATCAAAGTGCAAAGTGCCCAAAACTTGAACAAGAGGTTATGTTATTATAGGCGAATGGTTACCATAAAAATAGTAGTACATCCCATTCTGGCTTCATTTGTGGAATGGATGTTTTCACGTCTTCATAAGGGTACACGATAATAGAATAATTAAAAATTTTACAGTTGAGACCAACATTCAATTCATCCAAACATTTCTAACCAAATATGACAAGAAAGATTTTATCTTAATCTCAAATTGCCCAAAAGAACTAAGATAAAATTTTTTGTTAAAAAAATAAAAAGAATAGTTACATTGGTGACAAAGTATTAGACGGTTCAAGAATAAGAAAAGGTAAACATGAAGGCTGAGTTTCTCACGGAAAAGACTCTTCATTCTTCCCAATTCAAGGCAACGATAACTTTATTTTGAAAAGCAGATAGATAAGATCTACTAGGTGGACCTATCAATGAGCGAATGTTTGAAGCACTAATACTCTCGACTTAACTAAGCAGTTAATTTTTCTTTTCATTAGCAATAACATTGGGTTTTAGATTGAGTTGGATATTTCTCTTAACAAGGATGAGAAGGCTTGAAAGGACCTAGCTGAGAGGCAGAAATATATGCAATGAATAATTACGAAGATGAAATATGTGGCCTTTATGATCCTCTCAATCAAAATTCAAAGCTATGAAGGTCCCAGAAATTCAGCATTCACCGAAATGTCATCCACATGTGGAGCCTTTCTGTAGGGTCCTACTAATAATAGATTCATAATTTTGAATTGACTGATTAATCTTGTAAATATGTACATACCTTGTTTTCTGTAGAGATATTTCTTCTCATTTGAAAATAATAAAAAATGACAGGTAAAATCTACAAAAAAGATCAGAGACTTGAAAATAAAGATAAAATAAAATGGACCCCTAAAAAAAAAGAATAATAAGACATGAAAGTGATGGAGTCAAAAATGCTATTATTTTAAATAATGAATATGTGAATTCTCCAGAATTATAATCCATGATGAGTTAATAATTTAATCACTTTCGTGCTTTAAATTTCGTGTTTATAGATAAAAATAAAGATACGTCAAAAGCAGTTTAAACAAAAAATGATGAATAATTTAGAAACAAAGCTCAGGGTTAATAAAACTCAGGATAATCAAGTTATTGAATAATTTATTTAAAAAGCAAGTTTGAGTTTGCAGCTTATTTTAATAAATAATAATAATGACCTTCATAGAACTATCATCATAAAAATGATGTAAAAATGTGTTGTGCGGAATATTAAATATCGTAGGAAATTATCAGTTTATTCTATCAATAATAAATTAAAATATAGTTCCACAAAGATGGAACAGCATAAAACGCGTTCGGAGGGGGTGAATGAGAAATGATGGTATTTTGATTTGGTAAAATATGGGTTCCTTCAACAAAATCCATTTTATAACTATTCACCTTGCTGATATGTAAATCCCTTCTCCTGGTTCTTGTCCTTTTTATTTGAAAGGTAAAACTATTAGGTGCTAATATAATTTCATGCAATAAAAAAATACTCAGGTGAGTCATTCTCAGTTTAAATTTGATATTCAGATGGGATAATCATTGGTATCAATCTTCTTTCTTTGTAGCGTAAATGTTCTTTTAATAATCAGCGCTGAACAATAAATATCGTTGGTGTATTGAATCAACATAAATTCTTTATTCTTGTCGGTTATAATTAAGTTGTTGCCGTCATTCTCTGGATACGTATACGTAAAGCGTTAATATCTTCTGAACATAAAAATTGTGATATTAATCTTCTTGCTTCTCACATGGGATTAAAGCCACGGTACCAGTAAAAATACTATCAGTTCCATAAATATTTTGATCGCTATTTCTTATATTGTCTTTTATTACTTCCTCATATTCGTCGTATTGATTTCTGGTGAACAAGCTTCTGTTTTCATAGCGTTGGGTCTATTCAACTCCGGCGCTGGGGTTCAGGGCCCAAAACGCCGAATCATTCAATCTGATCAATCGCGATGGCACTCACCGCCTCATATCGGCGGTCTGATCAGTCTTGCTTTTTTGTATAAAAGCGCGATCACTAATGGTGCAGGATTTATGGCGATGGGGTGCATCTATTATCTTATATCCGTGCTGGTTTCTCAATTGGTTATGAATTAATTAATAATAAAAATACTAAAGTTGTCTGATATTACTCAGTCGGTTTTCTATCTAAATAAATATTATTATCGGTTGTTGCTGATTTTCAATATGGTTCACTTTATTCAGTTATATGAAGCTGTATGGTTTCTTATTCTTTATTTTAATTATCGTTGAAGAAAAACTGTAAATATTTTATTAAAAATAAAATCGTGAAATCATTATGATAAAGCTGGTTACACTTCAAATGAAGTATCAATCTCAAGGTGCGTAATTATGGTTCATCATTATGGTGGTGATGAAAGTAACATTATTCATTTAATTAATTTGAAGTTCTAAAACATAAGCTGTTTTATGAAGGTATCTATTTTACTTGTAGTGATTTAATTAATCAATACAATTGAAATTCAATTTTGGTGTTAGTATCTTTAAGTCAAGAATTTTAATTCATTTCTTTGTACTTCTGTAGACATAAAGTCTTGATGATTCTAGAAATCGTATGACATAAAGTCCTTTACTCAGTTCAGTTATTTTAGTGGTTTATGAAGAAACCAGAAAATATGTGGGTTTCTGCTTTTCATGAATATCTTGTTCGTTGCTAAAGATTGTCTCTTACAAAACACCAGCATTACGTTTTCATGTTGTTGCATATTCACCGACTCGTCAGTGAAGGATAAGTTGGGATTATTGATTACAAGGTATAGATTATATTTTATGTTTTCACCTGATTTTGTTATTCGTTCCTGTGAAACAACTCAGGATCGGGCATTCCTGTTTGATCACGTGTTAATGACGGTCATCATAAATACTAAAGGTTTAAAAATGATTCAGGTGTGGTCTCTCAAAAGCACGTATGGGCGGGTTCAGGAGTTCTAAATATCATCATCATTCTCTACACTACGGAGATAAACCATATCTGATGCGGTTATACCTGGTGAAATTTCGAAAAACTAAAGCGATTCTATTAACGGAACTCTATAAAATATGTCTGCAGGAAAAATGCAAAAGATCTTTCATTAGCGATTTTATTCTGGATTCGAATGGAAGAACAATAATCATAATATTCAGTTAAATATTTATTCTTCATAGAGTCTGGAAGGCGAAGTGACATATAAGGATATTTTATTTAAAGATTCTAAGACATATTCTTTTCTATTTTTACGGAAACGTTTTTCCTTTATTAAAAAGGTTCGGATTGATGCATCAGTTAAACAATATTGATGTTGAATTTATATTACCAATACCAATGCTAAATATATATAAATTATTTTATTAAATATTATTATTTACCTTTTATTTATTTTATTCGTATATTCTTTTATCAATTGATTATACTACATTTTAAGGTATTTCAGGACGTTCATTTATTGCTTTGATTATTATATTGCTGTTTCTCTCCATAAATTTTGTATAGTTGTATCATCAAGTTGTTCATTCATAATATTGAGTTTATCAGTGAAAGCATACCTACTAGGCGTGAATCATCTTTTCTTCTCTTTTTTCATTTAATTCTTCTTTGTTGATATAGACTTTGGAGTTCAGTTGCTAATAAACTGGTCATAATCAACATTATTCCTACTTTTTTCAAAACATTTTAATTTAAAGGTGTTATTAGAGCGTGGAGAATGTAGCGAAATTTTCCGAAATTTCTGATCTAAAGTTCATAGCCTCTTGCAGGTACTCTTGTGGAGATGGTGGTGTGCACTGGAGCTCCGCCCGACATAGATCATCTGTTAATTTCTACTGATTTTTTCTGGAAAGGGTTTAGATGCAAGAAATTAACAAATTAAGAGCTGGAAATGTGAAATTTTTAAAATTTCAGAACAGTTAAATGTTTTGGAATATATATGCGGAAAGAACAATCCTTGCAATTCTGGTTCATATCAAAAAGGTGATCGTGGCTTCATATAAAGGTTGGTTGATGCTTAAAAGTGATGTATTAAGTGATTCAGGGCTATCAGTTTTAGAACAAAGGACATGATGTTATGTGATATTAAGTTCACTCTATTCGACAGTTCAACGAAATTAGATGTTAACAAGATTGAACTACGATTACATATGAAGAATCAGATAAATTGAACCTGTGGTGCAGAAAAACAGGGTCTACGTTTGAATTTTAGATATCAATTTCGCTAAGAATAATTTCAGTTTCAATATCACACATTCTAAGCTAGTAAAGATATGTTTTTTCCAGTTAACAGTCTTGAAGAATCAAGTTGATTGGATTCCAGAATCTTAGCGAATGGATATCATGTGGGTTAGTAGCTAAAGTTCTTTATTAATGAAGAAATATAAAACAAAGGTGAAGATTACCTTTGATATCATTACAGAACAATGCAATGATTTCATCTCTCTGAAGGCGGTAAAAAATGAAATGAGTTTGAAGGTGGAAGTAGAAGTGGTGGTTTAAAGGTGAGCTAAATGATTATGGAAGTGAGATGAAGGTTTCTTGAAGAAAACATTCAAATTAGAATGGGTGTTATTATCAAGATGGATGGTATTCTGGAGAAGCTGTAGATGGAAATGGCGTGTCGACACTAAAGATGGAGGTGTATGGTGGAAATAAATTCAATTCATATTTCTGGAAATTAGACATCATTCATGAATTGATGACATGAAATATTGTAACTTTAAAATGGTCAAGCATACGATGATGGCAACTAAACTGAAAGTAATGGCGATTCTATTAAAATGGAAGCATTATTGATAAGAATAAAATGATCTTTAGTAGTTTATACGATAGATGTTGGAAGAACCTATGTTCAAAATGGATATGAAGTTAAATTGAAGATCATATAGCAGCAGATATCGATGAATATTTAGTCTATGTAGTCATTACAAAAAATTATTACCTTTATTTAAATAAATACATTTTATCTATTAATTAAACATTCATTAAAAGATATATGCTGGTCGTGCATTTTTGGAAAATATCCTCTTTGTTGTGATTCTAAAGACAACACCTTTTAACACAATTCAGTAAATCCTATCCGTGAAGAAAAGTTTAGTACAGGTAGCTTCATGAGATTTAAAGATGAGTACAAAGATGTGTGATGCTGGAGGTCAGGGTTCAATAACAGTCTTCTTCACTGTGGTTAAAGATCATCATCAACATGAGGATTCATTAGGACCCCAGTTCTTGACGTGGGTTATACGGCGTTAATGATATAAATCACGCTGATCCCTCATTCTGAAAGAATAGCTCCTCGTTCTACCCAACTATAAGGTTAAAAACATATTAATGATGGAAAAAAAAAAAGAGTAAAGAACTGTTGGGTTCGACCTTAAATACCACTAAAAGTGCTATGAGTCTCCTTTGAAGAATATTCATGATTATAGAGGAGAAGAAATGAACAGAAGGACTCACAGAATGTTTGGAAGAAAATGGTCATCTACTAATGTTCGTCTTTGGTAAAATTCCTCTCCAATATCAGACCAAAGATAGTCGAAGAAGAAAGTGGTACGTCGTGGATGATTTCAGTTCAGGTAACATCATTTATTATTCTTGAAATTAATAAAGAAGTTGGCGTTCAACTTCTCTTGAGCACAGAATATCGAGGTGAAACAATTTTAAATGAAGAATATAATTGTCTGAAAATTCTATATATCATTATTCATACAAAGAATATAGCTCAATCCCACTTTTATTCTAAAATTATAGTCTTCTTTAAAATGACGATTCTAAATCTTGAGTGCTTTCAATTGAACTGCTACTGAAAATTCTTTGAGAAGAAGGAGAATTGAATCTGGAATATTAAGAGAGCAGGAAGGTCGTAAACATAATATATGATAGCTTCAAGAAGAACAAGCGTTTTATTATTATGTGATTCTAATAAAGATCATCATTACTGGATCTCAACAGTCTGGATAATCATTCCAGGTGTTACATGGCTCGGACTCCTGTGATGATCCTTATATTCATTTGGTTAAAGGTATTCTTATCATCAAATGAATCATGCTTAAAAAGTAAAAAATTACAAACATGGTGGCAAAAATGTGAAGGCGGTGTCGATTCAACCCTAATTAAAGATGTTTTCTCTAATAACATTACAATTTTGAGAAGGATGGATCATCGATGATGTCATATAAAGTTAAGGGGCATAAATCAGCTCTATTAAAGATAAATTTCTGTTCATAACGTTTAAGTGAATTTCTGGATTGAATTCATAGACAATTTCTTTTATATGATTGGATCTTAATTGAGATGTCATCATGATAGAATGAAGAATAAGTATATTCCAAAAATGACGTTTTAGACTCCTTTAGGGTTAATATGATTTTTGGTGTATTTTTGTATTCTAAACATATAACTACATTCGATTGAAATTGATTCATTTTCAAACCTTCATATAAAATTTAGTATAATATTTTTCGTGAAATATATAATCATATGATCTGGAAGGATCTATTGAACATATTAAAGTTGTCATAATATTGAAAACAATTATTAATAAAAACATCTAAATATGCTATGGAATACTAAGGATGAATGTCAAGTTCATATATAAATTCGTGCGGAAAATTCTCATGGTTAAAATACTAGTAAGGATAAATTATAAAATATGTTAACGATTGTAAAGATTCGTTCAGGTATGCTGTTGGTTATAGATTCTGATAATTTCATATTCTTGAAAAATTGCATTTGGGATATAAAACCTTCATGTACGATATTAATTAGATGTAATAACGATTATTCATGGAATTTCACCGTGCTGTTCTGTTGAATCTCGATCGATGAATACCTGGAGATGAGGATGATGAAGTTTCAATGGAAGAAGTGTTAACTTGAAATTAGTCGGTCAAGGAAGTATTTCATTCTGGAAGAAGATATTAGCAATGCTACATGCCGCTAAAGAAGTAGGTACAATGGAAGTGCTTCAAGTTGGCTGGTCAATTCTTAAAACATACTGGTCAAGGACTACTATATTGAAGAAGCGGTAAAGTAGGATCACAAGGTCTTTCTAAAGTTGCAAACGAAATCGACATCAAAAGGAAAACGTATTAGGATTATGAAGAAAAATGAGGTGGAAGCGTTATTTTTATATCCATTACAGTTGGTTCAACAAACGAAGATATGATGGAAGAAGATGGCGTTAGGTATCATTCAAAAGTTAATGAGGTCTATTCAGTATTGAACAATGGTTATATGGTACAAAAGATGAAAAGCTATATCATGAAGTTAACCAAATAAAGGTCTATTAGGTGCTTCTCATGAGGACATGATTTAAAGCTACAAGGTGAAAAGCATTTTTAAGTTAACATGATAAAAAATGCTCAAAAGTTTTATATTTAAAGATGTTTTGGTTTACAGTAGAATCATCAAGATAATTAAATTAGGACTTCTATTTTATCATTCCGTTGGTGGAAGATTTCAATGGATTTCTCTTACAGTTCACCTAGTGGAAAAGATATAAATATGATGATGATGAACTATAAATACATACATATTTTAATATCATCTATTTAAAGAAAATGGTTCATATCTCCCATTTTAATTGTTGATTCAAAAGCTATGAATACAAGGTTATTATTAAGTCATGGATCCAGCATTCAGGAAATTTGGTTAAATTCTTTTCTGGCAAAATTTCAGGCTAATAACGTCATCCCTCATCTCAATAAAATAATTAGCCAGATAATAAATGTTTGGAAGGATATATTACATTGTTTTCTCTGATAATATTCTTATTCTTGGTCAGTAGTTACCTCTCATTGGAGAATGAATACCTGTGCTTATTATAAATAAAAAACAAACCATTCCACTGCTTTATGGATATCATCACTGTGGTCCTCATCTTTAAAGAAAATAAAGAAAGTTCAACGATGAAAAAAGACAGAATCCTGCACCATTGAACATAATAAAAGTTCAACTCTTAAAGGATAACGAATTAACACAAAAATGGAAGGTGACCATGAAGGCAGAATCATATGTAGGCAGAAAGGTTTGATGATCACAGAAGTTCTGAGTATTTTAAGCTTTTAACATAAACAATATATCAAAACAGCTAGGAGGTGACAAATTATCACTTAATGCAATTATTGAAGATAATAAAAAGACTAGTACTATGTTCAATTATTGGGGCTTATACTTCATATGTAGGTGTCAGGTTTTCTCCATGTTTCACTTACTTAAAAAAATTCTAGGAAGAAAATATTGAGTTCAAACAATATTGAACTTGATGGGGAAAGGAAAAATCATGTTGGAACCGAAGCGGTCATAGGGAAGCAAGGGGCTTCATTTCTTCTGGGAATGATCATTTGGTGTCTCATCATTGAAGAACTTTGTGAAGGTTATTATGGAAGGATGAAGACATATAGGAAAGCACTGGGGCTACTCAGACTGAGGACAACACTTTTGAAGGAGGGGCTGTCATGAGGTCCTATGTTACTATGTAATTAACATTTTGTGGGTATGCTTGTATTTTATTATTTTATATTTTATTTTATTATGTACACCCAAATTATTACATTGTGGAGTCAGCTTGGATATTCTTGCTTTATGGAGGTATTCATAGCCTTCTCAGATATATGTCTGAAAAGAGGTTTTATGGTGTATCCAGGGTGTTCCTTCATGTGATGTATTGGAGGTTCCTAAAGTGACACAACTAAGGCGTGAATATCTCTTTCTTCTCTTTTAGATGGTTACTGAGTTGAGGTTAAAAATTTGTACTTCCTCCCCAGTGAGCCCTCTTGTAGAAAATTTCATTGAACAATGCTCTCATTTCATTTAACCAATTCATTTTAATTCGTTTTTATGTTCATTTTATGGAATACTCTGGTTCTGATGTAGTTCTAATAGATTCTTCATCTATCTAGTGATGAATGAAATTAAGCGGTATTGTTTTGGGGTTAAATATGTTTTATTTAAGCATATGTTCTTTTAATTGCATTTTAGATAGTAAAAACAGTTTTTTCATTTTCTTAATGTTAATATACTATGTAAACATGAATAGAAACCATAATATACATAAATTTACAGTTTACACTGTGTGATTTCTTCTCAGGAATCCATGCTTTAGTTCATTGTGCACTGTGAATGGGATTACTAGCATTTTAGTTTTATTCTCTTCACTGTCTTTCTAGTTTGAATAATTTGTTAAGCAACTGAATTGTAAATCACTATGTTTCCAGTTGTTGAATAGTGAACTTTAGTAACCACATATTTGTATTTTCAAAATTGATTAGTGCATTATTGTTCATGTTTGTGCCATGTGCTGAAATCAAATTTCATTTAATTGAATTTATTATAATAGTTATTTTGTAGGCTGAGCCTTCATTGTGCAGGTATACATTGTTAACATTCAACATATGCTGTCTGATAGGGGTAAACCATGTATTCCTGGCTGCCACTATTGTAAAATTCTATGGTGTGAGACTTAGCAGATTTCCTCAAACATTCAAAGAAATTGTAACTTCCAAGATAAAGGTTTAATGGCAGCAGTTAGGTTGTAAGTAGATTAGTTTCATGCCAGTTATTGTTAAAATTAATAACTGTGTTCATGACTATCTTCTCAAATATTCAACAATTTAATCCATGAATGTGATCTTACATTTTAATGCTGTGGGGTGTTTAAAGCCTCTTTACATAATTTTTATGTGAAATGCTTAAACATATCTCTAACAAAAATTAGGACAAATTTGTGTTGCCCAGGCATTATATCATTTATACACACTTAATTTAAGGACATTTATGCATTCATATTTAACTGTTGCCCACTAAAACAGGCATTTAGTTCACCCTTTTCTAAAATAAAACATAAGAACGTAAAACATCAGAAAACATAAACTTGTGAAAGTAGGAAAGAGGTTATAGGCACATATAGTGTACACTTCTAGCAAGGCGGTTTACCCAATACAGTTGACAGTTAATATATATGAACTCAATTTGGGACACTGGACAAAACATTTCAGCAAGGCACCAGGCATGGGTGCGTGTTCACTACAGTATCTTAGTTCCTAAATCAACTTTAAATACTTCCCACCACCTGTCATGGGTGGGGCTGAAACACACATCCACATCATGAATTCTAACATGGGTGAAAGAAAGTGGCAGGGTTGAAAATGTGGGTGGAGATAGTGACAGAAAGATCCTTTTGGATTTCCTATTCAAGCGATATCCTTGTTTCAAATATGAAGAACATCCATCCATACAACAACCTAACTTTAAAGGTATGATATGGGAAGACATGGCTGCCTATTTGGTTTGTTCATTTCTTAGATCTTATGGCTACTCATTGCACATGAAAAAAATGAATTTGTTCAAAGTAACGATGAAAGATTAAACTACAAATGGTTCTGGCTGGAACTAAATTCTAGGGACATGGATGATATGAAAAGAGTATTTTTTGGAAAAATAAAGGTTATTACTTTTACTTTGTTGTTAAGTAAGTCTTGGAAATGAACAAGAGGGGATAAACTAGAAGATTTAGTAGAAGATTTTCTATTAATGGATCTAAATTGCTAATTTAGGATGAGATGCATTAAAACTGCTCTGCTAAGTATGTAAAGGATAAAGATGGTTGATGTTATTAACCAATCTTGTGGGAAAGTAAGATATCCTCAATTGCCATTCGAAAGTTGTGAACTTTAATAAGAACATCTCGGGGGAAAAAAAAGTGTGCTTTAAGGTCCCCTCAAGAATCCATTTATGGCAAGAGTAAGTAAGTACGACGTGAGGTTGGTAAGTCCAAAAATGAACCTAACAATTTATAAACATTCTTGGTAATTAAATGCTGAACAATGACATATAAGGCTAAAACTTGACAAAAGATTTTATTATTATGTTTGCCTCTCTTGTAAATATTAATAATAACACGCAGATATCCCTTGATAACGACATAAATGCTAAAAATTTGTTTAGATACACCCTTATCTGGGAGTTGTCATTGGGTTGAAAACGTTCACAGGAAAATACAGAACAAATCATTTGAAAGCTTTCGTTAACTTTGCGTACGAAGGCTGCGGCAGCCTCGTAACCCAATATGATGCAATGTCACTTTACAGTTTAAAGGTTATACAAAAACAACATCAAAACGTTGAAACACATATGCCAACGGCAACACATATCTCAATCCCAACTTCAAAACCAACCTTGAAGCCTTGGCCATCGTTAACCTCATGATGATAGCAGCAAGTTGGCGGGCGCGAGAAATCACCTTATATAATCTTCCTCTCCTCTATTTTGCTCATCAATGTTATTCATACCATTAGCATCACCACAACATGAAAAAATCACCCTCATTTGACCTCAGTTCATTGCCACTTCTTAACAAATGTCGGTTTCGCTCGCTACCTCACAACCAACTGTATCACAACAAAACGCCTCAATCAAACTTCTTTTAGTTGGTGTTGAACAATAATTCACGGTGTCATTGAAGAACGAATAAGAAGAAAGACTTAGATAAGTTCAAGAATCATGGATGGCGAAGTAAAAGTTAACGGTAAGTTGAAAATTCTCTGTACCTATCCTGGCGAGATTCTGTAAATGAAGATCATCTAGAAAGGAGGTGCATTACATGATGAAGAACAAAGACAAGGTGTGAATCTTGGTTTAAAATGGAGTCGTGGGATTCAATATACATTGTTAATATCTTGCAAGCATCATCTAAATCAATGATTTAGCATCTCTTATAAATTGCTACCGGTGTCTTTCAAACTTGCATATGAGTTTATACTATCATCTTGTTACAGAACATGGTTCATTAAAATACTCATATGCTTGACGATATTTTATTTTCAAACGAAATGCAAGTTATAAAAAAAAAAAAAAAAAAAAAAAAAAAGTAAAGAAAAATATTGAGTCTATTATGAAGAAAGCCCACAGCTTTTGCAGTATGCAGTTGGACATAGCTTTAACGAAAACCATTGGCAGCTGGTCTCACAATAAGTTACGCAATTTATGATGGTTTTCAATCTTTCATGGTTCTTCAGTATCATTTTGGATTTATACGCTAAGTTGGATAGTGTGGAAATTCACTAAATTTTGTGAATCTTGTCCATCAACCTCAACACTTTATATGGGATGGAATTAGAAAATTGTTAAAATTACCTTGGGCATTATTAGTAGCAAGCTATGGTAACAATAAAGATACAAACAAGCATCGTTCAATCATAGGTGGCTAAACAAACATTTAAATATAGATCTGTAGGTATGTTATCATTACCATTATCGGTGGTGTAAAGCAGTTGTAACGTTTTTCATTGTTGATAGGTAATCGATAAACGTTTATGCTAAACTTAGGCATTTATTAAAGCGCGGTGTATAGCAATCATGTAGCTGATGAAAAATATGGTTTATGAATCATATTATTACACAATGATGCATTTATTAATTCTTATGCTGTATTATGCTGTTCAATAACGAAACAAAAATGTAGCAATTTAAGCTAATATGACTTTCATTTACTTTTTATTAACACTAGAAAAGCGGTTTAGCTGGTGTTACCAAGAATTGAATAGAAAATAAAAATTCAAAACTTTAAGGTTTTGCTATAGAATATGATGATTAATTATACGTGAAATGGTGAAAAACGATTTTCGAAGCATTTAGAAAGTTTTGGAAAATTTCAATTTTAGCATTATCGGACATATTAATGATTTAGTGTTTTGCAATGACGCATATAGCTATGGTATTCTGAAACATCTGGCGATGAAGAAGGTAAAAATACACGATTTCATGAATCACTCAATTTGGCTTTAAAATGAGTTGGTATTAGTGCTTTTTGTTTATGTTGGGCAAAATGAAGAAGGGTAGTGGTGAAAATTAGTTTTATTAACTTAATAATTAATCGTTGGTCTATAAATTTTATAGTGATGCATTAAGTAGGTAAAATAATATGAAAAGTACAAAACTCAGTTTGTTCTTTAAAAGTATGCTACTAATACATTTTTTTTAAATACATTAATGACGAGATTACCCCATTCAGAAGGTGTATGTATTATTAACTAAAAAATTTTGATCCCAATGTTGTTTAATTTAAAAATTCATTTCATTCTGCAATTCATCATCATCACTTTCATCATCTCCACACCATTTTTCATTTCATTTGCAGTCACCTACTTTCACTCCATTACATTTTCATCCATATTGTAATGTAACCATTTCACACCAGTTACGTAACTGCAATACCATAATAATGGGATTCGTACAACTTTGCTTCTACAAAGAAGATAGTGATTAAAGGAGATGAAGGATTCTATTTTAAATATAACCACTTTAAAAGGGGACCAAAGGAACAACATCAAAACTGGCAATTAACAAAGGAGATGTTAAAATCAAGTCACGATTGTGAAAATTAACAATAGAAAAAAGTTTCGAAGCATGAAATAGATACAATGTGTGTAATCATATGTTTTCCTACGACAACCTATCATTGAGTCAGTTAACACTGTCTACAGTATCATATCCAACATTTATTCTGCTTTCCATCTCTGCCATGCAAAATTCATGTCATTCATGTGTTTCACCCTCCTGGAATCACATTACACTTTCATTTCATATAAACAATTACCTCCATGCTTTAAACTGCATTACACTGCACGACCAATCCATCTCTAAGTGGAAGAAAATCATTCAGGAGTGTGAAGGCAACAAAGCTATTAATATGGTCACTCTGGACCTGTGAAGAATCAGTTTTAAAATAAGAAAAACGATGGGCTGTGTGGTAATCCTAGCTTTAAACAAAAGTAGTCGAAGGAAGATAATGCCTAAAAGGAGGAATGCAATAAGTGCAAGGTGAAATCAGTTAAAATTAAATACTTGAGAAGAAAGTATCCATGAAGTCAGGCTTGTGCTACTAAAAAAAGAAGGAGGCTAATTTTAGAAAGTGAAAAGCTTCATAAAGGTCAAAATGTTTTAAGTCACTGATAAATGAAGAAAAAAATACATGTAGTTTAACAAAAATAAACAGCACTCCATAAAAAGGAAGGTAGAAAGAACTAATTTAATTAAGGTGAAAAACAATTAAAAGAATTAAAAAGCGAGAAAAGATAAATGGATGTGCAGAGGTTTGAACACATGGAATGGCTGATGAAGATAAAGACATACAATAGTCTTACGATGAGGGTATGTTGAGCCTAAATTGTGCACCTGTACACAGCACCATGTTTTATGTTATTTTAATATTATAACTAAAATCAATATGAAAGAATAATTGGTTTCATAATTACATAAAATTGTTCTTATATGTATTTGCTATGGTTTTGTTGTTTTAACAATTTTACTTATTCATATAAAATCAAATAATTCATGTTGCTTTGATCATAGCATTAGTACATTAACATTCATGATTTCATTTCCAAAATTGCAATGTAATTCAGTGTCGTCTCAAGAAAAACGCATATGGGGAAAATTCCAAGTTCATCTATACATCATTCATTGCTCTCACAAAGTAAACAAAAAAAATATCTAAAACAGATTGTATGGACACCAAACAAAACGTTCTATTAAACAAACTCTCACAATTTGTACCAATGCAATGTAAAATCTTAATAAGTTTTAATTAGGAGTTAGGAACAAAGAAAGACAATAATCATAATGTCTCCCAAGTTTGTTAATTTTATTATAGAATCACTAAGGTAAGAGGCATTAGCTAGAGATGCATTTTGTTTTTAGTTCTCCAATGTGTTCTTTGTTTTAAAACATTTTCCTTTAATAAAGTTCGATTTGATGCCATGTTTAATGGTTAAATTTAAAAAATTTAGTGCTATACGGTGATAGGGGCCCTATGAAAATTTTCATTTGAATAATGTCCTAGTTTGTTCATAACTTAGTTAATTTTGGGTGCATTTTATATTTCATTTATTAGAATATGATTAATCTCGTTCTAATAGTTATTAAAAATATCATGGTGGTGAAGATATGTTGTTATTTTAGGGTTTGATATGTTTCAGCATGTGTTTCTGTAATTGCATTAGGTAAAAATGGACTGTTTTCATAGCTGTTAAAACATCATATATTAAACAGAATAAATAGCTACCCAACAATGAATTAGTTGCTTTGTAGTTTAATACTCATGAGAATCAAAAAGCGCTGGTGTTTCATACTTCAGTTAGGATTGTAGCTTTAGTTTCGATTATTCACCATCTTTCGATTTGAATAATTGCATTTTAACCAGTTGTGGTCACTTTATGTTTTCAATTTAATATTCGAACTTTACAATATATTTTATCATTTGTATTTAAAATTGATTAATTGCATTAACTATTATTTTATTATTTTTCTTAGTCAGGTTTTATTTAAAACAAGGTTTTATAAGCAGGTTTCTATTTTTATGAACTAAGGCACTTCATTCTTCTAAAAGACATATTATTTAACTTTTCAACATGTATCTTATGATTAATACAACGGCAACGCTATTTAAGCGCTACCTTCATATGATTCACATAATTGTTTGTCATTTTATCAAACTTATATTCAAAAATGTAACTTAAGACGAGTTTAGTAACTTCAATTTAATTTGAAATGCAATTGGTTCCAGTACCCTTGATTAATTTTAGAGTATAATTATTCATATACATTTAGAACTATCTTCTCCAAATATGTTCAAACAAATCTCTAGTCATGGAATACAAGATCTTCTTTAAATGCTGATGAAATTGTTATTTAGGAAAACATCACCACTAATTTGTCTTTCAAAGTATTCAACATATCTCTAACAAAAAGGTGAATAATTTAGTATTTTGTGAGAGTCTTATCTCATTTACGCCACCACACATGATTTTAAGGCCATTGTAGTATGACCCAGCTTATTGCTTTTCACAACATTTAGTTCTTTGTATGACCATTGCAAAATAACATGGAAAACACTAAACACTGTGAAAGTAAGAGAAGTTATTGCATTTCAGTGCACTTCCATGTAGGTTTACCAACACGGGTGACAATTCGTAAACTTTCAATTAGACCTTGGTTGAGCACAAACAATATGTAAAGAGCTTGAAGAAGATCGGTTTTAGAACTAAATTTGAAGGGTTTAAACAAAAATAGAAACCATTTATTACTTCTTCTATTAAACAAACCATCATCACACGAAATACATGTAACATGGACAAGCTTACAGTACCAAAAAACTGTTCCAGAGGTTTCAACCTCAGAAGGTCTAAAATGTCAAAATCCAAACAACGTGACTTCTAAAACAACTATTGTTGTAAACCATCTACAACCTCTTGTTTTAAGTCGTGAACACATACCTTTTACAGTGACATTAATTTAGCTCAAGCTGATCCGGTGATAGAATTTAATCTTCTGAACCTCCTTATAGATTCTAGAAAAATCATGCAATTTGGGGAGATAGTGGTGGGAGTCCAAATCCCACACACACACACACACACACACACACACACACACACACACACACACACACACACAGTATGTGATTCAAATATATATAATGCAAAGTCATTGGTGGCCAGGCCTATTATTCCACTGAAAAAAACATGGATTGATGCTATTAAAGTATTGTTCACTAATGTGAGATGCTAGCTATTCTTGGTGACTGTCTCCAATGGTTCCCCCATATCATGAAGCATACAGCTTTGTTCAGTACGGACTTTCTAAAGGTTTAAATCTTCCAATCATTCATATACATATGTTGAAATCCCAAAGATAAACCCTCATCATACTTCCATTCATAGAATTAAGGCATATCATTTATATTTATCCTTCTTTATCTCTTTTCTATTTTGTCAGTAAACCTCATTTAGTTCATTTTTTCTCTGCCTTTCTTTGGTAAATCCTTCTATCATTTGAATTGTCTTGAATATAGTGATAATATCCATTGTTTCAGCTCTCCCATTGAGTTTTGGATATTCATCCTTCCTCTTTCACATTCCTTTATTTCCCAATGAGATAGTTCTAGTAACATGAAATTGGATGTGAAGGAATCCTATCAATGTCTTTGGACACATACTAAATGAAAAGAATGTAGAATTCACATATGTGGATTTTATAGATTATTTTCTTGATGATAAACATGTTGTTAAAGTGTGATAAGAATCGGTGATGAGATAAAGAAAAGGTATTACGGTACATTGAAAAAAGAAAGTAGAACTAGGGAATTGTTTTAAAAATAT
The DNA here is from genome assembly GCA_034641835.2 of Pinus albicaulis. Classification (NCBI taxonomy): domain Eukaryota; kingdom Viridiplantae; phylum Streptophyta; class Pinopsida; order Pinales; family Pinaceae; genus Pinus; species Pinus albicaulis. The sequence continues at coordinate 761,500,906 of CM076577.1, forward strand.
TAGAATCGAATTTTTGGTTAAAATATTTTACCTATAAATATGTAAAAATAACATGACAGAGTTTTCCTTGTAATTTTCAGAAATTCTAATTAAATTAATAATCACTTCTTGAAATTTTTACTTAAAAAAAGCTCAATTGGAATGAAGAATTTGGTGGGACCTTTCATTTTCAATCTCAGGATGCAATTTTAATAACAAAATAATTCTTTGGAATATAAATTACAGAAAATTTATTGTAAATTATGATCCTTGAAAGTCTCCCAAAATTAAAATGAGGGTAAAATGTCGTTAAACCCCTTACTCCATGATAAAAAACTTTGATTAAATAATTTATTAAATGTGGTAATGTGATAGCTTGATTAACGAGGTAAATATGATACATAAAAACAATGAAATATCGCTACAAGGAGGCTGAAACACGGTACCCTGTAGGCAAAATAAAAAATACCTAGGTTAGAATTCGGATATATAATAGTGAAAGCAATCCCAGTTGATAAAAAAAAAAAGAATGGCATTTAAAAAATGGAGAGAATCTCACAGACAACAGAAGAAAAACAATGACGACCATATATTACTAAGTGGGAAAACTCTTGTATTTCAGCTTTACAAAGGTAATTGAAAAACAACAAAATGTATGGAGTCATCCTCCTACAACAATGAAAGACCAAGAATATTGATGTCGGAAGAGAATATAAACGGAATGCAAAAGCGAATAGAAAAGTAAAGACAGTTATTCTACTATGATGTTCAAAGCAAACTCAAAATCAGAAGATAAATTCATAGGCTGCATTATTCAACTTGAAAGTTGATTATGTCAATACTTAAACCAACAGGTCAAGACACACCCCAAAACAATAACGATTCACTGAAAATTTCATAACAGTACATGAGCATGTCAGGCTGATAGATAAATTGGGACACTGAATACACAACAAGATGCTTTATTCTACTATGTTCAAGGAAATATGAGTGCTTAAAGAAGCTCACCTTTTGCAAATAATACATAGAAGATCAAATGAGGATGAAAAGTCTTTCCTCATATGTGAAGACATAAATTAACAATGCTAGAGAATGAAATGGAAATTCAATGCAGATGCAGCAATACTGCTAATGTGAAAAGTTAAGAGATGATAAAGAAGAAAAATCTTTGAAACATGTGACATGAAAATGTTGACCTCAGAAAATCACAGATTAAAGGTTGAAATGGAAATAAATATGAGATGATGAGTCTCATTACGGTAACAACAGTTTGGGAAATGAAGATAGAAATGGACAAACTTGTCCAAGAAGAAAAAACAACAACAAAACTAATGCTCCTCCCAGGTGTATATGGTAACACTATATTTCCATCAACATGGCGAAAATTTAACTGGTGTTACTTTATTCATGGTATCCTACTTGACCTCACGAAATCATCTACATGAACAATCACAGCTGGCGGATAAACCGCTTGGTTATTGGCTATGGAAAAAATGTATACAAAGTAATGAGATCAACAGGTTGAAAAAGAACAAATTAAGAACTTGAAGATCTTACAAGTATGATCAATACCAAAAAACTGGAAAAAGAAGAAAGCAAGCATTTGAACAGTGAAGAAAATTCGAAATGAGGTTAACTTGAAGGAACAATAACTATGACAGTTGTGATCAAGATGTTGAGTCGATAATGCGTATAATCAAGTCATTTAGTGAAGCTGGTTAAAGCAACAAAAGAAGTGAAAAACAAAAGAGCTGGTGCAAACTTTGAAAAGGTGAAAACAATCAAATTTCTCAACACAAAATTGACAAAGAATTGGATGATGAAGCTAATTGATGATGCAACACAATTCTTGGTGAAAAAATGGTAAAAAATTTGATGACGACACGAAAAGTACTAGTATGGATTTAGCAATATCATTGTCAAAATTTGATATATTAGAGACAGTTACCTAAAATTAGTTCTAAATGAAAAAATTAATGAAATTGAAAAGATTAACCAGAAAATGTTTTCAAGAGCCGATCATCAAAATGATTGGCAAGGAGTACAGGAAAAAGCGCACACAAAAAAGAATTGAAAGACTTGTTTTATTTGCAGTTGATTAAAAATCTTTGGTCAAACAACATTTATTAGGTACAGAAGGCTGATGAAAATTAAATACCAAGGTCGCATTTTAACCTTCGAAAAATTTTATTTGATGGTAAATTGGTACGCATAAAGCGATTTTAGTAAAGGTAAATTTCAGTTGATGTTTTCTGCGGTGGCATTTATAACAACGAAACAGGTTAAACAATCTCAAATAAATTTATTCTCATGTAGAGAGGATAAAGTTTAAAACAAAATTAAAGGTCTTTTCATGACCCGATGGAACAATAAAGCATTGATTTTTAATCAAACATCATTTTCTATTTTATTTGGGATAAAATGAACTCTTGCACTAGTTGGTAAGCAACTATCACTATATTACACCATAAAGATATTTTTATTTTCGTAAGTTACCTATGATTGTTCTAAGTGTACCTTCAACATTTGTAAACCTTTATCTTGATATTCTACGTGAATAATTATTTGATTTCTGTAGTAATTTTTTACTTTTAAAGCTTTGTGTAAGTTCAAGTGGCGATCTGGATCAAATCATAAAAGCATGTTTAGGTTCATTGTGATGAGCCATTAAGTGAAGTACTTTCTCATCGTTGTTTGTCTTCTTATATTTGCAACTTCTTCATATATGTGTTCTAGAAATTTGAATGATAAGCGGAATCGTATTAAAGTTTGCTAAGCCTGCAATATTTAACTATTATCATTACTTTCTCTTGAATTTCGGGTGAGGAACCCTAATTTCTCCCTCTTTTTGATAATTATCTTCTTGCCTTTATCTGGATCAGTTCTGGCCATTCTCTTGTCAGATCAAACCACTTCACCAATCAGCCTTCCAAGATCTTCGATGACTTGCTATCTTTTAAAAACATTTGACTTAGGCCAGCCTTGATCCTAGTCCTGCTGCTTGAGGAGCTGGCTACTTTTGTGTGGACAAGCAGGTCTATATATCTGTCTCAGCTAAATGGTTGCCCACCAAACAAACAAACCAAATATCAAACAATTTGCACATCATAACTAACCTAATATCATATAATTAAAACCATTAAATCTTATAGAGGAGGCCTCCTAAAACCCTGAGAAGGATAGATCCTAAGAGTTTAAAAGTAGGTTTGTGTTTAGCTCTAATGTTTTAAACTATAAATCAAAAATCTCCACCAGCAGGGGAATTATTATATAAGAGTGATAACGAGGCACAAACGTTCATGGTTACTTTTCTATAAAGAAAACTTTTAATTTAACCCAGGGGTTTTGAGTGGTGCTTGTTTTATTGGCAAGGACCTTGGGGGGATGCTTGTGGAAGTCCCTTGTTGGGATACGATGAATCCTAATAGTCTTCTTGGTAACAAGGAAGCCCTTGGGGGTTCAAGCATGGGGATTGTAGTGTCGACAGTTGCACGGAATATGGCAATGAAGTCCTCCAGGATAATTAACGTTTCTTGGATCATACGATGATGTCATCCAAATATGGTAAGATAAGGGTAGACACCATGTAGAAGATACAATTCTTGTGTGAAAATGTCCAAAATTTCTAAGACAAAGAGCATAACTTGGTATGTCAATGTATCCCATGATTCATTAAATGAATCATCTTGTCTTTGATCAAGCAGCATTGGATTTAATTTTATTATTGTAAAAATTCATCACAGGGCGAGCCTAAATGACTAAGCGCAAGCATCAACTTAGTTGTTAAAGCGATGAAGTGGTTCTTGAGACAAGCTGTTGATGAAAATAATTTGTTTAGATGTTACTATTTTCATGGCCAATTATGGGTTGAAAACTACGCGTGTATCAAATTTGATGATGAATCTAGCTTTACCAGGCTTCAATATGATATTTAATTCTTTTCTTTGAATAGGTGTAATTGTAATATTCCCATTGGTCCAAAACTATTAAGAATATTCATTTTTATTTACTGTTTCGGGAATAAAATGAAAGTCCATATTTTTTCTAAACAATAGACCGTTAATACCAAATGTAAAAAGGCTGAATCTTGGCTGCTAAACCAAACGCAACCAATTGAAAAGTGAAATTTGTTTTAGGTCAACGTAATGATCTACAACAACATCATGGAAGGTATTGTAAATGAGCTGCTTGTTAAGTTTTATATCTGGATATGATTTGTGAAGGTGATTTTATTAAGAAGGTAGTTTAGGGTTTGCGGCTCTTAACATAAAGGAAGAGGATGAAGCATAGAGAGGGTTGTTGATGATATTGTATTTAGATATGCTGTGGTTGAACATATATCATTCTCCTTTTGTGCAGGTCATACTGACTGAGTCCAGAATTAGTTAATTACGATAAGAATCTGCATCACCCTCGAGAGGCCTCTTAGAGAATTTTGCCCTATGCCTTCCCAACCACTATGTCTTTGGTGAAATTAAGCTTTGTCTTTCAACACCATCTTGATCCTAATGAGGTTTGACATGTACCTGGCTTTGTGGTGAGAGCTAAATCCTGGGTCAGCCATGTCAGTCTCCTTTTATTGGAGGAGGCTTCTGTTCACGTTGGAAGAGTATTAGGTGATTTGGGGCACCATTTTTGATCTTGGCATGTAGCCAGCACATTCTAATCTCGCTTGCCATTTGTTCAATATCTAATTATTCTTCAGGGTCTTGTTGGGGTCTTTTGGCATCTCCATTGCAGGTTGGACACTGCGTGTTGAGATGCTTCATGGAGAATCACTAGGAGAGATATATTTCTTGTTGTATCAAGATCAATAACAGCTTCTAAATATAAATGTTACTGTGATGTAAACTTAGATCTCGGATCTGTACCATGTATGGTGTAATGTTGAAAACTAGAAAGTTGTGAAAGAGCAATATAATGCTGAATCTATGGTCTGAATCCTTGTCACACTTATTTTCTATATCTCGTGTAATCAACTTAACCTTGTTGTGACAGAGCTAATAAATGACTCTAATAAAGCTATTCCAGGTCTTCAATGAACAGTTGCAGCTCTTTTTGAGGATTTTTATTCTATTGAAGCTTGTGTTCTGTTATGCATCTCATAGGCCATCTTGTATATTTTCTGTTGTTTGAGGTCTATATTTGTATCTTCATGTTGATGGCTGCATGCTGCATATATATTCTATTCTTTAGCATTCATTTGGGAATATTACGGTGGTAGGAGGCATCATGTCACTTTGTTAACAAGCCAATATGTCTTTTGAAAGAAGACATCACCCAATAGAAAAGCATGGAAAATATAAATACAGAATACAAAAATAAATTTGGTTACATGACAATGAAGACAAGGTAAAAACTGCCTTTTATAAGGTGAAGATGAATAAAAGATTTTCCTAAGATCATTCTTAGAGCAGCAAGCTATATATATCTTGCTAGAGGATCAAAAGCAGTGGAAAAATCAAGAATCTAAAGGATTCATCTTAGAAGAAGGCATAAACTGTATCAGAATGATGTTGAGTGCATCCTGTTCCCATACCATGCCTGTATTGGCTATGAGAAATGAAGGTTTAAAACCTGTTGATCATGAAAGATATCTTTGAAGAATATGAGTTCAAAATTAAATGTTCAGTAATAACTTGAGTTTTCGAGTTTTACCACGCAAGGACAACTGAGAATAAGGTATCATCATACAGTGGTGGATGGTAGAATAATGATCGACACCACATTATGGTGAATTCTTTACCAACGAATGGGTCATCCAAGTGTTATGAAATCCTAGGTATAAAACTTGACATCTACTTTAAGTTAGACAAGGCTCAAAGGTGAAAAGGCTATAGTAATGTTGCACCTTGGTGACACATGACTAGTGGTTCCATGGTTTTCAACATTAGGTCATGCCAATGTGACATGTGGGAGTTCCATAAAATGGTGGAAAATTTCAGAAGCAGAAGAAAGTCAGAGGGACCATTCATAGCATTTATGATTGAAACAATAGAATCATCTAGAAACTTGTTCTGTTTTCACAGTTATCTCATATGATTCTATAATTTTCTACATGAAAAGTGTGCCATTGATGGTTTGAATGAACCTCTTCAGCAGGACAGTTAAATATCACGACCTACCTATGATGCTATTATTGGTCTAGAGACCTTCAAAGTTAACCTCCAAAATAAAGGAAACGGTACTGTACCAGCCTCTTTTCCTACAAAAGGAAAGGAAAAATATATTCTCAAGGCTCATACAGCTGCTGACGATGAAGTCCGGAGGGGAATCTGTGAAAGAAGAAGCTTTGGATTCATACACCAAGAATCATGGGCACGTGGACATAGATGTCTTGTTGGAAAAACACGTACATGGAAGTCTTCCTAGGATGGGAGGAAGAAGATGGGCCAGAAAGTCCAAATTAACATGCTTTGTGGAGGAAACTGACACCACATCGGGAGATAAGAATGAACATTTTACTCTGTTGGAGGGGATCTTTCATCTTTGGGAAGGCACCTAAGCAGCTTCAAGGTAAAGGTTCCATCATGGTCAGAGAGGGTGATTTCTGTGTTCAGTTGATAGCGGGGCTACCCACAATTTTATTGATGCCCAGCATGCATTTTGAGAGCTTAATACCCACTAATGCTTTTGGGGATCTGTTTTGGTCAGAGGTGCTGTGTGTGCATACCTTCTTGTCATTCCAGTGCCTGGGGACTTGCCAGCATTTAATCACTTCTTTGTGGTTGACATGCAGCATAATGTGATATTGGGTGTTCAATAGTTAATTACAACGAAAGAGTACCCCCCCCACTAGGTGGGAAGCTTTACCAGGCCTGCGGGCGGGTGGACAGAAAAGTGGTGGCGGCATGTTAATGATCAAAAACATATATACATAACTTCTGAAACATAGATGGATTTTCGCAGTCAGAGCGAGACCCCTTCTAGGTCATATATCATGTTCTTCTGGGAATTGTTGCATGAGACACACTATTATATAGTGAAGAAAAACACAAAATAGCAATTCACATAGATTTTGTGGGAGATGTCTCAAAAAATGATGTCAGCTTAGATCTAGGAGGGATGGGCAATGGAAGACAATATTCGATCTTGAGAATCACATTTGCATTCAAGGAGAAGTGCCTTGTATGTGTTATCATTTATGATTATAACGGAGAGGGAAAGGAAGAATGGCCTTCCTTTATGCTTGCATGGGAGATTTCAGGGGACAGTAGCCTGGTGGGCAAATGCAAGTTGAGCATAAACAATGGCTGTGTTCTTTGGGGTTAAAATCCATGTTAAATCTGACATTGGTGTGGATTATTCCAAGAGATCTTCTGCATATATGGTAATGTTCATACCTTTAAAGAGCTATTTAATCAAAGAAGAGTGATATAATCATGAGCACGATGTACTGCCATGAAACCTCCAAGCTCAGAAGGGTGCTACAAAAAAGCTATGAAGAGTTACTGTTTTGTATACACATATTCATGAATATCTACAACATCTACATGGGAAATTTAATTGAGAGCTTTAAAGGAAAACTATGTCAAAATTTTCAAAGATGCATGTACCATGTAGAATGGGGCAACAACATAGGCACCTAAGGAAAAGGTTAATTCGTATCTCTTCCTCCTTTTGAGAAAAGGGGACAAATGTTCACCACTCCATTTGTTTGAAGAGAGGGTTTTGGTGAAAAGTATGATGTAAATATTGTTTGTTTGCTTGTTATTTTGCATTATTCTGCCATATATACTTTGTTATACATGACTTGAGAGGAAGTGTTGTTTGCCACTGTAAACTTCTTTGTTCTTTCATTCCTGAAATTTAAAATATTTACTCCTTAGGGACTTAAAGGTCTATTTTCATGATGGGTGCATTCTAAGGAGCAAATATGTCTCTACTTTGGCCATGGTGTGAGATAGTGAGAATAACCATGCAGTGAAGGCTCCCTTACATCTTGATTTGTTGATATGGTAGATGCACTATGTAGTTCCACATGGAGCTGAACCACCTCACCTTACATTTTGTTTGTTTATGTCTGTATTTATATATGATGATGTATATAATTTGTATACAAAGATATGTGGAGGGATGGGGTATATATGTGTATGGGATGGAAAGTCTATGTGTGTGCTGTGTTTAGGGAGAGCATGGGCAGCCATGTTGAAGCATTTGAGCTATTTTTATTATGGGATGGACTGTTACACTCATAAGAACTTTGAAGAAAATTCATGGAGGGTGAATTTTTAAGTGACCCCTTAGGTTATGGAAAGCACCTCATGTTGAAAGGTATTCAATGGAGAAGGAAGGTTACTTTCCCTCTTAGGTTGATTAGACGAAGCAACATTTGGGAGGGTAATATTTTAATTAGTCCAACTAATGTGAATATTCATTTTGTTTTATTTATTTTGTTTTAAAATAAAGTACTAAGAGGTCCATATTACTCCCTAAACAATGAATAAATCAATACTATAAATGCATAAAAAGAGCTGAATCTTTTCTTTGGTAAATCAAGCACCTTTAGGAGGCAAAAGCTGGATAGTGGTGGAGTGATGTGTTAATCTAATCTTTGTCATGAAGGCTATTTTCGATAAAGGCACTATGTAGAATTTTAGATGGAGATGATTTAATAAAGGGGTGATTTCATTGAAGATGGTTTGGGTTTACAAAGCTCTTAATTATAAAATGAATAGGATGGAAACATGAGAGGTTGTTGATGATATTGTGTTTAAATGTATGTATTTAGACATATATCCATTCTCTTCTTGTTGGTAAAGAATTAATATTGTTGTGATGGGTGTTTATTGAGGTGTCCCTCTTTGAAATACTCTTGGAAGAGTTTATTCATTTCCTGGATTTGAAAATATTAGCTTCTTCTTTCAACTACAATGTAGATCTGTGGGGTTGGTTTTCTTTGCAAAGGCTGCACATGTGATGAGCTAGATCTCTGAATGCCATTGTTCTAATGTCCTTTTATGGGAGGCTTCTATTGCTCTGTTGGGGGGGGAAGTGTTCTTTGGTCATTTGTTTGCTTTCTAATCTTGTGTGTAGTAATAATTATAAACTATTAGGTTTATTTCAGAATCTTTGCGTTATTCTTGTGATCTTGTTAGGTCTTTCCTTTTCATTGTGGGGTTAGTTTTCAAGTGTTGAATGTAATTCATGAGAATCCATTAGAATCTGCTTCTGTGGGTCAGATCTAGAATGCTTCTGAATATGTGAATATTTTAGATCTCCCCATATGGTCAGGATCACCATGGCCACTGTGGTACGTAGAAAACCCCGAGATTCTGAAAGAGCCAATATGGTGCTTTGGTCTATTATAGATCTGATTTTCATCCCTTATTTCTGTAGATACGAAGTGTAATCATGACTGTTGACCCTATTGAAGCTAACCTTTGTCCCGAGGTATTTCTGGGTCTTAATATATGGTTGCAACTTTTTTATCACGAGATTTTTGTTCTATTTGGGCTGTATTTTCTGTATACATCTCATATGGTATCTTGTACATCTGTTGCTGCATACAATACATTTGAAAGGTCTCCATATTGGACTCACTTTTTATGATGAATGGTTAAGCCTGCATCATTGTTATATTTCTGTTGTTATTTCGCTGTGTCGATGATGACATTGATTTTAGCGGATTGTTTATGGTGGGTGTCAATGTGGTGTTCTCATTGTTTGGGGATGGCTTCGCATTAAAGACAAATCTTCATCTTTGGTCTCCATGCTGCTATTGTAATAGTGCCTTTTAAACCTATAAATGCAGAGAACATACATACACAACGATATTTCTTCGATTTTCTTGGTTTTCTTGAGATATTTAACCAATAGTTGGCAGAAATGTTTATTTTCCTATTCTTCAAGCAATTTGGCTTGTAGGATGAGGTTTTAGACAATCTACCTTCTGAGATGGAAGGGGTATTTGGGTCAATAGCATATATCATGAGTTTTTGAGCTGCCTGTAGACATGAATGTTTTTTCTAGAAGAAAAAATAGTAGTCATTCAATTCCCCACAGAAAAATAAAGTTGCTGTCATGGCCTCAGAAAATATCTTCATTAGGTAAAACCTACACAGATATCAAAGAGGTCGTTTATTGAAACGTGAGGAATGGTTAAACCTAGTGCTGGTTGAACATAGATATGATTATGTGGTTGATGCCATGGAATTAAATGAGGTTGATAAGTGCGGTATTGGGTTAGGTGCTGTGAAAGGTACACTACAACCATGACCATTGCAATAGATCTCAACATCAAGAAACAGAAAAAACTTACAATCATGGATGCCCATGGGTGGATGAATCATATATGGTGCAGTATTTATTACGTTGTTTTGAGAAAAATTCGTATTTAGCAGCCATTTGTACTAAAGATACATGCATAATTTACTTGGAAGTTGTTGAATGCGGTGTTAAAATTTTTTTTTTAGCAATGAGCCATCTCCTATTCATGGTTATGTCTTGTGAAAATGGTGTGAGTAAAAGGTACTAATGAGTATGTGGTGTGAATCCTTTCCTGCTAGATGTGAATGTAAGGAGATGGTTGTTGTTCGTTGCATTTTATACTTTCTGCCACATTAGGTCTAGCATATGGAGATGGTGGCTCCTTTGGAAGTCTAGACTCACGTTACTTTCATTCTTAACATAGGAAGTATGCAAATTATTAGGTGTGGAGTGAAATTTAGCAGAAAAATCCTATGATAACGATGTGATATTATCTTGATTAGAAGATGGTGTACGGTATGGTTGTTACCATGTGAAGATTATCGGTGATTTTCTTGATTCTTTGCTTTGGCTGATTGACCATGGTCTTTCTCTAACATAGAAAAATGTATTATTGGTTGGTTTTATTTTTAACTGAATGAACATTATAGCTTTCCCAGGTTTTGTCATAATAGGGGAAGGCTACATGCTGCCTAGGTAAGTTAGAAACTAATTATAAATATTTTCCGTAATGACATGACGTCATTGTGCAGGGTTAAAATTACAGGTTGTAAGGACAATATAAGTGTGATGGTTATCTTGGAAAAATAAGACACAAATGTTCTTTATAAATTTGCCACTCTCTGAGACCACATAAATGATTTCAGGTACCATTTGCAAAATTATGATAATGTCATGTTAAGTGATCTAAATAGTGTCTTGTCACAGAGTACCTCACACAGTTTAGTGTGTGGAAGTTGTTGAGGTTAATACTTCTACATATTGCTTGTTCTTCCAAATATGAAGAGATGAACTTATTTTTTTCATTCTTGATTTGTCAAACTTTCTACTAATCCAAATGAGTTAATGCTAAATGAACAAATGTTAAAAATTAACCCTCGAGAAAGACGGAAGAGATGTAAGGACAATAGCAGGCCATAGTTATATGAACACTGGAAAAATATTCCAGATATGCAAACCTTTGTTATTCTGGGTTGACAGTATAATATTTAGCTGCTTTCCATTTTGCCTGGGTCTGTGACAGTAATCCCTAGTTCATCACAATTACTGTAACTAGGGTGTAACAGGATAAATTACGAGGAAGAAGGTGGTCGTTCAGTGACCATCTCTCCTTCCCTCGTAAATACCACTTTCCATCCTTTAAGTTGTATTCAGTATTTGTGTGAGTTGTTTTTTTTTTGTGTTTAAGGTCGGCTAAGTCGGGGTTTTTATTATTGTTGGCTTTACATAAAATCAACATAGACCTTCAAAATCAATGATGTGGGGACCCAATAGTGCACGTGGTAGTTCACTACGATAAATGTACGTATGTTTTTGTACCCGAACATAAAACTATTATGAGTAACATGAGATTTTATACCAATAGTTAAACACGCTTAACAAAGGCAACATTGTCTTGATTAAGTGATCGAGCAATCTAACGGTATGAAAGCTGGGACATGTTGTGTGGCCTTTGTTTTAATACGGGCCATTGGGGGTCGATTGTACCAAGAAAGATGTAGGTTCCTCTTATTATTAACCTTTTAATATGGTTTGGATTCTTTTATCGTATTTATAGGTGAAAGGGTCTCTGGTGAATTTATTCCAGGGCTGGAAGCATCCATATGGCGAAATTTCAAGTGATATAATATTTATGATGGATATGAGCCATGATTGTTGTCACTTTCCATAGTTAGTATAGCTATTATATGAGTCAGATAAAATACTACTGATATAAGTTTAAATTCTTCTATTTCAGAAATATGTTGGGTGTAGCTACGATGTAAATACGTAAGTTTACTTATTCTGTCATGAAGTAACTTAGAGTTTCAATTTTCATTTTTTGTTATTTTTTTTTTTCTTGGTAAGTGTCGGTTAGTGACTGTAAATGTTTCTTTCAGTGACAGATTTCTGGGAGGCAATAGGGGTTGTTACCTGGGGGTGATGTCTGGGCTTCCTAGCATGGATGGAGGGACAAATTACACGTTATTTTAAAGCCATATTTAACAATATTGTATTCCATTTTATATAAAAGACATATGAGGGGTACAAAATGGGGTTTAAAAATGGCGTAAAATGTAGGAATACGTATGGTATTTATTGTCTTGCTGGTTTGCCATCTGACTAAGTTGATGTTGTTGAAAATGCTTTGGGTACTGTTGTACAAAAACTCCCTCCTATTTAATAATCTCAAGAATGACCCTAGGATGGTTGAAGTTTAAATTGGCCTAAATAGAATTAAATATGCTTTAGTGGATTGGTTATACCTGTGATCTGCAACATAAGAGGTGGTCATTGGTTTTTTATTATATGAGGTTGATGATGAAAATTAAGTCATCATGGAAACATCATTGCACTATTCACAGAATGTGACTACTACAATCCATGAGATATATGTCCATGGTGGTATATTTTGCATTCTGGTTGTATCTAAGACCTCAATAACATATAAGGATTGTCTTGTCGCCAAGTTTGGAAATTTTGATATATATGGTGTGGGGGATGACGGGCGATTATGTCGTATACTAAGCATGATGAGATGGTTTTAATTTGGTGATAGGCACAACTAATTTGGACATGATACATGTGTGTATAGTCCTTCATCAATTGTCAATGTATGTTGATGTTTGAACAGAAACAGCATTTGGAAAAGCGAGTGGGGGGGGAAGCATAAGTTTTCTTATCTGAGTAAAAATATTAGGCGTGAATGTGGCGGCATTGATTATAGCCTAATGCAGTAGACTTTCTCCCGTTTTCTTTAGGATGATTGGAGAAACATGTGCCTGTCAACGTGATAGTGAGCTAAATAATCAGGTATATATCTGGTAACTACATTTAATGTCCTACACTTGGGTGGTCTTGATGACATGAAAGTATTTAAGCTAAGAAGAGCTTGCATCTGCAGTTATTCTATACAAGAATTTTAAAGGTTTTTGAGTGGTGGAATGGCTTATAAAGAGGTTTGACAATTTTTATTAATATCTTTAGTGCTGTTGTGCATTTACATAAAAAATTTAGCCAATAAATATATGGATTGTATGGGTGGAGGGAGTTATTGGTGGTATAAAATGTGATGTGGCTGATGGTTGGTTGGTACTTACTCTAGGAAAATATTCATCCTAAATAAATTATAACTTTATAATGATGGATCTTACAACTCCTTTATTTTAGGCATGATGAATTACCATGTAAATTATTTCACAAATCATGTATGAAATACGCTATAACATTCTACAACACATATGATTTCTAGGGGGGCAGTATTGCCTTAAATCCTTCTTAGGTTTCTTGTCTCATATATGTGGGTCAAAGAAATGTGAAAACGACATAGGTAGATGGTTCTTGAGTCACAAAAGTCCTCGCATATGAAGTGAAAAATACTTTTCTTTATTGTGCTAAGTCTTCAGTAGTTAACATCACTGTGGTAATGCTAAATTGTTATAAAGAAAACATAACTCATCTATGCCTAAAAAGAAAAACACTATCTCAACATTATGAGTGTCATAGGACATAAAGCCTGTCCATCAATCATGAAAAGGCAGATGTAGAGTGAAAAGAAAGGTGGGAGCAGTTACTAAGAATGCTATCCTTTTCCTTTTATTTGTTTGTCTCCCTCTCTCTTTTATGATTGTGTGTGTGTGTGTGTAATAAATAACCTCTTCTTACACCCACCACTTCTTCATATTCATTTAGTTTGGTGCATGAATTATTACTCTTTCTTGAAATGGCTCCCAGAAGGTACAGCTGACTTATATCAAAATTCATACAGTTAAGCAAGGCTACACCAGAAATTAGGTAAAAACAGTAACTACCTGAAATACGTAATAAGGGGCTGACAGCGCTTTGTTTCTTTTTCAAAATGCATAATAATTAGCTTTCGTAGGGCTTACTCTTTGAGAAATTTAAACTCTATTCAAGTGCACTTCAGTAGGCAAGGAATCATTTTTTCATAAAAGCCTTTGCCTTTCTTCAATATGGTGCTATAACTTTAAACAATCACCAAAGTGGTTACTTAAAAGGTTGATCTTCAGTCACCATATTTCTTTTTTGCTGCTTCTTTGAAAAATGGCCTTTTCCTCCTTTGAACCCTTTTGAGATTATTCTTCTTTGAGGTTCTGCTTGCTATTCTGTAGGGGTTTACTTTTGTCTTTCTCTTGGAGTGTTGATGCTAGCTATTAAGTTTTCTTCATCTGACTCTTTGTCAACAAATTTGGATTGTGGGCTTGTGTATACTTGGCTTAGCTTGTTTTGTCTATGGAATGTCTTTTTTTTCTGAAATACTAGCAATAGTTTGGTCTCCTCTTTATTTCACCTCTTTCCTAATTATTTCATACTGCATCACGAGAGCTCTTAGTTAAGACTTTGTGAGGTTGAAGTACTCTTTTGCATCTTTTTTTGTGAATGTATTTCTTATAGAATTACATGCTTTTTGATTTTAGATTTTTCTGTGGGTTACGGAAACTTATCTTGACTTTTAGGTATGAACATTACCAGGAAAGAAAAGAGAGAATGGGGGCACATAGCTATTTCAGCCTTTGGTTTATTGGTGATCAAAGTACTCCCTTATTAAAATTTCTCTCAACATGTAGAAAGAAAATTTTTATTTCTCTTGGATTGTGGTATTATATATTAGCTATCATATTCTTTTGGTGGGGGTGTTGGTATGTGATGGAGGTGTAGGTGCGGGTGCTTCCTATAAAACAAAAAATGGTCCCATATTTGATTTCTTTTCATAACTCTTCTTCAGCTAACACTTTGTTAAAATAAAATAGAAAATATATTTAATTGTTTTCTTCAACAAAAAAGTATATGGCAATTAGGGGTCTTCATACCATGGCCTGAAAATAATCTATTATGATATTATTGCATTACATATTTCTGATGAGAGTAAATCTTGATGAGTTTAAAAATTTCATTTAGAAAAGCTAACAGGGTGCTTTGTTGATTGGTATGTCTGTGTCCATCCTTGAGAAACATTGAGGTTTCCTCATTGATGAAGTTGACATACAAACCACCTTTCTGCCATCTTATTGTGGAACATTGAATGCCTCCCTTGATTGGATCTCTTGTCCTGGAATTTAATACCATAGATAGTTTCCTCTGTCCATTGAAAGAAAAATTAGCAAATCATTAGCTGCTCTAGTAGGAAAACTTCCAGGTCTTGATCACAGGATAAACACCTTGCTTGAAATAACCTTCTTCATTTGAATTTACATCCATAAGTTTGGCTATTATGATTCCAAATATTTCGACACACTCTCTTTCTGATGTTGATGTTGACTATTAACTAAATACGCTAAACGGTAGGTGGAAAATCTAGAAGAGCTCACCCTAACTTGATCATGTTCACATATCCTTAATGAGATCTTGCAATCAGGCCTCACATGCCAAGATTCACTCAGCTGTTGCGTGGCTCCCGTAATAACAAATATCTTACTTTATAGGTGATTTAAAACAATAATGTTGTTACCCTTCCATGTGTGGGTGCTGGTCATTTAAATATCCTTGACCGTGTTAATGCACCATGTGATAAAACCATGACCTTAAATTGTTCATAACTTCTTCTTATGCTAAGTAACAACAAAACGATGGTGTGACAAGTAGTCATCATGCGTAATGCTAATAATTAGCTAATTTCACAACGCGTAATCTCGTGGTAACCAAACGGTGTTATTTAACCTGTAGGATCCAAGATCACATTTGAAATCACATGGAAAACGCGAAACCCGGACCAACTGGGGTGACAGACATGATGATGTGGGATCAAGGTGGGTGGTACATCCCCAACAGCAATTCAGCACCTCGTTTTCACACATACTCATTAAACAACATGGTGACATATATAATCCTATCCGACAGACCCAAAACTACCAGCGAAAAATTTAAATGTATCAAAAAAAAAATAACGACAAAGCGACATAGCGGATACAACATTTGTTTATTTTTTTAAAAAAAAGAAAATTACGGAGGAAATTTCGATGACATCGGTTCCCGAAAAAAATAATGACTCATTAAAAACAGACTATACGAAAAAGGGGGGGGGGCTAAAAGCGAGGAAAAACTCTTTGGAAAATTTAGGTATGCGATCTAATTTCTTTACAAATTGCAAAATATAATAATTCTAAAAAGAAAAAAATTTAAACGGACTCATGAATTAGCAAAATTATTGTGATTATAATACATTTGGAAAGGCCTCGGTAGGTGGGAATAGATTATATGGGTAGGTAAATTACTTTCATGCCAGCAAATGGTTGGTGTGTGGAGGTGTATCATAATTCTCATGTTAATTTGGAAGAAACAATTATTACTATGCATGAATATACATTGCTATTTTAAAAATAAATACACAGATAATTCCATTAGTAACAATTCATATGTGGCGAAAGAAGGTTCTCATTAAAAATTGTTGATGGTATATCCTGGTTACTGTAATTTTATAGTTTACAGAATGGACAGTGGTAAGTGTAATGGCATATTCATATTATTTTAAAATGGTGCACCTTGAACAATCTCTTTTCCCATGGGAGTTACGATTTAGCTCTTAAATTTTAGTTGGTTATACAGAGGAGACTTCTTTCATTCATGGTGGTGCCCCATATCCAGGTGTATGTACCATTTTCTGAGTTCTGCAGGCGATATTTGGGGAATGGTTTTCTCGTCATGAAATACTCTCATCAGGACAGAACAGTTCACTAGGTTCAAGTACATTGTTTATGTGGTGGTGGATTGTGGAAAAAAGACTGGGTTCCTTTACCCAGTGTTGTATATAAAATTTAACAGGAGGCTCTGTCAATTCTCGTTGTTCTTAGTTCTATTAAAAGAGGTATGACTCCACAAACAATGATGGTAGGTACCACTATTAATATGAGTGTCGATGAGATTTGGTATCAAGGTTGTGACGGCAAATTACGTTCAAGTGATGATCAGATGAGTATCTGATCCAATTTATGCAAAATTATGGAGTTTAAGGACATGATCAAACATCTGGTGTTATTTTATTGTCACCTTGGCGTTTTGGTAACAGGCATTATCAAAATATTGGTCCTGCAATTATATATCAAACAGTTCAAAGCTTTGAGCCTTACAATCATCCTCCTGAAGGTATGATTTTCCGTCGCTAATTCTTTAATTACAACGTGCAAGGTTATAAATAATTAACCTCTATCATTAGGTTTGTTTATTGTATTAGCGCCATTATGAAGATCATTAGATGAAGCGGTGTTTACAATTATATTGATGGTTCATTTCAAATCCATTGAATGGGGATTACAAAAGCAGGTGAAGAAGCACGTAATGGCGAAAATGCAACTAAAGGTTATGAAGCATAAGGCTGCTCAACATACCATTTCATACTGGTACAATGGGTGCATTCAAAGTCATTTAATAAACATCTCAATGATACTAGTGAAAGCTTCATCATGAATTAATGTCGTTATGAATCATACACCAAACAAACACCAAACAAAAGGACAACAAACGTGATGAACATGGTGATGATCTAAATACACCTACATGAAAATTGAGTATTAGTTAATAAATTATAGATGATTTAAATTTAAATTATAAAAGATAAAATGATTTCCAGCTCTATAAAGGTGGCACTCCTCCCCTCTGGGGGGGGATTCTGGAAGGATGGTGTTGTTGACTTATGGTGTTCCAGTGCTATTGGAGGCATTATTAGGTTTCCAATAATGGTCTCTTCAATAAGGTGTGACATGTTAGCATGTTAGTATTGTTTGTTCATACATTGTTCAACGCCTAAATGGAAAGAGCCTAAAATAACCACTCAGCGGAGGAGGTCCAAAAAATATGAATGGTGCAAATTCATATTGAATGAATGGTTATCTGATATCGAACATTAAATGATGTTGATATTTTTACTTTGTGGGGAAGGTATGAAAAATGGTCAAATAAAATAAAATGAAAAACAAAACCGTTTATTTAAACAAAAATATATGATAAATAATGAAAAATATGATTTGCTTGTTTTATCGATATAAATTATATATGCGCATATCATACAATCTCTAAATAAATGAATAACATAGAATATATAAGTGGTGTCAGGCCATCAGAAAAATATTGATACCTTCAAAATTATTGAAAAAAATCAAACAGAGTAATTAAAAGATTAGTTCTTTATAAAATACTTCAGAAGATTATCGTTTTATAATTATAATTATTGCGCCAAACATTAAGTCTTGATCTTAAGTGATGATATATACTAAATCAAAAAAAAGAACACACCTCGTTGGTTGAAGCTACAGTACCACATGCTGGCAACAGCTTCTTCCTAAAGGCAGGTCTCTATTCTTTTATAAAGGTGTTTTATTTAAAATTAGATGAGCATTACCTCAAATGGGTAAGCTCTCAAAATATATAGCATATATGTTCAAAAATATATATGATATGTTTGTTCTGTTGGATGCAAAATCACATATAATTCTCTTTAGACTACTGTTTCCTTTTAACTTTAATTCTTTGGAATCATTAGTAATTTCGTTCAGCATTGTTTTATGTGGTCTACTTTCTTGGGTGCAGCCTTTGGTGACAGGTGCAGCAAGGATGGTCCCAACACAATTTTGAAGTTCAATATGGAAATTATAACATACATATTTTAAGAATTATTAGTCACAATGTTATTGTTGGTGATGGATAGTGATCACTTTTAATGCTACATACACCTGTTAACGATTGTTCTTACAAAAATGATGTGGATTATAGGCACTTACTTTACTAATTCAAACCTGTTTTCCTAGTGAGTGATGTGTTGAGAGGTATTCTTGTACCCTTTTGAGGCTCAAGTGAGGTGCAAGGTGTATAGATTACTACTTTCTTTTGAGAAGTTTGTTACTAGTCTGATTCTAGCTGAAAAATTATAGAATACAAATATAAGCGAAAAAATTGGAAAAACTTGGATGGCAGCAAGATATTAAATAGGCCACTTGCTTTTACTAATTATGCTATATGTTTTGTGTCTTTGTCATAAAATCATTTTTCGGACGCCTTTTTTACATATTGATTCAGTTAACTTTTCTGTATTGCTATAATTTACTAAAAATAAAAATAAAATTAAAAATGTAACGTTACTAAAAATAAATTCATATTAGAGTCCTAATCGGTCATAAAATACAAGAACACATTGATGGTACACCTGGATTTTAACTTTTCTGTTGAAAAAATGGCCAAAAACAAAGTAAAAATTAGCTTGCTAGCTAAATGAGGTTAATCTCATAGGTGCTGAGCCTGCCAACGTACGCGTGGAAAGTATTTTTGGGTTAGGCGAAGATAGAAAAGAAATTATTCATATGTTGTACAGAAAAAAAACTTCTCCTTTAGATAGTTGGAAGAGGGAGAATCTGAGAGGATGTGGTAGTGGTTTCAAACCATCGAGGTTAAGGACTTGCATCAACAAGTAACAAAAGAAAGAATCCAGGTGAAATTACCATTCATGGTAAGTGTATTTAAAACATGGTCACTGTAAAAATACATTTTCTTAGTAGGTGGGTTTTCTTACCTGCACTGGTCACATATTGTGGTTTTGTTAAACGTTAGTGAGATAGTTCAACTCTATACTCTAGCCTGGGTTGAAACTTCATGCCATGGCAATAAAAAAAAAAAAAATACACACGATACAAACTCGATAGAGAAAACACACTAATAACTAAATGGGGAGGATCCTTTCATACCTTCAGTGTTGATACAGTGTTCAAGTGAATGATAAATCTCTTGTGGCTGGAATCTATTTTGCAGCTGGAAATAATATCTAAGACAAGGTCTCTTCCATAATTTTGCAGCCTATGTACACATAAAGATGGTAGGCTGATGAAATATGAACATTATCTCTGTGGGAAAACACACCCCCCCTTCATTGGGGGTATGGCAGGTCTATTTATTCTCTAATGACTGGATGCAAAGCCTTAGTTTACAATGGAGAAATTATTGTTTTATGTTGTCAATTGTTTAAGTAGTTCATATGAATGACATTTCTGGTCTCACCTCCTTCCTCTTGACAAGATGGATGGTGACACAGGCGTTCAGAGTTCTTTGTTTTTATTCAGCCTCAGGTGGCTCTGCAGACAATTAACAACATTTGGATTAAGTGACAATATTTTCTTCAATGCCAGAGTGGTCCTGGATGGTGACATTCCCTTCATCCCCGGACACGCGGTCTCGAAGGATAACTGCCACATAACCATAACTCCTTTCTGTGTGTGAAGAAATAGCAACTCATATCAAATAGTCTTTTTTACTGTCTATCTGATTATACTTTGACCTTAGGAAGAATCAATTTTGGCTCCTTCTAAATACCTTCTAACAAGAACCTGTTTATGCCTTCTCTTCTTGACATTTTTAATGTCTTTCCGTGTGGTTACAGTTAACACCTCTCTGACTTTCATGTTCATGAAAGTAATGATATATGAAGGAAGTTAAGCAAAAGCTTCATAGAATGATTCTCTTAACAATAAAATGTGAATCACATCTAAACAACATAGTTTTCACACATGGTCAGTCTAAATGCTAGGCATCATGAGAGCTGTAGGAAGTTGAGAGAAGCATATATTGAGCAGTCAATATCATAATAATAAATATTTAGATGTTAGGAAGAATACTCAGAGACACAAAAACTTTATCATTCAAAGATGTCATATAAACAAAGTTTGTATGAAGCAAAAGCATCACTTCTTTCTCCTGTAGAAATGTGATGAAGATTTTGTCCCAGGGATGTGAAGGCAGAAGCAAAAAAATATATTATTACACATATTCTAAGGAATATCCAATAATAATATCATATACAATATCACACACATGTTTTAAGTAGGATCATCGTGTGACTTCATATTACTGGTAGCTTCAGGAAGTGTATGAAGTGACCTCAATATACTGAGAGAAAAAGAAACTGCAAGGGTAAGTCTGGGTATGAAAATGTATATATAAAACTATTTAAACTTGAAAGAAATAATAAAAGTGTATAAAAGGTTTTATATTAAAATCAATATTAAGTATACATTGTATCTAGAAGTGCAAACTAACACTGCAAAGACACACATGTTAAAAGGAGGAAGCAGGAAAAAACAAAGGACTTGAAGAAAAGTGGGTGGTAACGTTCGGTGTGATGGAAGACAAAAGAAAATTTCAAAGAGGTGACAGAGCCAACTCAGTTAACAAAAAAACACAAGGTTTAGTATTCTTTAGCTGAAAAAAAAAAAAATAAGAAAAGAAAAAAAAAAGGAAGGGTGGACACCTCTTGGCATGACAATGTGGGTTTCTCAAGGGTGAGATCTACACAAAGACTCTTGTGTGAAATTCTGAAAAAAGTTCTTCTGTAAGTTGTGGAAAAACATATTTTCTAGAACATGTTTATAAAGAAAAATTTACACCTGCAAAAAGCCAACAAGAAACATGAGATAATCTTTCTAAATTTGAACAATGATATATTGATCAAAATTAAAAATAAACATATAGCTGTGCCCTGTAAAGGTTGAAATACATTGTGATAAATTCTTACGAGGTGAAAGTGCCAAGTGCAGATTTTGAGTATCACATCATCATTATTTTATTTTTCTGTGATTATTAACTGTGTTCTCCTTTTGTGCAGTGTTCTTTTGTTCAGTTCATTTAATTCTTAATTTAAAATAGGAAAAATTATTGCCAATTAAGGATGTTCATAAAATTTAAATCATCATAGGTGAGCATAGCTGAAATTATCATCTCAAAAAAGTAAAAGTTTGAGACTTCAATAAAATGTGCATTTCTAATAGGTGTGGGATGCTTAAAGTAATCTTACTTTTAAGGAGGGGGGAACCATAGGAATACCAAGAGGGCAATAAAAAATGTTCTCAAAATGATCATGCAATTGAAGAAATCTATCTCAAAGAAAAGCATCCTAAAGCTACATTAGAAGTTGTGGCAGGGTACAATCCTCACCCGGACATAAAATGATACTCTAGCCCTAGAGTGGAATTTAAAAACAAGGAACATGTTGGTGGTTAAACTATTTGAGGCAAAGACACACAATCGGTCAACTGCCATGAGTCTCAATATCATATAACAATAGTGAGCTGGCCTCAGCTCTACTGCTACAACAAGTACAATCTTTCTTCGGTGTGCTCGAATACACACATAGAATATCGCTGGTGCCTTTTGTATATTAATTTCATTACTTTAACCAGGTCAAAGAAGGCTAAGAATATTACCATTAAACTTGTCTAACATATAGCTAAATGGGAACAAACAACAGTCCATGTCTGTTGATACGAGCGAAGTTACAACAAAGCAACTTTGACGTCGCAGGTCTCTACTCGGCCAGGGATTGTTGAGAAGCACGTCTGGATGTAATCGCATTCAGAACGAGATGAAGCAGACTCAAGCTCTCCTTATGTTACATAACATTCTGTCTCACTCCAGCAGTTGTTCTGCAGCAAGCAGGCCTAGTCTAATGGCCAAGCTATTCGAATGATAATTTATTTATTTTCATGCTTGTGAATAAATTGTGGTAGATAATAATTTCTCCTAAACATTAAAATAATCAATACTCCAATGAGCAAAAATGATAAACCCTTTCTTAAACACACTTAAGTATTGAGCTTGGCCAAGAAACAATTAGGAGAAGTAGGTCAATAGGACCAAAGTCATGATGATTTCTGATTAAATGCTGTCTCTGGCTATGTGATCCATGTTGAAGCACTCATGGAAGCCAAAACTAATTCATCAGAATGGTTGGGTGCTTCATTCACCTTTGTAAAATAAAGTGAGGACACAAGAAAGGAAGTTGATAATTTGTTCATGAAGGAAGTCTGTCTGTTAGACAACCCTCATTCTCTCGCTATTTGGCGAAATAGTGCTATTTAACGCCAAAATTGATACAGTACGAAATCCTCATTTCTTGGTAGTACTTGGAAGACTTGTTCTCTTGTCCCCTTTATCTGGAAACTTGAGCAACTTGTCTTCTTTGGTCGAAGATCTGTTGAGGTTTGATTTTTAGCTGTTGATACAGAAGCTAGATACAATCGGATAAACCAAATACATTCTTCAAATGTGATGTATTTTATCACAAATGTGTTGAATCATCGAGCGCATTTGCAAGCATTAGGTCTAATAACAAAGCTATGACGTGATTTCCTTCCATCTTTCCATTATCACAGAGAAAATTTATGCTGGTGTTTTGTGAGCCCACTGTTATTTGGAGGAAGATAAGTATTGTACAGATTTTCACTATGGGTGATCATGGATTGGCAACAATCACATTTTAGAATGTATTTAATTATACATATATTTATTAATATTGTTGAGGCTTTTTAATTCCTGAATCAGAATCCCACTCTCTGTCTGTATGTTTCAGTCCTTTGTTGAGAGGGTGGCAGAGAACTCATCTAGTCTTTAAATAAATGGGTCTATATTTTTGTACATGAATAATACAATCAAATGTAATATCTGATTTCTTGGTATAAAATATTTTTTCAAACTTTAAGTCTCAATATGTTGTTGCAACCCTCGATCTTGAGGGGGGGTCTTTGTAAATCTTAAACATCCATTTACATTGTATGAACCATGCTATGAATATGGTGCTGTGTTCTATATTTCATCCATCTTTTAAAAATCCATATTTTTTGTGCTTGATGGGTCTGTGATGAGTAGAATAGCAGGGATTAGGCATTTTAAGCCATGTATAGGGTATTCATGACGTTTGTTTAACATATGTGATCATTTGCAGGCTTAAATTTGATACCTAGTCTTATGACCTAAGATACAGATCCACCCATCATTTACTTATTTACTAGCTCCATGTCTGATGCTTCATTTTAGGCATAAATTGTTATGCTACACAACAATATGGTAAATGTTAGTTCTCTTTGTAACTTATGAATATACCATGTTTTTATGTCCTATGAAGCTGTTGGTGCATGTCATTCTGGTTTATGTATTGTTGTAGTCCCTCATTGAACGTATCCTTCCATATGGTGTGGGGCTTGCTGCCCCACCTACCCTAGAGATTTGTGTTTGTGATATCCTCTTGGATTTAGGACTTAGATAATAATAAGGGATCAGTGTTGGTTTTTGAATCTTTTGCTGACCATTCCTGGAAAATTTGTTTTCCGGTATACTAGGGTTCCATTTTGCAGGATATTATGGTGGTATCGAGCATCTTTCTGGCATAAATTTGTGCTTTTCTTACCAGGATCCATTATCTCGAGAGAGAGATGCCTCTCTCATGCCAGGGAAAGCATTTCGAGAGAAGATAGAAGAAAATATATGGGGGTAAAAGAGAACATTTTCATGGAAGAGGGCAGGAAAGGGAAAGATTTTATCTCTATAAACAACCATGAATTGAAGGAAGAAAATGAGAGACCGAAGGAAGACATGAAAAATCTCTCAGGTTCATACTCATGAAAAGTGTGCCCACTCTTGTGTGAGCATTCAACCACACAATCTTATCTACAATATACTGTGTGCTTCTTTCTTGTGAGAGAGAGGAATGAGAGAATCTCGCATGCTGTTGAAAATTTAAAAAGATCTCAAGGAGATGGGAGGAGAGTGTAGAATATTCTGGAAGGGCTTCAGGCTGCTAACTATTTTCATCGGTAGGGTGAGCATTAGGCGCATACCGAATCCCGTGCAATCTGTTCCCACATTTACTACAAGGAGGATGGAGAAGATCATCACCGGGAGTGAGATCCTTTGCTTTACCACGGAGGAGCCTCTGCATTTTACAAAAGTTGTTCATTCAACATGTGGGGACAAAACACAATTAGGGCAAATACGTTAGCATTGATGGATTGAATGAAAGGAAAGGTGTGCTCAGATGATAATTCACATATATGTTTCAAAGAATTATACACCAGAGAACAAATGAAGAAGAGGGAAAGATCAGTCCACTCATACATGCAAATTCCTCTAAATTTGATGTCTCTGGGCATGCAGGAAACACAGATAAATTGGTATGGCTGTAACAAACATCCTGTCTTAACAGTTCCAGGAGAAAGGTTGGAGGAAATCATGGAACATGGGGATGTCAAAAGTAGTGAAACCATGTGAATACAGCGTTGAAAATATGTAGGAGGATTGATCACTGAATACCTAACAGTAGGCCTCAAGGATAAATTGCAAGCATGATGTGACCAGCAGATGATGATCGTGGGGTGTGGTCATCTATTCCTATGGCAGGATCTTCGACTGAATCCCCTGATGTCAGGGCTTCTGTCTGACACATGGGGAACTACTTCTATGCATGATGCATATTTCCACCATTTGATGAGATTTCATGAGGGCATCAACATATGACATATTTATGGAGAAAGTGCATACTATGGTAATGAAGGAGAGTCACATACTTCCTACTCTGATAAAATGAGGGAAAATTCCGGTTGAAGGCAATTTGTCAAGATCTCAGTACATGATAGGTAACTAATTACATACATATGTATACATATGTGATAGCATAGTATATAAGAAAGTTATTCCTTCTGTGTTATAATGATATACTTAAACCATTTGCCATGGTGGCTACTATTGACAGTGGAACAGAAATATGCAAAATTTTAATGCCTGGTAATATAAACATGTCATATTTTATATTTTGTAAGATAATTGTAGCTGAAAAAAAAATGGTTGGAAAAAACTTATTATTGTTTGGTTTGATGCGGCAAAATGCATTGCATTGGTTCCATGGAAGGAACTATGATACTTTCAGTTATCGTAAGTAAACATTTAATTGTTTGCTTCCATATGTTACTAATGTTTATATGTTTATGGGAAAGTATACTTTGGAAATTAGGATATGAGATAGGGGGGCCATTAGGAGTATGATTCTCCCTCACATTGTATGTGCGGGGGAGGAGCAATGGCTTCATTTATCTGTCTACCTCCTTCTATGATTATTCATTTGGTGATGTGGAGGCATATGATTTGTTGGAATGTGAGCCATTCATGATATCATTTTAAACAAAGCACTAATAACCTGTCACCTACTAAATGGAGGAGAAACTACTTGGATGGAAAGAATCTCATCAGTCAACTTCATGGTACCATGATCCAGGATGAGTTTTCTGATGAGCTACTAAAATGGCTCATTCATTGGACAGAATTGTGGGTGGAAGTGTCATTAGGAACAATAATTCCCTTCTTTCATCACTCTCTCATGAAAGGCAAAACATTGAGCAACAAGGGAATCTCCCTTGTACCTTCCATTTCTTCATGTTTAGCACCCTTTTGGTATGCCACATGGAAAATCATGAGACGGATGTTCTTGCCCCTATGTTTGCAAGCAAATTTGGAGGTCCATTGATGGGGCCACCAAGAAGGAGAAGAAATTTTCTGGTTTCATGGGGACTAACCATATGCTTTTAACATTTTAGACTGTAATATTCAATTGTCTAAGCTAATGAGAATATTCAATTTTGTTTGTTTTCATGTAAAATTAAAATGTAGGGATAATAACAGCTCTATTAAAGTAATCAATGCTCAATGTGAAAGAAATAAAACTGGTCAGACACTGTGCTTGTAAGTGTGAATGAGGTGGAGAAAAATTGTTGGGTCAACAAAATACAATCATGCCTTATTCAAGGTATCATATCTCCAAAAAAGCTATCCACCCGATTAAGACTGTGGAAAATCACTCAATAGCAAATGAGGCTGAGAATTAATAAAGATGGTTTAGGGTTTGGCAAGGCTCATTATAAAGGAGGGACCAAGACTTTAAAGGGTTGATCATTTAATGTGCAGTACTTTCTTACGATAATACCTCATTCTCTACAGACATTTTAAGCGAAATAACCCAGTATGATAACCAACATGTGGTGACTGCAATCGGGAATCCCTCTGCCTGTGGGTAGCTATTGGAGGAGAATTTTCCTCTTTCAGAAACTGGAGGTGACAGCTTCATATTAACACAAGCTATGATCCTTTGAGGTGGGTGTTTTGTAGTAGGGCAGGGGAAACTGAGCTGTTCGGTCCAGGCAAATCTGTTTTCTTCTGATGGTGTCTTTTATCTTGGGGGGAAAGTGTATTGGATAATCCGATTGCATTGCCTTGAATCAGAATAATCAATGTCTGGGCTTCATGTTTTACTGTCTGCATTGTCCCAAAGGAATTAAAGTGTTTGTGAACACCTATGTTTGGAGGAAGGCTCTGGGTGATGAGATTCTCCTTTCAACATGTTGATGTGATTTATTAAATATGTTTATTTCAGATCTCATTTGCCCTGTATTTTATTTAGAAATTCTCGTATTGTTATACAAACTTGCAATTTATAGTCTGAATCTATCAAACATATGTTTGATGTTCAAAGCTGAGGAAAGAATTGTAGAGAACCACTCAGTGTACAGATCAATGTAGATCTATATTTTTGTACATATAGATATTCTAGATATGAAATTTAATACATCTTCAGCCCATAGTAACGTTGGCATCAAACACAATTCAATATGACATTATGATGCAGAAGTTCTTCCATAAATACATTTGTCATTGTACACATTGTATGAGCATGCTATAGATATGATTTCTGATTGTATATTTCATCCATCACCTTTGAAAATCCTTTTTATTGATAAGTTCTGATAGAGCTAAGTCATGGGATTGGGCATTTTTAGCTTTAGAAAGCCACTATCAGGAGTGGTGATCTTATTGCATGAATGGAAGAAAGTGAAGTACAGGTTGAAATTTGATACAAAGTCTCGTATATTCTCAAATCCTGAGATACTATCACTCACATATTTTTAAATATAAAATTAAACATTTAGGGCATAAATTAGCCTTTTCCCACAACTTTTAGTATGTAAATAAAGTAGTTCTATTAAAAAGCTTGGATTGATGTATATATGCCAAAACCATGTAAAAACATTTGATGCCATGTCAGGTAATGAATTCTTTCTACCAAGTTATAGTTGGTACAAATACATACTAGGGTGTGGGGGCTGTTTGCCCACCTACAGAAAGAGTTGTTTGATATCATCTTGGATTTGGACTAGATACTTAAGATATAAGGGATCCAAGTATGGTTTAAATGTTATCAGCTAGTACTGGAAAATGCGTTTTCTGTGCTGTTGATTCCATTTTGGATAATAAGAGTATAATGTTTGTGGTCTCCATGTTTAACAAGCATGCACAGAGATAGATTATTTTGCATGAAAGGAATAGGAGGAGGTTGGGATCCCACTACAAAGGTGGGAGGCCCTATCTTGGGGATTCTGGAGAAACCATAAACTAAAGAGGAGAAATCTGTGGTTTATTAGG
The DNA here is from genome assembly GCA_034641835.2 of Pinus albicaulis. Lineage (NCBI taxonomy): Eukaryota > Viridiplantae > Streptophyta > Pinopsida > Pinales > Pinaceae > Pinus > Pinus albicaulis. The sequence goes on from CM076577.1 coordinate 761,529,526, forward strand.
TCATGTAATGACTCATCCTTGATTTTGAGTGAATCTTGAATCTATTTTTAAAAAACGACACATAATGTTCAGTGTGGAGGTGGCCCCTGTTGAAATGAGCTTTTAAATGTGTAGAGACTGAATATTATAAATATTTTAATGGCAGTGTGACCTACCTAAGCATGGAAAATAAAAAGTTTTGGTATCTTATAGAGGCACCATTTGAAAGATATTAATATATCATGTAGGGGATACAATGATGGTCTTTATGAGCATGACACACTACTTAGTGTAATGACCTCACAATGGGTGGGGTAGGATGCAGGGACAATGAAAAAATGTTGAAATGTGAATCAGCATGAAGGTGGGGAAGGAGAAGCTGAGAGTATTTGAAGCAATTTGGAACAAACATATGGCAAAATAAATGCAAATACAGTAGTATAAAATACATGAACCATGTATAGACATAGCCATCAATACAAGTCTGTAAAAAGCTGAAGATTGAAGTATGGATGCAGCCATGTAAGCGATGAGATCAAAAAAATAATGAGCCTAAGACAGTGCAGCCTTAATCAGGAAGTGTATAATAAGTCATGATGATAAAGAAAACAACATGGTTTTATAAGACAAACCATGATGCAAAACCATCTCACAAACAGACAGACCCAATTCAGCATGTGTCCTGGTGAAATGTCAGACATGTGAAAAAATCACACAGTTACTGACCAATGATAAGTTGATAACAGTCATGATGGAAACCATGACAACAGTAATGGCCTGAAATTTGTGGGTACAATCACGGAGAATGTGAACAATGATATATAACGCCCGAACATCACAAAATCACTCGATCGAAGGCCAATGATGTGTGCCTTACACATTGAATGCGAAAAACTTACCATTGACATAGCTCCAGTGCAGAAGAATCTCTAAATTAATTAATAAATGGCTGAAATGAAACAGTGGCTTCAAGGCAGGGCTATTAACTGCATGTCAGCTACAAGACAGAGACATAGTGAATGAGATAAACAAAAAATGGAAGGTTGCAGTGCAGGCTTGACTATGTTAAACATATCAACAACAGAAACTGCCAGTTACAGTGTTGACATCAAGGGATGGGGGCCACCATGTTGATGTGGCACAAAGAAAATATGAGAGGTCAAAGATTTTTAGTAAAATGGGTAAAAATGACAAAATGAGATGTCCCCAACAACACGAATGCAAACAAGTGCCATCATTCAGGTGACCTCACCCATATAACTAAACTTTGGTTTCCATTTACAAATTGCATTGGTACCCCAATTATTTTTAAAACAAGCTTGAAGGGGTATGCTTGTGATGTACATTTGCTTGAATAAATCAAACCTGTTATTTTGAGCTTTGAAGGAGGGAAGTCGAGCAACTCGCCTGGCGACGAAGTTCGATGTCATCGGGGTTTGTAAGTACGTGAGGAGGGAACTCGCACAACATCACCTTTCATACGTTTAGAGAGTTCGAAAAAGAAAGAGAAAAAGAAAACTCTGACATGGCCAGCCGCACCCAAGCAAATAGTCTCTTAGATCCGAGTGAAAAACAACTATACGAAACCTCTTAGTTACGATAAGCTAAGGCAAACCTTTTATTACGTCGGCCATCCTAGCCAAAAAGTTACGCATTGCCCAGTGAATATAATTTAACAAACATTTAACGAGTTCAAAAAAATGACAAGTCAACAAACAATATTCAATTTTGTAAGAAATTAGAAAAAAACCAAGGTGGCTGGTCACAGAGGGTGAAGAGTGAGCAGTATGAGGGTAACGTGGTGGTGAAAGTGGTGAAGAGCACACTGCGAAACAGTACACAAGGGTTGAGGACGCTAACAAGACCCCCCTCATGTGATGGGGCCTGAGGGCTGGAAGTGAAACAATCAGGCGAAGGCGTATGATGGGACGAAAATATATTGGAATGAAAGGCAAACTAACACACGGAAAAAATAACAATCGATAAATGAAAGTAAAGAAATGAGAATATGAATGGTTTCATTTTAAACTTCATTTCAACAAAAAGCTTATACATGGCTTGGTTTGTTTACCTGGGTGGCTTGGTAAACCTGCATAAAAATGTGGCCTTTTATGTAGTGACTCAATTAGAAGTGTTCACCCTCAGCGTACGATCCCATATGAGGGAATGGGTAGAAGGTTCAAATTATGAGATTAAAGAGAACTGGTAGGTTTGAGATACGTTAAGGCACAAATTGAAGCAGGGGTATGCTTTCATTGTTTTAACATGGTGACACATTAAAGAACTATCCTCGCAGGGTGGATTCTTTAAATGTCAACATCGTAAAACAACGGAGGTAACATAAAGATGAACTATCATAAAGGCATTTCTACCATTTTAGGCGATGAAAAATGACTATAAAGACTATTTCATTGTTGAAGTTGATACGAAAATGGTATGCTATGACACCATCATATTACTTTATGATGTTGAAATTAAATATTGAAGATTCTCGCTCGATGGGAAAAACATCTTAATCAAACAATACAGCTACGATGCACAACGCGCATCTCCATGAATGTCAAACGCGAGCGTGCTTATGGAATCATTAACACCTGAAGAAGGTAACGGTGGATAAAGATAGAAACGATATGGTAACCATATGAAGACCAAGTGGTCAATAGTCGATCAAATGGTAAACATATCACTGGGGAGAACAAGTACATATAGCATAACATAATCGCGCCAAAGTAATTCAATCAAGTACAATTAACCATCATGTCTATGTAAACAGTTTATCTGACGAAATTAACTGATCCTAATGGGTTATTTGGTTCTACCTCGTATTGCTATTACGCGCTAACAACCCTGGCGGTGAAACCGTCTTGCCAAGTAGTTGAAGACACCATGTCTGGAATGCAGCATGCTCACCCTGGTGAGTAGGAGGCAAATTGTTTGTACCATGATCTCGAAAGGCACATAAGAAGAAGAGTGGCCTGCGATGGCTCCAATCGGTCGACATCTGACACTACTGGAGAAATTGCAAGACGCAAGATGGTCTTCCACTAGTGTTACGAGAGCAAGAGGAGAATCTGTGGGACACTCATCCTTTACGTGGAAAACTGTGAACTATAGGGATGGGGAGAATATTTCTCTTACGTGGGGAATATGAAAATAAAGAGAAAGAATGTATGGGGATGAGTCCTCTGACGGAAAAAGACCCACTAAAGCAACAAAGTTGGCAGAATTAGGCATGTATTCATCGCTATTTCGACATAGTAAATGTGAACGTGGTTAAGAGATAGGAAAAACGTGGACATATCAATGTTTGTAAATATCACACTATAAACATACTACTCCTTTAAACAAACGTCACTCCCCATTCCCAATAGTAACCTTAGAAATTGTAAATTATTATATGGAAATATGGTTTGACGTTTTAATGTCGCTCTTCCAACGTCTATAGTATACATAGTAAACGAAATACCAGTAGATGTTTTTGAGCGTCATGCTAGCTGGCTTGTTTATAACGCTGTGGTCGCGTACATAATGTGATCGAAGTGTTTTAGTGACTCTTAGCGTTTGTAAAGCCTACAATTTAGGTGAAATATGAAGATGTAGGCAGTTGGACGTTGTGCACTCTTGTTGAATTTATAGTATGCCATAATTACGATAAAATGTAATTACAGAAATTTTAATTGTAGTCAAGGCATTTTTATAATGTAACTCCCATGACCATTTTAAAAATTTATATAGTTAAGCTTGCAAGGTGGAGTATCTGAATATGAGTTCAGTCCCCCCAAAAAAAAATGGAAAAACAAAGGAAAAACATTGTTTGAACAATATGTCAGAAGTAAACAGATCCATGAAGTCATTCACATTTTCCATAGAGATTGAACCCAAATATCTAATAAAATGGAAGTCCCCTGGAAAATGATAGAAAAAATACCCATGTCAAATACGGGGACATGATATAAAACCAGGTAATGGTCCACATAAGGATGTCAACATTTGGAAAGCATCCAAATATAAAGGCATCTGAAAGAAGTGAAATGGCAGTTCAAAATAGCAAATTAGAATCACAGCGTCCATTGTTCAAATACAAATTAAATTTAAGTCATAGTGGAAAGCAGCAGCATAGTAATCCATTGTGGAAATTATGAATATATTAATCAAAGAAAATATAGAATGGACATATAATGACAACAACAAATTGACGTTCACATAATTTAATGAATGATAAAACCATTCGTCATTTTTTTTTTCAAAAAGAGAAAAAAAGTTGTTTGAATATCAATATAGATAAACAGTTGATCATTGAAGTCTTCATTTTCACATAAATTGAACCCAAATATCCATCTGGAAAAATTTAGGTCACTGAGTGATGAAAAATACTGCTATCCTCAAAGGACAGTATTAAAACCAATCAACAGAATCCTGTGATTAAATAATCCAGAAATATGAAAATATTATTTGAAACGTCTATGAAAAGTAATATTAATGGTGCTTATAGAATGATAAAACAAGATGAATAAATAAACAGACCCAGGCAAATTAGTACTAATCAACAGGCAGAGAAAAACTGACATTAATCATGTGTGAAGGTGTGATGTCTCCAAAAATATAAAGAGCATAGGGATAACATATTAAAACAAACAACATAAGACAGTATAAGCACTGGTTTTAATGAATGATAAAACATTAATCATTTTTTTTTTTTTTCAAAAAAAGAAAAAAAAGGTGTTTCAGAATATAATGTCTTGGTAGTAGTCATGAAGGTCATTACATTTTGCCATGAAAAATTGGACATAATCTATCCGGAAAAAGGTGGAATTCCCACCCAGACGGTGATAGAAAAATACCCCATGTGGGATACGAGGACTTGATACTCTGAAAACCCAGTGTTCTGTGATCCCCTGGAATATAAACAAACAATACGAAACAAATATGCAGAGGCACATCTGTAAGAAAGAAAATGGATAGAGTGTCTTCTTTACAGAATAATTAAAACATGAGATAAAATCTTGGTAAACCAAACATAATAAAATTAAATATTAAAATCCTTGAACAGAGAAAAACGCTTACAATCATGTGAGGGTGTGATACTATGTCCAAAAATATTTTAAAAGACATCTGGGACATATCAATAAATAGTAACATAGACAAACATACTTATTTGCAATAGTTTGGAAAATAGGTGATAAACAATAATCATTTTTTTTTTGAAAAAAATGTTGACACACAGAATATGTACCATGAAGTAAAATAGTCCATGAAGTCATTACATTTTCAAGCAAAATATTTGAACCAAATATCCATCAGGAAAAGTGGAAGTCCACGAACAATGATAGAAAAATACCCCATATGTCACATACAGGACATGATACAAAACCGTAAACGATTGGGTGCCTACATTCGTCTGACTTTCAGCCTACAAAAGGGCATCTATGAAAGTGAAATAGCGATGTGTAGAATAATGGCAGCCATGGATAAGTCATTCATTGTTCTGATACACAAATTAAGTGCAAATCATGGAGCAGGCTTGTGCCCCAATCCTTGTGTTGGGAGTGACGATGTGTCCGTATAAAAAGACATGAGATGTCAGTGACAGCTTGCACGCCAGCCTGAGCGGTGATAACACCGTCAACACATAAAATAGTATGTAGCCAGGATGAAAGTGCCGGGCATATGGTGGCTAGTCTCGACCTACTCACAACGTAGGTAAATGGCTCGCTTGGGAGGTCGATTATGTTCACCGGCTAAAACGTTCCGACAAAACATCTGGAAAGCAAGAGCTCGCTTGTGAATCGAGCTCGTGATTCAAAATTAGTAACCATCTGCATTGCCTCCCAAATGTGTTGGGTTAAAGTGTGAGCCACCGTGTGGTAGCCACTTCTCTGTTGTCTTTTTGTTCATAACAAAAGGCTCACTATGGATATATGAAAAGTATAATACGTGAACCATATATTGTAGCTTTGAATTTATTTTAAAAACAGTTTAAATATGTTTCTTGCTGTTTTTCTAAATAAAGTTAATCTATTAAATTAGAATAAGTATAGAAGTCATATTTTCAGACTCATAGCAAATTTGTGTCAAAAATCAAAAATTAAAATGCGCACTACAAACCAACGATCCGAATGTGTAATTCTGAAATTCAAAAAATATTACAAGGTCCGGCACGATAAAAAAAAATAAACGATAAAAAACAACCCAATTAAGTGGGTCGTGACGAGAAAAGGCTCTAGTGTGACTACTCTCCGGCTCCTCGTGAGTTAAAACATATCATCGGAGGTCAGGGTTGTGACACCTCCCACTGATCATGCCACCTACAAAATTACGTTTTAGCGGCTTTTAAGCTAAGACCGGATGGTGTTGTTCTTCATTTGAGCCTCCTCTACGGAAAACACGGTAATTGAACGGTGCAGAGGCAGAAAAGTCAAAGAAACGAAAGTATGCGTCGTGGGAGAAAGAGTGCTGACACGAAGCGAGCGAGAGGGAAGGCACGCTACGGTGGCCGGATCTAGGGCAAGCAATCACTATAGTATCTGGATGGCTCGTGGTAATCTGGGCCGGAAATCGACTTGGTTGAAAACAATTATTGAGCGCGTGAAGGTTGACTAATTATACAAAATACATCTATTTAATGTGTGTGTGGGCGGTCGGTCTCGGTCGACGCGGGGGGGGGGCGGGAAAGCGGGAACCCCGAAAGCAAGGAGAAATAGACGAGACCGGACAATGGGAAGTGCCAACGCAAAATTAGTGGCATTCATTGTTGTCTATTCGTCATGAAAGCGGGTACTTCCAGCCACGGCGGCTGATAAACCATGGTAAACATTTATCAACCATTGCCGATGCGATAAAGGCGCCAATCGCATTGACGTCTCCAGTCATTATTGAGAGCGGCAATGGGATCGCATATTAAGGCATGCGGAGATAAACTACTGCAAGGTGAAGAAGTCCGATCTTGAGCGATGTTAAACTTAATGTGATTAGTGAAAACGAAACAACGTTGATGGCATTAAACTTGTCTGATTAATTCTTATCATCTGTTTAACAAGCCAGAATACGCGTAAAAACAGGAGCAAACGATTAAAGGCCGCGGTATTCAGTTGAAGCGGATGTTGTTGAAGCGCGCAAATGCTGATGCGAAATGGATAAAAAATGGTGGTGTTAGTGGTCACTCCACCTCGTCGCATTTAACCTGGGCCGAAAAAATTGAAGGCGAAATTAGTCGTTTCGTCCCTGCATTATTCGCGTTAGCGAGCTATTATTCAGAGCATGGTGGTGATGCTATGGTTTATGTGATTAAAAAATCCAATAGCAGGCGGCTAAAGCATTTGTTGATCCATCTTATTAAAATTTGTGTTGCAGTTTTAAATGCTTACATATTTATAATAAATCAGAAAGCTTGGAATACCTGCCACTAAACATGGAAAAGTTATATAAGTATTGAGAACAATCATTTTGCCAAGCAAATATTATTTTTGGGAAATAGATACAAGTGTTGGATTATATGTTTACTAAAGAGGGTAGATTTTAAGACTCAAGGGTAAGCCATGCAAAATAGCCTGTTCCTAAAGTAAGTTCTTGAAGATTTTTAAACACGATATGTGTTTTAAAGATTATGCATGCATTTCAAGGTCCACTCCATATCTTGGAAAATATATTCTGTGGAATAGTGAGAGGCTACTTTGGCATTCTCTTTTGTGGCAGTTTGTATATTTCACAACATACGGTTGCACCTATACATTGCTTAAATTATTACAGTAAGTGTGACTGTGAAACTGAAAAAAATTTATAACATTAACACAATAAGGTCATTGGCTTTTAAGCAAAAAGGATAAAGAAAATATTTAAATCTCATTATGAAAAATAAATGTGTTATATTCATGCAATAAAAATGGATACATGTCTCATTAGGAGGTACTAAGGTTAAGATATACCATGATATAGCATAAGTATGTTTGTGACTATGATTTTGTTGGGGAATTAACAAAAATGAGGCATAAAGTTTTTTGTTTGAGATAATATACAAAAAGAGGTAAGAAAAATTGTACATTTTTAAAATAAGAGAGCCTCAATTTATATCACATTATTTTTCTATTTATGGTGACTAGAAAAGCTTGTAAATGGAAAAATAATAGTACTAAACAAAAACTAAGTTTATAGGGATGGACAGCACTATGGAGCATTGGGGTGAAGAATGTGGTGGTATAAAATATAGATATACATAACCTTTGAATAAAAAATATTAAATTCCCATATTCTCCTACGTTGGTGGTTGAGAAAGTTCTTAAAACATCAAAGGATCAAAAAATACTGCTGGAAGGAATTAAAAAAAATGTTTGCATTTTATGTGAAGAAAATTAGGTTTATGACAATAAGTGGAATGGTAAAATCTAAATTATTAAACGTGATACATACATATTCTAATCATAGATATATCAAACGGAAGCTTTCATGTAGGTTGTGGAAATGTAAAGGTAAGTATTTCGTTTTAGTTGTTCTTTTAAAACAAATTTTCATGTAGATTTTTTGTAGGTATAAAGTACATAACAACCAATGAGTGTGGAAATGTGATAGAAAGAAAGTACATAGTCTTCTGTTGTTTTATAATCGTAAATAGCAAAAACTTTTGGAAATATTCTTCTTCATACTAATTGTAGGAAAACACTAGCTGCCATGAGTTCTACATATCAAACACAATCAAATGAATCAAAACAAAACAAATTTAACAAGTAACAAGTTATCTACAATGTTACTCTTTTGAAAAGTCTTAATGATTGAAGTGGTTCATCAAGAGAAAGTATGCAACAGTACTACTACACATCTTATAATTTGTTTCAGGGCATACATGAGATACTTCAACTCCTAAGTATCTCATACTTTTTTACAGAATGAAATTAAGTATAGGCAGGTCTGTCTCCAGAAATACAAAAGCACAAAAATGTATGACCTTTGTGTGTAAACCATGAAGTATAAAAACAACAAAGACAACATTAGAAGTGAAAAATGTTGGGGGGGGAGGGTAATTCTGGGTATTTTTACAGATTACACTATGTATTCTATAAATGCTTATTCAGAAAAAGAGCTGGTGTTACAAATGTTGGCTAAATAATTATTCATGGGATTATAATTAATATGAAGTTATATTTTCCTTTATTTTTGTGTATGTAAGTTTTCATATGTCTGCTAAAAAAGGTTTTGAAATATTGTTATTGTTTAAGTGGTGGAAAATGTGATTCAGTTAGACACAAAAGTTATTGAAGATAAAACATTACATGTCTAAGCACATATATGCATGTAAATGCCTAATCAGTGGAAGAATAATTCCTACAAAGAAGATACAACAGTGGAAAAATGATCAATTAAGCAGTAAATGCAACTAAAGGTTAGTTGATTTTGAGTTTGTTATATGTTTTATATATACAATGAATATTTCACTTCATTTGTTAAAGATACATGATGAAGTCAAATTTGAAGGGCGGTCAGTTTCTAATTAGAAATATACATCTGCTTCTTATTATTTAAAAAAAAGCACTGGGTATTTGTCATTATTTTACATTTCTGTTTCAAAAGACATTATTAATCTTCATATAAATAATCTTATTTTATATAGCAATATATATGTTGCTTAATCGTTCACTTGTCTGTCAACATAATTAAAGAACACTATTATATGAATTTGGATACATACCACACAGGATATAAGTCTATGTGTTAGATTATGTAATATTATTTGACTTTGTCTCTGAGAACGGCATGATGTGGACTTTGTATATAACTTTATTATTATTATTTTAACGTTGTTGTAGATATGAAGATAACAATGAAATTATATGGTATGGTGGACAATTAGTCGCTCAGGTAAAACCATGATGATATTAGTTGCAATTAATTTATGTTAAAGATAAATAAATTAAATCTTGTGGCGCAAACAACTTAGTATACACCATTCAATAATGTTCTGTTAAAAAAAACGCATTCGTAGGTTTATGTCTTGATGATCCTACTAAAGACTTGCACTTGTGTTGAAGATCATATTCACAAAATGAGGTGTTATCAAAAATAACCTAAACAACATTCCCAAACAATGCATCAAAGACATCTTTATCTATTATTAGCAGGCACTATTCATTACAAATGTCGAATTTTAATTTGTTTTCAACAAATTATTCACTAATTTGGTTTCTTAGCGATCTTTTCTCATTTGGTATAAACAAAGAATCAACTCGTTTCAACAACATAAATATTTATTTGCAGGTGTCTGTTTATGGAATATGGTACAGAATCAATACATGATGCTATAGGATCCATTGTCATTTTAGAACAAATGTTTCTGGCTTCTAAACGTACTACTACTATTGATGAGATTAAATAATATTTATCATATGTTATAATAAAGGTATAAATATAAAGATAGCGTAACTACAAATGTTATTAGATCCAACAAGATACTGATAAATGCTGTTACAATTATCACAACAAAAAATGAAAAGGTTTATTACAAAAATACATGACTAATTAATTCATTCTTAATATGGTACAAAAATGAAAAAGTGACTATAAAAAATGACGTTTATATTTAATAAAATTTTGATTTAAAAACAAAGACGCTTTATTGTCTTTCAATTCCTATTAATATAATTTGACGGTTTATTTATTTTTATATTTATAAAAAAAGTTTATTTTAAAGATTTTCTACTGATTGAATGTTCATTTAGATTTTGTATTCTAACAGCTCATGGTACGACAAACAAAATTTTAATATGATAGCAATTTCCTCCATGTCTCTTGGGCTAAATGGTAACCAAAACTATGCTTATAGGACGCTACAAAAATGAATAGGTGAAATGTTAATCAGGTACTATTAAAAAAAGTTACCTTCTGCTATATTTATTAAACACTGTGATCATTTTAACTAGCTAACAAAGCGAATGGATAAACAACTTATTCATTTACAGGGGTTGTACCATATAAACTAATAAACATTTCAAATTAAGTTTTGTATTAATATACCTATTATGGGTTCCTTTGTTAAACTTAACAACAAACATTATTACAATTCACAACAGTATTAAATAATGCCAAATTTTGTATTCAAAGGAGAACCCGTGGAACATTAATATTGGTTAACATGATGAAGAATAAAAAACTTAGCAGTTAAAATTTTACAAGCACATTGAATTGGTCGCGTTACCATTAAGCATTGACATCCATTTGTTCAATTGAATTACAAAATTCAATCTATTGATGTTGAAGTGGAATGAAGGTTCTTTAATATGATAGTTATTTAATATATTAATATATACATATGTTTAAACATATATATATATATATATATATATATATATATATATATATATATATATATATATATATATATATATATATATATATATATATGTCAAAAATGAGGTGGTATAGAATTTAATTTCAATTTATTTTTTTTTTTAAAGGGGTTTATTATAATATTCTTTCTATGTTCAGCATATAAAATAAAAAGGACAAATATTGGTAGTTTTTTATAGGCGGTCACAATAAATTTTTATTACAGCGATTATTGTAAAAAGTATTATTGAAAAGTAGATGTAACTTTGGTGTATGATACAACAGTTAAGAGAGTAGAAAAATATACAGTAGTCAGTATTTTAGAGATGAAAGTATATTCACAAATAAAGTTCAATAGGATTGAGTTTCATACATCACGCGTTTGTGAATCATAATTTGTCTAATTGAGGAAGAAGTGTATCAGGTTTACACACACAGAGTTCATATGAAGATAGAAGGTTTATAAATAATAAATAATATAATCAAAATTTTTCTTTTTGTAATATACTTCAGGAAAGAGTTATATCATTAAATATGTCTGAATTTCAATATTATAACATATATTTTAAGTTTTATTAATCATATGAATGGTTCCTCTATAATCGTTTGCATCTTTTGCAGCATACCTACAACATTTGGAAAGGACATATTCATGATTATCATTGATAATAAAGTAAATACAACGACAGAACCATTCGTCATTATCTTCTTTTAATAATTTATTAATGTAATATGCACCATTATTGTAATGTTTGCCATTATTATCATGTATTTTCGATTAACATTGATAGATATGGTGTCGTCTATTTCATACTACTTTAAGTTTCAGGTCCTTTACTAAAATCTAAATACTTTTAAGAAGATGCTTCAGTAATAAAAAAACTGAACCTCTATGAAGTTATATTAACTCATCACCATCATTAATATTTTGAAGTTAACAGCACCGTTATTTTCCCCTGTTAAAGAAATTGTCCATGAATCTATTGATTGCTGCACCATAGAAAAAATTAGTATTACTTTCGATCAAGTGTGCAATTGAATGTTGGACCATAATGAAAATATTTATCTGAAAAATTAAGTAACACATTAAAATGTCGATATAGTGAACAGAAAAGATCCTGAACAAGTTTAAAATAAATTGATATTATTATTATATTTTATATCCATTTTATACGTTGCCATCTTTTGAACATATGGTAAATACAACTCTTATCCATAAATATTTAATATTAACTATTCTCTGTTCATAATCTAAATTATCTTGCTTGGGGTGTCGAGGAAATGAGTGGAAAAAGCCGAAGAAGGCAAGTTGTCTATATGTTCTCGTATTTTAACTTATTTATATTCATGCCTTTGGTGAAATTGAATCATATTAGTTGTTGTCGCATCTTTTAATGAAGTGTCCTTCTCTTATCCACAAATGAAGTTAAAATATATTAAATGGTATGAACTATTAAAAAATAAACAACCATTAAAAACTACTTTTAAAATTATAACGAACAAACTAAACAATATCTTGACAGGCTGCACAGACGCTGAAGGGAAACAACCAAGAAAATTACAATACAATTATATTTAAAGAACAAAGTTCATATATTTGACATTAAAGGTATTAGAAAATCTTATGGCTCATATGTCGAAATGTTTAGTGGAAATGCAACAATTCTCATGGTATGTCGCAGTTTAACATTGCTGAAGATTTATCGTACTTTAATTTAATTAGTATCTACTTTATTATCGCAGATCATCAATGGGATGTCTACATCAAATGTCTTTATATGCAAACAAATTACAAAATTTTAGGTGTTGATGGATCTTACTATACACTGAAAGCGATGAAAAGAAACAGAAAGCAAATGTCAAGATGACTATATGGGTTGGATATGAATCAACTAATATTAATTGTTATCATCAATCAAACCATATGATGTTCTTGTTGATATTCAGGCGATCTGATTTGGGCTATATTAAAGCCATTCAATGAGAAAATAAATTGATAATAACTGCTAAATTAATAGCCAAATTAGGTGAAACTAATTTGAAAAATTAACTTGCTCAAAAAAGTAGAATTCAAGAAGACAATATGAGGAAAAATGTGAGAAGAAGCTGGTGGAGATAGCTATACCAACTAGTTAGTAACTACATATTAACGTGAAATATTAAAGCTAATCCATAGTATATTCAAGTAACCATCAACAATGAACAAGTTCCATCAAAACAATGGGAAAAGTATGGTATTCATGGAAAACATGGAGTTATGGTCAAAATAGATGAAAAAACACATACAAAAACCTAGATAATAATCCTTGATGACCGTATTGATTACGACATAAAAAGACATTAAAAATGTGTTAAAGACGTTAAAGCGCTAAAGAAAAAATATCACAAATGGCGACCTGGTTGATAAGTTGTGTTACTCGTGATCTTGAAGGATTTCATACTTTTATGTGCCAATTAATCAAGGTATCGATATATATGGTAATATAGTATTGGTGCAATATTTTTATCTAAGATACATTCATATGATAAATATTAGAACATATGTTGAAAATGTCAAAACGTTTCTAAATAAAAATATCGGTTTCGAAACCAATTTAATAGAGATGCGCTAACGTTTGAACAAGCCCTACATTCTGAAAAATGTGCTAAATCAACATTTTTTGAAATGCTCATGGAATAAAGGAGAAATTTATCAAAAGATTAAATGCAACCAATAAAGTTATTCTTTTATATATTAAGTTCTATTAATGAAGGTGATTGAACTCTTATTCTCCCCTCGTATCTCGATTACAATACCCAAATCTGTTTCATTTTCTTCCTATTGTGACACAAAAAATTATTAATATCGCTAGTTAACAAAAATGCGGGAAACATTCCCAGTTAATGCTTGACATAAAAATAATCACAATGTTGATTTTTGGCGTTTTATATAACTGGCGTTCAATGTACAATACGCGTTTGTCTTATAATAATACAATATTTACGTATAATTTTGCACCTTTATATTCAGCTCTAATTACCTCATCAATATCATATTTTTCACTCTTCTTGTTGCATAGGACGCATATACTTCTTGCATGACCTAGTTCGTATGATCATGATGTCTGGTCTCATCCGTTTGTTGGGCATTACCACCAAACATATAATATCTAAATTTTAAATGCAAATTTTTAATCATCATTATTGATTGATAATATTAATAAAAAATTACAATAAGTTCTTTACCTGGTACCTTTAAATTCTTAACGACCTGATTGCATTTTAGTCAAATGTAATTCTCTACATCCGATAAGCAGGCATCGCCTGCAAAACGCCTACATCTTCAATTTCGATTGTGGTTTTTCAATATGTTCGTTCAATTTGTTGTCATCATCATTGCAATGAAAAGTTATTTTAGTTACCTGGTTGTAGCATTGACCTAGTTGTGATCTGCAATCAGTCTCATCAGGTGGCGGAGGCATACATCTACAAAAGCAGGATAATATTAAATTTTAATTGTCGATTTTTACAATATCATTTGAACTGATTAGAAATTATTATTAATAAAAAATTATGACAGATTATTACTGGTATACTTTGAATTTGTTGTGCATTATTCATTTAATTAAGTGTCTGAATTTTCTATAGGTGATAAAGGCATGATCTACAAAAAAAGCGGAATCATCTATTAAAGTTTGTTACCGTTTTAAATATCTTGTTGTTCAAGTTAGGTAATAATAATAAAAAAATTGCAATGAAGATTATTTTGCGTTCTGCAGGTTGTCGCGTAAATATAAATTCTTTGTTGTCGCGATATTGATCTCATCAGGTGATGAAATAACTCAACAGATAATATTAATTTCATTGTGTGATTTTCATCTCTTTATTGTTCGTTCCGGTAATATTAATAAAAAAATTGATGAGATTATTGCAATTTTGATTGTCATGGGTGGGCCAATTATACAATATATAATTGGCAAGGTCTCGAAACATTAATGTTAAAATGTTATAAGGACAATAACTTCAAGACATCATTAGAAAAGATAAACAATTAATTAAAATTCAAGCTCAAAACAAACATGATGCCATTGTAGTTATCAACAAATAATTAGGTGCATATGGGAATCATCATGTCAACTCTAAAGCTGCAGTTCTTTGTATATTGATGATATTGCTCTACAGTTTAGAAAAACAAAGTTAAATAGACAAATATAAATTTATGAATGAAAACTAGAAAACATATTGAAGGTTAATGTTTTATAACTTATAAATTTTGAATCTTTAGGACATACTGACTTATAGTATACAATTCAACTCAAACAAGGTACAAAAGTGACGATGTTTTATATTTTACTCTTATTAATTTAACAAAATCATCACTACATTACATATGATTGTGTATTTTTAATCATTTAGGTGGGTTCAAAAAATTTGGAAGGAAGCGATACAATTCAATTATTTTAGATGTCATATTAGCAATTACATATAGTTAACGTAGCTAAATTTCGGTATTACAGCTGTTCAACATGATGTTATACACGCAATCCTATCTTTTTTCAGTTTTATGCAGTTGTGGAGACAACCTAATAGCTAAATATTGATGAGATATGATATGACACACTTTCATGCAAACAAGAAAATTAAATCTTCTGAATTCAAGGTTTAACAATTGTATACGAGATTGAATTACATTTTTATTGCTGTTTTTGCTTTTCTCTTTTTATAATTATTGAATTGAGTATATATATCTCTTTGGGAAAGTATCGGAAGGAATGAAAACTCGCCATCGTAAGAGGTTCCTTTAAAATTTTCAATTTTACAAAATACTGTCATTCATAAAATTATTTAAAATGTTCTTTGGCTACCTGAAACCCATTATCAAATATGCAAACCCCAAAAGAAACTGCAAATAATAAGTTCTTTGAAGTTGAATAAATTCCTGCAATAAGTATTTACAATAAAATTACCATGCCATGTCTCAAAACATAAGAACATCATTATTTCCACTACAGAAAAAAAAATCAATATCATTAATTTAAATAAAAACCATGATAAATATGTTTTAGATAAAGTACATGAAATAGTTAAAATATTAAAAAAATTTACAGGAGTTACATGATTTATGGGGACACCTTCATCATTCACCAACAACGTGCCATTTATGGTCTATGGAACTAACAAGTATAGTAAAGCATAATAATATGGTCAACATATAAATACTATCATTAACCATTAGTGATTGTTAGGTGTTAACTTAGTAGGTGTGTTCTTGTTTGGCACCTAAAGGTAGAAGGTATAGAAGTTAAAGAAATCACCTTCTTCTATATGCAGGTTAATAATGCAAACTTCATACAAAGAACATTAATTTAGTCAATGTAAAAATAAAAATCAAACTATAAATGTCTCAATATGAACAAAAAAATATCCTTTGACTTTTTATTATTGCAGTATGTTTCTAGGTAATCATAGTTTAAATTGTTGGCTCCTCAAGTAAATTAGGCATGCATCTAGGTACCCCCCTTTTACAGAATAGGGATAGCTCTTCCTCAAGGGAATGTGGAAGACATAAAGCTATTGGGTATACATGTTGAACAAAATTAACTAATATTTCAATTATGTAAATAACTAGCTCTTTATAAGATACAAAAATGCGCTTTACATGTTCTTAATAGCAACCTCTTTCATGATCATTCATTATGTGGGATGTTCTATGCGCTAATACAGTCATACATTTGATAAAATTGCATATGTAAACTTGGCATAATATCAGCAATACTAGGCAAAAAATGAAAAATAATTTATCTAAGAATAGGAAAGCAGGTGAGTTCAAATATGCCATTGGGTAGATCTGAAACATCATTGCATTAATTTTAAACAAAGACGAGTTAATAATGAAGACATAAAAATATATGTTAAACTTATAATAAACTTTGTTATGTGGCCGTGGATAATTTTTGGGTAACATTGTTGGTGATGGCTACTTGTTTAAAATGATCTTGAAGGGCCTGATGAAAAGCTTTGGGCCATTATTAGAGAAAAAATCCTTAGAGCATTTAAGTAAGGCACTTTCTATCTTCCATCACCTTTTTCCTTTCAATATCATTTAAACAATTTTGTTGATATTTAATGTTTGAAATCACGTTATAATTCCTTGATTATATGTGTTTGGGGACTTTCCCTTTGAAATTACCCAAAAATACCTTGGCAATTTTATCTTCAGGATGCATGTCTGACCCTATTGTTCAATATTTTGATTGATAGTAGTAAACATAGAGAGTTAGGGGGCTCTTGACTTGGTTTGGTTGGGCCATTAGATCCCTAACATCTACTAGGGAGAACCCCCCTTGAGTTGGAGGAGAACTAGCCCGAAGTGAAAAGAGGTTGGTGAGGTGACAATGGGGCTATTGAATTACACATGGTATCACACTTTAGCTTTAGGACTTTATCTTGAGAAGTGCGAGATTTTGCTATATCAATTCTCAAATTGTTTACAACACTATTGTTAAGAACTAATAAGAAGTGATGTTGGGGGGTTTTTGGGTATAAGAAACAATACCATTTAAAAACTAGGGTTCTCAGTCCTTGGCATTCCTTCACCTAGGCCTAGGGGCACACTAGAATAATTTCACACTAAACCATGAAAACTTAAAAGTAACTTAACAGATCCATAAAGTAATAATAATCATAATTCCTAATTTCCTATTGTACGATATGATGCAAATTATTCAAACATGAAGCAATGAAGACATGCAATGTTTGAATTTCAAGATTGATGAACCAATACAAGAAGTTATAAACTACAACTTTGATTCAATACTCTGTGTCCTAACTCTAGGAAGGAATCTAGTTTGTAGTACAGAACATGCATCGTGTATTATCAATTCTTAATTGACAACAACTAAAGGTCATCTACCTCATCAATTCCTTCCCATTTTGTGTTTTTATTTTATATTCCTTATAAAAGTGTCAAATTTCTCTCAAAGTAAGCAACCACTGAATAAATAAAAAATAGTTGAGATATGATTGAGAAATGGTCATTTATTTCTTGAAAGGATCTTCACAATTTCTTTGGTTGTTTTTCATCTCAAGAAACAAGAAATGACCTAAGAAACTATCGTGATGTAATATAAGAAACAACACGGTGCAATGGCCATTTTCAAAGCCAAATGATGTCCAATGAGGACATGGCCTTTATTTGGTTCCTGTTTCATAGGAGTTTCGGGTAGAAATGGAACTTTGTTGTACCATTTCCAGTAGTAAAAAGGGAAAACCTTCTTTTTCAATGGGAAATAATTTACCTTTCCTTTTTCAAGATAATCTAAATCACAAAAAATATGAACTATACTGCACACATTCT
This sequence comes from Pinus albicaulis, assembly GCA_034641835.2. Classification (NCBI taxonomy): domain Eukaryota; kingdom Viridiplantae; phylum Streptophyta; class Pinopsida; order Pinales; family Pinaceae; genus Pinus; species Pinus albicaulis. The sequence goes on from CM076577.1 coordinate 761,548,151, forward strand.
TGGATAATGTGAAAGTGGAAAAGGAATACCCTACACAAGTGATGCACATATGTACATTTGAACACTAATTAGATTTTTGTAGTTGAAATGCAATGCTTGTTTTCATTTAAATGTAGGGTTTTTAAAGCAGGGAGAAATAATGGCTGCCAAATTAATAAGCGTTTCTTTGGGAAAAATTTAAATCTTGTATTGGGTGATGAAGATAATAGAGGGTATTGAATCTTGATTCTTGAAATCTAGAGATAACCCTACAGCCTAACACAATCCAATGGAATTGACCAAAAAAACCCAAATAGAGTCAACCCTACTATAGGAGGAAGGGCTTGCAGTAAGAACTTACCATTTTGCAAGAGCTGAGGGCGAACGCTGAGGGCGAATGCTGTTATGCAAGAGCTCAGGGTGAATGCTAAGGGCAAATGCTGTTCTGCAAGAGCTCAGGCCGAATGTTGTTCTGCAAGAGCTAAGGGTGAATGTTGAGGGAAAATGCTGTTCTGCAAGAGCGGGGGGAGACTGTTGAGGGTGAATGTTGTTCTGCAAGAGTGGAGGGCGAATGCGCGCGTGATATCAGACGTTAATGTAGCTATTGCGATGGATATAAGTTTCGTATTTTTAATAAAATAATTTTTATGTAGCGCGCTTATAAGTTTCATATTTTTATGTAGCGCGCATATAAGTGTCGTTATACCGATGGTGGAAAAAGCGTCGCTATTGCGACGGATGCCTCCAAACGTCACAATTGCGACACTTAGACATTGTGTCACACTTGCGACATTTGGAGGCAGCCGTCACAATAGTGACACTTTGGGGCATAGTGTCGCAATTGCGATGTATTCCTCCAAACGTCGCAATTGTGACACATTGTATAAGTGTCGATATTGTGACACTTTTATATAAACGTCAGTATAGCGACGGTTTCGGGCGGGATTGAAAAATTTTGGGGAAATTTCCGACATTTGGTCAAAAGCGTCGGAACCAAGTGTCGGAATTTCCCCCAAATGTAGTAGTGACCTGAGGAACTGTAGGTGGGATCAGGTCAACCAGTTCCTTGACCAATGGTTGGTCGGGAATGGATTCATGAATTTGAATTTCCGAGGAAACGAGATCAACCAAGGATGACCCTTGACCGATCATTGAATCAACTAACGGAGGACTCGAAGAAAGTTTCTGGTAACCATCTAGAAGGCAGGGTGCAGAAACAGTAGGGTTGTCCAACACTCTCTTGGATTCATCCATGTATGGAAAAAGGTGAATGGGATGATGCCCTTCACACAACTTACAGGGATTGGTAATTTGACCCTGTTTCTTATGATTCTTATCATGGCTAGTCGAAGATGTGTCAACAACATGACTTCCAGAAGCCAAAGGCAACGACGGACGACTATTGGACCATGCTTCGAGTACCTGGGGAATGCCAGGGCAGTCTCGAAGAAGATAGTCACCTTTACAGAAAATGCAAGGGAATTTGACTTTCTGTGGAGGTCAGATGGTTTATCAATGGAAGGTGCCTGAGACGCAATAGCCATAGAGTTATCCTCTATTTTAGCTGACTTCTTCATTTTCGTCTTCTTCTTCTTCTTCTTATCCACCTAGTTACTAGAATCTAGAATTTCACCAGGCAAAGTAGAAGAGGAGGATGAAGAAACAAGTGAAGAAGGGGAGAGGTCCACCTTAGAATCAACATGATTTCATTCAAGTGGAGGGGATGGTTGCACAGTGGGCGAAACACTTGAGACCATATAGGTCGAAAACAACCATACAAGCAACCCAACAGTTAACCTAGGTAGGGACAATGTCGCCATATAAGGAGCACCAACGTTCCCAAAAACAGGAAAAGGACCAAGATTCCCTTGGGAGGGGATTCCTTGGTTGGTAAAATTCGGAAACGTTGCCATTGGAAACAACCTTAAAACAAAATACTAAGGAAGATAACTTTAACCAAGAATATTTCGTGGGCAGTTAATATTTTGAGGCACTGAAACAAAAATATGTCATTTCATATTTTAAGAGTCAAGAAATAGGAAAAAGGTGACTCTATCACTTTCAGGTTGAAACGAGCGTGAAATAAAAAGTGCTCGATGATATTTTAAATTTTAGAGTCACGAAAAGATCAAAATGACTACTCAGGAACTCTAGGAAAAAGGGTGAACCAGGTAATCGTGAACTTCCATATACAACTTGGTAATCAAATGAAAGAGAAATGACCTAGGACTTGATGTACGTGCAGGTAATATCCCCGAATGATGTGTTCGGTGTATCACGGTTACAGGGAGGTAGACTCGGCTTCCTATGGATAAAGGTTTGCAACCTAGAGGGGTCTCCATTTATATAATCGACGGTACGAGGAACACAAGTCCGTACTAGTGTTGTCTAAATCCAGATGGCGAACGATAACTACTAGGTTTTAAGACGCTGAAACACGTCTCAAGCCTAGACCACTAAAAATGTTTCATTAGGTTTCAATGCTTCCTTAGGTTAATTGAATGAATTTTAAATTTGATCTTGGATTATGTTTCAGCTTTAAGGCCCTATCAAATTTGGATCTCAAATTTCCTAAATGCAAGCTATATGCAAATGAACATCATTCCTAATTCAATGAATGATAGTTACGAGAAGGATAAAGATCTTTCAAACAATAGAAAACAATGAAAATATGCGAAGAAATCCACTAATGCATCTAACACAATCAAACGAAAATGAAACTCTTTCCTAGACTATCAAACGCTAGTGATGCAAAATAATGCTTCAGTTTCGATGCAAAAAAAAGAATGCAAAATATGTTTTTCTTTTTTTTAATTTTCAATGAAAATAAGTACATGATGCACTAATTACATGAAAAATGAAAACAAACACTAGCTTGAGTATTTTTTAAGAATCGAAATTGAATGACTCAATCAAATGCAAAGGAAACATAAGAAAGCACTCAAACTAATGTTGCAATCTTCCAAAATGAAAGAAAGTTTTCAAAACGACCCAAAACAAGCAATGTAATATATGCTTGGAGGAACAAGGAGAAGAATCAATCGAAAAACGAAATGATCATTCAATCAAAGAAATCACTCAAAAGGATCAAGAAAACTTAGTGCAATCGACCCAAGAATGAGATTGACAATAATCAAAATGACTTGATTTCCAAACAGAAGGCTCAGTGCACTAAGACACTTAGAAACCCTAAGGCCTTAATTTACATCGATAACAATATGGAAAAACGACTAAGAAAAACAAGTCGACAACAGTCAAAACAGTCCCAAAGGCATAATTACACATAAAAAATAACCCAGAGGCAAGCACAACTGACCAAAAGACTCATTAAGGAGGTCAAACCAAATCCTACAGGACTCGGCACGGCTGTAAGGCTGTAATCCGTGCCAAACAGGGGTCGGCACGACTGCAACAAAAGCAACCTGCGCCAATTAGCACGAATCTTCAGATGAAAAGTGCACCAAGCAAGATAACCATGGGAAAAAAGGAAAAACCAAAATGCAATGAGCAGAGGTCAATCTTGACACTCTGGAGCTGAACAGAGGATATAAACCAAGCAAGAAAACCAGAAAAAGACAGACAAGCAAATCAATGATCGAAATTGACCCAACAAGATGAAATGAAAAACTCGCACTGATCCCCAGTGGAGTCGCCAATTTGTTAAGCAGGTAAATCCTCTCTACGGATAGAGACAAACCCTCTAGCCCTAGAGTGGGTCTAGAAACAAAGAGACATGCTACAGTGTTGATTCCTAATTACTGAATGAAAAGAGGACACGATAGATCGACCTACCTAGAATCCAACGTTGTCGTCGTGGCTATAATGGTGGTGGCCTCTCGGTCATACCTTGGCAAGTCACAATCCTTCTGCAGTCATGCTCGGATACCTGCACATAGAACATCAAACAAGAACAACATACGACATAATAATTTCATTCATAACTACTAGCCAGTCAAAAAGGGCTAAGCATATTGCATTAAAAATCTAACATAGTACAAAATGGGAACCAAACAATAGTCACGTATATGTACTGATAGAAGGAAGAGTTACAACCAATGCTTTGACGTCGTAGTCTCCTCCAGCAGGGTTCAGCCGAAGCGTGTCTCAGATGCTTGTCAGGGAATTCGGATGGAATGAAGGCATGGACTCAAGCTCTCTCAGAAGGCATGGACTCAAGCTCTCTCAACGTAATTCCTTCGTATTCTATCTCTCCAATAGTTCAGCTATAGTATGTTCAATTCTCCTTTTTCAACTAGCTTATGCAAAGAGAGATAGCTTATTTTTATAGAGGAAAAGGAGGAGGTTAGGATCCCTACAAAGGTGGGAGGGAGGCCTATTCTTTAGGGATTTCCCATAAGAGGTGGAAACCATAAACTAAAGGAGGGATTCCATGGTTTATTCAGTTCAACCACTCCGAATGACTCATCCTCAAAGTTGTTGGAGTGGAATCTCCAACTCGATTTAAAAAAAAAATTCCATAAATAGCTCAGTGCGGGTGGCTAATTGAGATAGAGTGCCAATTGGTGGGGGGCCCAGTGTTAATCTTATTTTTCGGCGTGAGTGCATGACTGACTACTTGCGCCAAGGCAAAAACAAGGGTTTTTGAGTCTCTGCTAAGGGAATTGTCAACAGAAGGAATATTACTCTCATGTAAAGGGATACAATGATGGTCTTTGCAAGGCATGACATTGCTTATTGATCACGGAAATGACCCTCCAATGGGCAAGATGGGGATTGCAGGGACAGTGAAAAAATGTTGTGTAATAGAAGTTCCATGGGAAACTAAGATAAGGGAAGAAATGAAAATATAAGAGTAGCGAGAAGAAAAATAGGAGGAGCAACACATGGACCAACAAATAGAGAATGAAACATGCCAGCATACATGAAGAACCACAAGGCAAGGAGGATGAATAGGTTTCTCAGAGGATGAGCAACAATTTCAGTAGGGAGGTACGAGAAGCCTCTAAATTAGACACAAATTAAGGCCCATCTAACCTTTCTTAGGAACATAAAGTCTATATTAAACATCTCCTTATACACTTAATAATGTTTTTTAGCTTTAATATGTTAGGAATTTTTAGAGATAATTGCATATTTGTGCCTAACAATATTTATTTTTGAAGAATATTGTGAGAATACTGGGTAGATTATGAAGATTTTGAGGAGGAGATAATTTAGGTACTTGCTCCCTACTATAGGAGGATCAATATTGGAGAATAAATGAACAAAATATCATGAAATTATTGAGTGATTCTGGAACTCCAATTATTGATAAAATCTAGGAATGTGTTCCCTGTCATTTAATGCAAACTCCTGGTGTTGGGAACCAAATCCACTATTTGAGGGATTTTGGAGGGGAAAGCTTCCTCCTTTCAAGGAGAATGCTTCCCCATAAATTTTTATAAGTACCAATTTGAACTTGCCTCTAGAGGCATGTATTTATTAGTCTTATTGTGGAGAAAACTTGTTGTTTAGCAGCTCCACTTTCATTTCTTGTAGGGATGTAGTTGGAATGATTCAATAATGAATTTTCGTGCCATTTTTAGCTTCTAAATATTGGTTTCTTGCATAGGAATCTGAGTCTCCTTTGGATTGGCCATCCCAGGAGCCTCAAAGCCCTCTTGCACAATTTATTTATGCTATTTTCACTTCTTATTCACATGCATATCTTATTCTTGTTTTTCCTATTTCTATATTTAGTATTGATGTTCTTCTTGCTGTAGGATAGAGTTAAATGATTGAAGTGAGTTATTTTTTAGGTTATTTACAGATTCAAAAGAATTATTCATCCTTAGAATAACTTTTTAAGGTCATATTCATCATTGAACTACTTGGATTTGATTGCTAGTTCACGAAAATAGGATTTATGGACTTGTAGCGAAATAGTAGTAATTTTATGCTACTTTTTAGAATCGGTCAATGAGCTTCATTTGAGTTTATTCCACTTGTATTAGGTCATAAAAAAATTCAATTTAATAACAAAATTTACCCCATTTAATTTTCACATGATTAGGTTAGTTATTTTATAGGTTAACTAGGTCACTAGTTCTTAAATTTCTAGTTTTTAGAGTAGTATTTTTCCGTTATTTTTTAGCATGTGCGGGCATGGGTATTTTGGAGTGTGTTGTAGCCAGTGCAACACCCTCCAAAATTTAGTCCCATCTTAAAATTTTAGAGCCGCTGACCTCTTCGGTAAAGGTAAGTCCGATGCACCCTCAGCCTTGAAGCATTGAGAAAGCCCCTTTTCAAGCATTTTGCATTTAAAGATTGGTTCATGACTTGTTGTTTTTTGAAATTAGTTTCATAGTCACAAGTAAAAAAAAAATGATAAAATCTCTACCTTGCGACTATGCGACCTAGCGACTTTGCGATCCCCAGGTCGCAAGGTCGCATCTTGGCCTAAAACCTCACATACGTGACTGTGTGACCTAGGGACCTAGCAACCTCCAGGTCGTGTAGTCGTAAGGTCGCACGGTCGCATCGTGGCCTAGATTTTTGCATTCATGACTGCGCAACCTAGCGACCTTGCAAACCCCAAGTCGCAAGGTCGCATGCTTCCTCAACCAGTCCTATTTGAGACTTAGCGACCTACATTAAATGACCACATGTGAGACCCCTTTATAAATAACAGGGTCGCGTAGGTCGCATTCGACTTGCGCGATAGAGAAAATAACGCCTTTGATAAGCCAACTGGATCATGTTTTTTTGGGGTAAGTTGCTTAATCCTCCTGCTGTTTCCTATTTTGATTAGATGTTGCCTCACCTGTGTTAAGCAGGTAAATCCTCTCTGTAGACAGAGACGATCCCTCTAGCCCTAGGGTGGGTCTAGAAACAAAGAGACATGCTAGAGTGTTGATTCCTAATTACTAAATGAAAAGAGGACACGGTAGATCAACCTACCTGGAATCCAACGGTGTCATTGTGGTTGTAGTGGTGGTGGCCTCTCGCTCCTGCCTTGGCAAGTTACAATCCTTCCGCAGTCATGCTCGGATACCTGCACATAGAACAACAAACAAGAACATCATACGACACAATAATCTCATTCATAACTACTATCCAGTCAAAGAGGGATAAGCATATTGCATTAAACATCTAATATAATACAAAATTGGAACCAAACAATAGTCACATATATGTATTGATAGAAGGAAGAGTTACAACCAATGCTTTGACATCGCAGTCTCCTCCAGCGGGGTTCAGCCGAAGCGCGTCTCAGATGCTTGTCAGGGAATTCAGACGAGATGAAGGCATGGAATCAAGCTCTCTCATCGTAATTCCTTCTTATTCTATCTCTCCAATAGTTCAGCTATAGTATGTTCAATTCTCCATGTTCAGCTAGCTTATGCAAAGAGAGATAGCTTCTTTTTATAGAGGAAAAGGAGGAGGTTAGGATCCCTACAAAGGTGGGAGGGAGGCCTATCCTTTAGGGAGTTCCCATAAGAGGTGGAAACCATAAACTAAAGGAGGGAGTCTATGGTTTATTCAGTTCAACCACTCCCAATGACTCATCCTAGAAGTTGTTGGAGTGGAATCTCTGACTCTATTTTAAAAAAAAATTCCATAAACAGCTCGGCGTGGGTGGCTAACTAAGACAGAGCGCTAACTGGCGCGAGGCCCAGTGTTAATCTTCCTTTTCGACACGAGGGCATAACTAACTACTCGCGCCAAGGCAAAAACAAGGGTTTTTGAGTCTCTGCCCAGGGAATTGTCAACAAAAGGAATATTACCCTCATGTAAAGGGATACAATGATGGTATTTGCAAGGTATGACACTACTTATTGATCACGGAAATGACCCTCCAATGGGAAAGATGGGGATTGCAGGTACAATGACAAAATGTTGTGTAACAACCTGCCCCTACCCTAGCTTATTAATTCCCATTGGATTCATTCCAAGTCCTCATCAAATATCTAGTTAAGGTTTTCAACCCTCTCATGCTTACCAGCCCATATTCCCATGTGTAGAGGTCATTGAATGGATCCTCTAGAAAGTTGACTCTAAGATCTGGGTCATCCACGATCACTCAGGGAATATGTTTGCTAACTTGATGGGGAAATATGCAAAAGTATACTATGTACTCCCCACTAAATAACAATCCTTCAATGTTGATTGGGTAGCCACTCATGAAGTACCAATACCAGAAACCTTGAAGGGATGGTGGGAGGACCCAGAGAAGTTTAAGATGAAAAAGGATCAAGAATATAAAATAGAAGGCCTCGAGAAAATCTATAAACTTGTGGTAGTAATGATGTGCTGAATGTACGGTCGAATAGATGACACTACTTTCAATGGGAGTTGGGTCCCACTCATGTATTCTATCACTTCATATGGCACTCGGTTCAACTACACTAACCTGATAGTAGCGGCCCTCAGGGAAAACATATCAGCAACACAGGTGCCAGAAGAGGGATGCGCATCTGAATTCTACATGGCCTCTTACCTTTTAGATGCAGTGTGAGCAAGATGTAATTTTGAAGGATGGTCGCATAACTGGGATGTGAAGCATGGTGGACCAATCCAAAAATACTCAAGTGTGTTCTGGGCTTCCAGATACAAGTAAGATATGGAATCTATCTCGCAGAATTTAATCCCCGCAATCTACAGTAATATTTTCGACAAAGACGCCCCATGCATGTCCAGGCGGGCCATGGAAACGATAACCCAGGTGGCCAAATAGTTTCCCATTGTAGAGAGTACTTTAATTAGGGTCTTCGGATCATTCAAGGCACCTTACGCACTGCCCCAATTTGTCACTGATAAACCGCTATTACAAGAGGTGTGTTACCAAATGACGAGCGGATTTTCCAAGGTCCTTAGCAAAGGAAAAAAAAAGCCATGGCCTACCCTCACGCTAACTATCAGTGCCTACACGGTTAAGGATTTCAAAGAAGTAGAAGCAGAGGAAGAGGAAATCAAAGGTTTTCATTTCATAACCTTCACCCTTAGATCATATGATCCTGAAAGGATCATCCCTACACATTTCAAACGGGCCAAGTTCAATTGGAAATACTAACACATGGAATGCCCTGTTGAGGAGAAAGTTAGGAACTGGTACAACAAGGAGAGGGAAGCCACGCCAGAAGAATCAATTGATCTGAGTGAGGATCAAGGAGGTCAAGGTGATGAAACTATGGAAGAAAGGGAGGACATGCTAAAACGAAAGGACCCGATAGGAGTAGCATCATCTTCCAAAGCCAAGAAGCCAAAGAATGCTATGGGAAATAGTATTTCTAAAGAGCAATAGGAAAAGAGAGACAAAGAGGCTAAGGCACAAAAAGAAGCTGAGAAGAAGGTGAGGGAAGAGGAACACAAAAGAACCCAATATGCCTTGGCACAACATCAAGAAGAAGATAAGAAAAAGAAGGAAGCTGTAGAATAGTAGAAAAAAAAACAGAAAGAGGAATGAAAGAAAAAGCAGGTAGAAGAAGCCTGCAAGAAGAAAGAGGAAGAGGAATGTCAGAAGAAGGAAGAAGAAGAACATAAGAAGAAAGAGGCTGAGTGCATATTAAAGGAGGAACATGATAAAGAAGAGGCCGAAAAGAGGAGGAAGGAGGAAGATAACTAGAAATCACAGAAAGGCTCTTCTAAGGAAGAAGAGGGAAGCAAGACACTGCCCCCAAATATTGGGGAACAAATAGAGCTTCCCATATTTAGCTACCCCCAACGACTCCCATGACGAGTGTGCACTTCCCGCTCTCAAAACTTGGCATCTCAGAGGAACTGGAAGATGAGGTCTTAGACCTAACAAGGCTAACATACGACCAGTTCACACACAAGATCATACAGCAGTAAAGAATATTCCTTGCACAGAATCCGGCCGAGCCCCTCGCAGTTACCATGGAAAAGGACATAGTCCTAGATACCAGGACTAACCCCATCATGATCGCATCAGTAGGGACTGCTTTTGCAGCAGCCATAGAGGAGAATGTCAGTAGAATGAGCAAAGAGATTTTGTCTCTACAAAATAGAATCCAGGCCTCCGAGCATAAGGCATCTTAGTATAAACAAGAAAATAAGGTGCTGGAAGTGGAAGTCTAAAGGCTTCAATTCACAACCACCCAGGCCAATGGATTACAAATTTCTATTCAAAGGGAATTGGTTACTTTGGAGGCTACCATGAAGCAAGTATATGAGGAGATTTTCACTATAAAACAGACAATTTCACCACTACTAAGGGCACAAGCAGAGACTAAAAAGAAAAATTCACAACTAAAGGAAGCCTCCGCTGCCCTAGATAGTATGCTGGAATGGTTAGAGAGATATCCACAGGCTCCAGACACGTTGTTGAGGAAGGATTGGATCTGTACGCAGAATGACAAAGTATAGATACGAATGAAAATACAATCCAAGGATAAGATGGTAAAAGATGTGGAAAAGATGATGTCTTCTTATGAACATCTGATTAGTGGCATCAATTCGATGGCAAAGGCACATCATATCCCTTCCTTGGGAGCATTGGATATCCAGAAGACAAGGGAAGAGGTGACCCAAGAAATTCAAGCATTCCTGCAACCCATTAGGCAATAAAATACTTCCCAGGACCTCCTGGCCTCACAGGAAAACATTTTTCAGTTCATCATTGCACCAGTCCAGATCTACACCAAACTGGGCTCCCTATCCAATCAAATCTCAGTGAAGAGGCACACTTTGATCCCAACTGTTCTTGAGTGTTTTTACAGGTTAGGAGAAGATACCCCCCAAGTCACTCCAGTGGCTGCAGACTATCAGGCCTGGCAGAATTACCTCAAGGAATAGTAGCATATAGACGTCTTGGGCCTCTCCATCACACAACTAGTCCCTTGAAAAAAAAAATGGTACAAGTCGTAGGTTGCAACAGGGAACAGGTCACAGGTCACAAAAAGGAACATGTCATAAGTCATAGTTAGGACCAAGTCGCAAGGCGCAACACCACCTAGGTCACAGACTATGCCAACGGTCGGGAAGTTGAAGGGTCAGGGCCACCCAAGGGTCAATTTTGTTCTATAAGTACTCCCTCTGGGGACATTGTACAAGACCTTTTTTCGGGACTCCAAAAGGAGAAGAGATTATTGTATCGTATTGAATGCATGATCTAAGAATGAATACAAATCAATGTTTTGATTCCACTACTAGATCCGATGAGAACTTATGTGTGCTAGAATTATGGATATTATGTCTTATATATTTGCTATCTTTTATAGCTGACTAGTCTGCGTTTTTATGTTCATGCATATTTTGTACGTTTAAGATTTTTGAATGTGCCAATGGTATCTGAATGTTTCATCAATGGATGTTTGATGACTTCATTATTAATGTCGCTCCATCTTTTGAAAAACTCTTAAGGGATTGAAGGGTGTTCTGAACATAGAGAACTATTTATTTTGTGGTCAAGCCATTTTTTATGAGCATGACCCTAATGATGTGTTGACAACAACACCTCCTTTGGCTGCATGCTTCAAATCTCGCTTTTCTGTTTATAGTGTTTCATTTATAGGAGAAATCATCGACCATTTGTTTCGTATCATTCAAATAGCCATGTATCACCAAGTCCGCAAGGAACATCTATATCCGAGAGAAGGCGTATTCAATGATAGCCGGACCTACACCCCAGACGAGATCCCTATCACAAACGGTCTAGAGTCTACTTGGGAATTTATACCGGGGAGATCCCCTACTGTTGCCTGGGAAATTCTTCCTCTTCAACAGATTTGGTGCTAGAAGGAGGGCCTGAATGGCAAGCTCCCACCACGCAAGTAATATCCGTTTGCAAACCTCGTAGGGGGAGATCATATATGAAAATAATGGTCCTCCACCCCTTGAAAATTCTCCAAAAGACGACCCGACCTATTATGAGGTGGGTGACATAGTCTCCTCTAGGCCTCTGCGGTCCCCTTCACGATGCCCCAACACCTAGAGAAGCACGTCCCTATGTTCGACCCCGAGAAGTGTACGTTGGCCGAAGATCACATCAGTAATTTCTACTTGGCATTACAAATTATGAGAGTGTTGTCCGAAAATGTAGCATGCCGACTCTTTCCCCACACCTTAGAAAATAATGCTGCTACGTGGTACCGTTCCTTGCCTGTCACTTCCATTTCCTCCTGGGAGAAATTCTGCCGTACCTTCCTCCAAAAGTTTTCGGAGGAAAAAACTCCTTCTATGCTCCTCATAGATTTGAGTACTTTGAAATGCCAAAAGAAGGAGAAAGTTAAAGACTTCAACCAACGCTTCGCCGCCATATTGAACAAATTCCCCCTGAACATGGCCCCGGATGATTCCATCACCATTGATTATTACACAAGGGCCCTCCCTCAGCATATCATCGTGTTCGTGAAGCACGAAGCTAGAGCTACCCTGGCAGAAAATTACGCCACCGCCCTTGCTGTCGAAAAGGACATGCTATCCATAGGAGCCATTGATCAAGATGGCCGAGATGACCCAAAAATGGTTGCGAAAAAAGCGCAACCCCAGCTCATAGATCCGGAGATAAGGATAAAGACCCCTTCGATTTCGAGAGCATTGCCAAATCCCTCAAGCTGTTAACAAACGAAGTCTCCAATCTAAAGAGGAAAAAAAATGACTCCACCTCAGGTACCAAAATGCAGAACCTTTCTTTAGGAAGAGCAACCTCACGACCAGTCGCCCTCCACCGAACCCAAATACTAGCCTTAGCGTAGAAGAAATCGACAAAGATAATTTCTACTCTTTTCATCAAGCCTCCCACTCGTAGAAAACCTGCCCTCAGTCGATCAATAACATGACCGTCATGGTAAATCAACTCCTAGAAGATCAAACCACATGAGATTTAGAAGAGGAAGGAAATTTAGATAGCAAAGAAGCCTCTCCCCCGGATGAGTATATGGGATCCATTGTCCTCACCTTCGAGGTGATCCACGGAGAAGGACCTTCCCCCATGACAGAAATAAACCTGGTCGATGATCCTCAATCCAAACCCCCCCGAAATTATGGCCTAAGGAGCAAAGGCCCAGTCCCCGACCATTCCTTCGAAAAAAAGAGAAAATATTTCTTGAGTAAGATTCTGCCACCAAACAAGGAAAACCAAACCACAACCCCTAAAAAATGTAGCCCTGCCACTACTCGAGCCACCCCCAAGGCTAGATTATCATCAGGCTCACCAGGTGCTTCTGCAGAAACTCTCCCACACCCAGAATTTGGATATAACATCATCGAAGATATGAAGAAAACATGAGCCAACATTTCCCTCTACAAGCTCGCCCGGATTGCTAACCAGCGAGACCTTATTCTCAAAGCTTTCGCCAACCCACTGAATTCCAAAACCGTGAGCTCCACATCCTCCCAAGCTATGGCAAGCCCCCAGTCCATCGTGAATGCCTTCAATACAAAATCCCGAGGATCCACACCCCCTTTCCTTCTGTCTTTCGAGATATTCAAATTTAATGTTCATAACTGCCTCATTGATTTTGGTGCATCCACTAATGTCATGTCCCTATCCGTATGCAAGAAATTTAACATCCATCCAGAGCAGACCGACGCTAGGATCATTCAGCTTGATAGATCCCAAGTCCCTGCCATGGGTGAATTGAATAACGTCCTCATCCGCCTCTCCTCAGACTCCAGGGTGCATCAGTGCATCAATATAGTGATCGTGGATATCCCAGAAGCCTATGATTTTCTCTTGAGCCAAGATTGGTCAAGGAAGCTGTAGGGATACTTTGCCACTGACTGGTCCCACTTGTGGCTCCCATACAAGGGTAGGAATAATTAGATCTAGGTCGAAAGCGAACTTTACATGAAACAAACAGTGACCGACTTGGAGGCAACCAAAGAATCCGTCAGATTCGTACAAGGGGAGCTGGGCATGTGCTTCCTAGAGGCCGCGTTTGGTTGCTATCAAACCCCTCAATCTCCAGTCGCCCAAGACATCTAGTTAGAGCTGCTCCCAGCTACTGCTTTCCACCCTGCCACGCCAAAAGGACCACCAGATGCGACCGCCTTGATTACACCTCCTATGCACTCTTGTGATCTTACAAAATCATAAGATGAGGTTTGGACCCTGTACTACGACGGTTCCAAGACCCATGATGGGGCCGGCACAGGCTGTATCTTGTTAGACCCCTAGAAGAATAAGTTCCTGATATCTTGCTAGCTGGAGTTCCAATGTACCAATAATACAACTGAGTATGAAGCACTGATCCTTAGCCTCAAGAAAGAAATCGATCTCAAAGTCAGTTGTTTGAAGGTAATTGGAGACTCCGAAATCATTACCTGGCAGGTACGCAACACCATCCACTGCCTATCTCTGCATTTAGAAGGTTATCAGAAAGATCAGGTATGTCATTTGATTTCTTCCTTTGATGCTCTCGATATTAAGTCTATACTTCGAATGCATAATGCAGCAGTCAATACACTGGCCAATGCTGCTACTAGATTTACCCCATTAAGGGATGGGTTCTCTATTGAAATTGTTTATAAGCCTGCTGTGCAAAATTTTTTAACTAATCTGCACATTTTTAATGATGATCAGCAGGTACTGGATTTCATGCTTAATGCGGAGGTGTTCAAGGATGCTGTGATCGAAGAAGAAGATCATGACCTGGACTTGTAAAAGGAAATATAAGAGCACAAGGGGAACTCCATGCCCAAGGGGGTCGCATCCCTTGAAAAGCTATTTGACCTACAGAACCATTTTCGGGGACCTCCCAACACAAAGGTGCAGAGCTACACCCTACTTCACCAACAAATAAATATCGAGACAAAAACAGAACCAAATTTGATCAACCTCGATACAAAGTGAACCCCTAAGGAGAGGCAATCCTTTACTGAATTATTCAAGAAATATCTAGATGTTTTCGCATGGACGTATGATGAGCTGCGAACTTATGACACACGAATCATCCAACATGTAATACCAATGAAGGAAGGAGTTAAACCTTTCTAGCAGAAGCTAAGAAAGGTACAATACTTTGGAGCTGATGATCCAAAAGGAACTAAAGAAACTCCTAGATGCCCGCATCATTTTCAAAGTCCGACATTCAACTTGGGTGTCAAAATTGGTCCCAGTCCACAAAAATTCTGGTGAAATTTGTTTATGCGTGGACTTCTAGAATTTGAACCGATCATTGGACAAGGAAAACTACCCAGTGCCCCCCATGAAGCAGATCCTTCAAATAGTATCCGAGTTAGAAATGTTCTCATTATTGGATGGTTTCTCAGGTTACAATCAAGTACTAGTGGTTGAACTCGATCGTCTGAAAACCACATTTAGGACGAAATGGGGAACGTTCGCATTTAGACACATGCCCTTTGGCCTGATCAATGCTAGAGAAACCTTCCAAAGGGCTATGGACATCGCCTTTCAGGGTATAATAGGGCAAAGTGTGGTGGTATACCTTGACGACGTCACCGTATTTTCCAAACACAAGTGTGACCACTTACACCACCTCAAACATATTTTCGAAAGGTGCCGAAAATACAGGATCTCACTTAACCCCAAGAAGAGTATCTTCACAGTCTCCGAAGGAAATCTGTTGGGCCACATCATAACCTAAGACAACGTAGTGGTGGACCCGAAACACATAAAAGCCATCGCTCAGATTCCTCCCCCGAGTAGTAAAAAGGCCATGCAGTCGTTTCTCGGAAAAATAAACTTCCTAAGAAAGTTCATATCGGACTTTGCCCAAATTGTGAAACCTCTGCAAGGTATGATCAAGAAGAATGAAAATTTTAAATTGAATTTCCTCGAGAAAGAAACATTCGACAATATTAAGCAGGCCATCATAGAAGCAGCAACCCTTCATAGCCCAGATTTCAGCAAAAGCTTTACCTTGTATACCTTCGCCTCAGACTCTTCTCTCATGGTCGTCCTCACTTAGAAGGATGGTTGCAATGATGAGCGACCCATATCGTTCATGAGCACTGGTTTGTAAGGTGCTAAGCTGAATTATCCATATATTGACAAGAAATCCTACGTGGTGTATAAAGAAATCAAACATTTCAGGCCATATATTTTGAAGAACCACATCACGGTGTTCGTACCTCACCCGATAGTACGCTCCTATTTGTTAAGCAAGAGATGGGTGAGAGACGAGGCAACTGGATGGCATGCCTTCAAGAATACAACCTAGAATTCAAACCTGCACACACTATCAAAGGGCAAGGGCTATGTCAGATGGTTGCTGAAGCCGCAGATTTGTGGGGCAATGAAGAAGAATGGTGGGATCACGAAATAGACATGTACCAAGCTGACAGTACACCTCAGCAAAACATCCCATTGTGGTACATCGATCTCTAGTGATATCTTGGCCATGGTACCATGGACCCCACCTTAACAACCCAGCAGAAACAAGCAATAAGGTTAAAAGCTGCATCCTATCATCTGGTGCAGGGTAAGTTGTTTCACAAGCACCACAGCGGGGTCTTGCTACGCTGCTTAGAACATAATGAGACCCAATAGGTCTTGAAGGAACTACATGATGGCCCAGCCAGTGGGCACTACGATGGAGATGTCACAGCTCACAAGGTTATGCAAGCTGGGTTTTATTGGCCCACTCTGTTTAAGGATGCACATGCCTATGTACGGAAATGCCTTTCAAGTGAGAAGTTTTCCAGCAGATAATCTCGACCTTCTGCCCCATTACGGTCTATCACGGTGGAAGAGCCATTTAAGTAGTGGAAGAGCCATTTAAGCACTCCTCCAAGCAACATCGATATATCCTTATAGCCACATACTACTTCACAAGGTGGGTTGAGGCAATACCGTTGTGCCAAATCAACGCTCAAGAGGTAATAGCTTTCATCACTCAGTACATCATGACTAGGTTTGGCATTCCAACCTCCCTTGTTTTTGATAATCCTACTTATTTTTTCGTCGTTCAAGTTATATGAATTTTCTTTATAAAATGGTATAGGGCTCAAACATGCAACCAACTACTATCCCCAAGGAAATGGGTTAGCCGAGTCAACTAATAAGAACCTTATCCGTATCATCAAGAAAACCTTGCTATCCCAACATCGGAACTAGCACAACGCTCTCCATAATGCCCTCTAGGCTAACCGGGTCACCCCAAAACTTTCCCTGGGAACCTCCCCACTTTTCCTAGTCTATGAAAAATAAGCTATCCTTCCTCCCAACCTATCTCTCCCGACCCTTCAGTTGTCGCAAGAAACCCACGGTACACCGTGCCCTTCCCTGCAAGCCCGCATAGACACTTTGTTGAAACTGGAGGAGGAAAGGTTGAAAGCCCGGGAAAAATTCACCATCCACCAAAGTCGGATAAAATGATGGTTCGATAAAAAGTCCACCGAAAATAAAGTCTTCGAGGTCGGCGTCCTCGTCCTCAAATGGGACAAAGCTCATGAAGATAAAGGTAAGCACACCAAATTCCAAGCCTTGTGGACAGGTCCTTTCTAGGTCAAATAAAAGGTTAGTTCCCACACATATAGACTCCAAACCTTAGAAGGGAGAATCAAGGTCCTCCCGGTAAATGGACACGACCTCAAGAACTATTTCACCTGACATCCCCAAGGGCCGTCGCCATGCTTTGTACCATAGTTATTTTCCTTTGCTTACTGCTCTTATTTTTCGTCTGTTTGTGTGTTTCAATAAAAAACTTGCTTAGAGTAAGCTCTCAGAAATCCGTTCCCCTAACACCTCAAGTTGAGGGATAGACATAATTGTTACTTAATTGATAGGCTGTACCGGAATCTTTGCTGGTGAAGAATCAGCCTTGGAAACCAAAATGGCCTAAGCTTGCCTGTGATAGACGCTCTGTGGGGAAACACCACCAAGTCCCAGGACCTAAGTGCAAGTAGCTCACCCTGTACGCCAACTCAAGGGAATGCTGTATGATAGGAAGTTTTGGTGAAATAGGTCTCTATATGGAAGGGGAACAGGGCCAACCTTAGGAGCCAAAAGGATATTCGGGAAAACCCAAAAGGTCCCTATATGCAGACCAGGAGCAACCTCTCTTGCAAGTAACATAAGTTGGTATCCCTCGTCCGCCCAAGGCAATACTTGCCACGTTTAAATAAGTTCCTTGAGCACATTCAAAATAAGTGCCTCGACAACATTCAAATAAGTGCTATTAGCACATTAAATAAAGGGTAAAGGATTGAGAAATGCTTCCTGCGCAGAGAGGTGATGCGATGACTCCGCTGGGGTACTGACCAAGCTCGCTGGCAGCGGAGCAACATCCGTGACTCCTAGGCAGTGACTTCGCCAGGACCACTAGGTTCACTTGCAGTGAAGCAACACAAGGGGACCAAATAATTATACCGAATCCTTGAAGCCCATGAGGTTATTCCGACCCCTTTCGTCCGTTCTCCGGAAATGAAAGCACGGTGAACAAGCATTCCACACAGTGTAAATAGATGGAGCAAACACACAAGGGCTAGAGATGAAAGTAGTGGGACCCACAGGGTGAAAGGAACAACCTACTAAGCCCCCCCCCGCCCCCATCAATATGAAGCACTGGCAGAGATTCTAAGTTCTACCAGTGAATCGCCATTTTTTGTAGCCGCTACAACACCCTCCAAAATTTAGTCCCATCTTAAAATTTTAGAGCCCCTAACCTGTTTAGTAAAGGTAGGTCCAATGCACCCTTAGTCTTGAAGCATTGAGAAAGCCCCTTTTCAAGCATTTTTCCTTCAAATATTGGTTCATGACTTGTTGTTTTTTGAAATTAGTCGCATAGTCACAAGTCGCAAAAAAAATGATAATATCTCCACCTTGCGACTATGCGACTTTGTGATCCCTAGGTCGCAAGGTCGCAAGGTCACATCTTGGACTAAAACCTCACATACGTGACTGTGCAACCTAGAAACCTAGTGACCTCTAGGTTGCGGGGTAGCAAGGTCGCACAGTCGCATTGTGACCTAAATTTTCGCATTCGCGACTGTGCGACCTTGCGACCTTGCGGCCCCCAAGTCGCAAGGTCATAAGGTCGCATCCTTCCTCAAACGATCCTATTTATGACTTAGCAACCTGCATTAAATGACCGCACATGCGACCCTGTTATAAATAAAATGATCCCGTAGGTCGCATTCGACCTGCGCGACAGAGAAAATAACACCTCTGAAAAGCCAACTGGATCGCGTTTTTTCCGGGTAAGTTGCCTTATCCTCCTGCTGTTTCCTATTTTGATTAGATGTTGCTTCACCTGCCCCTACCCTAGCCTATTAATTCTGCTTTGCTTCATTCCAAGTCCTCACCATCTCTCTAGTTAAGGTTTTCAACCCTCTCATGCTCATCCGCCCATATTCCCATGTGCATAGGTCATTGAATGGATCCTCCAGAAAGTTAACTCCAAGATCTGGGTCATCCGCAATTAATCAAGGAAGACATTTGCTAACCTGATGGGGAAAGATGCAGAAGTCTACTATGTACTACCCACCAAATAAAAATCCTTCAATGCCAATTGGGTAGCCACTCATGAAGTACCAATACCAGAAACCTTGAAGGGATGGTGGCAGGACCCCGAGAAGTTTAAGACGAAAAAGGATCAAGAATATAAAACAGAGGGACTCAGGAAATTCTATAAACTTATGGTAGAAATGATGTGCAGAATGTACGATCGACCAGATGCCACTACTTTAAATGGGACTTGGGTCCCACTCATGTATGCTATCACTTCATATGGCACCTCGTTCAACTGGGCTAACCTCATAGTGGTGGCCCTCAGGGAAAAAATATCAGCAGCAAAGGCACCAGAAGAGGGATGTGCATCTGAATTCTAGATGGCCTCTTACCTTTTGGACACAGTGTGTGCAATATGTCATTTTGAAGGATGGTCGCATAACTAGGATGTGAAGCATGATGGACCAATCCATAAAGACTTAAGTGTGTTATGGGATTCCAGATACAAGAAAAATATATAATCTATCTCGCAGAATTTCATCCCTGCACTTTATAGAAAATTTTTCGGCAAAGACACCCTGTGCATGTCCAGGCGGGCCATGGAAATGATAACCCAGGTGGCCAACTGGTTTCCCATTGTAGAGAGTACTTTGATCAGGGTCTTCGGATCATTCAAGGTGCCTCATGCACTGCCCCACTTTCTCACTGATAAACTACTCTTACAAGAGGTGTGTTACCAAATGACGAGAAGATTTTCCAAGGTCCTCAACAAAGGAAAAAAGAAGCCATGGCCTACCCTCCTGCTCAATATCGGTGCCTACAAGTTTAAGGATTTCAAAGAAGTAGAAGAAGAGGTAGAGGAAATCAAAGGTTTTGTTGGAACACCTAATCCTACATGGGTAGGTGTGGAATGCGAAAAGTCACAATGGAGTCCAAGTGACCTTGGAATATGAAACCAAGAGTCACACCATTGTACTATAAATGTACATCATGTATAATGGAAAAACAAGAAAGCTTCATGCTTATCCTTCATTGTGTTGAGTCTCTTGTGTGTGTGTGTCTATCCTCCTCATACACCATGTGTGTGCTTCAACATGGTGTTTAACATGGTATCGGAGCGGGCGATTGCTGGCCCTGCTCCAAATTGAGTGAGCCATTTGTGTTTATGGCCTGTGCATATCTGCAAAAATTCTTGACATTTTTGCAGCACTCAGAGTTTCTGCAGCAGACATTTTTCCGCATTCAGAAAGTGGTTTTGGAGAAGGAGTAGCATTCAGAAATTGGCATCATTTAGGCATTGACTTTGAAGAAAGGCAACACTACCCATCTGAAGGTTTTCATTTTAATTTTTCTCTGCAATTTCTGCTCACTAAAATCTGCATTTTGAAGCGCTGCTGGAATATTGTTTAAATTGGATTTCTGAAAAAATTTATGAGTTTTTTACTGCAAAAGAATTCTGAGTTTTTCTACTGCTGGAAAATATTCTCTCCTGGGCTATTGGAAAAATTTCTAGGTTTTATTAGCAATCTGCTACTACATTTCAGTACTTGAAATTCTACTGCTACTGTTGCCCTCATTTCTACATTTTGTCCAATTCCGCTGTATATCTAGAAGAATTCTACAAGTCCAATTCTCTGCTATTATAACAAAAAAAAAAAAAAAAATTTCAGGCCTTTCGGCCTCCATTCCCCTACGCACCAGCAAAACCCCTTTACTCCGCACGGATTTCATCCTGGTATCAAACCATCCTACCCCCTTACCCATGGCCTGCATTTTTTACATAACATAACCTACCTACCACTCCTCTCAACAGCACAGATACACCCTCTCGACCTTGCGGCCTCTCTGCAATCCCTTGCATTATATGCAGTATCCAACGTACGCGCCCCACTTCACCCTCGTGGCTCCTTCACCCAACTTCCCTATGCTCTACACACCTTCACAATCCGGCCCTACCTGGTTGCTCACCCTCCACGACCTCACAGCCGCTCCTCCCTCTCTACGCTCAACCCATTCCCACAACTAAATGTCTTACAGCCTCACCAATCGCTTACACCTGCTGTTCACATCTCCATCGGCCTCCCTACGCCTCACTGCCACTCGTTTCCCCTTTGCTATTCCCCTCTTGGCATTCGACCCTTGTTTCAACACTCAAAACTCTCCTTTCCGCCCTTTTCCCAACGCTTGAACTACGCCATCCTCTCCAACCTATTCGACTTCCCCATTACAATACGCCTTAGACTCCCTTCTCCCACGGCTTAACTGGCCTCACCATAGTAGATAGTATTTAATTTTAATATACGCCCTCCACCCCACAATATAATACCCCCATTCCATTTTAATATTTCCCCTTTTAAATTCTACCTCCCTTACGTATATACATTCCCATCTTATTTTTTTTATTAAAATCTCTCCATCCCTTTTTAAATTTATTTTAATTTTCCTTCCCATATAATTAATCCCCTTCCCCATATTTCGATTTTTAAATTTTAAAAAAATCTTTCCCTCCTCCTTTTAATTACTCTCCCTTTTAATTAATCTTCTTCCCTTTTTTTAATTTATTCCCCTCCATTAATAAACCCCCCCCCCCACCATATAGTTTCCCATCCCATCTTAATATTTCCCTTTCCCTTAACTTATTCCCATTTTTTTAATTAATTTAAAAAAAAAAAAACAGCAGAGAGAGAGGAAGAAGAGAGAATATGAACAACAGAAGAAGAGAAAATGGCATATGAGGAGCAGATGGATTGAATACATTGCAGATTTGACATTTTATGATTTGTGGCATATATAAGAGGGTGATTTTATGAAAAAATTTACATTTGAAGACAAGTTTTCCATCATTGAAAACAACTCCTTGAAGAAGAAAATTCAGCTGCCTTAAAGGCTTCTTGCATAGTGTTTTCAACTGCACATATTTTGTAGAGATATTGTATTGCATTGACATTGTATTGTGAGTAGATATTGCTTCTTCATAGTTGCAATCAGTACTTGAGTTGTTGAAAAATTGTTGATTGCCCTCTATCATTTGAGGAGCAGATTTTGTACTTTGAGATTTCCATAGTTGGAAATTCTTTAGAGTCATTTGTATTTGTTGTTGAATCACATTGTAAACGGGTGCATTTTCGGTTGAAGCCGACACCCTTTCATTTTTTGAGCCTAAGTTGTTGAAATGGCTAAAATCAATGAGGCATTAGAGTTCTTGAATAACCTCATTCATTCCAATGTTGATGACATGATAAAAATGAGCAAGAATGCTCTTTGTAACATTCAAAGTTGTTTACAAAATGCACAAGAAAAGATTGAGTTTTTGCAGTTGGAAACTCAGCTTCAGCAAGACGAACTTCAGAAAAAGAGTCACCATTCTGAACCTGTTTCTGTTCAGAAGATTGTGAAGGACTCTCATCAGAAGAAAGAAGGTAAAGTTGCAGTTGATCCACGTTCAGTTCCTTGCACAAGAGCAGATGTACATGCAGATGCAGCAGTTCAACCTGCACTTCTCAAGCCCATCATCAGACCTTGGGAAGAGCTTGTCCACAACAAGCACCGAACTGGTCTTGGATATGACAAGGATGTGTCCTTTCATATTCCGGACTACACCAAGCCCATCATATTTCAGAGTGCCGGATTCATGTATGACAGTTCACCTGCAGCTGTTCCAGATCCTGTTCCACAACAACAACATCAGATTGAGAAATGCCAACACTGTGATCGAGTTGGCCACATGAAAGATCATTGTTTTGATCTTCATCCATGCAAGCACTGTGGTCGGCACACTCATTCTTCACACAGATGCTTCAGAAACAAGCCTCCTGCAAGAACCAAGATTCATCTTGGATGGATCGCTTCTTGGCAATGGGCATCAGCAGCCAAGAAGATGTTTAAGTCGCATGTCAGAACATGTTCACGGATATTGAGCAAACTTGCAGTTGAGTTTTCACCATCATCTCACCTTGTCCCTGACAAGGGGGAAAATGGTGGTCATGTACAAGCTTCGACGACAGATCAAGCGAGCCTGAGCCACAATCTCTCATTCCATGTTCAGAGTTGTAGCCAGCAGTTCAAGCGAGCCCGAGCCACAATTCGTCATTCCGGATTCAGAGATGTAGCCAGAGACACGGATGCCCATGAGCATGCCTTTGGTTGGTGGACAACCTTAAACCATCATCTTTGGTTGGTGGATAACCTAAAACCATCACAAGGTAGTAGACCTCCCTTCTTTTAGGTCGAAGGTCTCCCTTTCATATATGAGGAACACTTCCTCTAGCAGAAGCCTTCAGCTTAGCAGCCTTCAGCTTCTTGCCAGTTTTGGTTGAGTTCCAGGAAATGCTTCAAGCATTCCAGAGTTGTTGGTAATCCTAAACCATCACAGGTAGTAGACCTCCCTTCTTTTAGGTTGAAGGTCTCCCTTTTTATATGAGGGACAATTCCTCTAGCAAAAGCTTTCAGCTTCTTGCCAGTTTTGGAATATTTTCGGGAACTGCAACAAGTTTTGCGTTCCAGTGTTCGTGGTCATCCTTAAACCATCTCTTTTTTCCAACATTTCAGAGAGTTGATTCAGCCAAGTGCTACCATGTATACTTTGCAGATTTGTATTACAACTCTTTTCTTGGACTCACACATACCCCTTCGGATTAAGGGGGGATGTTGGAACACCTAATCCTACATGGGTAGGGGTGGAATGCGAAAAGTCACAATGGAGTCCAAGTGACCTTGGAATATGAAACCAAGAGTCACACCATTGTACTATAAATGTACATCATGTATAATGGAAAAATAAGAAAGCTTCACGCTTATCCTTCATTGTGTTGAGTCTCTTGTGTGTGTGTTTCTATCCTCCTCATACACCATGTGTGTGCTTCAACATGGTGTTTAACAGGTTTTGATTTCGTAACCTTCGCCCATAGATCATATGATCCTAAAAGGATCGTCCCTGCACGTTACAATCAGGCCAAGTTCAATTGGAAATACCAACACATGGAGTGCCCTGTTGAAGATCAAGTTAGGAACTGTTACAACAAGGACAGCGAAGCCATGCTAGAAGAATCAGCTGATTTGAGTGAGGATCAAGGAGGTCAAGGTGATCAAACTATGGAAGAAAGGGCCGACATGCTGAAATGAAAGGACACGATAGGAGGAGCCTCATCTTCCAAAGCCAAGAAGACAAAGAATGCTACGGGTAGTAGTCTTTCTAAAGAGCAACATGAAAAGAGATACAAAGAAGCCTAGACAAAACAAGAAGCTACGAAGAATGTGAGGAAAGAGGAACACAAAAGAACCAAAGATTCCCTGGCACAACAACAAGAAGAAGATAAGAAAAAGAAGCAAGCTGAAGAACAATAGAAAAAACAACAGAAAGAGGAACGAAAGAAAAAGTAGGCAGAAGAAGCCCGCAAGAAGAAAGAGGAAGAGGAACAAAAGAAGAAGAAAGAAGAAGAACAGAAGAAGAAAGAGGCCGAGTGTAGATTAAATGAAGAACAAGATAAATAAGAGGCTAAAAAGAGGAGGGAGGAGGAAGAAAACCAAAACTTGTAGGAAGGCTCTTCTAAGGAAGTAGAGGGAAGCAAGACACCACCCCCAAATATTGGGGAACAAACAAAGCTTCCCCATATCGAGGTACCCCCAACGACTCCCATGACAAGTGTGCACTTCTCGCTCTTAGAACTTGGCATCTTAGAGGAACTAGAAGATGAGGTCTTAGACCTAACAAGGATGACATACGCCCAATTCACACACAAGATCAGACATGAGAAAAGAAGATGCCTAACATGGAATCCTGCTGAGCCCCTTGCAGTTACCACGGAAAAGGACATAGTCCTAGATACCAAGACTAACCCCATCATGATCGCATAAGCAGAGACCTCTTTCGTAGCAGCCATAGAGGAGAACATCAATAGAATGAGCAGAGAGATTATGTCTCTATAAAAAAACCTCCAGGCCTTCGAGCATAAAGCAAATGATTCTGAACAAGAAAAGAAGGCACTAGAAGTAGAAGTCTAAAGGCTTCAATTCACAACTGCCCAGGCCAATGAATTACCTTGCTATTCAAAGGGAATTGGTTACTTTGGAGGCTACCATGAAGCAAGTATATGAGGATATGTCCATTATAAAGCAGACAATTTCACCACTACTAAGGGCAGAAGAAAAGACTAAAAAGAAGACTGCACAACTAAATGAAGCCTCTGCTTCCCTAGACAATATGCTGGAATGGTCAGAGAGATATTTGCAGGCTCCAGACACCCTATCGAGGAAGGATTGGATTTGCATGCAGAATGAAAAAGTACAGATACGAATGAAAATACAATCGAAGGATAAGCTGGTAAAAGATGTGGAAAAGGTGATGTATGCTTATGAACATTTGATCAGTGGCATCAATTCGATGGAGGAGGTACATCATATCCCTTCCTTGGGAGCATTGGATATCCAAAAGACAAGGGAAGAGGTGACCCAAGACATTCAAGCATTCTTTCAACCCATTAGGCAAGCAGCTACTTCCTAGGACCTCCCGGCCTCACAAGAAAGCATTGTTTAGTTCATCAATGCACCAGTCTAGATCTACACCAAACTGGCCTCCCTTTCCAATGAAATCTCAGTGAAGAGGCGCACTTTGATCCCAGACGCTCTTGAGTATTTTCATAGGTTAGGAGAATATACCCCCTAGGTCACTCCAGTGGCTGCAGAATATCAGGCCTAGCAGAATTACCTCAAGGAACAACAACAGATAGACGTCCCGGGCCTCTCCATCACACAACTGCTCCCTTGATAAAGAAAATGGTACAGGTTTCGGGTCGCAACAGGGAACAGGTCGCAGGTCACAACAGGGAATAGGTTGCAGGTCGCAGTCAAGACTAATTCGCAACTCACAACATCACCTAGGTCGCAGACCATGCCAACGGTCGGGAAGTTGAAGGGTCAGGGCCACCCAAGGGCCAATTTTGTTCTATAAGTACTCCTTCTGGGGACATTTTACATGACCTTTTTTCTCGGGACTCCAAAAGGAGAAGAGATTATTGTATCGTATTGAATGCATGTTTCTGAGAATGAATGCAAATCAATGCTTTGATTCCACTACTGGATCTGATGAGAACTCATGTGTGCTAGAATTATGGATATTATGTCTTATATATTTATTTTCTTTTATAGTTGACTAGTCTGTGTTTTTCAGTTCATGCATCTTTTGTACGTTTAAGCTTTCTGAATTTGTCAATGGTATGTGAATGTTTCATCAAGGGATGTTTGATGACTTCGTTATTAATGTCGCTCCATATTTCGAAAAACGATTAAGGAATTGAAGGGTGTTCTGACGATAGAGAACTATTTCTTTTGTGGTCAAGCTGAATTTATGAGCATGACCCTAATGATGTGTTGCTAAAAACACCTCCTTTGGTCGCATGCTTCGAATCTCTCTTTGCTATTTATAGTGTTTCATTTACAGGAGAAATCATCGACCATTTGTTTCGTATTAATCGAATAGCCATGTATCACCAAGTCCGCAAGGCACATCTCCGTCCGAGAGAAGGCATATTCAACGGTAGCCGGACCTACACCCTGGATGGGATCCATATCACAAACGGTCTAGAGTCTAGTTGGGACTTTATACCTGGGAGATCCCCTACTATTGGCCAGGAAAATTTTCCTCGTCAACACAATGATTACACTTGGAATGGAGACCTATGACATCCTACTTAATAAAAGAATTTGTCCCATCCAATTTTCATTTTATTTACTTAGTCATTCGGTGAGTTATCTCCTAAACGTGACTTCTTGTATAAAAACAGAATTTCCTGTAGCAAAAATATAACTTCCTATATCACTCTTGTAGCATGTGCATGCATGACTTATGAATGTTTTCAAGTCCACTATGTGGATATTTGTATTTCATGTTTTATTTCACATGTACTAATATAGTTGAACTATTTTGGTTGCTTTAGTGCTTACCTTGTTGAGAATGCATTGTGATGATTTTAACTATTGTCCCATCCTTGTGGACTACTCCATAGGGTATTAGACAAACCCTTCATGGATAATTGTGTGTGTAATTGTTGTCCAATCCTTGGACTATTATGCAGGATATTAGACATATATTTCTCAAAATTGTTGTGTGTAATTCCCGTCACATCCCTTGTGGACTATTCTGCTGGATGTTAGAAGGAATAATTTGGTTCACGTGTGTCTCTTCTTGGGTGGTACTATTACCTCTCTCTCTCTCTTATAGGTGCACTTTCCTCTCTCCTCACAGTAGAAGAACATTGACACACTTGCAATCGATCATTCACCAGGCACACCCCCCTTGCTTTTCAAAAGTACATCTGCATCACTTTATATTGATAAAAGTAAGATTCAAGGCATATATTTAAGAATGAGGAAAACAAGACTTTGTTTCAGATGGGACTTCTACACCAAACAATGTGAGGTATAATTGGGACTTCATATCGAGGAGATCCTAATATGAATGTTGACGGGTCCAGCACCATCAAAAATACTCCCACTGATAGAGGTGTAATAGCTGGCTCCAACTATGGGACACATTATTCACTTGGGAGGATGTGATAACATCATAATATCCCCCCTGTCACTTAAAACAATATAAAAAAACATGCATCAAATACAATAAGGGATTTAGACCAAAATTCTATCTATTCCTAATCCAAAATGAAGTAACACGATGAAAGAGAAAAAATAAATAACTGAAATGAATATTCATAAAATTAAGTTAGCTAAAAAAATTTGCAAGCACAGATGTAAAGTCAAATTAACTTGCAAATGTAATGCAAGTGACTAATATAATGCTATAATAGAGAGCTTATTCAACTACTTTGATCTATTCTAAAATAAATGAAACATGTTATGTAAAATCATATAACCAATGCAACCAATAAACAAATTAATGATTACCTTGAGTTTTAACTTTTTGCTTTGTTGCTAAGAAAACTAATGATATTTCAAACCTAAGATAAATATATTTGGGAACTTCATTCATGGCTTCAAAAAATTTTGCAAGTAAATCTA
The DNA here is from genome assembly GCA_034641835.2 of Pinus albicaulis. Classification (NCBI taxonomy): domain Eukaryota; kingdom Viridiplantae; phylum Streptophyta; class Pinopsida; order Pinales; family Pinaceae; genus Pinus; species Pinus albicaulis. Next base: position 761,576,454 of record CM076577.1, read on the forward strand.
TATCATATGGAAGAAAGTTGAAGAAGCACCAAGTATTTCTATGTTACTAATCCATTGATTTATCGAGATGATATAATGATATTTCTCATTGTAATAATAAAACCATTCATCATTGTTGTTCATTAAATTGATAGGAAAGGAAGGCTTGAATGGCGACTCCTAATCACATGTGCACAAAAATGATAAGAAAGTTCACAAATATCAATAATATATGCAAAAAAACCACTTAGAATTAGTTGCTTTGGAAAAGGATAGTAGAATATTTTGAAGCATGCTTGGATTTGAAGATGTTGCAACTTTCCCAATACTATCAAATTCATATCTTCCATGTCAAATGTATTTTGTACACCTATGAACCATATATTAAGGAAATCTATTACCAATGATTTTTTATTGGAATTAAATGCAAAATTCTTCTTTCTGCACCTGTATATATGTTTGTTCCTGAATAATCTAATATGGCTGCTCCATGGGATGACTTGGTTTACATGTGGCCAAAAATCTGTAACTTGATGTCCCTTAGTGTTTATGTCATAGATAGGTTCACCTGTGAATAAAGATAAACTCAAGTCCCATTTACATTTTTCCACGTTAAGGAGTGCATTAATATATTCTGTCTCTTCATCATCACCATCTTCTTGAAAAGTATGCATTTTTATTGCTTCATCCTCTTCAAATACACTAGTAGATGTGTAATAAAGATCCATTTCTTGGAAATGAGTGAAACTTGTCAAAATATTAGTTTCATATGGAGGATGGTGGGTGGGTTCTTGAATGATCTTATCATCAATCTCCTCTCCATTTACCCATTTCTTAGAAGTCCCTTCATTTTCATTGCATATTTCTCTAACGTCTTCCATAGGGGACTCCCTTTCATCATCATTTCCTGCAAAGTTGATCAATAGTGGCTCCTGGGAAGGAGGGGATATATGACCCTCTTTCCGATCCTTCTTTTGAGTCTTCAACTCAAAAGGCTCGCCATATTTCTCTTTAACATACCAATAGGGATTTCTAGATGAATTTTCCCTTTTCCTAGTTCCTCATGAGAACCAATGGTGGGGTGTTCAAAATATTCCCTCCATATGTCATCAAGCCTTTCCTTGTTTTCTATTAGTATATATTCATATATGTTGACATCATATTTTTTTTCATAAAGATGGATTGATATTCTTTGAAACTCCTTTATGAATTGTGACAATGATCTAATTTCGTTATGAATGAAAGCAAAGTACCAATTCTATGCATCTTCTCCTTGTGTTGAGAATGAAAATAAATTCATTAATATATTTTCATAGAAAATGTTAGTATCTACCACATGGTTCATAAAAAAAACAAAATAGTTATATGATAATGACGCGGTCTTATCAAAATTTAGAAAATGGGAAAATACATCAAATGAGAGTTGATGTGGATTTCTTGAAAAACACAATAGATCAAGAGGAACATGCATATATTTAAAAGATAACATATTACTAAAATCAATACTTACTAATCATAAAATCATAAATGTGAAGTCACCAATATTTTAATTTACCTCAATTCTTACCTTGGGTACCATTTTTTTGTATTGTACCTTCATATGTGATTGGGTTATGCTAGATCACCCTCAAATAGAGTCTCTAGGTGAGACCTGAAAGTTTTTAGTTTACAATAAACTCATCAAAATACACATCAATAAATGGAAACTTACCCAAGTGGATGGATGTCATAAAAAACCAGGATGAATGGCATTCTCCTCGAAAACGATGCCAAAAAATGTTTCCCATGGATGGTAACAATTTACACTTTGAAATATGTCTTTAAAATGTCATTAGAAAATCAGATTGAAAAAGCTTCTCCTAGGAAAGAGTACCAAAAAATGTTACTGATCCTTTTAACATGGCTTCTAAGGCCCTAGTAGTTTTTATAGATTGACACAAAGAGGGAAGGGTCCCACTGTCACGTCGGTCCAAAACCCCTCTATTTAGGGAAAAAAATCCTAAAAAACCAAGGAAGGCTTCCCTAAATATTCCCCAACACTCTATTAAGTGATTAGTGCCTTATATGGAGTCAATGGGGTGAAGTGTTCTAAATTTGCTTGATATCTTGCTAATAAAATAGTGCATATCTCTAATAGAAAACTATTAGTTGCAAAATCACTCAAGATATGAAGTGTGGCTTATGGATTTTGGTTGATGGAATTTATTCTAACTGATTATGGAGTTATTTATTTGTTTTGATACATGGTGTAAGATTTATGAGTGAAAAAAAAATCTTTTTTCTATGTGGGATAGATTGTGAAACCTGCATAAAAATGGAGGGGAAGCAAGCTGGTTTGTTATTACAACCAACCCATAGTGTGCAATACACCTCTAGGGATCCATAATTAAGTAAGGGAAGGATAGAGGGTACTTTAGAGTCTTTAGAGCCTCCCCTCTATTAAATGTATTTCATATTTCTGATTATATTTATTTACCCATAAATTTTCTAAAATTTAAGTATGTAATTTTTATAGCTGGAAAATAAAGAAAATATAACTCTTTCAAAAAGATAATGACCATAAAATATCATAGAGTTGAAAATAATAAGTCCTAGCTTAAGATGCTTACCTGTAGGCTTTGAAAACTTACTTTGGGTGGTTGTATAATGCAAATCCAATAAGGAAAAACCCTCTCCACATGTATATCTACATCCAATTAACTAGATACAAGTGTTAAAATATGGGAAATGAAACTTGTGTCTAAGTGGTAGCTTAGATCCTACAAATTTGACACTTATTCCCACTAAATAGCTCATTGAAAATGATCTAACATTAATAACTACCAAGAAACATCCTACTCTAATGCAAAAAATAAAAGAGAATTTGAATATTTTGAGAGATTTTTGGTTGTTGGAATACCTGTGCCTCGAGAACTTACTTCTTGCTAGGATGTGAAGTCAAATCCCTTCTAAGTCGTTACACCTAAATTATATCAAGGAAGTGGGTTTGGTACCAAAGGAAATCACCCCCACTGGTGCTTAATTTATCTTTCAAAATTTTTGACCCTCCTTAGGAACAACCCGTCTTTATCATATTCAACCTCTATTCTCTATGTCTGACGAAATAAAAAATCCTTGGAATAATGAAGCCTTCCTTTGATTCAATCCAAAACCCTTAGATCAATTCAAGTCCAAACAAGATCAAACAAGTATAAGAAACACTAGTCACTTGTCTCCATCCACATATTAGATCCTCGATGGTAGAGATTATTAGTCTTTGGATAGATTACTTATATGTAGAATTAAATTATCATTTTTATAAATTATGCCTAATATCCATAACAATAACAAGAAAAAGAACAAAAGTGAAAGCCATCTCACAATTGTAAAGAATTAAAAGAGTGAAAAAATGAACTCTTTATTTTTGATATCACATGTCTCAAATGATAAACAACGATTATAATGAAGGAGATTCTATCCTTTTAGAGAAAAAATTCTAATGGCTAGTTAACTACTCATTAAAATATTTCTAGTCTTTCACCTTTTAGGACTTATCAAATTTTTTTCTTAAAATATTATAAAATAGCATGAATTTTCCAAATCGGGTCAAATTTGTCCACATAGCCCAAAAAAATTCATGGTTTTCCTTTGAAGGTGGTATTTAATGGTAAAAAAGTGAATTAATACCAATATCCCCCCTAACGTTTAGCATTTGTGGTCCATGAGTGAGTCAATTTGTCCACATAAAAGAGTTCAAATTGACATACATTTGCATCGTTATGGTGTAAATGTGTGACATTGAATTATTGTAAAAGGAAGGAACAATAGTGGAAGTGGAGGAGTTTAGCATTGAAAAGAACTAAGCACCCTATGACATAATCATAAATGTCAAGGCAAATTGGATATACTTTTACTCATGTTTATAATACATAGATATAATTATTGAATAAACAATTGACACTCTCATGCATATCATTCCATAAATAAGGATAGTTCTTATATCCATAAATATATTGAATCTTTAGATGTTCAACTTAAAAACAATTGTTGTTTTAAGATATTTAATATCATTTCTCAACTCTAACCTACACTATTTGCTTCAAGGAGATATTGTAATAATGAGGGTAGTGTGTTATTATGTATCGGGGAAGAGTTGTATTTCATTTTTATTTTTCATGGATTTTTTTTAATAATAAATGCTACTAGGGACTCAAATTGAAATTCAATTTCAACTACATGATTTTTTTTGTTTTAAATAATCACAACAATGCCATCGTTATGAAATGAACATATTTTGTTCTAGACATAATTTTATGCATTTGATTATTTTTTTTGGTCAATTTTCTATTTTTTTTGGTAACTATATTGTCACTTTCGTTTCATAGATATGAATTTACTACTAATAATTGTGACCAACTACACTTAACCTATGCTACAAAGTTTTTCAAATTTGTTGGGTGTGTGTTATATTCTTTCCACGACTAGCGGGAAACCCCCCTATGCTTGTGCCAGGCGCAGCACCCCTTGTCAGGGGATTTGCAGGGGGTGGTAGACCCCCTGCGCGGGGTTCGGGGAAACACCCTGGTAATTTTATTTTTGACACTATATTAGGTGGGTGGACCTCCCTATGGTTTTGTGCATGGGTTTTCACATGCTTTTGGGCATGATGGTTTTCTTCTCATGGTATTATGTAGATTCGGTCAAGGGGACTACGATTATGTTCAAATCCAGGGTTAATGGATTGGGTTTTATGAATGCTTTGGTATGTATATATATATGTGTTGTAACATTGAAAGGAATATAATGAAAAATCAAGCTTGTAGTCCCGGTTTTCGGATCTAGGGGAAAATCTCTATGTATATCTTCTTTTATGTTTTATGCTCTCGATATTGTTTAATTTTTGTTTATAGATAATTGTTGTACATGGTTAAAAATTACATTTGGTATCAGAGTTGTTTCGACTTTAAGGGGACGCCTTTTCTGTTGAGGGGTTTTTTTCTTGGGCCTGTGGTAGATCCTGTTCAGTGGGAGATCTGTTGGATCAATTCTTGCAGTGAAAGAAGATGGAGAGAAATGGAAAGATAGAGATCAAGAAATTTAATGGTCATAGTTTTGAGTTGTGGAAGCTCAAGATGGAGGATTTTCTGGTGGATAAAGATCAATGGATCGTAGTAGATACGAGTACTTAACCAACGACAATGCCAGATGAAGACTAGGCAGAGTTGGATCAAAAGGCAAAGAGCACAATATGCTTGTGTATCTTAGATTTGGTATTGTTGAATGTATTTGGGGAAGCTACTGCTAAGGCTTTGTGGGATAAGTCAGAGACTTTGTACCAATCTAAGTCTCTGGTGAATAAATTGTTCTTGCGGAAAAAGTTGTATAACCTAAGGATGAAGGATGTAGACTCAATGAAAAAGCATCTGAATGCCTTCAATACTATGGTAATTCAATTTCCATCTGTTGATATTAAAAAATTAGATGATGATAAGTGCATTCGTTTGTTGTGTTCTCTACCAGATTCGTGTGAGAGTTTGGTTGTTGCAATAGGTATAAATACAACTACCTTGAGTTTTGTTGAAATTATCACAACCTTGTTGTCATAGGAAATGATACGGAAAAATATGGAGGGACAGAATGGATATGCCTTGTTTTTACGAGGACGGTCCCATAATAGAGACAAAAATAAGTTCTTGAGTGGGAGATATAAATCTAGAGGGAGATCTAAATCTCCAGGAAATATTGTAAAGGTGTGCTAGAAATGTGGAAAGAAAGGGCACTTAAAAAATGACTGTAGATATAAAGCTCCCGAGAAAGGAAATGGATCTGATGATGATCCTTCTGTAGAGGCGAAAACCACCTCAGATGAAGGTGGGGATGTGTATTTGGATTCTTCTTCAAATACACATGTAGATCATGAGGCATGGTTGATTGACTCAGATGCATCCTTTCACTTCACTCCCCATAAGGAGTGGTTCTGTGAGTATGAGAAGTATGATGGTGGTGATGTCTTCTTAGGGGACGATATGTAATATTTCAAAATGGAAAAGAAATGAATATAGAACATATACACAATTCCAACTACGGTAAAATAAGAATTAAACATGTATAATTGGAAAAATGTCGGAATACATCAAAAAACTATACATATGGGTAGAAAATAGTTGAACCATATCATTAAGGATCAACAGCAAGGTAAATACACAGTGCTCCAAAAGGAATGCACTCAAGCCACAAGATGGCTGAAATACACTAAAGAAACCAAACACTGGAAAGTATTATCGCTGCTGTTGGAAACTGTTGTTTTTATGAAGAATATATATGTGCGATAGGCTACTGGAGTGCTCAAAATGATTTGGGATTTTAACCACAGATTATACTTTAAAAACCCATAAAAACCTAGAAATAGTTTGGCCATACGTTAAATTTAGATTTTCGTCCCTTTTTGGGTTGCCCACTACACCCCTGTTGGCTGAATTACACACTCCCTAGGGAAAGCTGCTGATATGGGGCTGAAATAATTATCTATCTGCTCCAATAGCAATCAATCAGCTCAATACATGAAGGGCTGGTCCCTTCCCTTGATCTCCAAGCTAGAAGCTTGAGATCTAGCTCCTCCTTCCTCTGCTCAAGTTGTAGCTACACATTGCACAACTGCTGGAATGAATTGTGCTGTCAAGAGGGTTGAAGCTGTAGCCTACTACTAGATGATGGAATATATCTCAAAACTGATGGAAATTATCTCTTCAAAGTGAGGGAAAGACCCCTCATAGGATTCCAAGTTGAAATACTTGGAACTTCCTTCCTCCCTTAGATCTGCCTGACTGAACTGCGTAATTCCTGAAGGAACTGCTACTGCATGGAGGTGTAATATGATGGCGTAATGGAAAATATCACAATTCTGCTCCTAGAAGACTGAAATGGAAGCACAAGGTGAAAGGATGAATCCTCCACCGGTTTCCTAGCTGAGATGCTAGAAACTACCTTCCTCCTCTCAAACCCTAAGACAAGAATGCATAATTCCTAAAGTTGTATATGTAGAAGAGAGGGGATGAATTTGGCACCAATGCTAGATGATGATTGGCTACTCAAAATAACCTTCCCAGAGTAGGCACTCGAAGTCCCCCGTGGGTAAGGGTGGGATTCCCGCTCAGGAAAACCCGTGTGCTAAACAACACAACAGACTTAGCTAAATAGTTGAAGCATGCAAAGAATGCCAAACGAAAATACAATATCAAATTTCAGACTGATTTGCTTTTCTACCCTCATCTTCCTTATATGTTTGTGAGCCTTCCCTAGCCTTGGCCCACCTCATAACTGCATTGCACATGTGGCCACTAGTCTTCATGAAGACTGCACTGTCTCTCCTTGATCTTCATGATCTCTGCAATTAATCTCCACTCCGTCCATCATATGTGCATTTAATGCACCACTTCCTCCATCACTGCATCATTAATGCTATATGATCTTACTTTTATTCCTCCACTATCTCCATCATTTTCCTCATTATCTCTCCATAATCTCCACTCTTCCTTCATTAATGAGCTTCTCCACTACTCCATGATGCTGATATACTATCTACTAACCCACATTCACACAAGAAAGAGGATTTTATGCATCTATGGGGTTTATCGGTCCCTTCACCCTTTTATTTACTTAACTAAGTAAGAAAAGTAATAACTCTAATATTCTAATTAACTGATAGAAAATTGGGAATATTACAGTCCTCCTCTCAAAAATGTTTCTTGTCCTCAAGAAACTACAAAAGTGAATGCTACAACAATCCTCCTCCCTCCAAATGGAATCCTCATATGGAAGGTCTCCCCATCTTTTCCACTGTGTAATTAATGCCCAGCTCCATAGTTGCCTCTCTATAATGTCTAGAATGGCTTCCAACTATATATCTAGATGCCTCTCCTTATCAATGAACCTCCAAGTGGCAACCATATTTTGTTCCAGAGCCTCTTCTTTGCATGAGACATATGAAGTGAAGTGGTTCCTCCTCCCAAAGGAAAGTCCCAACTCATTAACTATATCTCCAACCCATGCTACATGGAGTAGGATATACCTCTCCATGCTCCCATCAATGGCCCTTCTTGCTCCAAGCATAATCTCCACATTGTGCAAAATAGGAAATAGAGACATATGGGTTTACATATAAAATGTCAAACCATACTCTCTCAATAATAGCCACTGCAGCAATGCCTCTTGCTGCCATACCACCCCATCATCATACCAAGTATGGTGGCCATACTCTCCTAACAAAAGCCAACACAGTAATGTCTCATGTTTCCATCCTCCCTCCTCATCATGCAAGACATGGGAGAAAGTCATCCCATACTCTCCCAAGGGAAACCAAAGCAGTGATGACTCTTGTTGCCACCTCACATCACCATCATGCAAGCCATGGATCAACAACATACTGATTGACATGTATAATGTCACATCAGCCCAACATAACCAAACTCCCTGTTGCCACATCATGTGAGTGCCATGCAATTTCCTAAACAATAACACACACATTGGCATAGGATATGTCATGTGATGGCCAAAATATCTCAAGAGTAACCAGCTTATCCATGCCTCCTGCTACTGCATCACCCCAGTAATATACAAGGCATGGATCATACAAATGTTAGATATTACCAAAAAGCAACCAACACAACCATGCTTCCTGTTTATCCGTGTCATAGATCTACAAGTAGCTCACCAACCACTTGCTCATCATCCTCACCCATCTAGCCAACTATGGGTGATGACTCATATCATGCTCCAACTTGGTATCCACCCAATGGAGAATACCATCCTCCCTAATATGATGATATTTGCACTCCATGATATGTTGAAGTGCATCCTCCTTGAGGTTACTTCATGAGAACATCTCATTGATGACCCGGTAAAATCCATAAGATTCTGAATATGATGTAGGTAGAAACTTCTCTTTGGGTTATGAGATGATAATCAAGAAGGCTTCATCCTAATAATGGAAAATGCTATCCATCATAAGATGTATACCAACTATCTTCTGTCCATCCAATGCTTCATGAGTGAAGCGGTCATTGGAATGCTCCAAGAATAGTTGGGTCCCCAACTCATCACTGCTCCCCAATAACAACACTCACGATGTCCATGATGGTGCATCTGTTGTCTCACGACCATGCATAATGCTAAACTCATAGCCCAACATTGTACCAATTAGGACTATTCTCATCCTATCTTCTGAAACTCCACACTTCAACACAAGGTGTTGTGTGTAGCTCAACAATGAACAACTAGGATGGCTATACATCTCCTCCTTAAGCAAGAAAAGGGTCCTCTACGCAGTGATAGTTTGCTGCTCCAAATCAGCAAGGTGCTCTAACCCTTGGTTATGCAATTTCCTTGATGGAATGAACCCACAAATCTCAAATTTAGGTGCTAAAATAATATGGGATGGAAATGTTTGCACCTTGGATAAGCTGATACTTGGGGACATCTTGTAAGGTTACAAGAGTTCCTCCAACCAGTGCAATGGATTCTCCAATTGCTGGTGATGGTGATGGAGGCTCCTCTACTGCTGCACCATCGCTGGTATCTGCCTCTTCTTCCTCATGCATTTCCTAAATCATGCATGGGACTCCCAATGTCAAGAGCTCAAGACCATCTTGCAAAGATGCAAGTGTTCTTTCTCCTGATGCAAGTCGTCCTGCAGTTGGTGGTGGTGGTAGTTGCTCCCTTTCCAGAGTGATAGTGCTGACATATTCCTTTTTCTTCTCATGTACTTTCTCATCAATGAAGGGAAATATCTCTATGGAAAGTGTCTCCGATTTTCTTCTATAAAACTTCTTTATCATCCTTTGAGTGAAGTCTGCATAAGTAGTCACTCTTGCATGTTTCAAATGGCTGAATGACCAATACTTTGCTTCACCCTCAAGGTGCAGTGTTGCAATCTCAACAGCCTCTCCTTCCGCTACTGGATGTAGTTGGAAGAATGCATCTAACTTCTTCCTCCAAGATTTTTCTGTGCTTGTGGATGACCCATCAAAAGTAGGAAAGAAGAATCTATTATGTATGTGACTTTTTCTTCTATTGCAGCTACCGGGTCTCTGGTTCTCTTTGATCTAAAAGAACTATTGGAGAGTTAGATTTTCCTTGAATTATCTAGATTGAGATTTGTATTATGCAAGATAATTACTCAGAGTCTCATGCTCTAAGTATCCTCCATCTCCATGCCATTAATCTCCTTCTGCAAGGGAAGTGGACATAGAAAAGTGTTGCGGAGCTCTTTGCATTGCTAGTTGTTTATGCTGCTGATAGGAAGTGCTTGGACCTTCCTCATTCTAAAACCCTCTTTAGGTTTCTCTTTTCCTTCTCCTTCTCATTTATTTAATCTTTGTGGAGAGATCCTCCATAGATTTCAAGAGAAGTGCGGAAAACATTAATCCTTCTGCCATTGAAGACTTCTTATTTTTATACTTCTTCTTCTTATTCTTCTGATGTCATGAAGTGCCCACAAGATAAGCCAAATATCATGCTATGATACTGCTGTAATATTAAAAAATGGAAAAGACAGGAATATAGAACATATGCACAATTCCAACTACAATAAAATAATAATTAAACATGTAGAACTAGAAAAATGTCGGAATACATCAAAACATTATACATATGTACAGAAAATAGCTGAACCATATCATTAAGGATTAACAGCAAGGTAAGTACAGACTAATCCAAAAGGAATTCACTCAAGCCACATGGAGGTGTAATATGATGGCCTTATGCCAGATATCACAATGCTACTCGTGGAATACTGAAATGGAAGCACAAATTGGAAGGATGAATCCTCCACTAGTTTCCTAGCTGAGATGCTAGAAACTACCTTCCTCCTCTCAAACCCTAAGACAAGGATGTGTAATTCCTAAAGCTATATATGAAGAAGAGAGGGGATGAATGTGGCACCAATGTCGGATGATGAATGGATGCTCAAAATAACCTTCCTAGAGTAGGCACTCGAAGTCCTCCATGGGTAAGGGTGGGATTCCCGCTTGGGAACACCTGTGTGATAAACAACACAACAGAAATAGCTAAAAAGATTAAGTGTGCAAATAATGTGAAACAACAATACAATATCAAATTAAAGACTAAGTTACTTTGCTGCCCTCATCTTTCTTACATGGTTGTGAGCCTTCCCTAGCCTTGGACCACCTCATAACTGCGCTACACATGTGGCCACTAGTCTCCATGAATACCACGCTGTCTCTCCATGATCTCCATGATATCTACAATTAATCTCCACTCCCTCCATCATGTGTGCATTTAATGCACCACTTCCTCCATCACTGCATCATTAATGATCTATGATCTTACTTTTATTCCTCCACTATCTCCATCATTTTCCTCATTATCTCTCCATAATCTCCACTCTTCCTTCATTAATGAGCTGCTCCACTACTCCATGATGATGATCTACTATCTATTAACCCACATTCACAAAAAAAAATTGGATTTTATTCATATATGGGGTTTATGGGTCCCTCCACCCTTTTATTTACTTAACTAAGTAAGAAAAGTAAGAAATCTAATATTCCAATTAACTGATGGAAAATTGGGAATATTACATGATAGGAAGGCCATAATCGTCAGATATGGAAAATTCAAGATGAAGTTGCAAGGTGGAAGGATTAGAACACTTCTTGATGTTCTGCATATTCCTACATTGGCCAAAAATATGATTTTTGTAAGAAATATGGATGATGCAAGTGTAAAAACAATGTTCGAAAAAGAAACATGTAAGATGGTTCAAGGAGCACTGGTATTGATGTGGGGAGTTCATATTGGAACTTTGTACAAGCTTCTAAGTAACACTGTTATTGATGGGTGCAATAGTTTTTTGGTTCCTGAAAGTGGAGTAGAAATCATAGTGGTCTCTGGAGAAAAGACCGTGTTATGGAATCAAAGGCTTGTACATATTGGAGAGAAGGGCCTTCGAATACTGCATGGTAATGGTATGCTATAAGGTATGTCTAATTTCTCTCTATATTTAAATTGATGTGAAAATTGTGTATTTGGGAAGCAGAATCAGGCGAGTTTTCCTTCTGGTGCTAAAAGGGCGAACAAGATATTAGAGCTTGTGCACAATTATGTGTTTGGACCTGTGTCGGTTTCATCACTGGGTACATTTGTGTACTATGTGTCATTTATAGATGACTTCTCAAGGAATACATGGGTATATTTCCCAAGGAATAAATCTGAAGTCTTTGACAAATTTAAAGAATTTAAGGCTCTGGTGGAAAACCAAACAAAGAAGAAGATAAAGGTGTTGAGGAAAGATAATGGAGGAGAATTCTGTAAGAAGGAATTTGAAGATTTTTGTAAGAAGTGTGGTATAACACGATGCAATACTACTCATAAAAACCTCAACAAAATGGATTTATAGAAAGAATGAACTGGACGTTGATGGAAAAGGCAAGAAGCATGCTCAGTGGTACTGAGTTAGGATAGGAATTCTGAGCAGATGCAGTGGATACTGCATGCTACTTGGTTAACAAATCACCTTCATCAATGTTGGAGGATAAGAATATACATGAGGTATGGAATGGTAAGAAACCCTCTCTTTCACATCTGAGGGTATTTTGATGTGATGCATATGTACATGTTCCAAAGTAGAAAAGGACCAAGTTGGATAATAAATATGAAAGGTGAATCTTTATTGGGTATAAGGATGATTTAGAAGGTTATAAGCTTTGGAGCCCATAAACAAGGAAGGTTATGTATAGCTAAGATGTGGTGTTTAGAAAGGTGAGAGATCTTGTTAAACATGAATTCATACCAAAGGAACCTGAGAAGATAGAGTTTGAGCTAAAGGAGGAAGAAACAGACTCTACAAAAGAACAAGATTCAAAATAGAAAGAGTCACAAACTCCAGCTGTGAGAAGATAAGTTCTAGAAAGAAGGAAGCCATAAAGGTATAGCCCATATGATTTCTATTAAAATTTTGTTTTATCTATCACTGATGATGATCCCAGAACTCTCAGGGAGGCATTGGATTTAGAGGATGGAAAACTTTGGAAGGAGGAAATGGTTGATGAAATGGCATCCTTGCACAAAAATGAGGCATGAGATTTGGTGGAGTTGCTGGCTGGAAGGAGGCCCATTGGAAGCAAATGGGTGTTTAAGAAGAAGATGAATACAGAAGGAAAGGTGGAGAAATACAAAGCTCGATTGGTAGAAAAAGGTTATTCCCAGTTGTCGGGAATTGATTTTGGTAATATTTTTTCTCCTGTTGCTAAGGTAACTTCTATTAGATTGATTTTAACTATTTCTGCTACATTTGATTTTGAGGTAGAACAGATGGATATGAAGACAACATTTCTTCACAAGGATCTCGAAGAGTAAATCTACATGAAGAAACCTGAAGGATTTGTAGAGTAGGGTAAGAAAGAACTAGTATGCAGGTTAAAAAAGTCTCTGTATGGGTTAAAATAGTCACCAAGGATGTGGTATCAGAAATTTGATACATATACACGGGGACTTGGATTCACTAGAAGAAAAGAGTATCATTGTTTGTATTTTAAATTAATTGGTGATCGTGTTATTTATTTGGTCTTGTATGTGGATGATGTGTTGCTGGTTGGAAATGACAAAGAGACTATCCAGGATTTGAAGACCCAATTGTTCTCCAAATTTGACATGAATCATATTGGTGTTGGAAACTGTATTTTGGGCATGGAAATTAAATGAGATTGGGTGAAGAGGAAGCTCTGGTTAACCAAAGGAAGTATTTTGAGACAATATTGTAGAGGTTCAATATGAAGGATATTAAATCGGTGAAGGTTCCTATTCCTATAAGTGTAAAATTATCTGTTGAATAGTGTCCCAAGAGACAAGAAGAAGAAGATGACATGTCCCATTTTCCATATACAAGTGAATTGGGTAGCCTGATGTATGCAATGGTATGTACTAGACCAAAAATTTGTTAGGAATTTACCGCAGAAATAATATACAATTTACTGAGAGGAATAAACATAAAAAGCCAACAAAAAATAATAAACATAAACACATATGTTTATATGGGAAAACCCCAAATCCGAGGCAAAACCCAACCAATGAAATTTCATTAATCATGGGCCAAAACCCTGGCAAATCTGGCCAAGTGAGCCTTCACCGCTCACCTCCAGGCCTACATTACAATGAAGTCCTCTGAACCTTTTATAGGCTCCATTACATGCAATACCATGAGCTGAAAACCATGGGTTCACAATACCATGTGCCCCAAAACTACTACTATTTACCGTAGTCAACATTGAATCTATCCCGAGTCAAGTTTACCTAACAATTCCCCCCTTAAACTTGACTTGGGGATTGTTGACTAAATCTAGCCAAAACTGCTAAGTGAGACAACCCAGCTCACTCTAGCCCTCCCCCCCTCAAATTTTTTACCCAGGGTAATTGTTAACTTGACATCCCCCCTATCACCTAGGTCTAGCCCAGACTTTACTAGTGATTACCCAGGGGTACGCATGCCGTACCAGGTCCTACAGTAGTATGCCCATTTACATGTAATAAAATATAACTCCATTACAATATATATATATATATATATATATATATATATATATATATATATACATATATATATATATATATACATATATATATATACATATATACATATATACATATATACATATATATACATATACATACATATATACATATATACATATATACATATATACATATATATATATATATATATATATATATATATATATATATATATATATATATGACCATTCTCTAAAATCATGATGTCCTCTCCAAAGAGGACATCATAGTTGTACATGAATCTGCCCACCAACTACAATAAAAGCAATTAATTTTTCATGAGCCTTTCCCCGGCCTCTGCTCTCCTGATTTGCATCTCAACCCTACAATCATATGTTGCACCTGTATCTCCTCGGGAGTTTGTCCAACCTTCTATGCATTCAATGATGTTTGCAGATGCCCTAAGTGGATCGGATACGCTGGTCCCTACGTTCCTTAGTCCAGTATGAGCTCATGCTCGGTATCCTACATATTGTATTAAATAATACCACATCGTGCCTTCTCTAGTGTCCAACTTCCCGCATGTTTATAAGGAGTATATAACCATGCATTCCACTCACAACTTCCAATGCCTATAAGTCTCGTCCAAAGCTAGATTTATGCATGAATCTCACATTTCACTTTGGCTATTCAGAAAATGCATTGACGCTTGGCTCGGATCCACATGAATCATGATTCCTTCCAATTCAAGGGGTTACCATGCGGTTAGCACTCCATCCAAATTAGTTAGTGTTGACGCAACATCCATCCTAGACACATGTGCCATTAATTATGCTCAGGTTGGTAGCCATTGTCGATGGTTATGCATGGGCCTACCTGCATGCCTCCAGAATGGCCCAGGGTTCGGATCTCTTAGATCCTTTGCTACCATGACTCCAACACTTCAAGAAGAAAATTTAACCATGCCATCTGGATCAAGTTCCATGTCATCACTAATCTCGTGATGCAACAAATAAAAATACAACAGTTCAAATCCTTTAGTTTAATTTGAACAACCAGAAAGCCAATAAATAAATAAAAACACCAGCGTCAACATGCCTTTGTTCCAGATGTATACATTGTGCCAATCCACCTCTTCACGTTTTATGCTGACTCTCTACCATAGATCTGCAATATCACTATTTCTTTGCACATCTCATTTCATGATCTCGACAACATGGATGCATTTGTTTTTTAGATCTACGACTGTTGATTGTTTTCATCACTGATATGATTTATCACACAAAAATATTTTGTGTTGGTAGTGGCCTCATCTCCATAAACGCTAACAAGGCACCAAAATCAGGTCTTGGCACCACCCTCTGCCGTAACACTTGAACGACACTGCCACCATGTTTGGACTTTATCCTCACATCTCCTGCTTGGATTTCTCCAACATTCCTGAATTAGTTTATGAAGCGATGCTTCATCTCCACCTTGGCATAGCGAAGCCACAGAGTGATGTTTCATTAATCGATATCCAAGGCCCTTTAAAATTCTGATTCGTACAATTGCAGTCCTTTTAATATCTTCCATTGTGCCATTGAAGCTCATAGAGCGTACATCATATTCACACGCCGATCTAACCAGATATATATGTAGATCTGACACCTTCACACATAGATCTATGCTTTTACGTATATCTATCCAGGAGAAAATTTCACACAGTAGTAGCAAACTATAGATATAGAAAAATCACTAAACTTGGCTTTGATACCAGTTGTTAGGAATTTACTGCAGAAATAACATACAATTTACCGAGAGGAATAAACATAAAAAGCCAACAACAAATAATAAACATAAACACATATGTATATCTGGGAAAACCCCAAATCTGGGGCAAAACCCAACCAATGAAATTTCATTAAGCATTGGCCAAAACCCTGGCCAATCTAGTTAAGTGAGCCTTCACTGCTCACCTCTAGGCCTACATTACAATGAAGTCCTCCAAACCTTTCATAGGCTCCATTACATGCAATACCATGAGATGAAAACCATGGGTGCACAATACCATGTGCCCCAAAACCACTACTATTTACCCTAGTCAACATTGACTCTATCCCGAGTCAAGTTTACCTAACAACATTGCACATGCAGTGGGAGTATTGAGTAGGTTTATGTCAAAACCAGGGAAGTAGCATTGGAAAATAGTGAAGTGGGTTTTCATATATTTGCGTGGCACTAGTGATTATGGTCTGTGCTACCAAGGAAGACCACGATTGGACAAATTCTTGGACATTCATGGCTTTTTTGATGCAGATTGGGTTGGAGATCTAGATAAAAGAAGATCTACAAGTGGATGTGTGTTTATCCTATTTGGAGGTGTAGTTATTGGATGAGTAAAAGACAGTCTGCAATGGCTCTTTCAACTACAGAGGCTGAATACATGGTAGCCACTCATGCAAGTAAGGAATTAGTTTGGTTGCAGAGATTGTTTTCAAGTATGGCGTTGGTACAGTGAGCTAGAAGGATAGAATGTGATAGCCAAAGTGCAATTTTCTTAGCTAAGAACCCTAATTATGATTAAAAGACAAAGCACATTGATGTTCCATATCACTTTGTGAGAGATATGGTCAAGGACAAAAAGGTGTTGATGGTAAGGGTGAACACTTTGAAGAATATTGTAATATTCCTACTTAGCCTAAGTTAAGAGGAATATTCAATTTTGTTTTACTTTGTGTTGCATGAATAAATGAATAGAGGAGGACATGTAAAACTCCTAAAAAATACTGAATAAATAAATGCCCATGTGAACACAAATAAATAAGGGCCATGTAAATAATCCCTTGCAGGTGTGAAAGGGGTTTGAGCTGTGAGACTAGGTCAACTTTGATCAAATCTACAATGCTATCTAGGTTCAATGTATCTCCTAAAGGGACAACGCAGTTTTAGAAGGAGGCCCCTCATGTGAAAAGAGCTAACTCATCAAGGTGGTTTAGGGTTTGCAAAGGCTCTCATCTTATAAAAGGAAAGGGAAGATAGCAAGAGAAGGTTTTTGATTGATCATATTTCTGAGTATCTTTTCTGCTTAGACAAATACTATTCTCTGCTATTTAGTGGAGAATTGTGCTGCTTAGCACTTGGAGTTCCTATGTAGGGATTTCACCTCTTCCTTTGAGGATTCTTCGAGGAGTATTTTCTGATTTGATCCAGTATCAGGCTTGAGGCCAAGCTCTACTTCCAATTGCAGCGCAGATCTAGTAAGGGTTTGTCTACTTTTGCAAGCTGCAGCAAGTGGGATTCTAGATCTGCAGAGATATAGCTCGTTTTGGGAGCCTCTTCTCATGGAGTGTGTCTTTTAACCTCCTAGAAGAGTGTCTCTTCTATTTTTACTTCAGATTTGTAACTTGGTAGTGAGCCATCTATGTCATTTGAGCTACAACGTTGTTTCCATTGATGGACTGCGTTATTTTGATATGAGGTTCTTTATGGTGTTTTGATTCCAGTTTTGAACATGGATTAGCTTGCTGATCCATGTTATATTTAGATCTGATATATTGTAATGTAATTTTATATTCAGAATTTATTGCAGCATTTTACAGGTCTGCAACTTATACTCAGATCTACTCTTATTTATGCATGATTTGGTCAAAACCCCAAGGGGATCTTGTAAAGAAAACTATCTAGTTTCCAGATATGAAATAGATCTGATGTTTTATCCACAGATCTATCCTAGATCTAAGTTGTAATATGCAGCTACTACAGCTCTTGAAAATAACGATGTTGAGCCATTTCTGCTGATATATATGTGTTGTAGCTCTCTTTTCTGAAGATATCTTGCTCTGTTGTCTCATGCAAACAACTGTATATTGAAAGAGCTTAACTTTACTTTTGATTTGCTGCTGTACATTAATTTTTTAATCATATTTGATGGCCTCCTACTCATATTGTCCAAGACTGCGTTATTCTTGAAGCAGTTTGTTGTGCATAGCTGCAGCCCCTCTTGTAGGGTGTTTTCCAGCTAGACTAGGTTGTGGGAGATTTGTTTACCACACCTAGTTTGATTTGTTTTTGCTCACCTTTTGGATTTAGACTCCAGATCTGCTGATATAAGGGATCCAAGGGCTGCAAAATCATTTCTGTACATCAATCTCCCAGGAGTGCGTTATTTTTCCAAGCCTGCTGAGCAATCCCAATTTTGGAACATTAAAAATATTGAAGATGCATTGACGAATTTTGTGAGAATTGAGAAATTCCCTTGTTGTAGAGAAACAATGGGCATTCTAGGGCTGGACCAATGACTAAGCTCTCTTGTGGCCCCCTATGGAAAGAAAACAACAAGTGGGAGAATGTTGTGTGTGTTTTATATTCTTTCCACGACTAGCTTCGGGCGAGAAGCGAGGGGTAACAGGGGGGACACGAGCCCCTCTACGCTTGCACCAGGCACATTAGAGGGGTCATAAGGGGGTTTGGAGGGGGGCAGTAGCCCCCCTGCATAGGGTCTAGGGCACCACCTCGAGAATTTTTTTTAAGACCCTATATTAGGTGAGCGGAGCTACCTATGGTTTTGTGGATGGGTTTGCACATGGTTTTGGGCATGATGGTTTTCTGCCCATGGTATTTTGTAGATCCGGTCAAGGGAACTACAATTATGTTCTAATATAAGGTTAATGGATTGGGGTTTATGAATGCTTTGACATGTATATATATGTGTTATAACATTGAAAGGAATATAATGAAAAATCAATTTGGTAGTCCCGGTTTTGGGATCCAGGGGAACATATTTGTGTATATCCGTTTTTATGTTTTATGTTCTCGCTATTGTTTATTTTTTGTTTTAAGATTTCGTTTGACAATAAGTTCTGTACAAGGTTAAAAATTACAGAATTTCAACCTTGAGGTTCAAATTTTCGCGAACCTTAAAAATATTTTGAGGTTCAACGAACCTCATCAAACTTCATGAACATTAACCGAGTCCATATATCAAAACTCATAACCTCATGTCACAACTCAAGCTTGTAATATATATGTAGAAATTATACAACAAGCATGTATATATTGGATTCACCTGATCTAAAAATGTACTAAAGTTAAATACTGAATCTCTTCTACAAATCTTTTGCGGAATTAAAAACACAATCGCTAATCACATGAACATGAAGTAGAATCAAATCACACATAACACAGATAATTTCCCAGGGAAAGCATACAACTAAAAACCCCACTATATATTGTATATTAAACATGGATCATGAAACAAATACAATGTCTTTCTCTTCTCACAAAAGCCTCCAACATTTAGCTATCTGTCTCACATTGTCCTCACAGAAAACTGCCCAATACTTAGTCAATTTCCAGCCTCCTGATAGGCTGCCTTGCTTGCGGAATCGCTGATGGTCAAGATCCCTAAAAGATAGGAATTATTTCCTACCTTGACTGCACAAGTATCATGGGCACTCCAATGGGTGGTTGGCTACATGTGTGTAAGACAATAATGTCAGAATTGATATTCAACTTCCCTTTCACGTAGAACTCAACTGGGTCTCCACTGGATCTGACATGCATGCAGCTAATAATAGTAAATCTTTAGTTGCATGTGAGATCACTTCATGTGAATTAATTAATATTTAATTCACTTGATCTCCCACTACTTGTATCTTCAGTTAAAACTAGCACAAATGAGTTTAACTCACTTAAATGAGTTAAACTGTTTACAACTTGCACAAACTTATGCACCACTACACTTTGAACTCTGTTACAACTAGAATTACTCTACATGTCCCACCAACCAACCTCTAACTTGAAATTCACTAGCTTACTGAATTTTCCACTTTATTTAACTATTTCAAGTCCACATTGAGAATATATTACACTTTAATGTCCATATAAATTAAGGGATAATAAAAATATACATGCAACCAAAAATAAAACTGTGGGCCCCACCCTAGTTTGGGTGCTTAATGAAATAGGTGTGGGTGATGAATCTTCTTGTTGAATCTAACCACTCTCTCTCAACAAGAAAGAGATTATCCTTCACCCTGATCCTGTCTTTATGGTATTTGAATTTTCTCTTGGTGAGCACCTTCTTCAGAATATCTGCATCCTGATATTCCGTGGGAATGTACTATAGCAGCATGATTCTTCTCTACACACAATATCTGAGATGATGGTACTGGATATATATATTCTTGGACCTATCATGAAACACAGGATTAATCGATATTTTAATGAAACTTTTATTATCACAATGAATCACTGTTGGATCCATCTAATAACCAAACAAACCAACCAAGATCTTTCTCATCCAGATAGCCTCACATGCAGCTTGACTTGCTGCCATGTATTCCGCTTCTGCTAAATTGAGTGCTACAGATTGTTGCTTCCTGCTGTACCAGGAAACTAATGTCGACCCAATGCTAAATATCCCCACTGATGTGCTATTTTTGTCTGATGGACTGCCAGCCCAATCTACATCCGTGAAGCCATGAAAATTCACTCCATCCGTCTGTCTGTACCATAGGCCATACTTTGATGTGCCCCTTAGGTATCTTAGGACATGCTTGCCTACTTTCCAAAAGATCTTGGTAGGCTTAACCATAGCTTGGCTCAGCTGGTTAACCACATAGCAAATTTCTGGTCTCGTGTTCACTAGAGACATTAGCGAACCCACTAACTGTCGATAGATAGTAGCATCCACTACCTCTTCAGAAGTACCATCCTCTTTCCTCCAATTTCCTGGAAGAGGAGTATCCATGGGTTTTCAACTCTCCATGTTAAACTTACCTAGTATCTCCTTTGCATACTTTCCTTGAGACAAAAAAATTTCACCATCCCGCTGCCATATCTCCAATCCAAGGAAATAATGAAGGAGTCCCATGTACTTCATTTTGAACTCCCTTGTAAGATCCTCCTTGCATGAGTGTATCAACTACTCATCACCAGTCAAAATTAAATCATCAACATAAGGAAAAATGATCAATAGCTTACCGTCAACCACAATTTGGTACAAGTTTGCATATGCTTCACTTTTGGTGAAGCCCAGTTCGGTGAAATAGTTGTCTATCCAAGTGTACCAAGCACAAGGTGCTTGCTTCAGCCCATACAACGCTCTTTTGGGTTTGCACACATGCGAATCATTGTTGAAGATCTTGAAACCTTCAGGCTACTCTATGTACACCTCTTCCTCAATGATCCCATTGAGAAACACAGTTTTCACATTCATTTGATGAATGCACCAGCCCATCTGCGATGACAGTGCAAGGATGGATCTTATGAAAGAGTACCTTGCGACAGGTGCAAAGGTCTCATCATAATATATCCCCTTGATCTGTGAGAAATCCCAGGCCACAAATCTGGCCTTGAATTTCTCCAGACTCCCATCAGCAGCTTGCTTTACCTTGTATATCCATCTCAAACCTACCACTGATTTGTCAACTAGTCTTGGGACAATTTCCCATGCACTTTTTTTGACAATGGAGTCATACTGCTCCACGATTGCATCAACCTAGGTAGGCTACTGCACTGCTTCCTAAAAGGAAGATGGTTCAGTCACAATACATTTTCTCATAAGAGCCATGTATCTAGTAAATTAGTCAGGAGTTTGTCTTTGTTTGCGTTGTGAAGTAGGGGCTCCTACATTCTGTGTAGCATCAAGTCTCAGAATATCAACTTCTGTGGTGCGCCTTCTACCATTTCTGATGGATGGCTCTGCATGAATGGCTTCCTCCACTCCATGATCCTCCAAATGTGGTTGATCCACATCTTTGGGAACCAAAAATTCCTCCTCTGCATGCAATTCCAACTCCTTCTCAAGGGAAAACCACATGGCTTTCCCCTCATAAAATTTTATATCCCATCGCACAACAATAATTTCGCTGTTTGGAAAATACACACGATAATTAAGGGGTGTTTCTGTGTACCCCAAAAAAATCCCAACCTCAACTGTTGGTTCCAGCTTCATCCTAGCATCCTTGGTCACATGCACATAAACATATGAGCCAAAAATCTTAAAGTGTGAAACATCAGGTTTCTTACCAGTGAAAGCCTCTTCAGGTGTACTCATGCAAAGTAATCTATAAGGACAATGGTTCTGCACATAAACCACAGTGTTGCATGCTTCTGCCCACAAATGCATTGGTAGGCCTTGATCATGCAACATCGCTCGTGCTGCACCCACGATCATTCTGTTCTTCCTCTTCACGACCCCATTTTTATGTGGGTTATGAGGCGCTATGAGTACTCTTCGAATTCCTTCTTTGCTGTAGAAGTTCTTGAATTCGTTAGAGATGTATTCTCCACCATTATTGCTCCTAAGAAACTTCACTTGCTTCCCCGACTCTTTCTCCACCATTATCGCTCCTAAGAAACTTCACTTGCTTCCCCGACTCTTTCTCCACCAATGCCTTAAACTCACAGAACTTAGAGAATGTTTGATCTTTCTTCTGCATGAAGAATATCCAACATTTACGAGAAAATTCATGAACAAATATTACATAGTACTTATGTTGTGCTGTTGAAGCAACCGAGAATGGTCCACACACGTCTGTGTGAACTCTCTCAAGGATCCCCGAAGCTCGGTTCTCATCTCATGAAAGGTGGAATTTACATACTTCCCCATGGTGCAACCCTTGAAATGATCTAATTGAGCAAGGGTTCACATTGGAAGTCCAATAGATATTTTCTGCATGGCTTTCAAGGCTCCATGATGAAGATGGCCCAATCGCCTGTGCCATAATTCGCCCTCATCCCATCTCACCACTTTTTCCTCCTTGCCCATCATGGAAACAAAACCATATACCT
The DNA here is from genome assembly GCA_034641835.2 of Pinus albicaulis. Lineage (NCBI taxonomy): Eukaryota > Viridiplantae > Streptophyta > Pinopsida > Pinales > Pinaceae > Pinus > Pinus albicaulis. The sequence continues at coordinate 761,599,716 of CM076577.1, forward strand.
CTAGATTTTAGAGATTATTAACTTGAATCCCTATCCTCTTGGCTTGACCCGTTGTTTTATGTCGCATGAAAGCTTTTCCATCACTAAAAACAACGTCATAGCTTCTGTCCTCCAACATTGCGACTGAGACCAAATTTTTCTTCAGACCTGGAACATGCATTACATATTTTAATTGAAATGGTTTACCCAAATCCCTCTAAAAGGCAATGGTACCAATCCCGTTAGCACTGTACCGTCTGTCGTTTCTCATCTCAATATGCATATGGATATCTTTCTCCTCCAAGTCACTGAAAAGTTCCTTATCTCCCATCATGTGAAAGAAAGTTCCACTATCCAAATACCACACCGATCCCAATGCAATTTAAACCATGCATGAAATCAAGGAGAAGTCAAGTTAAAATTGCGAGGAAAGGGCCTCACCAGCTGCAGATCCAACAACCTTCTTGTTCTTCTTCCTTTATGGCAGTTAATAGCAAAATGCCCATGTTTGTGACAATGAAAACAGTTCCCCTTGAACATGTCCTACTTCTTGCCTTTAGACTCAGATTTAGAATGAAATTTCTTCCCCTTCCCTTTCTTCACCTTGGAAGCCAAAGCACAATCCTCTTCATCATCATGCTTAGACGAAGAGGCATCTCTGGTTTTCCGTCTGAACTCCTGCTACACCAAATCCGACCACATTCATTCCCAATCTGGTAATTTTTCCCGTCCATTGATTGAGTCTTCATAATTGTGCCAACTCTTAGGAAGTCCTAGGAGAGCCAAACTCACCAAATCATCATCAACGACTATTATTCCCACACTCCCCAGTTCATCCCGACATTGGAAAAAATCATCATCAACGACTATTATTCCCACACTCCCCAGTTCATCCCGAAATTGGAATGGTGTCGCCCTTTTCCATATTGATCTTCCCGAGTTTATCTTTGAGTTCCAATTTCCTATGGTCGTCGCTTCTTTGGAATAGATCCGTCAAAGCCTTCCACATTGCATATGGTGTGGCTTTCCCATGGAGGCTTAAGACAATATGGTCTTGTACTCCCTTCAACAGGATCCTCCTTGCCTTTTCCACTTTCGTTTTCCATGCATCAAGATTTGCAGCATCTGTCACAATGGGTTTAGGAACATCATTGTTAATGAATTCCTTCAAGCCATTGTCTTCAAGTAATTCCTCTATCCTGTCCTTCTAAGTAATGTAGTTCTAGGTTCCCTTGAGTGCATACTCTAACCTCAAGCCATTGAAAGCCATTTCGATCTTGAATCAGCTGTAGCATCAAAAAAATCTTTCTGCAAATTCGAATTCTATCCAGTCACAAACTCAGCTCCTGCTTCACTTCTCCAATTTCCTGTGCTATGATACCATGTAGAAATTATACAAAAAAACATGTATATCTTGGATTCACTCGATCTAACAATGTGCTAAAGTTAAATACTAAATAACTTCTACGAATATTTTGTGGAATTAAAAACACAATCTCTAATCACATGAACATGAAGTAGAATCAAATCACACATAACACAGATGATTTCCCAGGGAAATATTAAAGCTAAAAATCCCACTATCTATTGTATATTAAACATGGATCATGAAACAAATACAATGCCTTTCTCTCATCACAAGGGCCTCCAACATTGAACTATCTGTCTCACACTGTCCTCACAAAAAACTGACCAATACTTAGTCAATTTCCAGCCTCCTAACAGCTTGCCTTGCTTGCACAATCCCTGATGGTCAAGATCCCTAAAAGATAGGAATTATTTCCTGCCTTGACTGCACAAGTATCATGGGCACTCCAATGGGTGGTTGGCTACATGTGTGAAAGCCAATAATGTCACAACTGATAGTCAACTTCCCTTTCACCTAGAACTCAAATGGGTCTCCACTGGATCTGACATGCATGCAGCTAATAATAGTAAATCTTCACTTGCATGTGAGATCAATCCATGCGAATTAATTAATATTTAATTCACTTGATCTCTCACTACTTTTATCTTTAGTTACAACTAGCACAACTGAGTTTAACTCACTTAACCGAGTTAAACTATTTACAACTCTTGCACAAAATCATGCACCACTGTACTTTGAACTCTATTACAACTAGAATTACTCTGAATGCCCCACCAACCAACCTCTAACTCAAAATTCACTAGCTAAATGAATTTTCCACTTCAGTTAAATATTTCAAGTTCACATTGAGAATAGATTACAGTTTAATGTCCATCTAAATTAAGGGATAATAAAAATAGACATGCACCCAAAAATAGCACTGTGGGCCCCACCCTAGTTTGGGTTCTTAATCTAGGCGTGGGTGTTGAATCTTCTTGTATAATCTCAACAATATCCTTGTAGTTTCCATGTTTATGATATAATTTTTTTTTTATTGATGTTGATTTCTTACAATTTTATCCCATATTTTATTTTCAAGTTAATATATCTATAATATAGAAAATGTATATAGACGAATCTAATTGCGAACCTTATCCGAACTAGAACCATGTGACATTGTACTTAACACATGGTTGGGTGTTATCTTTAATTATGCTAACTTGTTGCAAAAATGGATGTAATATTCTTTGTCATTGACATATTGATGTCACCTTGTCATATAGATTAATGTAACAATATTCATCATTGAAATGTTTTCAATAACTAATATTTAATTAGTAAAAAATATTTATTATCTATTTTCACATTATATAGACATGTTGAAGTAGGGATTACTTGGATGCTTAATCACCAGCCTAGATCCATATTAACTATTGGTCTATCAAGCGCCGAGAGGGATCAAATATCTCAAGGTGAAAACCTATTTTTTGAGTGCAAAACTTGAGGAAAGGTTTGCACCTCGAGAGATTTGATCCCTCTCGACGCTTGATAGATACAGAGTTAATATGGATCTAGGATGGTTTCAGTCATGTGCGGCCAAGGAAAATATATCGAACATATGATTTATTTTATCAATAATATGTAAATACATAATATTAATATAATCATTTTAAATATGATAAATATGTCTAAGATTTATCTGGTCATTTTAATTTTAAATTTGCTTAGTTACCTCAGTTTGTTGAGATGATAAATATTGTTAATAGCTTCAATGATGAAAAATTATGAAATAAAAATTTTGAATGCAAAGTGACAATGTAATAGTGTTGAATGATAGAAAATGTGAATAATAATAATGCAGTGAATTACAAATAGTCTTCATTTGTGATCAATCTCAAACTATATTCTTCTACTATTCTTATTGTCACCCTTGTTAGTTTTGTCATCTTTTCATTTCGATTATATGAAAAGGACAGTTGAAATTGAAAAACATTTAAATCTTTAGCTCGAGGAGTTGTAATAAACATCATAGCTTGTCTTTCTTGCTATCCAATATTAATAGGTTGAATTAATATAACACAAAAATCAATGTACATTGTCAATAATTTTTTGTGCTTACACTGAAATCAATGCACACTGTTAATCCATTGACTTTAAAATTAATGTAACATCATACATCCAATTACATCAAATAAAAAATCAACATATACACTGAAATCAATGCATCTAATGCAAAAAATAAAATAAGGTTAGAAAACAACTTCTACATTGAAATCAATGCATCTATTGCAAGTAATCATATATAATTAGAAATCAACATCTACACTCAAATCAATGCATCTAGTGCAAGTAAGAAAATAGGATTAGAAACATACATCTACACTGAAATCAATGCATCTAGTACAAGAAATCAAATAGGATTAAAAATTAGAATCTACACTAAAATCAACGCATTTAGTGCAAAAAATCAAATAGGATTAGAAATCATCTACATTGAAATCATTGCATCTAGTGCAAGAAATCAAATATAATTAGAAATCAACATCTACATTGAAATTAATGCATCTAGTGCAAGAAATCAAATTGGATTAGAAATCACAATCTACAATGTTACTGCAAGTAATCAATTAGGATTATAAATCATCTACATTGAAATCAATGCATCTAATACAACTAATTAGATATCATTAGAAATCAAAATCTACACTAAAATCAATGCATCTAGTGCAAGAAATCAAATAGGATTAGAAATCACCATCTACACTGAAATCAATGCATCTAGTGAAATACATTTTCTTCTATTCCCCCACTCCATCTATATCTATATCTCCCTCCATCTCTCCTTATTTGTTTCTCTATATCACCCCAAAAACATACACTCTCTTTCTCCAATCAATATATATATCACTCCCTCCTCCTCTTCCTCTCCCTCTCTCTCTCTCTCTCTCTCTCTCTCTCTCTCTCTCTCTCTTCATTCCTCCTCTCCCCTCTTCTTCAATTTATCTCCCTCTCTCCATTGTCACTCCCCCTATCTCTACACCTCTATAAATATATATACTTTTTCTTTCCTCCCATATATATTTAGAGTTAATATATTTCATGATATATTAATATCATATTCCCATATCCGAAAGTTGTTGGTGAGGCTTTTACACTCTACCATGCTAATCATTCGATTCCCAGATGTCTTTGAAGCCTATGTGGGTGAGAATCAGTTGGAGGTAGTTCTAGCAAGAGCAATCAAATATTTGGCTAGATCAATCTTGAGTATGGTACATTTGAGGCTGTTGAGCTTGTTAGAGTGTAGGGCTTCTTGTGCAGTGCCAATGGCCTCATGAATTTGTCTATTGTGGAGGAAAGAAAATTTCTCCTTAGATATGTTATGGTATAATATAGGCTTAATATGATTAGCAATGATATTAGAAATGATTTTGTAGAGGCAGTTACACAAGGAGATAGGTCGATAGTCACTGAAGGTGAGGGGCTTTTCCACCTTGGGGATGAGGAAAATGAAGGTGGCATTGAAGCTGTCATACATTTTGCCAGATACTCTGCAATCATCAATGGCCAAGAGAAGGTCCTTCCCAGTAAGTTAAAATAAGGAAAGATAGAATTCAATAGGCCATCCATCCGGTCCAAGACTCTTGTCTTTTTTGAACCACTTTAGGACAACTTCAATCTCACCAAGGGTAACTACAACATTGAGGGAATCAATGTCTTCATCTTCCATGTACCTGGGAATCTACCTTGCAATGCTGAGCACCTGCACAATGTTAGCCGCCCTTGGATCTCTGTAAATATGGGAGAAATGTCTTATTCCCATATCCGAAATTTGTTGGAAATTTTTTTCCTCCCTACCATGTTGATCATTCAATTCCCAGATGATATTAATACTCTTTCGTCCTTTGGCACATTGCTGAAATAATTTGGTTTTATTTGGTGTTATTGTCTCTCCTTTGCCTCTCTATATCACCCCCAAAACATACACTCTCTTTCTCCAATCAATATATATATCACTCCCTCCTCCTCTCTCTCTCTCTCTTCCTCTTCTCTCCCTCTCCCCCGATTCTATATCTCTTCCCTCCTGCTGCCCTCTCTCCCTCTCTCTCGATCTTCCTTATCACTCCCTCTCTCTCTCTCCACCTTTCTCTCTCTATGTCTTTCTTCTTACCTCCATTTCTCGCCCCCTCCAACTCCATCTCTCTTTCCATGCATCTCTCCATTCTCTCAAATCCCCCCCCCCCTCTCTCTCTATCTCTCTCTCTCTCTCTCTCTCTTCATTCCTCATCTCCCCTCTCCTTCAATTTATCTCCATCTCTCCCTTGTCACTCCCCCTATCTCTGCACCTCTATCAATCTGTCTTTGTTCTTTCCTCCCATATATATTTAGAGTTAAAATATTTCATGATATATTAATATATATTATAATATAACAAATTTAATATCATATTAATCCAAAGTTATTAAATTTAATAATATTAATATATTAATATGAATATTATATTTAATAATAATAATAATAATATTAATCTTTTAATATTAATATTAGGACTAATAATGTTTTCTCGCTCCATGCTAATTGGCCCATAGGGTTCACCTAAATAAAACCTCTATTTTGAGTGTTCGTAAAATATAAAGAGGATTATGGAGTAAATGTAAAAACATGTTTTATTTATTTACCATACCTCTTTTATCTACAATGGTATTTGGCCCATAAGATTTGTATATAATTAGATGTTGATTTATTTATTTTTTCCAAGGAAAAATTCGTAATTTTCATTAATTGTAAAGAAAATTACATGTTGTATTGGCATCAAATTACATCATGCATAATCTGTATATTGTCCATAATTTAAACTTAAGTTCTACAACAATTCATTAAAAAAAAAAAAAAATTTACAATTATTGTGCGAGTCTAGATAGACATAATATCATAAAAAAAAAAAAGTCTGAAAGAAAAAAACAGAAGGTTAAAAAAAGCCTATGATCAGTCGAGCCGAACAACAAGCTCCAAGAGCCCAAAATCCTCTATGAATGGCCTGTGGTAGTGCTGATAAGTTTCCAGACACTTGTGCTCAGTGATATTCCATTTCCCCCATGTCATGTGCACAACTTATTTGGATAGGTTGTCAACAGTCTGGCTCCTTTGCCTGTAAATATGAGTGACAGTAATGGTTTCAAAATGATTTCATAGAGCCAAAACTTCATCCAAAAAACTCCTAAGTGTATGAACATGACATATTGCTTTATTATTGAACTAGTTAATAATAATCTTAGAGTCTCCAAAGATATGTATCTTGTTGCATATTTTTTCTAAGGAAAAGATAAGGAGAAGTCTGAGACAGTTGAGCTCCGAGTAGTTATTAGTTCCTGGGCCTAAGCCCATCTTGAGATGAAAAAAATGTGAGTCCAATAGGTACAGTACAACCCCTCCTCCGCATAATTCGATACTAGTAGCACCATCAAAGTATGCCCAAGGGAGATATTTGTCAATGTTTTCAGGCACTATGAGCCTATCAAGCTTTGTGATGGCCTCTTCAGGGATGGAATGATAGAGGGAATTAATGTAATTGCACGTGGTAGGCCAACATATAGTTGTACTTTGGAAAATTATGTGGTTTTGAGACAACCAAATTCCCCAAGAGATCAGGAGAGGCAGGTTGTGCGCCTTTGTTGAAGTACTAGAGTGCCACCTGCTGTGCCAGGCTGTGGAGATTGTCTCCCTATGCCAATTGTTATTGATGCCAAGTTCCTTAGTAACCATATGCCAAATATTAAAAGCCATAGAGCATTGAGAAAGAGATGGTTGATGTATTTGACCCGTTCTTTGCAGAGACCACACTTGGAGGCGCCATGAATGGATCTCTTAGCCAAATTGTCCTTCGTAGGCACACGGGTTGTAAGTAAGAACTACATGAAAATTTGGGCCTTTGGGGGAGATTTTAAATTCCAAAGAGCTTTCCACCACCATATCATTTTAGGGGGTTGTAGGGCCGATATGAGAGCAGAATAACAATATTTGGGTGAGTAAAAACCTGTAATATTCCAAATCTGGAATTTTCTACAACAATAAGAATATCTTAAGATATTATAAAGTTTAAGATCAGCCAATAGGATCATATGATGTGTTTAAAAACACATAGCCCTCAACTGAGTGAAACAACAACAAAAGAAGAATGTCTACACCTTCCCAAGTGGGGAAAATGCAGAAATTAGACCCTGCAAACGTTATTTCTGAAGATCTGTGTTTTTTCTAGGTGAAATAACACTGGGTTCCCTTAGCATATGTTGTTAGGCTATCTCATACAAAATGGGATCAGAAATAAATCCCTTTTGATATGTTAAATATACCTCTCGGCTACCCGACAGCTTAAAAACAACCAAATCCCATGATTTAAGTTATGCAGAAAAAGACTAAATCATACAAAGTGTTATTTTATGAGGGCTTCTACAGTAAAATAATGAAATAACATGGATCTAGAGTTGCATGGAATAATATGCCAAGAAAACAGAGAACTGGCCTCCTTATTGCATTATAAAGCTAACTCGACAAGGGTTTCATGAAACATATGTACAAGAAAGAGAAGATCTAAATATTCAGCTTAGAAAATGTAGTATTACTGCAACATTACAGAAATATAGCTGAATAATACAAAGGAGGGATGAGCATCCCTTCCTCTAGCTTTTCGGGAGAAGGGTTGGCCCTTTCCCTAGGAAACTAGCTCAAAAACAAGGGTCTTAACCCTGCTGCAACAAATCTGCATAAAATGACGCAGTTCCTGTAAAGGAATGCGCTGTAGGAGATGAGAACCACTTTGGCCTGATGCCAAGATATGAAATGTGCTCAGAAATATTCCTATCTGATTTCTCAAGAAGAGGAAAGCACCTTCTACTAAGAAACAAACCCGGAAGTGGTGTAAGAATCCTCCACTGCAACACCCTACAACTCAGCAATATTCTACTGTAGAAATAACGTTGGGACTAAATAGTTATGCTTGGCCTTGAGCCTAGATGTGGAGCAATATAGAACAAGCTCTCCCAAGAGGCCTCTCAATGGAAGAGGTGGGATTCCCGCCTAGGAACACCCAATGCTGCCTGGCTAAACAGCAAGGGGAAGCCAAGTCTAAATAGACAAGATCAATAGATCGAAATACAAAAGCATGAATAAAAAAGGCCTCCATCCTCTGCCTATATAGCAAGTGAACCTCTCCTCATTGGGTCCCATCCACATGTGCCATCAAGCTCATGCAAGTTGTCCTCCACCAAAACTGCGTTATCCAAAGGAGATTCAATGTATCTAGATAGCTTAGTTGACCTGGTCAAAGTTGATTGAATCAACATGTCCCCATCTCTGTTCACACCTAAGGGTGCTCAAATTAGCTGCTTATTCTTACCCTTTTTCACATTAGGGTGTTATTGATCCTTCTAAAGAGGTTAATGGGCCTCCCTACCCAATTATTCATCCTCCTAGTGATAAAACAACTCTAATATTCCATTTAGCTTGGAGGCTAAAATTTTGGAATATTACAGTCCTCCCCTCCAAAATGTTGATTTTCCTCAAGCAACTGCATAAGGAGAGAAAAATCATCCCCTCCTCTTCTTGTGGCCTCCTCATCAGAAAGTCTCCACCACTGCTCAACATGATCTGCTACAATTCTGTCCTCCAATGTCTCCTACCAAGCATACAAAACCATATGGATTACATCATAGAAAGGTGGAAGATGTAAGTGGAAACCCTCCTACTACCAAATGGCCTCCTCAAGGTAGGAGTAATGATGAACATGGGGAATATTGTTCCCAATGAGTGACTCCCACACCCATGCTATCATCCAAATGAAATGAGCCGATATAGTTAGCTCAAAAAGATCCTCAACCCCATTTTCATACAATGTATTGGGGCTGCCTGGAGAGATTGGATCCTCCCAACCAAGTGGTCTCTCTTTCCATTTATGATAAGTGTGGGGTTGATGCTGATATTGGGATGAAATATCATGACCTCCAAGAGTGGACCAAGCTACCCCCTCAAACAAATAAACCATGAAGTGCCTCCTCCAAAAACTCAAGCTCTCCAAATGGCTTCTCCCATATGAAGAAGAGAGATGTAATTTGGAAATCACAGGCTGCCCATTGCTCCTTTGGAAACATGAATCATGTAAAGTAGGGAGAATCATCCTCCCAATGGGAATATTTAACTCATATCCCACTCTCCAATCAAAGCTTCTCCTGAACATAGAGATATCAACAATACATGGAAGCAGAAACCAATAGAAACAAGTTGTCATATGACAACCGGAAAGTGGCTCAAGGTCCCATACAAGGAACCAACGCAGTGCATTCCTTTCCTGCATCAAATCAAACAAAAACAAGTGCTTTTCTAGCCACTTGTTTGCTTCCACAATCATTTTACAAAATATAAGCATGAAATTACAAAAGGGTGTCAATGGTGCACACCAAAAGTCATGTCGCTTTCCCCACAAACCACCAATGAGATAGCCAATCTCAATGCTACAAATGGATTAAAGTACATCATTATACAATATGAAAGAAGGAATAATCCTCCTTGGTACAATATGCTGCTCATAAAAAGACAAGAAGTATAAAACATAAGGTGAGATTGTACATTCTCCATCATGCACTTGAAGACTTGGGCTGAAATGGCTCAACTGAAAATGCTCCCTTACTCCCAATGAGTAGGAAGGTGGCTGTGACATCCTCTCCATCATCATCCAGGCTATGCATCTCTCCATATGCTGAAATATGTCTTTCTGAATTCCCTCCCAAATGAAATCCTCTACCAAGGCAAGATATGCATCAAAATGCATGGAAAAGAAGTCTTCATGTGCTGCATGCAACAACTTATCCTTGAGCTTAGAAGCTCTAGTCAAGAAGACTCTTCCATAAGAATAGATGACCATGTCATCCACCATATACCTGTCATCTCCATCAGGATCATCAAGAATCATGCAAGCACCAATATCCTTGGAGTACTCTACCAAGAGTTGAGACCTCCAATAAGGATCAATCCTCCTAAGGGACATCACTGGTGATCTGCAATGTGAAGTTATACATTTACTGTTGTCCTTCCCTTTGATGTCCCTCATGCCAAAGTTATCCTCCAGATTGCTGATCTGCCCATCATGCAGCTGCTCATGCTCAACAAGAAGTAGTGACCTTTGGAATTTGGCCTCCCATGAAAAGCTCTCCTCCACAAAGAATCTCCCGATCCTGGCCAAAGCAAGCATGAGTGGCCTCCATCTAATCCAATGTATGGAAGATTCCTTCCTCAAAAGAAGTAGCCTCTATTTCTCCAAATCCATGGAGCATATCCCTTGCACCATGAAGGTGCCATCCTCCATGACTGCAGCAACCTCTGTCAGCGCAGTACAGGTAGTGAGAGTGGGTGATGCTGAAAATGGGAGGATGTCCCCCTCCTCCTTGAGTTTATCCCAAACTCTCTGCGCTGCACTGGACTCCTCCAAAGTTTTCACCCCCCCGGAATCCAAGAGTGGTGAACCAAATGGAAAGATTTCTCTTACAAACTCCCAATCTGGTGGCCTCCTCGATGGAATGGCTCCCTGTAGTGAGACATCCATGGCAAGAGAAGACTATCTATATGGTTGGGCAACCTTGCCCTTGACCTCATAGCACAAACCAGTCTCCCTCCTCCTTGCACTAGCTCTTTGAAATAGATAGGGGTGTGTGCTCTTCATTAAGTGATGATGTCCTTCTTCCCTACCTTCTCCTTCCATCAAAACCATCTCACAATCATGATGCTGACCAATTTTCCCCTTTCTCCCATATGTGAGATCTTCGGGAACTTCTTGCAATGACACAATAAATCATCCCATTGGAGCATGTGCTCCTCCTTCCTCTGTATGAGGCACTAGATATGCTCTAGACGTGATAGCGCCATAACCCCCATCCCTCTCCTCATTTTCAATATGACCAAGAGGTAACTTCTCAATAAGAAGATACTCCTTTGCAAAAGGACCCTTCATGCCCTCTTTTCCAAGGCTATGAAATAAAGATCTTTCCTTCAGCAAGGTGTCATGCAAGATATGATCTCCTCTAATAGGTTTCTGAAGTGGTTTTGAGTTTGCAGGTTCTCCCAACTTATGCAGAAGTTTCATTGGTTCGATTATTTCATGTTTTGCATCAAATATTTCAACCAATATTTTAGTGAGCTTTGCAAAAGAATAAGTATTAAAATTTTTCAATGAAAATGACTCAAACATCCACCAAGCATAGGCCTTACCTTCAAAGTGCAGCGCTGCAACTCTCATGGCTTCTTCTTCAGAAACTGGGTGCTGCTGCAAGTAAGTGCACAACTCCTCCACCCAAGCTTTGGCTGAGCAAGTTGGGGATCCATCAAAGGTAAATATAAAAAATATATCCATGTTATGCAGCTGGCTCCTCTCCATATTGATCTTATAGAACTCTTTGAAAGTAATATGATCTCTAAAATTTTCAGTTTGAGATTCATACTCTTGTAGGAAATTGCTAAGAGTTCCCTCCTCTGGAATTTGCTCTTCTTTCATCTCTTTCCTAGAAAACCTGGGCATTTGACTGTGCTGTGCATAATAGGGTGTAGCTGCATGCTCATACCTATCATGTACCAATCTAGATCTGGCTCTAGATCCAAATTCATTGGGAGATCCCATCTCTCCTCTCATCTCCTTAAGATTTTCATTGATGCACTGCACAGATTTTGGAAGAAGCTTTGTAAGCTTATCTTCCCTTTTTCCTCCACATAATGGAGTCTTTATTATGTTCATCTCTCCTTCTTTGGATAGCTGCATGGCTGAGTTCCACAGGCTGAGCCAGAGATCATGCTTTGATACCACTGTAATATTCCAAATCTGGAGTTTTCTACAACAATAATAATATCTTAAGATATTATAAAGTTGGAGATCAGAAAATAGGCTCATATGATGTATTTAAAAACACATAGCCCTCAAATTAGTGAAACAGTAGCAAAAGAAAATTGTCTACACCTTCCCAAGTGGGGAAAATGAAGAAATTAGACCCTGCAAACGTTATTTCTGAAGATCTACATTTTTTCTGGGTGAAATAACATTAGGTTCCCTTAGAATATGCTATTAGGATATCACATACAAAAGGGGATCATAAAGAAATCCATTTTGATATGTTAAACAGACCTCCTGACTACCCGACAGGTTAAAAACAACCAAATCCCATGACTTAAGTAATGTAGAAAAACACTGAATCATAGACAAAGTTATTTTATGAGGGATTCTATAGTAAAATAATGAAATAACATGGATCTAGAGTTACATGGAATAATATGCCAAGAAAATAGAGATCTGGCCTTCTTATTGCATTATAAATCTAACCCGGCAAGGGTTTCATGAAACATATGTACAAGAAAGAGAAAATCTGAATATTTAGCTCAGAAAATGCAGTCTTACTACAAAATTACAAAAATATAGCTGAATAATATAAAGGAGGGGTGAGTATCCCTTCCTCTAGCTTTTCGGGAGAAGGGTTGGCCCTTTCCCTAGGAAACTAGCTCAAAAACAAGGGTCTTAACCCTGCTGCAGCAACTTTGCATAAAATGACGCAGTTCCCACAAGGGACTGCACTGTAGGAGATGAGAACCACTTTGGCTTGCTTCCAAGATATGAAATGTGCTCAGAAATCTTCCTATCTGATTTCTCAAGAGGAGGAAAGCACCTTCTACTGAGAAACAGACCCGGAAGTGGTGTAAGAATCCTCCACTGCAACACCCTGTAACTCAGCAATATTCTGCTGCAGAAATAATGCAGGGACTGAAGAATAATGCTTGGCCTTGAGCCTGGATGTGGAGCAATATAGAACAAGCTCTCCCAAGAGGCCTCTCAATGGAAGAGGTGGGATTCCTGCCCGGGAACACCCAGTGCTGCCTTGCTAAACAGCAAGGGGAAGCCAAGTCTAAACAGACAAGATCAATAGATCGAAATAAAAAAGCATGAATAACAAAGGCCTCCATCCTCTGCCTATATAGCAAGTGAACCTCTCCTCATTGGGTCCCATCCACATGTGCCATCAAGCTCATGCAAGTTGTCCTCCACCAAAACTGCGCTATCCAAAGGAGATTCAATGTATCTAGACAACTTAGTTGACTTGGTCAAAGTTGACTGAATCAACATGTCCCCATCTCTGTTCACACCTAAGGGTGCTCAAATTAGCTGCTTATTCTTACCCTTTTTCACATTAGGGTGTTATTGATCCTTCTAAAGAGGTTAATGGGCCTCCCTACCCAATTATTCATCCTCCTAGTGATAAAACAACTCTAATATTCCATTTAGCTTGGAATGGGCCTCCTTACCCAATTATTCATCCTCCTAGTGATAAAAAAACCCTAATATTCCATTTAGCTTGGAGGCTAAAATTTTGGAATATTACAAAACCTTTTGTGGAGATAGCCCATATCAACTCATCCTCTGCTTCCATGATTTTGATGTGAGAAGTCTTGAGGGCCATGATATATCTATTCCATGCCCTCCAACTATTCTCTTGGATGTTCAGATCATGTGGGGATTTCCAAGCTTGTGATTTCCAATTTTAGTTGTCCCCATTCACCACCTGACTAAGTAGAGTGATCCCAGTTCCTTTGAGGAATGGTCTAAGGTCCAAGGGGAGAAAAATTTCCCGCCCGAATCCAGACCAAGCATCCAACCCTATCTGAACCTATGTGTCCGATCTGATGCGACAAGCTAGACCTTGTTTGATAAGAACTATAAATTTAGATATAGCGCGCCAAACAATGGATGTGCTAGTCCTGTGTCTGATGGGGATTCTTATCCAATCAAGCGTGGATATAAGAGCATTGTATTTTGAATATGTAATTTCCTGCCAAAGGTTGTTTGAGGTCAGGAGGTGCCAACCCATTTTGGCAGTCAGTGCAGTGTCAAAGAGATTTATATCCTTGAGTCCCCAACCCCCTAGTGTTTGGGCTTGGAAAATTTTTCCCAGCTTACCCATGCAAAGGTGTGTCCATCCTTCTTATCTCGCTAGAGGAAGTGCCGACTGATTTTCTGTATTATGTTAGTAAACCCTTAGGGGATCCAAGCTAGAGACATCCGATACGTTGGGATTGCCTCAAATACAGACTTGATAAGAACAAGACGACCCGCTCTAGAGAGCCAATTTTTTTCCAGATATTGATTCTTCGCTCAATTTTAACAATGAGCCAATTCCAATCCATGATTCTATAACCGTTGGGCTTAAGTCTGAATCCAAAATATTTTAGGCCCTCTTCCATATTCCTGTGTTCAAATTGAAATAGTTGTAAGGCATGCCTACCCTCTTGGAAGGAGCATCTTGTCATCATAATCGTGGATTTTCTTAGATTGTGTTGCATTCCAATAGTAGCAGAAAAGGTAGACAATATCTTCTTGAAACAGATGGAGTCTTGCAAGGAGCCATATAGAAATATGAGTACATCATCTACAAAAAAAAAATTAGTCAGATGAATAGTGTCAGTAATTTTAACTCCCAAGAGCAACCTTTCATTCCCAGTAGAGGCAATGAGTTTAGTGAGCCCCTCCATAATCAAGAGAAAAAGAAGAGGGGATAGAGGGCATCCCTGGTGTTAGAGTCGGTCTGGTTATACCTCCGTCAGAGATCAAAAACTCTTTGTTTCATTTCATTTCAGGTGTCTCGTTCATCCAATCAGTTGCATTCCATTAGAAGCATAGATTGTCTGACAGAAGGGTCTTGTCTCTCATTTTCCCTCATGTCATGTATCTGCTGGTTTGTGTCTGATCATTAAAATTCATCAAAGTCAATTTTATAGTTATTCATAGTCATGGATGGTCTTTTGGTCAGCAAAGAGTCTTTTCAGTCATTAGGTCTAGGGTTTCGTCTTCAAAAGTGTCAAATAATGCTAGCAGGCACATGAGGATGTTTCTAACAAGTTTTCATTCCAAAATTTTCATCATCAATAATGCTGAGAATGATTCTTCTTCAAAACTCTGTTTTGAAGAAGAAATCGTCAAATTTATCTTTTTTTGTAATAGATGTAATTTCATCCTTTGTAATTTTTAAAGTTTTCAGTTATGAAGTATTTCAGGCGCAACCCTAGTCATCCTTTGCCGAAATCCAATGCCATCATCCCTACAAAAAATAGCCAAGGAGCCATCATTTCAGCCAAAAATCAAAGTGGAAACAAGAATCAGAGTTTACATTAAAAATGTGAAAAGTGCCAATTTTAAAACATTACAAAAGTGGGTCTTTGCAAAGAAAAAATCAAATCCATGACTTTATAAAGATATTTCCATGTTTATCAAATCATTTCCATTCAAGAAGCATCAGAGAAATTGAGCTCAGTTGCGAGAAAACGAAATTGTGAGTTTGAAGGCCAACTATGTGTTGGAGTGTTGCGCGACGCATAAGGAGGAAGGCACGACACACATAGACCGCGCGACGCATTGGGCCAATTTTCACTGTGTAAAATTGCACTGTCGCGGCGCATCCAGGAGGCGCGACGCATTGGGTTTTTGCGTGGCGCACAGAACCTCCAAAGTAGATTCACGCCATTTCTTCATAAAATTTCCGAAACGACTCAATTTTTTTGCTCCAAGTAAGTTCATGGGATTATGAAATTGCCATTATCAGTGTTTAGTGTTGTTTGGAGGGAGAAATTGAAGAGTTTGATTGGTGAAAATATAAACCCTATATGCATATCAGAATCTGCTCCCTAGGGTTTCAAATGGTGTTTTAAAAATTCATTTTCATGTTGAATACTCACTGTCATACTATCATTTCTCAACTGTGATTCCTTTCCCCTCACTGTCACATCATTATACAGTCCCTTTCCTATTCCCTTATATTTTAAAAACACTCATATCACTTATTTTCATTTTCCCATTTTCCCTATTTCCTAAACCCTACTATTCCCCATAACCATTACTCTCCCATATCATTTGCAAATATTCCTAGATTCCCAAACCCCACATCCCTCAACACAATCAAGTGACTGTTAACACATTTCAAATCTCACTTGACAAACTCCACAATCCACTTTTCCCACTTTCCCATATTCCTCACAGTTCCTTGTTGCTCTTTGGCATATTTGGCATTGAAAACAAAACACTAATTTCACATTTTCAAACCAATCAAAAATACACTTGTCATACCACACACATTCTGACTATCCTGTGAGACACAGATTCATCATACTGTGGGCAGAAACCAGTGACTCTACTGCCCGAGCTTAATGTACAAGGAGGCCCGTTCGAAGGAAATGGAACACGTCAGAGAAGAGCCCACTTCATTGACTCAATTGCAGGCCTGCCCACTTGCAATGGCTTGTTTTCAACAACAGTCCCGCTTTTAGTATTGTGAGATGATTTCTCAAACTCAGCATCATCAGGAGTTGGTTCTATTGTTTGTGTTACATTTGCGAGATGGTCAGGTTACCCTTATTGGTGTGAATTTCACCTTGACACCAGAAACCATTTCTCAGGCAATAAGAATACCGAATGTAGGTGAGAAATGAAACAAGAGACAACAGCTAGACAAAGTGTATTATGAGCCATACATCCGGCCTGGCTATATGAGGCAGCTCAACAGGGTGTTACCTTTCAGATTCTTGAAGGAGTCCTATGCGCCATTGATGAAACTCATCATTAGGTACTTCAGGTGTGAGGGCCGGTTCTCGCGCCTTTATGCTTACCATATCCAATTATTGATGCATTTCACGGGAGTGAGGATGATGAGCATTCCATATTTCATGTGTCAAAACATAGAGCGGATGACTACTTTGGTGTAGAAGAATACTCCCGAGCGGCAGCATAACAACATTTATCATTATGCGCTCGTCAAGATCATTGTGGTACATCAGCTTGGATTGCAAGGCATTGCATGGGAGGAGTTCATTTCCCGTGACTTCTTTACAGCCCCTCAGCCTCCTCCAGAGATTTTTCATAATGCGAGTGAGCCTTCACATTAGTTTGAGGGTCCCGAGACAGAGCCTATCAGTGTTCCAGTTTGTGTTACCTATCAGAGAGGCACCAGAGCCTTATTTGCAGCAGCACGACGAGTACTATCTCCACCCGGGGTGGAAGGGGTCTCGTTACCTTCATCAGAAGCGCGAGTACTATCTCCACTTGGGGTGGAAGGGGTCTCACCTTTGACATTAGCACAGGTACAGGACAGAGGCAAGAGGCCTATAAAGGATGAAGGCCCTTCAGGAGGCCAAGACACTGATTTTATACTCATTGATGTTGATTTGAGCTCTCCCAGCTCAAAGCTGAAAGAAACCATCAAGGAGCAAAAAGCTGAGATCGACACATTGACCAAGAAATTGCAGAGAGCTCAATGGGTTATAAATTACTTGGAGCAGCAGAATAAACAATTGGAGGATCAGCAGACACTCATGGAGTTGCAGAAAATCCGCGAAGACCGGGAATTGGCCCGGAAAAGACCAGGTGACATGACACCCTTTGAGCGGGAGATTTGGCTTACAAGAGTCAACATTCATCTTGAGAAACTATTGGCAAAGGAAAAAAAGGACAAGGAAATGCTCAGACATATGAAGAACCACTATTGGGTCCGCACACATGTTTGCAAAGCGAGGATCAAGATCTTGAAGGCGAGGCTAAGGAGGGCACTGAAACGTCAGAAAAGGCCTGATCCACTTCAAATCTTGGCTGAAGCTTCTTTGTCTGAGCATGATACTTGATGAGGGACCTTTACTCCAAATTTCAGCAAATTTGGAGAAAATTTTGTCATTTTTGAATTTTTGGTCACAAAACAGATTTTCCTACCTAATGCGTAGCGCCACCTTGCGCGCGCTTATGATTGGGAGACCTTTTGGAGGAAAAATTGATATTTCTGGATTTTTTATGAAAATTTATGCATTCTCAAGAATGGCCTAAGGATTTCATCAAGTTCTGGGTGGCCTAAAGGGTCAAAAACACCTTGAAAATGGCCTTTCTGCCACTTTTTGCACACACAGGAACCAGTCTTTGGAGATTGAACTTTTGGAGGGACAAATGGATACCAAATCTATAAATTACACTTGGGTTGGAAAGTAGACAGGCAGGGCTTTCCAACGAGCTATCATGAGCTCAATTTGGACTTCAGGAAGTGCCTCAAAATCAGCTCCAAAATTGTGCTACGCATAGAGATTTTGGGCGCGGCGCATAGAGAATTTTGGCCTATTTTTCACTCTTCAGCTCAGAATTTCGCCCAGTTTTGACTAGTTTCACTTTTTCATGTAACTATTGATCTACCTTGATGTAATTTCATGACCATGATGTAAATTTGATACATTTTTACTTTTTCTAGAGGATTCATTCACTAAAAAGTGAAAATTAAATGAAACAGTTTCCTACCATATAGAGGCAAGTTGTTTGATTGCCTAGATTTCAGTTCCTAGTTTAGAATTGGTTGAAACAGCTCCTAGAAGGATGAGCTCGACCCCTAGAGGCATGGGGAGGGGTTAGGCTGGTCTATATTATGTATTTTCTGAGTCATTTTCAGGGTTGTACTTTTGAGAATAGTTTGGCACCTCATTGTATATTCATTTCAACATTTTTGGCAAAGGAAAGACCAGGGTTTTCAGCACTTGTTGGGATCCTTGTGGCTCTGAGTTTTGATGGTGTTTTTCTCCATGTAATTTTAAGTTTCATTAATATTTTATGTATGCCATTTCCCTTCTCTTTGCTTCTGAAATTAAACAAATGAGTAACTAAGGTAGAATTCATTAGTTTGCTGGTGCTCTGCCTTAAACTTTTGTTTAGTTTTATATGTTTTCACCTGTTTGAAGAGGACCCTTGCAGCCTCTTGCCCTCTTCAGATCCTTAGTAGTCTTTTATATCCATTCATTGAATATAAGACATCAAAGACATTGCCTTCCCTGCCCCAACTTGTACTCTGCAAGAATTTGGCCTCATCCCCAAGCCCAAAATTGTCTTTCCCTTTTTTCCAACAAAACCCCAAAAAATCAAAACAAACCCGCCTATTCGTATACCTAGCCTAAAATTAGTTGTTGTTTCAGTCATCTCAAGCCCCATTGAGTTAATTTTTGCTGAGATTGACTCGAAGAGAGCCCTCTCCTGTTCTGGTAGGGCTAGCTACCAGATTGAGCGTGGTATGATGTTACCCTGAACTCTGCCTTCCTTCAGCCTGAGGTAGATTTAGGCAATAACATAGTGGCGACCATATTGGGGAGAAAATGGTTTGCTTGTTGGTGTTATTTGTTTCATAAGCTACAGACGGAGCCTGAAGTTATGCCAAGTAGCCTTCGAAACGCTTTTGCTTTGCATTAGCGGAAGTAGATAAACGCTGCTTCAGTCAATCTCCGGTTTAGCTTGTGAACGTGACACTTGACTTGTGAATTACCCTAGTATATCAGACCGTTCTGGACTTTTGGGTGATTGAGTCTAGAATTTGATAGGCTGAAACAAGTTGGTTTTGTCCTTTGATTTTCGAATAGATCAACACACTAGCTTCCAGAAGACATACTAGAGCAAATCTAGATCCCGATCCACCTCCAGTGTATGAGAATCCCAATCTGATTTCAAGAATCCTCCGTCGAGAAAGTCTCGTGATCCCTTTGTTTAAATCTCATTCATGCCCTACTGTATTTGAATTCCTTGAAGATATTGAGTTTGATGATCAATTTGAGTTGTCGTTGTTTGAAACTAAGTCTGAAAGTGCTACTGGTTCTACTGTCATAAATCCTGAGTTTATCAAGTATCTTGAGATTGAACAAGCTAATAGATCCATTGATAGTTACATCTTAAACATTCAAAGCTCTATTGTGGCAAAAAATATTCTTGAGTTTATCGAATCTGCATCTGAAACTCTTGGTCCATCAGCAGTTACTTCTGATTCACAAGTTCACGTTGAGCCTTCTTTAATTCCTACCATTCCCGTGCAACCATCTATATCTGATAAAAAATCTACAGTAGTTTCTCCTCCATCCCCACCACAGACACCTCGTACATCTACTGCTCCTACTCCACCCGTTTCTCCAAGACAAATTATAAATCCACCAAGAGCAATGGTTGCTAGATTCGCACCTCTTGTATTGCCCTAGAAATTGGATGCCATGCCCGCTGATTATCAGAGTAAGATCCCATTGTTTAATGGTACTCCTCAAAGTGTGCCCGCTTAGCAGCATATTGATAGAATGACATAATTTTTTTATCTCCATGAAATTGATGAAGAGAATGTCACCATGAGATTGTTTGTGCAAAATTTTGGAGGTGAGGTGCATAAGTGGTTCAGAGCTTTGCAGCCTAGAAGTATTACTACATTGGCAGAGCTTCAGAGACAGTTTCTAGATCGGTGGGAAATAAAGAAATATCCACTTCAAATCACTTTTGAATATACCAAGATCAAGCGCAATGCTGGTGAGTCCATTTAAGACTATATTATCAGATTTAATGCGGTTTATAATGCAATTCCTGATGATTTAAGGCCATCTAAGAAGTCAGCTTTGCTTAAGTTTCTGAATGGTTTTGATCCAGACATGGCCTATTCATTACGAGAAAGAGATCTGCCCACTTTGGAGGATATGCAGAAGATTGCGGTGAGTGTTGAGGCAAATTTGAATGACAAGAGAGCTAGATTGAGGGCTGAGAAGAAATTTGTGATAAAGGAAGAAGCTTCTACATCAGATCAGCTACTTCGCAAGGTGGAAAAGGTGATTGAAATAATGACACTTGATAATCCTGAACCGCAGATCCGAAATCCTAATTTCCGTGGTCAGCAGCAGCCACAATTCAGGATCAAAAAACGAGAGCAACGAGCAAAATAACCACTGGTCCAGCAGCAAGTAAAGACACCTCTTCAGCAGAATTTTGTTGGTCAGGATTCAGATGATGAAGATGATGTAGTAGGGGAGGAAAATCACTTCTTTACTCCTGATGATTTGCCCATTTATATCACTGAAGATGAGGAGTATGCAAAAAGTTCAGCTGTACAAAGAGATGAGGATTTTATCTTGGCAAATGATGCAGCCCTTGAGGAAGAGTCGGATGAGTATCAGAGAGGTTATATGAATGCCTTGTCAGCCCAGCAGAAGCAATGTTCTCTTAGAAACAGAGATGTGCCTATCAACCCAATCCAAAAGAGAAAGGAAGTTTCAGCACCTAAAAACGATTCACCTGTTGCACAAAAGAAAGCAAAAGAGATAGTTGATCCCGCTGCCACCAAGTCGTCATCAGCAGAAAAATCAAATCAGCCAATTACATCGAGGGAGAAGGCTGAAAAGAAATATTTTTCAGCCAAAGAGATCGAAAAGACTTCAGCCTTTAGTCTGGAGAATGAGATTTCTAAATTAAAGGTATCCATTCCCTTGACTGAAATAATGAAGAACAACAATTATAGAGGTCAAGTTTCTAAAATTTTGAATTTCGATCCTATGTCTGATATGGTGAACATTGAAGATGATCAACCTGAACTGATATTTGGACCAGCTTTAGATGGTAAGTCTCCAGATAGCGAAGTGCCTCCTTTTTTTATCAGTCTTCGATTGCATGAGTTTGTATTGCATAATGCCATGTTTGATTCCGGTGCTTCCCATAATCTTATGCCGAAGGAAATCATGGAGAAGTTGGGTTTGGACATCACTAGGAAGTACCATGATCTTTATTCATTTGATTCTAGCAGAGTGAGATGTATTGGGCTCATTAAAGACTTGGTTGTTAGTTTGGATCAGATTCCAACAAAGAATGTTTTGATGGACGTAGTTGTGGCAGACATTCCTCTCGGATTTGGTATGCTACTTTCCAGATCTTGGGGAGAAAAATTGAAAGGGAAATTACAATTAGATTTCTCCTATGCCGTGTTTGGCCAAATGAGAAAGTTGTACCGGGAACAAAAAATGAAGTACATGATTACAAGCAAAGAGAAACCGGTTAATCATCCGATTAATTATGTACATACAGATTTAGAGTCTTTTATTTTGTATGCCGATAGTTTCAATGATGTAGATAGTCAGTTAGTTCAAGCAGAAGATATTCCAGAGATTACCGAGAATTTCAGAGAAGTTTTGAAGAATGAAAGGCAAAAACCAGAAAGCACAGTTGAGCAATCAGCTAAAGATAGTGGACAACAAGCAGAAAAAACAGAGCTAGCACAATTTCATCACTTAGAAGATGATGAAGAGGGTCTATGGACCATGGATTTCGATGGTGCAGTGGGCAATGATGGTGCTGGAATTGGTATTTTGGTACGCAGTCCTTTTTCCGCTCCAAACAAGGTACCGAGCAATGTACGAGTATGTTCTTACAAATTAGCATTCGATTGTTCGAACAATGAGGATGAGTATGAAGCTCTGATTGCTGGCCTAAAAATTCTCAGAAAGCTGAATGCTAAGAGAATTGCAGTCTATGGCGACTCCAAATTGGTGATTAAGCAGGTGAAGGGTGAATACCAAACGAAGCATCCCCGAATGCGGGCTTACCGAAATGTTGTTCTTGATATTTTGAAGTTGTTTTCATATTATACCTTGACTTGTATTCCTCACATTCAAAATGGAATTGCAGATGCACTTGCTAAGGCAGAAAGTAATTTGAAGATCCCAATGAATTCAAGTAATAAGTTCGAAATCCATGTGAAGCACTGTCCTACCGTCCCGGATAATCAAAGATGTTGGCAAGTTTTCCAAGATGATGATGAGATTAATGAATTTCTGCAAAACAAAGGTAAGTTCAAAAATACCTCAATTGATGTAGAATATGATGATGGTGAGGCTGATGTGTAATTCAATCAAATGGAAGTGTTGCAGCTGAAAGATAATGTTATTCCTAAAGGCTTGATACCTTTAGAAGAGCTCTTCGATCAGGATGATGTAGCTAAAAAACCAACTTTGCGGCCAATTGAAAAGGGAGTTGAAGATGTAAACATTGGCACAGCTAAGAATCCAAAGATGGTGAAGTTATACAAATCATTGCTGTGTAGTCAATTTAACGTCCTAAATTGCTAACATAAATTATCAACCAGGGCTAGTAAACTGATGAAGTGTGGTGCACTATATGTGCTTAAGTGACCTCTTCCTTATTTCTTTGTATGTGTTTTTCTTATTGTTTTTGGGAACAGAACATTCTAATCCATAGATATCCTAGCTTGAAAATGAACATGAAATGTAACTCAAGACATTACAACTTAATCTGATTCATTTAGTTCGAGATTTGTTGGAAGAGCTTGTGAAAAAGATTAATTTTAATGCAATGAGGATCTTCTATCAAACTTAAAAATGAAATGAAATGACAGAGCTGAACTAAATGTAATCTACCTCCGGAGTGCTCTAACTAAATTAACATGCAACTAGTCTATGGAATTCTACAGCCCATCTTGTTCATGATGAATGATATTTTGGAAGAGTTTGTAAAACAATCCTGGCTGTATTATCCAATGCAATTGAACATAAATGTAAAACTGAAAGAAAATACAATTAAAATCTAAGACACCACAGCTATTTCTTACTCATTGTTATGATATTTTGGAAGAGCTTTGTAAGAGTAAGAATGGCTATGCCACTTACTGTAAACAAGCAACTAAAACCTACAATACCACAGTTATGCCTTATTCATCATAATGATATTTTGAAAGATTTTATTAGAGTAAGTCTAACTGTGATAATTAACGAAAGAAATACAATTAAAATCTAAGACACCACAGCTATTTCTCACTCATTGTTATGATATTTTGGAAGAGCTTTGTAAGAGTAAGAATGGCTATGCCACTTAGTGTAAACAAGCAACTAAAACCTACAATACCACAATTATGCCTTATTCATCATAATGATATTTTGGAAGAGTTTATTAGAGTAAGTCTAACTGTGATAATTAACGAAGGGAATTGCAACTAAAAATACTAATTAACTCAACATAATACAACCAAATCTTTTTCATCTAATAATGATATGTTGGAAGAGCTTTTTAAGAAAAAAAATGGTTGTAAGATAATGAGGATCTTTTAGTTAAACAAATAATGCAAGACATGATTTAAAAGGTAACAACACATAATTAAAAGCTACTTATCTAGAAAACATGTAGACGCCTCCTTGGATAGCAGGGGCCCTCTGCTACCAATTTGGTGAAGTCCTTCAGCTCCTTAAAATTGTAATCAAAACAGCATCAAAGAACTGAATTTCTCTATTGAAAAACTCACAAATCTACATCCCATTCCATCTTGAACTTTGTTACAAAAGACTCTCTATTCCTTTCTCTCATTCTTCTAATTTTTCATTACTTTTTCATTACTCATGATAGGAAAAAGCTTCTCCTATTTATACAAAATATGAGGAGTTATCTCATTAATGGGAGTCCATGAATCTCTCCCTCCACCTCTAGAGTTACAATCAAAATAGGAAATGATAAGACACATGTCTTTCTAGAGTTTCAACACAACAAGGAAGTGAGACACATATCCTCTTAGAGTTTCAATACAACAAGGAAGTGAGACACCTATCCTCTTGATCCCATGATCTTCTCCAACCAAATTCGAATTTGTCCTTAGAGTGCCACATAAGGGTCTTCTAGAAGTCTCCTTTTGACCGACACATGTCACAAAACTCATAACATATATATAGATATATGAAACTATGTTAATTTTCTAGTTTCTAATCATAAATTCATTTTAAATATATAAAATAAATAACTTTGGAAAACAAGGATCCTAACCCATATATTTATGAAAAATGGTTACTTGATGTAGGGCTTTAGGTCAGATGGCTATGAAATAAGAGCTAAATGGTTATGACATAATGGAAATATGTATGAATATGGAAAACACTTTTGAGACTCAACATACCCCCCAACTGAAGTTGTTGCATGTCCTCATGCAACTATTGCAATGATTCATTTGTCCATGAGTTGATCTTTTATGAGTTTTGACTCATATAGATTCGTTCCAAACTTTGCTTCTTGATATTTTCTTTTTGGCAAAGTATAATACATTTGATTGCAACATTTTTTAATGGTTGGTTCTTGTGTGACAACCAATTTTTTTGAGCAATGGTTCTTGTGTAACAATGCTTTATTTTCTTTGTTGCATCAAAGTTCATGAAAACATTTAGAATCAATTACTTCATCAATGAATTGATCATTTACAAGGCATATAATCTTTTGGATCATGTTGCAACAATAGTTGGTTGGGAAGTATATGTGGGTGGAAATGAAATGAAAATGTGTGATAGTGTATGACATGTGGATATGAAATGGTGTCCCTTCCCCCCAACTAAAGATATGACAATGTGAAAAAGGGAGTAAGGAATTTTTCCAAAGTTACAATTTTAGCATTCTAATGAATTACATGACTAAAAATTAGAAAACAACATACCTTCACTTACCTTAAATGTGGATGAGTTGTGCATGTGTGGTGGCTGCAAAATTCTGATCATATTCTTCTTCAAGTGGCTGAACAAGAGGAGTCATGGATAAAGAGATAAGATGACTTTTATTGCTTCTACTAAAACTTGCTGAATCTGCTCCAAAATGCTGAAAATAATAGTCTTCATGTCTTCAAAACTCATTGGCACAATTCCTAATATGTGAAAAGATGTTCTGATGTCGAACATAGTAGGAAATTGTTGACTTAGTGGCCATTAATGGATGCCACTAGTCAACACGAGAACTCTCACCATTGATGACAATGAGAGTCAAGATGCCCAAACACATCTTGCTAGGTACGAATGGTTTTGCTGATGTCGAGTCACCTAGAAGATCTGACGAACAAGGGACATTGATGTATTCCCATTGTTTGTCAGCATGAGAACTTGCCATCAAGGCATGCAAGCCTCAAGGTTTTTTTACAAAGAACTTAAACTCAAAGGACTATGGACTCAATAATTTGCATTGAAGCAAGGCTTATTTGTGGAATGAAAATGACAAGAAATGGAAGATGAAAATGGAAGATGGCAATGGAGAGTAGAAATGGCAATGGGCAATAAGCATGTGAATGAGCCTCTTGCTTTTATTTGTGGGTTCTGAATAGACAAAAAGAAATGGAAAGTAGATGTGAATGTAAATGGAAAATATGAAGTGAAATGAGGTGAATGGTTTATTATGAGGTATGGATGTGATGGAGACAATAGTATCTGAAAAATTTTCAAGTGTTTGGATCTGATTTTGCATCAGCATATTTCCTCTTTGTTATTGATCATCCTCTTATGAAACAAATTGGTCTCTTAGAGAGACACCATTCTCTTGTAGTCATTTGTCCTTCCTCCTGGAACCTGCAAAAAAAACTAATAATTCTTCTACAATGGAATGTAAGATTATCAAAGGAGAGAGGTGATCAATCTCTCTAGTTATTATATTTACATACAAAACTAAGAATTTGTATTAATGAAACAAGTTCTCAAAGGAAAAATCAAAAGAATTTATACATGTTTTGGAATTAGTGTCTCAAGTTGAATGTTTCTTCTTTTCAACAATTTATTTCATTATTTTCCATTTCAAACTCTAATGATGGATTTCTCATTGTGTAGATCTTGTTGAGACCTTTCCAACGATACTTGAATCATCAAAATCTGATTTTGCATGAGAAAGTTAAGCTGATTTGAACAATGAGGTTTTTTCTGCTGCGGAATTGGAGAACAACTGCAGAATTGGACTTTAACTGCAGAATGTCGACGGTTTCTGTAGCCAAAAATCTTGAATAAAAATTTAGCCATTCATCTTTCATCATCAGTCCAAAATTAATCAATACCTTCAGAAAAAGTGAACAAATAATTTATTCATTTCATTGATTCAAAATTATTAGCCTTTTTTTTTTTTTTAAACAAAATTGAAAAAGAGAAACGTTTTTTTTTTTTTTAAATGCAAATTTTTTATTTTTATTTTTTTATTTTTTATTTTTTAATTTAATTTAATTTTTTTTTAAACAAACCCTATTTCCATTTATGCATTTTACAATGTAAAAACATTATGTTGCCTATTCCAGATGAAACAAAATTTTACACTCGATGTTCAACATTTCACTATGTACTTGGAAATCCAAATATTTCTTTAAAATAATCACTGTGTGGGCAACAATACTGTGATTCTTGTGAAGATTATCAATTTTCTCATGAATCCTGGCTTTGAAATTTAATAGAGAAGAATTATTTGCAAACTATGGATTTGGAAAAATTCTGAGTGAAATTGAACATGAATGGAATGTGCATCAAACAAAAATTAATTTTTCCACCTGAAACGTGCCGTGTTCAAACAGTGTATTTTTCAAAAACTGTTTTTCCTCACGCGGCAAGCAAAAATGGGCTTCAAAGAACCGAAAAATTCTCTCAAACCGCCATGAATTTCTTAAAACGATTTCTGGGTTACCTAATTGACCCCTTCCCGGAAAAACCCACGTCTCAGTTTTTCAAAATTCATTTCGGTTTGATCAGAAAACGTGTTTCAAAATCACATGTCAATAGGAGTTGCGTTTTTCTGGCAATGGAAAATGATCTCTGATTAATGAAATGAATTATTGATGGAACATGTTCAGCAATTTCCACATGCGTTGATCATTTAGGCGACCAAGGGCTGATAGCTGCCAATCCTCGAGTTGGCCTTTTCTGTGCCTGTACCAATGTCGCTCCACTTTTTGCACTAACTTTATCTCTGATCTCTGGAGCTTCCTCGAGGGCCGCACAGTTGGGCTGCAAGGAACTACAATCAGATGTGCTTGCACCATTCTGGAACAATTTCTCAACATTAGAAAGTTCTACAGGCTTAATCAATTGTGAATTGCTTTCTTGTTTCGAAGATTCCATTTTATTCTCTAAGTATACAACTGCAGGTCTCTCAGAAGAGCAACCTTCCATTGACAAAGAGTGTTGGGATTGCTCTTCCAGTGATTGACAAACCGGATTACCTTTACTTTCATTTATGATTACCTGACTTCCCTTTACAGATTCACATTTCTTATTGAAAAACAATGAATTAGAGGCTCGACCAACTACAGTAGAAGCCAGGCCAGCCTTCTTCAATAAAGGTGTTCCAATGACACAAGTATTAGCAGCTAAACTTAAGGGTTCTATGAACTTTGCTTGTTTCTTTTCAATGAGACTCCCTATTAGTTCACTAGAAATTTTCTCGATTATCAGATTTGATAGAAACTGAATTTATTCCCTCATTCAAAGCCTCTCTTGCGCGCTGAGCTTTTATACTACTAGAAAGTGCACCTTCTGCCGTTTGTTTGGTTGACATCTCTGTATCCATTATTAGTCACTGAACTTAGAGTATGGTTTCAGGAATTAGATTCACTTCATAAAGAAATTCAAGTTTCAGATTTTGAAGGACTGTGTTGGATCTTGGCCTCTTTGGTTTCGTTTTACCCAAATACCATGGCCATTATCGTTGGCTGTTTCGTTTTGTCATGGGCCATGTTATGGCATTTGTTGTTTTTTTTTTTTTTTTGTTAATAAAATTACACATGTTATATTTTCAAAAATTAAAAATATACATATGTATTTTACTAAACAAAACAACTTATTCAATTTTTTTTTTTTAAATGATTTGCTATTAAAATTATATATATATTTTCAAAAATTTAAAAATATACATATATATTTTAGTAAACAAAACAATTAAATTTATTTATTTATTTATTTTTCATTTTTTATAATTGATTTGTTTAATAAAATTATGTATGTTATATTTTCAAAAATTTAAAAATACACATATATATTTCATTAAACAAAACAATGTATTGGAAATTTTTTTTTTTTTTTTTAATCAAATGAAATGATGAATTTATTTTTTATTTTTTATTTTTTATTGAATCAATTGAAATGATGAAGTTTATTTTGTCTCCCTTTTATTTATTTATTTATTTATTTACATAACAATTCTTTTTATGATCCTCCAGATCACACAAAGTGCGGGAGGAGAGCATACTCAAGAATTATTAATAATTTTTTTTAGATGTAAGAAATAAGGTCTCCTAATTACACTTCCTCGGCAACGACGCCAAAATGTGTAGTCAATTTAGCGTCCTAAATTGCTAACATAAATTATCAACCAGGGCTAGTAAACTGATGAAGTGTGGTGCACTATATGTGCTTAAGTGACCTCTTCCTTACTTCGTTGTATGTGTTTTTTTTATTGTTTTTGGGAACAGAACATTCTAATCCATAGATATCCTAGCTTGCAAATAAACATGAAATGTAACTCAAGACATTACAAATTAATCTGATTCATTTAGTTCGAGATTTGTTGGAAGAGCTTCTGAAAAAGATTAATTTTAATGCAATGAGGATCTTATATCAAACTTAAAAATGAAATGAAATGACAGAGGTGAACTGAATGTAATCTACCTCCGGAGTGCTCTAACTAAATTAACATGCAACTAGTCTATGGAATTCTACAGCCCATCTTGTTCATGATGAATGATATTTTGGAAGAGTTTGTCAAAACAATCCTGTTGTATTATCAATACAATTGAACATAAACGTAAGGTGAAAGCAAATACAATTAAAATCTAAGACACCCATGACTATTTCTTACTCAGTGATATTTTGGAAGAGCTTTGTAAGAGTAAGAATAGTAATACCCTTAGTGTAAACAAGAAACTAAAACATACAATACCACAGTTATGCCTTATTCATCATAATGATATTTTGGAAGAGTTTATTAGAGTAAGTCTAACTGTGATAATTAACGAAAGAAATAAAATTAAAATCTAAGACACCACAGCTATTTCTCACTCATTGTTATGATATTTTGGAAGAGCTTTGTAAGAGTAAGAATGGCTATGCCACTTAGTGTAAACAAGCAAATAAAACCTACAATACCACAGTTATGCCTTATTCATCATAATGATATTTTGGAAGAGTTTATTAGAGTAAGTCTAACTATGATAATTAACGAAAGGAATTGCAACTAAAATGCTAATTAACTCAACATAATACAACCAAATCTTTTTCATCTAATAATGATATGTTGGAAGATCTTTTTAAGAAAAAGAATGGTTGTAAGATAATGATGATCTTTTAGTTAAACAAATAATGCAAGACATGATTTAAAAGCTAACAACACATAATTAAAAGCTACTTATCTAGAAAACATGTAGACGCCTCCTTGGATAGCAGGGGCCCTCTGCTACTAATTTGGTGAAGTCCTTCAGCTCCTTAAAGTTGTAATCAAAACAGCATCAAAGAACTGAATTTCTCTATTGAAAAACTCACAAATCTACATCCCATTCCATCTTGAACTTTGTTACAAAAGACTCTCTATTCCTTCTCTCCCTTCTCTAATTTTCATTACTTTTTCATTACTCATGATGGGAGCTTCTCCTATTTATACAAAATATGAGGAGTT
Organism: Pinus albicaulis; assembly: GCA_034641835.2. NCBI lineage: Eukaryota > Viridiplantae > Streptophyta > Pinopsida > Pinales > Pinaceae > Pinus > Pinus albicaulis. The sequence goes on from CM076577.1 coordinate 761,630,312, forward strand.
ATCTCATTAGTGGGGTCCATGAATCTCTCCCTCCACCTCTAGGATAGAAATAAAAATAGGAAATGATAAGACATGTCTTTCTAGGTTTCAACACAACAAGGAAATGAGACACATATCCTCTTAGAGTTTCAATACAACGATGAGACACCTATCATAGTCCCATGATCTTCTCCAGCAAATTCGAATTTGTCCTTAAGAGGTGCCACATAGGGTCTTCTAGAAGTCTCCTTACATTTCACATGTCTAAAACTCATAACACATATATAGATCTATGAAACTATGTTAATTTTCTAGTTTCTAATCATAAATTCACTTTAAATACATAAAATAAATAACTTTGGAAAACAAGGATCCTAACCCATATATTTATGAAAAATGGTTACTTGATGTAAGACTTTAGGTCAGATGGCTATGAAATAAGAGCTAAATGGTTATGACATAATGGAAATATGTATGAATATGGAAAACACTTTTGAGACTCAACAATTGCCACCAGAGGTAAAAGCAAAATATGTGAGTTTGTTGTCTTATTTTGCTGATGCTTTTGCCTGGGACTATTCAGATTCAAAGACGTATGATACGAATATAATTCAGCACACTATTCCAATCAAGCCTAATCAGAAGCCTTTCAGATAGAAGCTAAGAAGAATTAACCCGAAGTTGCTGCCATCAATTGAGAAGGAGGTAAACAGGTTGTACAAAGTAGGAATCATTGTTCCCATCAGATTTTCTAATTGGATTTCCAATTTGGTGCCAGTGCGGAAAAAGACAGGTGAGATTCGGTTGTGCATTGATTTCTGAAATCTGAACAAGGTGTCATTGAAGGACAATTATCCATTGCCCAAAATGGATCATATACTTCAGCGAGTAGTTGGAGCATCTCGTATGTCACTACTCGATGGTTATTCTGGGTATAACCAAATTTTGGTTCATGAGGATGATAGGGACAAAACAGCGTTCACCACTCCGTGGGGAACTTTCCATTACGCCAAAATGCCTTTTGGTTTAAAGAATGCTAGTGCGACATTTCAGCGGGCGATGGACATGGCTTTTGCGAATGAGAAGGATGTTTTTCTTGTTATATACCTTAATGATTTGACGGTCTTTTCCAATTCTGATGAAGAGCATATGTATCACTTGAAAGTTGTTTTTCAAAAGTGCAGAAAATATGGTGTGTCACTTAATCCGAAGAAGAGCTTGTTTTCCATGGATGAGGGCAAAATACTTGGTCACATTATTTCAAAAGATGGCATTCGTATTGATCCAACACGTGTAGAAGCAATTCAGCAAATTGACCCTCCCCAGAACAAGAAGGAGATTCAGTCTTTTAATGGTAAGATAAACTTTTTACGCCGCTTTGTGCCTAATCTTGCTGAACATCTAAAAGAGATTACAAACATGCTTAAAAAAGACAGCGCAGTGAAGTGGACTGAAGAGGATGTAAAGTCCTTTAATTTAATGAAGTTGGCACTGTCTTCAGCTCCAGTTTTAATCAGCCCGAATTACACCCAAGATTTTATTTTGTTTTCATTTGCTTTGGAGCATACCATGGCAGCTGTGTTAATGCAGAAAAGAGATAAGAATGAGAAGCCAATAAATTTTTTCAGTCGAACTATAAGAGATGCAGCCTTGAAATATAACATCATTAAGAAGCAAGCTCTGGCACTGGTAAAAAAATTAAAGGATTTCCAGGTATACATTCTGCATTCTCATATTTTGGCTTATGTTCCTAACGCTGCTGTGAAAGATGTTTTAGTACAAACTGATCTGGAAGGAAGACGAGGCAAGTGGATTGCAGCTTTGCTGGAGTATGATGTGGAGATAAGGCCCACGAAGCTTATCAAAGGATAGGGGCTAGCGAAACTTATGGCTGAATCGAATTTGCATGCACTAGACATAAATCTGATTGCTGCTATGTCTGATGAGGATGAGGAGAATTCGCCACTTCAGTATCAGAATTTTTTGTTGCTTCTCCGTGGTATTAAGATATTGTGTATGTTCTTCAAAATTTGTCACCACCGCCCGGCATGACTAAAAATAAAGGTAGAACTCTAAAATTTAAGGCTGCAAAATATTGTATTTTGAATTCTGCACTTTATTGGAAAGATCGTGGTGGTGTTTTGTTGAATTGTTTGGTGGAAGAAGAAGCAAAGTGGGTTATGGAGGATTTCCATAAAGGAGATTGTGGCAGTCACTTGTTTTGGAAAACAACAGCCAATAAGATTTTGAGAGCGGGATACTATTGGCCGACATTGTTTGCTGATGTGTATAAGACTGTCAAAAGCTGCCATGAGTGTCAGATTTTTGAAGGAAGACAGAAATTACAGCCTTTGCCACTTAAGCCTATTGAGGTAAGTGCCCCTTTTCAGCAGTGGGGTTTGGATTTCATTGGGGAGATCCATCCTCCTTCTTTAGGACAACATAGGTGGATCCTCACAGCGACAGATTATTTCATGAAATGGATTGAAGCAGTTCCCACTAGGCAAGCTACGGATGCGGTAATCATTTTTTTCCTTGAGAATAACATTTTGTCTCGCTTTGGTTGCCCGAATAAGATAATTACTGATAACATAGCAGCTTTCAAATCAAGAAATATGATTGAGTTTTGTGACAAGTATAAAATCACTTTGGGACATTCAACAACCTATCATCCGCAAGGCAACGGATTGGCGGAATCTTCCAACAAATATTTGGTTAACATCATTAAAAAGTTGTTGGAAATCAATAAGAAAGATTGGCATAAAAAGTTAGTAAATGCACTTTGGGCGGACCGAGTAAGTCAGAAAAAATCCATTGGTATGTCTCCCTTTGAGTTGGTATATGGAGTAGACACGGTGTTTCCTACCTCCCTTGCTGTTCCGATGGTCAAGCTTCTTCAGGAAGCTGGCAGTGAAGAAAGCCATATGCAGAGAAGAATAAATCAGATGATTCATTTGCAGCAAACGAGAGATGAAGTTTTTTAGAACACATTCAAATTGCAGGAGAGAATCAAGAAAATCTATGACAGGAAAGCAAAGGCGGACAAATTCCAACTGGAAGAGGTGGTGCTGAAATGGGATGCCAGAAATGAGGATAAAGGTAAGCACGGTAAGTTTGAAAATCTCTGGAAAGGACCCTTTAAAATTGCTACATATCGAGGTCAGAACGCCTTTCTTCTAAAGGAGATGAACGGGGAAGATTGTCCAGGAGGGCCGGTCAATGGTCGGCTGCTCAAGCGGTACCATTTCTAAGATGTTTTCTGCTGATCACATTGTCATTGTACATACCATTTATTTCAGTTTCATCGCAAGTGTGCAATGTGGTCTTTTCTTCAGTTTGGGGCCCGAAGTGAAGGCTATAATTTTGAAGAAATATTTCAGTTTTGATTTGAGTCTGTCGAGTCGGTTTGGTTCAATCATTTCAGTTTTAGAGTTGAGTCAGTTTGAAGTTAGATTTTCAGTCAATAAATCAGTCACCAGTTTTGTGTTGCTTTGTCAAAATAATGGACTCCATAGCCCAATGGACGAAGGCACTGTCTATCTCTCCCAGAGATCTGTAGTTCTTGGCACCTCCAAGGAGCTACCATCCCCATTGGAGCCAATGTTAGAGTCGGTCTGGTTATACCACCATCAGAGATCAAAAACTCTTAGTTGCATTTCATTTTAGGTGTCTCGTTCATCCAATCAGTTGCATTCCATTAGAAGCATAGATTGTCTGACGGAAGGGTCTTGTCTCTCATTTTCCCTCATGTCATGTATCTGTTGGTTTGTGTCTGATCATTAAAGTTCATCAAAATTCATCAAAGTCAATTTTACAGTCATTCATAGTCATGGATGGTCTTTTGGTCAGCAAAGAGTCTTTTCAGTCATTAGGTCTAGGGTTTCATCTTCAAAATTGTCAAATAATGCCAGCAGACACATGAGGATGTTTCTAACAAGTTTTCATTCCAAAATTTTCATCATCAATAATGCTGAGAATGATTCTTCTTCAAAACTCTGTTTTGAAGAAGAAATCGTCAAATTTATCTTTTTTGTAATAAATGTAATTTCATCCTTTGTAATTTTTAAAGTTTTCAGTCATGAAGTATTTCAGGCGCAGCCCTGGTCATCCTTTGGTGAAATCCAATGCCGTCATCCCTGCAAAAAATAGCCAAGGAGCCATCATTTTAGCCAAAAATCAAAGTGGAAACAAGAATCAGAGTTTACATTAAAAATGTGAAAAGTGCCAATTTTAAAACATTAAAAAAGTGGGTCTTTGCAAAGCAAAAATCAAATCCATGACTTTACAAAGATATTTCCATGTTTATTAAATCATTTCCATTCAATAAGCATCAGAGAAATCGAGCTCAGTTGTGAGAAAAACAAAATTGTGAGTTTGAAGGCCGACTGTGTGTTGGAGTGCTGCGCGACACATCGGGAGGAAGGCGTGGCGCACATAGACTGCGCGGCGCATTGGGCCAATTTTCACTGTGTAAAATTGCACTGTCGCGGCGCATCCAGGAGGCGCGGCGCACTGGGTTTGTGCGCGGCGCACAGAGCCTCCAAAGCAGATTCACGCCATTTCTTCATCAAATTTCCGAAACGACTCAAATTTTTTGCTCCAAGTAAGTTCACGGGATTATGAAATTGCCATTATCAGTGTTTAGTGTTGTTTGGAGGGAGAAATTGAAGAGTTTTATTGGTGAAAATATAAACCCTATATGCATATCAGAATCTACTCCTTAGGGTTTCAAATGGTGTTTTAAAAATTCATTTTCATGCTGAATACTCACTGTCATACTATCATTTCTCAACTGTGATTCCTTTCCCCTCACTGTCACATCATTATACAGTCCCTTTCCTATTCCCTTATATTCTAAAAACACTCATATCACTTATTTTCATTTTCCCATTTTCCCTATTTCCTAAACCCTACTATTCCCCATAACCATTACTCTCCCATATCATTTTCAAATATTCCTAGATTCCAAAACCCCACATCCCTCAACACAGTCAAGTGACTGTTAACACATTTCAAATCTCACTTGACAAACTCCACAATCCACTTTTCCCATTGTCCCATATTCCTCACAGTTCCTTGTTGCTCTTTGGCATATTTGGCATTGAAAACAAAACACTAAGTTCACATTTTCAAACCAATCAAACATACACTTTTCATACACATTGCAGCATCATGACAGACACAGATTCATCATATGAGCAAGACAGTGACTCTACCACTGAGCTTAATGTACCAAGGAGGCCTCGAAAAGGGGGCAGACACATCAGAGAAGAGCCCACTTCATTGACTCAATTGCAGGCCTGCCCACTTGCAATGGCTTGTTTTCAACAACAGTACTACTTTCAGTATTGTGAGATGATTTCTCAAACTCAACATCATTAGGAGTTGGTTCGCTTGTTTGTGTTACATTTGCGAGATGGTCAAGTTACCCTCGTTGGTGTAAATTTCACCTTGACACCAGAAATCATTTCGCAGGCAACAGGAATACCGAATGTAGGTGAGCAATGGAACAAGAGACAGCAGCTAGACAAAGTGTATTATGAGCCATACATCCGGCCTGGCTATATGAGGCAGCTCAACAGGGTGTTACCTTTCAGATTCTTGAAGGAGTCCTATGCGCCATTGATGAAACTCATCATCAGGTACTTCAGCTGTGAGGGCCAGTTCTCACGCCTTTATGCTTACCATATCCAATTATTGATGCATTTCACAGGATTGAGGATGATGAGCATTCCATATTTCATGTGTCGAAACATAGAGTGGATGACTACTCTGGTGCAAAAGAAGACTCCCGAGCGGCAAGATAACAACATTTATCATTATGCGCTCGTCAAGATCATTGTGGTACATCAGCTTGGATTGCAGGGCATTGCATGGGAGGAGTTCATTTCTCGTGACTTATTTATAGCCCCTCAGCCTCCTCCAGAGATTGTTCATGATGTGGGTGAGCCTTCACATCAGTTTGAGGGTCCTGAGACAGAGCCTATTAGTGTTCCAGAACCTTATTTGCAGCAGCACGACGAGTACTATCTCCACCCGGGGTGGAAGGGGTCTCGTTACCTTCATCAGAAGCGCGAGTACTATCTCCACTTGGGGTGGAAGGGGTCTCACCTTTGAAATTAGCACAGGTACAGGACAGAGGCAAGAGGCCTATAAAGGATGAAGGCCCTTCAGGAGGCCAAGACACTGATTTTATACTCATTGATGTTGATTTGAGCTCTCCCAGCTCAAAGCTGAAAGAAACCATCCAGGAGCAAAAAGCTGAGATCGACACATTGACCGAGAAATTGCAGAGAGCTCAGTGGGTTATAAATTACTTGGAGCAGCGGAATAAACAATTGGAGGATCAGCAGACACTCATGGAGTTGCAGAAAATCCGCGAAGACCGGGAATTGGCCCGGAAAAGACGAGGTGACATGACACCCTTTGAGCGGGAGATTTGGCTTACGAGAGTCAACATTCATCTTGAGAAACTATTGGAAAAGGCAAACAAGGACAAGGACATGCTCAGACATATGAAGAACCGCTATTGGGCCCGCACACATGTTTGCAAAGCGAGGATCAAGATCCTGAAGGCGAGGCTAAGGAGGGCACTAAAACGCCGGAAAAGGCCTGATCCACTTCAAATCTTGGCTGAAGCTTCTTTGGCTGAGCATGATACTTGATGAGGGACCTTTACTCCAAATTTCAGCAAATTTGGAGAAAATTTTGTCATTTTTTAATTTTTGGTCACAAAACAGATTTTCCTGCCTAACGCGTAGCGCCACCTTGCGCGCGCTTATGATTGGGAGGCCTTCTGGAAGAAAAATTGATATTTCTAGTTTTTTTATGAAAAATTGTGCATGCTCAGGAATTTCCTAAGGATTTCATCAAGTTCTGGGTGGCCTAAAGGGTCAAAAACACCTTGAAAATGGCTTTTCTGCCACTTTTTGCACACACAGGAACTAGTCTTGGGAGATTGAACTTTTGGAGGGGCAAATGGACACCAAATCCAGAAATTCCACTTGGGTTGGAAATTAGACAAGCCGGGATTTCCAACGAGTTATCATGAGCTCAATTTGGACTTCAGGAAGTGCCTCAAAATCAGCTCCAAAAATGTGCTACGCATAGAGATTTTGGGCGCAGCGCGTAGAGAATTTTGGCCTATTTTTCACTCTTCAGCTCAGAATTTCGCCCAGTTTTGAATAGTTTCACTTTTTCATGTAAATATTGATCTACCTTGATGTAATTTCATGACCATGATGTAAATTTGGCACATTTTTACTTGTTCTAGAGGATTCATTCACTAAAAAATGAAAATTAAATGAATGAATCAGTTTCCTACCATATAGAGGCAAGTTGTTTGATTGCCTAGATTTCAGTTCCTAGTTTAGAATTGGTTGAAACAGCTCCTAGAAGGATGATCTTGACCCCTAGAGGCATGGGGAGGTGTTAGGCTGGTCTATATTATGTATTTTCTGAGTCATTTTTCAGGGTTGGACTCTTGGGAATAGGTTGGCACCTCATTGTATATTCATTTCAGCATTTTTGGCAAAGGAAAGACCAGGGTTTTGCAGCACTTGTTGGGATCCTTGTGGCTCTGAGTTTTGATGGTGTTTTTATCCATGTAATTTTAAGTTTAATTAATGTTTTATGTATGCCATTTCCATTCTCTTTGCTTCTAAAATTAAACAAATGAGTAACTAAGGTAGAATTCATTAGTTTGCTGGTGCTCTGCCTTAAACTTTTGTTTAGTTTTATATGTTTTCACCTGTTTGAAGAGGACCCTTGCAACCTCTTGCCCTCTTCAGCTCCTCAGCAGTGTTTTATATCCATTCATTGAATCTAAGACATCAAAGCCATTGCCTTACTTGCCCCAACTTGAACTTTGCAAGAATTTGGCCTCATCCCCAAGCCCAAAATTGTCTTTCCCTTTTTTCCAACAAAACCCCAAAAAATCAAAACAAACCCTCCTATTCATATACCTAGCCTAAAATTAGTTGTTGTTTCAGTCATCTCAAGCCCCATTGAATCACTTTTCGCTGAGATTGACCCGGAGAGAGCCCTCTCCTGTTCTGGTAGGGCTAGCTACTAGACTGAGCGTGGTATGATGTTACCCTGAACTCTGCCTTCCTTCAGCCTGAGGTAGATTTAGGCAATAAAACCTGGAAAAGACCACGACCCACATGGAAAAAAGTTGTAGCTTCCCCGTTGATGAGGATGCTAAACGAGGCATTGGTAATACAACCGATAATCCATTTAATGAAAGGGTGGGGGAAGCCTATGTGGGCGAGAATCAGTTGGAGGTAGGTCTAGCAGGAGCAATCAAAAACTTTGGCCATATCAATCTTGAGTATGGTACATTTGAGGCTGTTGAGCTTGATAAAGTGTAGGGATTCTTGTGCAGTGCCAATGGCCTCATGGATTTGTCTATTATGTAGGAAAGAAAATTTCTCCTTAGATATGTTCCTGGATAATATAGGCTTAATACGATTAGCAATGATATTAGCAATAATTTTGTAGAGGAAGTTACACAAGGAGATAGGTCGATAGCCATTGAAGGTGAGGGGCTTGTCCACCTTGGGAATGAGGGCAAGGAAGGTGGAATTTAAGACATCATACATTCTACCAGATACTCTACAATCCTCAATGGCCAAGAGAAGGTCCTTCCCAATAAGTTCAAAGAAGGAAATATAGAATTAAATAGGCCATCCATATGGTTCAGGACCCTTGTATTTTTTGAACCACTTTAGGACAACTTCAATCTCACCAAGGGTAACTACAACATTGATGGAATCAATTTATTCATCTTCCACGTACCTGGGAATATTCCTTGCAATGTTGAGCACCTCTGTAATGTTAGCCGCCCTTGGATCTTTGTAAATGTGGGAGAAATGTCTTATTCTCATATCTGAAAGTTGTTGGTGAGTTTTTGCCACCCAACCATGCTGATCATTCAATTCCCAGATGATATTAATACTCTTTTTTCCTTTGGCACATTGCTGAAATAATTTGGTGTTATTGTCGCCTGCCTCAATTCAGATGGCCTTGATCTTGAGTCTCCATACTTCCTCTTTAAGTCTTGATAGATTAATTATTTTCATTTCCAGGAGTGTAAGTTTCTCCTTATTCTCCAAGGAGGTGTGACCCAGGCCATCATCATCAAGCATAAGGGTAATATCCTTTTCAACCCTACTCAAATCTTCCTCATCTCTGATCCTTTTCTCCTTTTCCCACTTGATAGTCTTCTCCTTAATGTTGGACAAATTATTGGCTATGAATTTTGCGGGCAGAGTATTATGCTCTTGGTGACAATGATTCTAGTTCTCCAAGGCAATCTATCAGAAGTCAAGTTCCTCGATCCAAGAGGAGTTGAACTTGAATGGGGAGTGAGGTTTTTTGTTCTCGTCATTAATCTCAAGATATATGGGAGAGTGGTCCGACAGACCACCTGAGCCCACCCAATGCCTCGCCCTATCCATCCAGACCGAAAACTTTGTAGAAATAAAAAATTGATCTAGCCTATGAGCTAGGGCAGCTTCACCAATCCTTCTTTGCGCTAAGTGGGCAATTTTTTAGCCATCTCTAGGTCAATAGAATTGGAATTTTCTAGAAGTTGCTCAAAGTAACAAGACAGGGGATTAGGCATGGCTTGAGGAACCCAAGATTCTGCATGTCCCATGGAGAAATTTAGGTCACCTCCCACAATGATATGATCTTCCTTCATGATTGAGGAGTGCAAAAACTTGTCCTAGAAAGCAGGTATGTTATGGCAAGGACCATAGATTTTGAGAATTCTGAAAGGGGTGCCAAGGTCAGAGGTAGTGATGTCTGCCCCAAGAATCCCATCCATTCCCCACACATTGTGAACTTGTATGGTCTGATTATTAAAGCCAATGACGCTTCCCCCGGATCATCCTCGCACATCTAAGGTCTGAAAGGTCTAGGCCGGATAGATATCCGAGAGAAACTTATGAATTATCTCACCCAGACCCAATGTTTCATGCAACATAATAATTTCCACCTTTTCTAACTCTAATCGGCGACGAAAATCCAGTTTCTTATCTCGGCTGGCTAACCTTCTACAATTAAAAGAGAGACAGATCATTAGTCACCCTTAACAGGGGTTTTCTTTTCTCTAAGAACCTGGTCGATGGAGATTTGTTTCCCTGAGGCCACTTCAATCCTCGCCTGTTGGATGGATTTGGAAAGTGAGGATGGCCTCCCTCTAGTAGTTTTAAGGGCTTTCTAGGCGGGGTCATCACCTAACCCATATGAATTACAGGTTATGGCTTTGGCAGAAGATCGAAGATTGTATTGACAGGAGGAGCTGGAGCTAGAGAGGTCGGAACACGCTACATTTCCCAGGCTATCAGTGGGAATGGATGTGGATGGTATGGAGGGCTGGGGAGGGGAGGGCAGATGCAACAAGACAACATAATGGGGCCAACTTATTCTTCATAATAATAGGGCAAGAAATAAGATAAGTAGAATATGTAGTATACAAATGCAAAATATTAAAAAGTAAAGGTGAGGAGGTAGAGGTCACAGTACTCGTGATGGGACCGAGATCCTCCTCTTGTTGGTGTGAAACCTCTAGAGAAGCCGCTTGCGGAGATATTTGGGGCGCGGGAAATGGAGAGGGCTGACGAGGGTCATGCTGCTGTCGCACTTCCGAGCTTTGCTTGTGTCGATGCGTGAGAATGTCGAAACACTCTGGTCCCCACATGAAAAAGCGTTTTTGGCTAAGTTGCATTAGCCACCACAATGAGAGGGAAGTCCTAGTACAAATGCCCCACCTCATGACACCTCCTGCACCTAAAGAAGACCCATTCATAGTCTAAAATTTTGCATCTGTAGATGTTCCTGTATTTCAGGATGTAACTTTCGACCAACCCTTCTCGTATATCTAGGTGCACCAAGATCCTCGCCATCGATATATTGCCCGTTTCCATATATGATATGTCGTGGTCTAAATAGATGCCCAAATCCTGACTGATGCATTTGAGGACATCTTTCATCCAGAATTGCAATGGTAGGCCTGGAAGCCGAACTCATATAGGACTAGCACCCATCTTCTCCTTGTTAGGGGGGTCCAACGCTTAAGGTGAACTGACGTCATTTCAATATGTTGATATTTCGTTAAAACCCAACTAACCATATCAGGATGTGGAAAAATAAGAGAAAACCAACCTCTGTTCATGGCAAGGGAAACAAAAAGTTGTTCAAGTATGTTGCCCCAAATTTCGGAAGTCCATTTCTTGAGCCTTGCCGAGGTGTAGTTCCGCCCCCGAACCTTGTCAACCAAGATAGTTTGTTTAGTTTCCTTAGCTTGTTGCACGCTAAACCCCTCGCCGAATACCAACTCCTTGGTTTTTTCATGACTCTTCGTGCACTACGCCTTCTTATTTCTGGTCTTGTGTGACAAAATATATCTTAGGGGTCCTTATTCTTTAGGTAGAGTATCCTCCGAGTCCAAAGAGGCTTTTTCTTCAGGCTATTTTTTCGGAATGGGCAAACCTTCAAAACTACCTGATGCGATGACAATGGTCGGGCAACCAAGGAATTCATCGTGGGCTAGCAGCTCGTCAGCCGACCCTATACCAAGATTTTCGAACCTAAAAGCCCCTTTACATGCTCCTACCAGACCACCAGTACTTTCCACGTGAACTAAACCCTCTTCCGGGTTGAAAGGCGCCTGCTGATGGTTCCATAGGTGCAATGTAAATAGGGATGGTATAGAAAAAACATGGGAAGTCAAAATGTTAGGGCTAAGACCCGGAAAATGTTCAGATAATCTCGAGTTAACAACCCTAAACTCTGTTAAACCAGTAGCTGATGCATCAATCTCCATGTTTGTATGCCGGGCCTCCAACTGTTCGATACCCTCCAGCAAAACACCCACATGAGCCCCAACTAGTTGCTGAGGTGGGTAGTTTTACCATATTTGGTCAGGCGCCAAAGAGTGAGAAGAATAATCCAACTGTTCCTCCTCCATAACGGAGTTTCTCACAACATCGTTCAGTTCCATGGAGAAACTGCCAAGAATCGTAGCCTTCCACCCTTCACGGACATTCCAAAACGCGATGACTGTAGCCCTTAAATGTTGATTTCTAATCCTATTTGATATATTTTTATTTATTTACCATGCCTCTTTATACCTCTTTTATATTTATTTATTTACCATACCTCTTTTATAAATATGGTATTTGGCCGATGGTATTAATAATAATTTGTCTCATGGTATTTGGCCCATAGGCTTCACCTAAATAAAATCTCTTTTTTGAGTTTTTGTAAATATAAAGAGATTTATGGAGTAAATATAAAAACATATTTTATTTATTGACCACGCCTCTAGTTTATTTATATTTATATTTATTTACCATACCTCTGGAGTAAGTATAAAAAGAGGTTTTATTTATTTATCATACCTTTGGTTTATTTATAGTTTAACCTTTAACATGTATGGTGGTAGATTAAAAACATGTAAACACAAACGTAAACATTTAACATGTACTGTGGTGGATTCAAAACGTAAACTTAAACTTAATAAAAATGTAATGTTATGGGGTATATCTCACGTAAAAATGTAAACATATTTAACATGTATACGTAAACATGAAATATTTAACATTTAACTTAACATTTACTAAAAATGTAATCTGTACTAATGTCGACTTTAATGAAAAAACACATCTTTCTCTATCTATATAAATAACACCAAAAACAAAGTGTGGAATTCTTTTTGTAAGAAAGAATTTAGGCATAGTGCTAAGTGTGAAATAATATTTTTGAAAGAGAGATTTTTGCATGAGTGCGAACTGTTATTGATTTCTAAGTTTGATTTTGATTGCTCTTATTACTGCGTTTTTTTTTTTTTTTTTTCGGGTAAAGGCAAGTGAGATGTCGATATCGCAACTCTGTAGAGGTGAGACAAAAAGTTGGGTTTTTGGGCAGGTTTCATCTTCTGAGTAATATTTAAAGTTTACCAGCGGAGAAGAAGGTTCAATGCTCAGATTATTGGTGATGGAAACAATGTATGGGTGAAGATGAATGCAAAATTGAACTATTGGTTACTAGTGGCTCAGGTGGCAATCGACACTGTTTCCTAGTTTAGGTTTTAAGTATCAGTATTGGTGGTGGTTTTTTTTCTTTTGTTTCCAATCAATGTTTCCATCAACGAACATTTCACAGTCCGGCGATTAGGATAACTCATTATGAACTTCTCGGAGGATATTGAGATTTATATGACAATCATTCTCTTTATCATTGCCATTTGCATTCTTTTTTCCATTTATAAACAACACAAGTAAGATGATTAGTCAATAGGAGTCTTCATCTTTTGAATCATCTATAGATTCAAATGACTATGGAACTGGATGGTCGGACCGATGGTATGCATTGTGGTGTAAGTGGATAGACTCCCTTATCATATCTCAACCTTGTAAGAGCTTTGGTGTCCGATTATGTGAAAGGTGGTGGGCATTTCCAGGGTGCTATTGCTGCTGTTGTTGCCACCTTTAGGGATTAAGTGGTATTCTGGTCTGGTTTTTTCGGTGATTTTCTCCGGTCGGTTTTGTGACCTCCCATTTCAGGCCATTTTCAAATTATTCTAGGGTGACTGACATGTGAATTGTCCTATCCTTCCCGAATTTTAATTCCGTGGGCATCTATTAATGGATGATAAGTTTTGACTGGTAGGTTGGTATGTGGAGTACCGTAGATATTCGTTTGTGGATTGGGGTTTGTATATATTTTATGTGATATATTGATGTCATGACAGTCATTGTTTTTCTCTTGTCAGTAATTGTTCTTCCCAAGTCTTTCGAGGCTTTTTATTCTGTGACCCTTTTTTTAAAAAAGTTGCCAGTAACGGCTGCTATTTATGGAAGGTCAGGTTATTGGGATCGGGTTTTGATCTGGTGAACAAACTTTCCTCTTTAGGTCCATATTTTTTTCATTAATTTATGTCCTGATATGGACTGGCGCTAGCTGTTTTCTGAATTGGTGGCACTCTGTGCTGATAGGATTGTCATTTTGTTTTGGGGTTATTCTAAGGAATTTTTGGGCTGATATTATCCGGGTCTTTAATGATTCTGATGGACTATGTACCATCTTGCCTGGCTCTGTGGTTCTTCCATTGATCTCTTACATGGAAAATCCATGGAATGATATGTTTCCCCTGACTGCATCAGTTTAATATCTTATCATTTTTAATTACAATGACGGCTTGGAAAACAGGTGTACTACAACTGGGGTTGTACTTCTGCAATGAAGGCCTTATCCATCGGAAGCCAGTCCAATCTGCTAGATAACGTTTCATTTTTACCTTGTAAAAAGAATGCCCAGGATGCCAGTTCTTGTGATCTAGAGATTGATGAATTGATAATTAGCAATGCCATTGCCAACAATCCGGTGGACAACTTAAATTCTAACGGATGCTCTAAAAAGATCAATCGCAGAAGACGTCGTAAGGTTAAAAAAAAATATTTCAAACACAAAATGGAGATTAAGGAGGTTTTCCTGGATTATGATGATTTTTATGGAAGGGTGGCCAGTTTACAAAAACGTGCGGTAATTGGTCGCTGGATTTTCCCGGACAATAGCGACTTCGATACCGCGGCTTGGATCAAGCAACATTGGAATCCCATAATTGGGTATACTCCAAAGGTAAGCTTGCTTATCAATGGATGGTTTTCATTTCATTTTATGGACCGGAGTGATGTTTTCAAGATCACCAGCAGGACATGGGTTAGAGGGTGAAGTTATTTACAACTGGTGCCATGGTATTTAGGTTTTAACCCGGTAATGGAGGCACAGCGCAGCAGAATTATATGGGTAAAGCTACTCGGACTCCCACTTGAATTTTTGACTCTGAAAGCTCTGAGGGATATTGGTGATTCCATTGGCAGTACGAAATACATCGACCCTAGAATTTTAGGAACTGGTGATAAGAGAATCGCATGGTTATTGGTAGAGGTGGATTTTGTGGGGGGTCTGCCGGGCGACGTTGATTTATTATGGGGCAACAGATGGCACAGAGAACGCATTGACTTTTTGGGTGTCCCTTTCAAGTGCCTCATTTGCCATAAAACTGGTCATCTCAGAGACCATTGTCCTTTTCGTCTTTGTATGGAATGATCTGATGGTGCTGGTTCTGGAGATGTTGTGGTTAAAGGTCTGAATCATGCGCCTGCGACGAATCTGGGTCGTTACTCAACAGGTAACCTCTCTCCTTCCTCCTCAGAGGATGTTGCCTTTGTCTCTGCTGAGGAGTTTAATGATAGGAATATGATGTCTAAGTCTGGTGCTGATAGGAATAAGCCTAATTATAGATCCCTTACGGATACTAATAGGGTTCTATCTCCTGAAACCAACATTTCTCCTTAGAATGACCACTCGAGCCCACCAAATTTGCATTGGCCTAGCACTCTGCATTCTACCAATATCCCTACTCATATCTCGATTCCCCCCGTCACTGTCAACATTTCTGGTCTATCCACTAGCCCATCTAAAATTATTGACCCACCACTTTATCATGGTACGAACCTCTTGGTGGGAGAAACATCTGTCAAACCAATTACCTCCCAGGGTGGTCCTGCAGAGTCTCATTTAAATTTTTCTGACCCCATTGACCCTGGATATCCTCCTAAATCACCTAGGAATTCGATTGGTAGTGATATTGACTCCTTATTAGGCAACCCTAATATAGACTTGGCTGCATTAACAATATTTGATCGACCACCTAAGGACAAGGACTCACGAGACTCTCCTCCTCTGATGTCTAATATCACAATTAGGAAAAAGCCTAAGAGTTCAAACAGATTAGCAAAGGGAAAATTCAAATCGATTTCTCTGTTTTCGGATGTGGGGGAAAACTATACTGATATTCCCATCTCGGCTGCTGATGGCAACTGGGCGGGTTCTAGGGTGCTTAAAGCAAGTCACCCCGAATCTGGCTCACCATGACCCTCATCCTATCAATGAATTTTTGGGGGATGGGCGATGCCCCCAAATTGCATTGCCTACTGGAGTTGATTATTGATAGCAAGTGTGGCATATTTTTGGGGCAGGAGACTCTATGTCATAGGGAGAAAGATATTAAGACTTTTTTGAGATTCAAGTGTGGGTGGTCTGCGGTGGCCATTGATTCAAATGGACATTCGGGTGGACTGATTGCTATGTGGGATCCCTTTTGGTTTTCTTTTAATGCTTTCATCTTTTTTGGTGGAATTCTGCTGTCTGGTCATATGCGTGGCATGGATGGACCAATCAATATTATCAATATGTATGCTCCATATTCACACAGGCTGCAATTCTAGCACAGAATGCGGGATTCTGGAATCCTTAAGCTGTCAAATTTGATCTTGATGGGGGATTTAAACTTCACTTTACAATCTGATGAGACATGGGGGAACAGGGCACGTATGGATCCTCTATCAAACTTTCTGAATGATATGCTCCTCAATTTTCATATGGTGGATATAAGGCCCTCTCCAATGGTTCCTACATGGACCAACAACAGAACAAGGGATAACTATATTGGTAAAAGAATTGACCGGGCTATTGTCAAGGATGATCTGATTGATAGATGGGGTGCTCCCAGATCGATGGTATTGGTCTCGAACATTTCTGACCATATGCCTATTACAATATCCTGGAATTTTTGGATGAAGAATAAAGGGTTGCCTTTCAAGTTCAATCGGGTTTGGCTTGAAGATGCGGCTTATGTACAACTTGTAAATTCAATATGGAATGATGCTGCCAGGGTTGATAAGCTCGGGCTCCTGGATCGCTTTCAGCACAAACTTCTTTTATTAAAGAAAGCCACTAAAAAGTGGGAAATGGATAAAAAAGCGTCCCTTAAGATTGAATTGCAGGATATTAATTCTCGGATGGAGGTCATATACAAAGATTTCATCAACACTGCTCCTAATGGGGAATATTATTCTATTCTCAAGCAGTTGGGGAATCGTAGGCGGGAGATTCTGGGTATCGAAGAAATGACTTGGAAGCTAAAAAGTCAAATCTGCTGGCTTAAGGATGGTGATCTTAACACCAAATATTTTTACAAGTGTGCCTCTGACAGGCGGGATAGGAATGCAATTTGGCATATCAAAAAATCTGATGGCAGTTTTGCCATTACCACAGCTGAGATTCAGGAGGAAGCTTTTACCCATTTCTCTGATTTTTACCAAAATGTACAGATTGTTGATTTTGAAAATCAAACGTGGGTCCTCGATCAGATATCAAGAATGTTTAATCAGGAGGCTATCTCCGATCTGGATAAGGAAATTTCTGGGAATGAAGTACACAGGGTCCTGAAATCCTTTGCACCCGATAAGTGCCCTAGGCCAGATGGCTGGCCCACGGAATTCTTCTCCTTTTTCTTTGATTTAATCGGTGTTGAGCTTACGGAGGTGGTGGAATTCATCCGTAAAAGCGGTCATATGCCTGCAAATTTCAATTCCACCTTTATTGCATTAATCCCCAAGGTGGCAGATCCGCAGTCCTTTGGTGACTTCAGACCGATTGCGCTTTGCAATCTGATGTACAAGATAACCTCCAAGATTATATCTAATCGCATCAGGGCTACATTATCAGAACACATTTCTTTGGAGCAGTTTGGTTTTCTACAAGGACACTCTATTCATGATGCGATTGCCATCGCACAGGAAGTCCTTCACTCTATACACATGGAAAGGAGGGAGGCACTAGTCATGAAGGTTGATTTGCACAAAGCTTATGATTCAGTTGACTGGTCCTATATTAGACTAGTATTACTCAAGATTGGTCTACCAATCAGAATCATTAGATGGATTATGTCATGTATTACAACAGTTAGAGACACTGTTTTGGTAAATGGTGTGCCCACACATTTCTTTAATGCGGCTAGAGGTCTTCGACAGGGATGTGCTCTCTCTCTGCTCATATTTATCCTCATTTTGGATGGGTTTAGCAAGGTTCTTCATAATGCAGAACAGAGGGGTATCATTAAAGGTTTTTCTTTTTCTGAGACTGTCTCCACAACTCACTCTTTCTTTGTAGATGATATGTTGTTATTTGGTTACCTAATCAGGAATCACTGGTTCTATCTGCATATTGTGTTAATGAGGTTTGAATCTGCCACAGGTTTAGGGATCAACAAAGACAAATCCTTTCTGCTATATGAGAAGGGTGATTTACAGGAGATTCAATTTATTGCAGAATTCTTGGGGGTCCACACACAGCTTGCTACAGAAGGTTTTAAATATCTGGGTTTTAATATTAAACCCTGTGGATATAAAATTAGGGACTGGATGTGGATTATTGAGCGTTTTAGGGCTCGTATACAAAGATGGACACATAAATGGTTGTCTTTGGGTGGCTGTCTCATCCTCATACAGGCGGTTCTATCACAATTGATGGTCTACTGGGGCCATGTTTTTTATCTCCCCGCCAAGAATGTGGATTTTATTAACAACACTATAGCACAATTTCTTTGGGGAGGTGTTAATATGGAGAAAAAATATCACCTCTGCAAATTGGATGTTATTTGCAGACCTAAAGATCTTGATGGATGGGGTATTCTAAATACCCAGATTTTCAATACAGCGTTGCTGATTAAATCATTTTGGCGTGCTATTAATGGGGACAGCATTTGGAGTGCTATAATCAGATGCAAGTACATTGAGGGGGACATACTTCATCAGCTTATATGTCGGGATTTGATTTTTCCACGAATTTTTTTTGCTATTTGAGGAGGTTTCAAAAAGGTGGTATCTCATGTATATGGCAGAGTGACCTGGAGGTTTTGCGATGGTGGTCGAATTCCTTTCGCTTATAATTCAATTATGTCGCTTCCGCCACAGAATTGCCTCTCCCCATGCCTTCTTCATCGTCTGTCACATAGGGGTTTATTATTTTTATCACAGACGATAAGTTGTTGGTCTTTCGGCGCCCCGATATTCAAAACAGCTGACCAGCTTGGCTTGGCTGGGACAGAGGCCTCAGAATGGGAATTCATCCGTGACTCACTTAGAAATGCTGGTTTCTGTCATTCCCGGGGGGGTGATACGATCATCTGGAATGGGCCTATGAAAAATGATGTTGTCTTAGTTAAGGATGTATACAGAAATATCATCCATACTTAACATTGTGGAACGTCATCAAAGTTGTTCTATTCCTTCTGGCGGCGTAAGATCCCCACTAAGATTACTCTATTTGGTTGGTTGGTATGGCGCGGTAAGATTCTTACATGGGACAAACTCAACAAGTGGGGTATTCTGGGACCTAATCGATGCGCTCTATGTTGTATGGCGGCTGAAAACATTGCCCATCTTTTTTTCAGTTGTCCAGTTGTTAAAAATTTGTGGTGCCTTTTTTCCCCATTCTTCCTCGACCCAAACTGGGACGTGTCTGATTTCATGTCCACGGTAATGGAATGGGACTCACTCCATGGTAAATTTAAGTCTCTGCCTTTTTTCTTTGTATGGGAGGTGTGGAATGGTAGGAATAAGTTGATTTTTGAAGATAGGCCTTTTCACCCGCATATCATTTTCACCAACATTATGAACTGGATTGAGGACAGGCCGGTTCCCTCCCAAGTGATCTCTGATGGATCCTTTCGATGCAGACCTCATGAGATTTCCATCCCCGCCATCTATTTTGATGGGGCATCTGCTGATGGTTTCACGGGATGTGGGGTTTGGATTAAATTGTCACAGAATGGGAGAATTCATATCTTATGGAATGGAGGGCCTGGATCAAATAATAAGGCAGAAATTATGGCTGTTTGGGGTGGTCTCTATGTGGCTGCTAATCTTCAAATTCAGAATCCCAACTTTTATGGTGATTCTAGGAATGTGATTGGATGATCACTGGAACATATCATATTCAGAACCCAGTACTTCAGGGATGGAGAAGGCGAGCACTTAGACTTTGGTAGATTCTAAAGTGCCCTCCTATTAATCATATTTACAGGGAAAATAATACGAGGGCTGATGCCCTTTCCAAAAAAGGTTCAATGCTGAGTTCGGGTATATGTATATTCACCAGTTCAAGGATGGTCAACAGATCTGGAACTCATCTATCCCATTTCCATGATGGGTATTGCGCATTTTGGAACTGCTATTATCCTTCTCTGTCCTGTCCACATTTTTGTTATTTCGTTTTATAACTTCCTTACAACAGGTTAATCTGTTCGATACAGGTTTTCTTCACACTAACAGGTGATTTTGAAGTGTTACATTTTATCCATAGGATGATCTGATAGGGTTCTTGCGCAGTTTTCACTTGCAAAATATGCTGTCAGTCTTCCCTCATATATAGCAATGAACCTGTTCTTTATGGTTTCATCTGGACTGTTGTGGGTGGATCCTTATCAAGCGAGCCAGTTTTTTTTTTGAAGATGATTGGGCGGATCTCCAACAACAGAGATTGCATAGGTTTTCGAAGATGATCCTTTTCCAACCTACGAACAGGCGAGCCTGTTCATATACACTTATTTTTCACAAATGAGCCTGTCTATATATATTTCGCAAGCGAGCCTGTTCCAGTTTCTTTTAAAGAAGGGGTGTCTGGGGATATTGATCCTTCCTATGCGTTGTTGATCTATCAAGCAACCACCATTTTAACCCTCGTTTTGACTTGCATCCATGCAATTTCTATATTATATGTTTTATGTCGTGTTTTATAAAGGGATGTCTACATACAATATGTATCTGTTTTGTGTCTTTGTCATATTCAGGGATGTCAAGTTTCTATCTGTATGGGCCTGGAAACTTACCCGTAATTTTGCTTGCCATGTACATCGAATTACTTCTATCATCAGATGGATAGTTTGCATGTATATGGGAATTTGGGTTTTTTCTCGCTGGTAAGTACTACCAGTTGAGATTGTAATGGTGTACATGTACTGTCATATATTTTACATAGATATAACAGCATTTTTTTTCGTCTGAAAAAAATAATGTCTTTTCTATATTTTTGTTTTCAAATTATGTTGTTTGCTACACATAGAATAATTAGATTATGTTAAAAAATTAGATTATGTTAAAATGAAATATTTAATTAGAGAAGAGATAGAGTGATTGACTCTTTGGTAATTAATTAGAGAAAACATGAATTCAAATATTTTTACTATATATACAATGAGATTGTGAGATTGAAGGTGGTGTAGAGCAGGGCAGAGGAGTGAGAGAATATGGCACGCATGATGCAGACTGCCCGTAAAACCACCGGTGCGTACCATGGCATGGTAGCCAGGAGCCAGTTGGCACGAATATTTGGGCGCGTAAGAAAGCCGAAGCCGACTGGTGGGAAGGCAGCGAAGTAGGGAAAGCACCGAAGGCTCCGAGGGAAACAAACGCTGCGAGGGAAAGTGCAGCGGTGATGAAGCCTCACGCAGCGGCTGTTTTCCTGCGTGAGAGCTTAAAGCGTGAATTATACATGCATTATATATGAATTTGTGGACGGTGAAGTTATATGTATGGATTTTAATTTTACTGAAACGAATTTATAAAGTATAATTTATGTTTTCATAATGTTTTTTAAATCGGTTTCTCCATTATGGTTTTTCTATTTTATGTTGAGGGTGTTAAATAAATTTCATACTTTTGTAATAGTTTATTCATTAATTTTACTGAAACGAATTTATAAAGTATAATTGATATTTTCATCATATTTTGTAAATCGGTTTTTTCATTATGGTTTAAGCTGAGGGTGTTTAACTAAATTTCATACTTTTGTAATAGTTTATTCATTATATCTAAATTTGTGAATGGTGAAGAGCATGGTTAAACAATTAGGTTTTTAGGTTTTTTCTTTTTAGAGTGTTTCATTTTTTGTTTGTTTGTACAATGTTATCACATTGATATGCATTGATATTGATGGCAAATGTTTAAGAATGTTTAATTTTTTTGGTTTTTACTATGTTGGAAGGAATACAAATTTTAATAGAGGCATATAAGTACAAAATTAGGAGTTATTATTGTATATATTTTTTAAGAATGTTTTTATCGAATAGAAATATGTATACTTAAATTTAATGAATATATATATATTTTTTTTTACTTTATAATAATAATGAGGAGGAGGATAATGAGGAGGAGGGAAGAGATACAATGGATTTTTTTTTTAACTAAAAGATGTGATTCATGTGATTCTTAAGTGGCAAGAGTTTTCTTGCCCAAGTATTTATACATGGTTTTCATTTGTAGTTTGATATATCATTTCTTACATATAGAGAGATTATTAGTAATGATTTTCTATATAATCTAAGTATTTTGGAAATTTAATTGATGAATCATGTTAGTTGTCATATTTAGTACTAGAGGTCATTTATGATCTTGTCTTTGACAATACCTCTATTAGAGTTATTTTGATCTTTCTTTTATTGAATAAATTTTCAGGGTTTTCTTGACTTTGATTTTTTATCACCTTTGGCTTATGTCAAATAAAAAATAATAAATTAGAATTTTATTGAATAAAGATATGTTGGGGGAATTCCAAACACTTTCATTAATGACCAAAGTAAGTCATTGCTTCAACTAGATTCCATTAATTTTCAAGTTGTTTTCCATTGTGGGGACCATCTATTGATGTATGTTGGGTCAGATCCCCACTCTATTACCACTCCATCTTTTAGTGGTTATGGAAGTCCAATAACCTAGCGACAGGGTCCTAATTGACATGGTTTAACCCTAGCACATCTCATCTCGGCTTGGATCTATCATCCTATACACTCCACACAATTTCTTTGGGATCTTGATGGCATGAAGGCCGATGGGGGCCACCCACTTATTGATGTTATGTTGGGTTGGGCTCCCAACAACATTTCTCCATGCAACTTCTCTACACATCCTATGGCCCAGAGACTTGAGAGTCTAATAAATCTTAACTCAATGTACATCACCTTAGCCTTGACATACATCACCTTAGCATTGATTCTAGTGACTAATGTTTGTTTAATGGTCAATCGCCAAAGGATGATATCAACGAATTGGTGTTAAGCTTCTCCACACCAAGGCTCACTCAATTACACCAAGGTTCCACCCTTAGCCCCTTAGTGTTGGACATTTGCCCATGTACTTATGTAATGAGTCTTGAAGCTTCTTTGGTTGGATGACTAAAAAATGCACCAAGTTAGTGTGTTCACGAACAAAAGGGAAACTTCTGAAGCACTAAGAATTTTGCATGTTATTACCTCTAGGATTTGGAACCTTGAACTTTGATATTATTTGCATGTATGTTGTAATGAATATGGAATACTCATAATTGCATAACTACATAGGGAAAGATATATATTATCCTTATACATCATGACTCCAAGGAGTAGGCTAAGCTATATTTATTCATAAGTCTAATTACATTGATCTGAAATTATGAAGGGAACAAAATGAAATATATATTTAGAACAAAAACATAGAGATACAGTGAAACTTGACTTTTATTAATAAGTGGAAGGTGTTGAAACCATAAAAATATAGAATGAAAGTAATTAGCTCAAATGGTGGTAGCTTATATATGAGAAGAGATGTGATGACTACATGTCTTCGCGAAAGTGAGATACAAGTGGGTAGAAAGGAATTTTCTAACATTAGAAGTAATCAGGAATTCATAAACATAAAAAAACCTAACCCTATGAGATGAAATTCCAAAAGGCTTATGGGCCCCATTGGGGTTAGTTGGTACATCAACATCCTAGGGTCATAAATTTCGCATACGATATATGTTTAGTGTGCTAATTTTTAGCCTATTGGAAAGGTCTAGTCGAGAATTAATAACTTTGAAGCAACCCAAGATCTACCTATCATTATAGCTTTGGTCATTTTCACATAAAAAAACATCATTTAGGGCCTCAAAATGGCCCTGGAAGTTTAGAACCTAAAAAAATATAGAAAAAATAGAAAGATGGATAATTGTGTTATGAGCCAGTGCAATAGCTAGATGACCACCAATATCCACCAATATAAATTCTCCCCCACTAAGAAGAAATTGTCTCCATTTCAATGATTTCCCCTATTAGGTGCAGAAAATTCCACAAAAATTGGCTCTTGGTGAAGAATTTTTTCTGACTTTCATGACCTAGTAGAGTTGGATGTATTACTGGTGCATATACTTTTTCTTGGTTTCAATGATTTGATACAATGTAGCTTATTCAATGTTATCATAATTCAACTCTGTGGGGGACAACTTCTCAGTTTCCACTAAGGTGTCCAACAAAGGAGGATAATATGGTCAAAATAGCTACACATTAGACACTCAGTGTAAGGCAAGGAATGAGGAAATTCTCAATTCAAAAGTATCATCACCCACTACCTTTGAAATTGTTGTGTATGGACCATATCAGAGTGGTTTGATATTCCTATTGGGCACTGTGAGGCTCTTTCTATAAGTCTAACCAAACCATATCACCAACCTGAAACTTATGCTAGTCATGCCACTACTTGTACATGTAATTAGATTTTTGCATGATACCATGGGCATATTCTTGGAGGTGTTTGATTGACTCAAAAAATTCAGCTTCCCTGTCTTCCTTGATCTAAGAATGGGAGGACTTGGTTCTTGAGGATGAAAAGGGTTTAACAACATCAATTTGGTGTAATATTTGGAACCCCAAACACACCTGAAAAGGACTATGGCCAATAGAGCTATGGTGGGCTTTGTTATAGCTATGTTGAAATTATGAAATGTTTTCATCCCATGTACATGGTTGCTTGTAATTGTACATGCAAAATATATGCATAATCATCCTTTTGACCACTAATATTTTTCCATATGATTAGGGATGAAAGTAAATTGATTTGGTAAAATTGGTATTCTTGAGACACCATAGGTTGGACCAATTTTTTTGAAGAAGCTGCTATCCTAATTTAGCCCAAAATGAACCCAAACAAACTCAAAGAAGATTTTATGGGTGGATTTAGTTGTGATACTTTTATTTCACAATTCTAGAATGGAAATCTTAGAGAACCATTCTAAAACCATCTTGGTGGATGAAAAACTTGACATGTAATTGATGGAGATTGAATCCCAGGGCTCATCCAGGGTTGGTGTAGGAGTATACAATCCCTTTTGGATGATTTGTTTAGTAAAGGCATAAATGAGGCATGATATTATACACCAGTGGAAATGTTGTTGAAGCATTGACCAATAGAAATATTGTTGAATTATTGCTACTATCTTCTCCATGCTAAAGTGTCTTGCCACCCCAGTATAAAGTGACTCCCAGATCAACTTGGCATTCTCGCTTAAAGGAACACAAAGGTGGGATATGTATTAGAACAAGGTATCAGGTAGGTGGATGATCCAGACTTATGTAGGAACATAATAAAATACATAAATAAACATAAACACAGAGATGCAGCAGAAGTAAAAATTCATTTCATTAATATCAAACAACTGAAATATGCTTACAGACAAAATGGACATAAACTAGCTAGGGCGATGGTAGCTTATCTCTGAGAAGAGATGTGGCAGCCACATGCCTCTGAACTATGTTACAATGAGGCTCAATGGAATTTTTATTATTGAACAATAATAAAAAACTATAAACAACCAAAACCCTAACCCGAGGAGATGTAACACAAAGAGTTTATGGGCGCTGTTGGGGTTAGCTAGGAAGCCAACTTCCCAGGGTCATAACTTGGTCATATTATCTCTGTTTGGCGAGTATGATACCTCATTAGAAATATCTCTCTAAGGAATATAGGTTTCGCTGCAGTCCCCTGCCCCTGGCTGGAAGACTACAAAAGACCTCAAAAAAACATTGTTTAAGGGGTTAAAATTTCTCTAGAAGTTCAGGATCTGAAAATTGCTAAAGATAGTAAATAAGAAAATTGATGAAACTGAAATAAAAAATGATGGGAGTCCAAGTGGAAT
The DNA here is from genome assembly GCA_034641835.2 of Pinus albicaulis. NCBI lineage: Eukaryota > Viridiplantae > Streptophyta > Pinopsida > Pinales > Pinaceae > Pinus > Pinus albicaulis. The sequence goes on from CM076577.1 coordinate 761,656,133, forward strand.
AGGTGGGTGACCACCAATATCCACCTGGATCATTCCTTCCCCCTTAGGAAGCAATGGTCCCCATTGCATTGAGCTCCTCCAGGAGATGAGGAAAATTCTATTGAACTTGGTCCCTGGCCCAGCCACTTTCCCTGGTGAAGGAGTTGGCCTATTTTGACAACTCGATATAGTTGGATCCTTAGTTGTAAGGTGTTATTTATCTGTGTGTCCATGATCTAATAAGTCGTGGCTTGTTCCACACAGTCTAGGTTTAACTTTGTTGGTGTGAGTTTTTCTGTAATATCGGATGTGTCCAACAATGGTGGAAAGTAGCGATGAAGGTGGTCCACATTGAACATTGGGTGCATACCAAGGAATGGTGAAACACTGAGCTCGGAGGCATTGTCCCCTACTGACTTGGTGATGGTTTATGGCCCATATCGGAGTGGGCGAAGCTTGTGGTGAATCCCGACGAGGTGCTCCTTTTGCAAATGTAGCCAAACTTTGTTCCCCACCTAGAACTTGTGTGGCACCCGATGTTGATCATGTCGCTACTTATACTTGGCATTGGATTTATCCAAGATGCCTTGGACCTATTGGTGGACGTACTGGATGCGTTCAATAAATATGGTTGCTTTATCATCCTTAGATAGGACATGTGAAGAGCTGGGCCTGATTTTCTCTTTTTGCAACAACTCTTGGACCTGTCTCTTGATTTCATCATTCTCCAAAACATAATGTCGATAGATCAGCCCATTAGGAAGTGGTGTGACTAGGGTCATATCAATGAAGTGCTTGACCTGACAGTGTAGAGGAACCCTTATGGGTGAGGAGAAAATGTCCTTGTATTCCTCCATGATTTTGTCCATCTGCTGCTTCTGTGTAGGGGAGCCCTGTTTGGAGGCTACGACCACCATCTTCTTCATGTCTTGTGGGAAAATCGTAATGAAAAAAATCTCCTGGTTTGGGAAATAATCTTACTAAATTTCTTTGCAGTACTTAAAGATATGACAGAAGGCGTTACTAACTCTGATATCCTCTACAGATTATTTTCCAAAGTAATAATAACAGAACAAGCCCTAGAATCATACACAACATGTCGCTTCCACAAGTATGGTTGGCCTAATAATACATCAAACACGTCAAGAGGAGCAACATCGCACAATACCTCATCCGTGAAGGGCTTGATGTTGTACGAAAGGTGACACTGTTGGCTAACGCATATATCTCTTCCTTGGTGAAGCCACTTGATGGCATACAATTGTGGGTGTGTTGTGGTCGATAGGCTGAGCCACTTCACAACCTCTGCGGAAATGAGGTTATTTTGGTTTCCACTATCGATAAGGAATTGCAGTGGAGAACCCTCCACCCACATCTAGGAATGGAAGAGGCGTTCCCCCTCCTCTAGATTCTCATGCTCCTCCCTATGGATCCTCGGGCTCCTCCCTTTGGAGCTTGGTGGTGGAAACAGTAGCACTAGGTTCTGCATCAATGATATTCTTCCCTTTGTCATTCCCCTTGTCCGTTTCTGACTCAGAATTAGAACATGCATCTGATTCAGATGCGTTCAGTTCGACCACCAGTGATTGTTTGGCCCGACACTCACTTGTGTTGTGAGTGGAGCTGTTATGAAATTCACACCACTTCCCTGTGTCCTTTGGCTTTGTGGTGTTTTTATGATTCACCCTGCTTTGGATTTTCCCCTTGTTCTACGTTTCGGGGTCACCTTTCCCTGGATTTAGATTCATGGATCCAAAGTCTCGCTTCTTCTGCTTAAATTTCTACTTGATCTTGGTGGCATATCGATATGCCGTGCCAAGCGAGGTGATGTCGAGGAACTCAATTTTCTCTAGAATGTATCTGTGAAAATAGCTTTGGTACTTGAGCACCGAATGTTTCTCTGAATCTTTAATACCCAAATTTGTGTACAGGGTATGGAACAAATTCTTCAGCTCGTGCACATCTTGATCCCTTTGTTGTTGCACTGTGGTCCATTATATGTACCCTTCCTCATATCTCCCCATGGGTTAATATTTTTCCTTGATGTCATCTCGAAAATAATTCCAAGTGGGTGAAACCACGAACATAAAGGGTTCCCTCTCATCGTTTTTCTCAGAGTATGTTTCCCACCAGTCTTTAACATGGGGGGTGGCTTTGATGAGTGCAAAAGTAATATTTTCTTGGTAAGATAAATCATGGACCGAGAAATACCCTTCTATCAAATTAAGCCATCTATCTATGACGCCTGCATCTTTCTAGCCTTCAAATACAGGAATGTCGAAGTTAACTTGTACCTTCAAAGGAGTGGTGCCTCCAGAGTGGCTGCTAGATGCAAATGTGTCGTCGGTGGGAAGCCATTGAAGGATCTGGGAAAATTTATCCATCATCAATTTCCTTTGTTTCTTGAGGGCCTCCTCGAGCAATATTTGGATATGATCTCCTGCTCCCTCGTCTTTATTTTCTTCCCCCATGAGCGGCCTTCAAGTTTTGCGAGGCTGATATTGCAAAGGTTCAACCAGATCAAGCCCTAACTCCTTATATCCTGACCTCGTTGGGGACATGTAAAGAAGGATTGACAAAGAGCAGATCACTCTGATACCACTGATCCAAACTTATGCCGGAATGCAATAAAATACCCAAATAAACATAAATGCAGAGATGCAACAAAAGTAAAACTTCATTTCATTAATATCAAATAACTGAAATATGCGTACAGATAGAATGGACATAAAATATCTAGGGTGATGGTAGCTTATCTTTGAGAAGAGATGTGTAGGCTACATGCCTCTGAATTGTATTACAGTGAGGATCAAGGGAATTTTTATTATTGAAAAATAAGAGAAAACCATAAATAACCAAAACTTGGTCATATTATCTCTGTTTGGTGCATATGATACCTCGTTGGAAATATGTCTCTGAGGACTATAGGTTTTTCCGCAGACCCCTGCCCCTAACTATGGGACTACAGTGGTCCTTTAAAAACGTCATTTAGGGGGTCAAAATTGCTTCGGAAGTTCAGCACCCGAAAATTGCTAAAAATAGTAAATAAGAAAACAGATGAAACTTAAAGAAACAATGGTGGGGGTCTAAGTTGAATATGCAGGTGGCCACCAATATCCACCTAGATCAATGGAAGTCTATAAATTTCTTTCCTACCATCAACATCTTGTATGTGGCAGTGAATTCTAAGTCACTTGTATAAAAGTGTCCACCCAGTGATCTGCTACCCATAAGAGGTAAGAACTATGGTTAACTCCTGAACTAGGGGTTGACTAAGGTAGTTTTCAAGATGATTGGTGCTAACCTTCATGTATTTGATGTTCAAATGGAATTGTTACAATTAGGTGGAAAATTATTGAAGATGGTCATTCTACAACTTCCCTTATGTTTACATAAATTGTATAGGTCTGTGATTCAATGTGGATGCTCATCTCCTTCCCTAGAATATTGTTGACACCTAATCCTAAAGGATTGGGCGAAATTGTACATTAATGTAAATAGAAAATTAGGAATTCCAAGCGTCTCACCTCCATGTATATAATCATATGCATACTTAATCAATTCATTCAGTATTTTTGGTGGAGTTACCTCCTAGCCTGACATGGTATCAGAGTGAGCTCTATTCCTGAAATTCTTGCCCTTGTAACTCCCTCCTACTCTTGGCATGTTTGTCTCTTTGCCTCTTTGCCTGCTCCTAGAAGAACTGTCCCCTACACACTCTTCCTCATTCAAGATTGAATTCCATTGCGTTGGTGGTGAAGATAGTCCTTGCTTCGACAGTCTCCTTCAGCTCCCTCCTTGTTGCTAGGCCTCCCTCCTTACTATGTCATCCTACCTCAAAAATGAAAAATTTTGCGTGCTCCTAGCATGTGGCACCTCCCTCCTGTGGGGCTCCCTGGCCTGTGGCACCTCCCTAGCCCGACTCCTCTTAGTGGCTCTCGCAACAAAGGTATTTTTTGTACAAAATGCATTCACTCATATCCATTGTGGGATTCATTCTCTCAAGAAAATAGAACTATCCTGAATGGTCAAGGAATATTAAGCACAAACTCATTTTTAATGAGTTGTGGAAAGGATTTTGTGAAGGAGACAAAGAAAATCCACTTACAAAGCCTACAACAGAAAATGAGATCACCATTTGGGACAACAAAAACAGCAAGGCCTATGTCTTGATTGCAACATTTGTAAATGAAGATGTGAGTCGCCATATTACACCATTTTAAAAATTCCCATGAAGCCTTGAAAAAATTTAAAGAACTCTATGACTCACATTTAGAACATGAAGTCATTCAGTTAATCATTAAATTATTCAACCTTGAATTGAAAAATGATGACCCTCTTGCTTTAGCATCAAAAGTAAGATCTATCAAGCATGACATTAAAAACAATGGTGTTGAAATTGACATATCTCTCATAGCATATGTCAAGGAAATATTTACCACTTACTTACACTATCTTGAGTCATTGAAATCAAGTGGAAACCTCAAGGATATTATCTTTGATGCCCTTGAGAAAAATTTTGTAGAAAGAGAGAAGGATTTTGGAAAGAAGATAACCCCTCAATCTTCTGAAGAATTTTTATGTTTTTCACATAGAGAGAAGAATCATGCTCAAGATTCTTCCAGAGGGAGAGGTGGCTGAAGAGGACAAGGAAAAGAAATTTCAGAGGCAGGGGGGGAAGACAAGCTCAAAATGAAAAATATGATCTTCATTTCATACGCTACAATAGAGATTGGCATGATGCATCCACATGTAAGCTACCTTGGGACAGAATTGAGTAGGAAATAAATGAAGCCAAGGGTAAAACTCATGATAAAGACAAATGTAAAACACCTGAATCTACTCATTATGTTGTAGCACATTGTAATATTGGAGTAACTGAATAATTTTTAATGCTTCGCTTTTTTCTTTGAGAAATGATTGGTTGCTAGATTCAAGAGAAACATGTCACATGAATTTTAGAAAATAATTTTTTGAAGAATTTACTAATAAGGTTGATGGAGTAGTATACTTTGCAGACAATCTAAACTCAATCCATCAAGGCTTGGCACAATCAAGCTTAAGTTTCCCGGTCTTCCAGACCTTATTCTACATGAGGTTCTATACATCCCAGAGTTGAGGAGAAACTTGTTATCGTTGGTCCACATCTGCCAGCAAGGACACTCAATTCACATGTTTGATGGCAAGGTTGAGGTTAGAAAAGCATCAGATTTCTCACTTGTCATGAGAGGGATAAAAGAAGGAAGACTCCTAAAGTTGCAAGGTACCTCTTCTCATGAACAAAAATTTGCATTTAGTTCTCACTATGATGAAGGTAAATTCCCATCAAGTCTTTTATGGCATGCTAGATTTGGAAACTTGAATTATGACAACCTTCGATCGTTGAAGAAAAATGGTGTTAATGGATTGCCTACAATTCTTAGGAAACTTAGGCAATGTGATGCTTGTATTCTAGGAAAGCATAGCAAACAATTCTTTCATGATTCACATTCCAGAGCACATAGAAAAATTAAGCTTATTCATTCATATTTATGTGGCCACATGCCTATTCATTCTACAAATGGAATAAATATATGATGGCATTTATTGATGACTACACTAGAATGTGTTGGGTTTACTTATTGAAGAAAAAATATGATGCTTTTCAAACATTAAAGAATTTTCATGCATGGATTGATAATGATGCACAAGATCATACAGGCTATTTACGCACTAATAATGGAAAATAATACACTTCAAATTAATTTGAAAACTATCTTCGCCAACATGGGATAAAAAATCAAACAACCATGCTTTATCATCTCTAGTATAATAGTGTAGCTGATGGAATGAAATGGACAATCTTAAATATGGTTCGTTCCATTATGTTTTTCAATAATGTAAAATTGATGTTTTCGGCTAATTCAGTTCTATGTTTTGTGTACATAAAGAATAGGTGTCCTTCTAATGCAATTAAAAATAAAAAAGTTGATGAAATGTCAGGGTCTTTGGTAAAGCATCTCAGGGTCTTTGGTTCCACCTGTGATGATTTGATACCTAAGAAAAAAATAAATAAACTTGGTGCAAGAAGTCAAAAATTTATCTTCTTCGGGTATTCCAATACCTCCAAAGGATATTGTCTCTATAATGAAGTTAATAAGAAGTTTGTAGTATCTAGAGTTCTCATATTACATGGATCTTCCAAGACTGACAATGTTGTTGAGTGGAAACTTGATCGCTTGGATAGATTCACACATGCAAAGTCATTTCAAGGATTTGATAATCAAATTCCACATCTTGAAGGGGGGATTCATATACTGAATCAATCTGTGGAATCGTCTTCCGAAGCACTTTCTCTCCCACATGAAGAACCAACCACGAATGACACTTTGAATGATGTGATTGAAATAGTTGGGAGACTGAACCTTGATTCAATCCCAACTCAGTCAAATGAGCAACTTGGGCCATCTCAGAAAGGTCCTCCAAAATGGATGACAAAGACACTAGAAAATGTTCGTCCCGATGAGGTTGGAAAGATAGGAACAAGAATTTCCACCAAGAAAAATGGATGTGATGTAGATGATTCTGATTCACCTGTTGATATGGATGTTTCTTATAATTGCGAATTGAATTTTTCTACAGATCTTGAACCAAATTCCTTCAAATAAGTTGCTTCTCATGATGAATGGAATGAAGTGATGTAAAAGGAATATGACGCCTTTATAAAGAATGGCACTTGGAAGCTGGTTGATCCTCTGTTGGGAACCAAAAAAATTGGCTGCATGTGGGTCTACAAGAACAAGACAAAGCTTATGGCTCACTTACCAAGCACAAAGCAAGGCTTGTGGAAAAAGGTTTTGCATAGAAATAAGGGTCGATTATGAGGAGACTTTTGCCCCCACAAAAAAATGGGATACCATCCGGACACTCTTTGCCTTAGCAGCTCAAAATGGTTGGAAAGTCCATGAGATGGATGTAAAAAATTATTTTCTGAATGGAGATCTAAAGGAGAATTTTTTTATGTCCCAGCCAGAAGGATTTGTTGTGAAAGGCAAAGAAAAAAAAGTATGCAAGGTTTTAAAATCCTTGTATGGCCTCAAGAAAGCACTGCGAGCTTGATATGAGAAGTTAACTGAACATCTTCTGAAACTTAACTTCAAACATTATGATCTTGATGATGCAACTTTGTTCGTCAAGAAATTTGGCAAAAAAGTTGTATATCTTGTGGTCTTTGTAGATGATCTTTTGATGACAGGGAAAAATGAGAGTTATATTGCATCCATAAATAAGGAATTTAAGAAAGGTTTTGAAATGAATGATTTGGGATATGTTCACTACTATCTTGATATTGAAGTTAATCAACATCCTAAATTTATATTCCTCCCTCATAATAAGTACAATGGAGATCTATTGAACATGTTTGGCATGGCTGAGTGCAATCCTTTGACCACTCCAATGGAACAAAACTTCAAGATCACATCCGTTGAAGGGAAATAATTTGAGGATGCAACAAAGTATAGACAACTTGTAGGAAGTCTCATATACCTGACTACTACTGGACCAAACATTTCATTTTCTGTTGGAATCCTCTACAGGTTTATGCAAAAACCTTGTGAAGGACATTGGTCTGTTGCAAAAAGAGTTTTAAAGTTCTTGAAAGGGACTCAAGACTTTGGACTCAAACATACATAGGTGGGTGACTTTAGCTTGATTGGATACTCTGATTTATACTTTGATGGAGACAAAGAATCCAGGGTATCTACTTTAGGTTATAGTATGAGTCTTGGATTAGGAGTTGTCTCCTGGAGATCACGCAAACAGTCAGTTCCAGTAGATTCCACAACTGAATGAGAATATGTGGCAACAACTGAAGCAACAAAGGAAATTGTGTGACTTAGTAAAATCCTAGAAGATTTGCAGATGAAACAAATGCATTCAAATCCACTTTCATTGAACCACTTCCGCCCGTATCTTTTTCAAACATCATAAATCAAGGAGGCAGTTGTGAGTTTAAGTGGTGGTATCCAACAACCCAAACCCCTTGAATAGTCTAAAAATCGAATGAGTGACATCAAAACGTCTAGAGAGGAATCCCAAGGGAGTTATTGATCTAGGTGGATATTTGTGGCCACCTGCCTATTTCACTTGGGGCCCCACCATTGTCTCTTTCAGTTTTTCAGTTTCGGCACAACTTACTATTTTTAGCAGTTTTTCAGGTCCTGAACTTCCGGAGCCGTTTTGAGGCCCTAAACGGTGTTTTTTGGGAAAAACAGGAGCAACTTGAGTCCATGGACCATGTTTCTCACATCAAAAGTTGTAATCCTTAGATAGATATTTCTAACGAGGTATGGTGTGTGTGAAATGAAGATTGTATGCAAAGTTACGTCCCCGGGAAGTTGAAACACCAATTTACTCAAACGGGGCCCATAGTTTTGGCGCTTCATCTCCTATGGTTAGGATTTTGGATGTTTAGGGTTTTCCATTGTTTCTAAATAATAAATAGGCCCTCGAGCCTCATTTTAACATAGTTCAGAGGCCTTTAGCCACCACATATCTTCTCAAAGATAAGCTACCAGCGCCCTAGCTAGTTTATTTCCATTCTGTCTGTAAGCAAATTTTAGTTCTTTGATATTAATGAAATGAAGTGTTGTTTTCGCTGTATCTTTCTATTTATGGTTACATGTGTATTCTGTTGTGTTCTTTCATAAATCTGGATTAGTGGTATCATAGCAGTCTACTTTTTCTCGATCCTTCTTTGCATGTCCCAAACGAGGTCGGGTTATAAGAATTTAGGGCTCGATTTGGTTGAACCTTTGCAAGATCAACCTCACAAACCTCGAAAACTGCCCATGGGGGATGAAAAAAAAGATGAGGGAGCAGTAGATCCAATCAAAATATTTCTCGAGAGGCCCTTGAAAAACAAAGGAACATGATGATGGATAACTTTGCCCAGATCCTTCAACAACTACCCACTGGCGACACATCTACATCCAACAACCACTCTGGAGGCACGACTCCCTTTTAGGTACAAGTAAACTTTGACATTCCAATATTTGAGGGTAAAATAGAAGCATATGTCATAGATAGATGGTTGAATCTATTAGAAGGATATTTCTCGAATCATGACTTTTCCGACCGGGAGAAGATTATTTTTTCACTCCTCAAAGCTACCCCCCATGTCAAGAACTGGTAGGAAACCTACTGTGAGAAAAAGGATGAGATAAAACCCTCTCTGTTCTCAGCCGTACCCACTTGGAATTATTTTTGAGACGTCATCAAGGAACAATACTATCCCGTGGGGAGCTATGAGGAAAATTACATATAATGGACCATGCTGTGGCAACAAAGGGATCAAGATGTACATGAGATGAAGAATTTGTTCCATAGCCCGCGCACAAAGTTGGGTGTCAAAGGTTCGAAGAAAAATTTGGTGCTAAATTATCTCAGTTTTCTGCATAGATACATTCAGGAGGAAATGGAGCTCCTCGACATCTCCTTGCTTGGTACAACATACCGGTATGCTGCCAAGATTGAGCAGAAATTCAAACAGAAGAAGTGAGACTTTGGATCTTCGAATCAAATCAAGGGAAAGGTGCCCCAAAACCGCAGAACAAAGGAAAAAGCCAAGGCATGGCGGCCCAAGACAACCTGCCAAATCCACAAGCAAATAAAAACATTGCGAAGCAAAAGTTACATGGGAAAGTGGTGTGAGTTCCATAAGAGCTCCACTCACAACACAAGCGAGTGTCGGGCCAAGCAGTCGCTGGTGGCCGAGATGAGGACTTCTGAATCAGATGCATGATCTAACTCTGAATCAGGACCTAACAAGGGGAATGAAAAAGGGAAACATATTATTGATGTGGATCCCAACACCAATGTTTCCATTGCGAAGATCCAAAAGGAGGAACCGAAAGATCCAGAGGAGGAGGAGTGTCTCTTCCACTCCTAGATGTGGGTAAAGGGCTCCTTGTTGCAGTCCATTGTTGACAATGGGAGCCAAAAGAACCTCATTTAAGCAGATTTCATGAAGCAGTTGGGCTTGCTGACCAAAGCACACCCACAACCATACACCAATGGGTGGCTTCACCAAGGACGGGATCTCCACATCAGCCAGCAGTGCCGCCTTTCGTATATCATCAAGCCCTTCACTGATGAGGTATTATGTGACATTGCTCCTCTTGATGTATTATTAGGCCAACCATACTTGTGGAAGCGACATGCAATGTATGAGTCCCAACCTCGTGTTGTTATTTTTTCTTTTGGAAATAAGTTGTAAAGGATACCAGAGGTACCACCGCCTGTGAATATCTCTTTGGTTACTGCAAAACAATGCTGTAAGCTCATTTCCAAAACTAGGAATTTTTTTTTCCTGATGATATGCCCCCAGGGAAAGAAGAAGACTGTGGCCAAGATCTCCAGACAGGGCTCCTCTGCACGAAAAAAACAAATGGAAAAGGTTGTGGAGGAGTAGAGGGACATCTTCACCTCACCCACAGGGGTGCCTCTTCACTGTCAGGTCAAGCACCCCGTTGATTTGACCCCAGGTACGCCACTACCTAATGGATCAATCTATCGGTTCTCTGTTCAGGAGAACGATGAAATCAAGAGGCAGTTTCAGGAGCTGCTGTAGAAAGGTCACATCTGACCAAGTTCAATGCCCAGTGGGAGCCTAATCATGTTGGTATAGAAGAAGGATGGGACTTGGAGACTATGTATTGACTATCGGGCACTGAGAAAGATCACTGTCCAGAATAGGTACCTGATCCCATGGATTTATGACCTTCTAGACCAACTCAAAGAGAAAAAATATTTTAGCAAGATCGAATTGAAGTCTGGGTATCGCCAGGTACCAATCGAACCCTTCGATGTGTGGAAGACTACCCTCAAATCCAGGGAGGGCCTTTTTGAATGGCTTGTCATGCCTTTCAGGTTGACGAATGCTCCCACAACCTTCATGAGGTTGATGGACGACATATGGTGGCCATTTACCAACCAATTTGTAGTGGTGTACGTGGATGACATTTTGATCTTAAGCTAGACTTGGGAAGAGCACCTCCACCAAAACGACAAGTCCTCCAAACACTGCGCAACACAAGTTGTGTGCCAATTTTGGAGAAATTTGGATACATTATTGATGAAAGGGGGGTACATGTGGATCCAACCAAGATCCAAGTCATTCAGTATTGGCCAACCCCAACCACTCTAGCAAAGCTTCGTAGATTAACAAAGGTTCGTGTTGGGATTCTTTCATATTACTTGGCCCTTGATTCAAGTCACCAAGGGAGGAGCGAAAGAAATTATTTTTCTCAGAATCTCAATAGAAGGCATTTGTAGAATTGAAACATCGCCTCTGTTCTACCCCAATGCTCACATTACCAAACTTGCAACAACCATTTGAGATTGAGATTGATGCCTCTAACTATGCTATTGGGGCGGTTCTTACTCAATAGGGGCATTCAGTGGCATATCATAGTGAGAAATTGTCCGATATAGTTCACAAGTATCCCACTTATGACAAAGAAATGTATTCCATTGTGTAGGCTTGTCGAAAATGAAAGCATTACATTTTAGGGAAGGAAACAGTCATCCACACAGACCACCAACCCCTGCAGTTGATACAGACAGAAGGGAAGTTGCAGAACGATCGCCATCAAAAGTGGTCCGCATATCTGCAACAGTTTCATTTGAACATCAAGTACAAAAAGGGTAACACCAATAATGTTGCAGACTGCCTCAGATGACCATCAATCATGGCACTGACCACCATTCTCAACTCTTGTGGGCATGAGACTTCTGATTGGCTGCTTCTCTAGAAGAGTGATCCAGAATTCGACCACACATACAAGGCACTCTTGGGGGTTACGAAAGTTCCAAAATTTCACCTCCAAGATGCACTGTTATGTCACTTGGGAAACCTTTTTGTTCCTTTAAGCGAGCATGCCTATATGATATGGGAGGCACACTACAATTGAGTTGTTGGGAATTTCGGGGTCAAGAAAACAGTGGCAGTATTGCAGAAGTATTTATATTGGCCAAACCTTCGGCAGATGTTGGGAAGTACATCAGAGCTTGCACTGCTTGCACCATTTCCAAACCGACCATTAAGAAGCAAGGCCTCTATACTCTACTACCTGCCCCTATTCGACCTTGGGAATCCATCTCCATGGATTACATGTCAGGCCTTCCTTCTACTAAGCATGGAAATGGCTGTGTTTTCGTGGTCGTCGACAGATTCTTGAAGATGGCCATTATTTCGGCCTACAAGAAGAATATCACAGCATAAGCCACTACTAAACTCTTCTTTGAATGAGTGTGGGTGCACTTTGGGATCCCACAGTCTATCATATTAGATTGGGATAGCAGGTTCCTCAAAAAATTTTGGTCCAGCCTCTGGTCAATGTTGTACACCAAGCTTACTAATTCCACAACTTTCCATCCCCAAACTGATGGTCAAATAGAGGTCGTCAACAAGATGATTGTACACATGCTACGCATGTACAATTCAAATGTCATCCACACACATGGGATGATAGCCTCCCCTATGTACAACATAGTTATAACCGAGCTCTCCACAGCTCAACTGACCACAACCCCTTTCAGGTGGGCTTGGGATTCCAGCCATTATGTCACATTGACATAGCCATGCCATTTGCAGCTACTTAGGCATATTCAGCTCATGTCTAGTGTGAATTTGACAAAGTGAACAGCTTCATCGAGCACATTCAACACATTTTCCAATAGGTTCATGACATATTGGATAGAGCCAATGCTAAGTACAAGCAATGACATGACCAACAATGGGTGCCACACAACTTCTAGGTGAGCGAAAAAGTGTGGCTACATTTGTAGAAGGAGTGCCTCACTGGACCCCACCAAAATCTTTGTCTGCTCTGATATGGGCCATACACCATCACCAAGGCTCTAGGGAACAATTCCTTTGAGCTTAGTATTCCAACATTCCTTGGTCTGCACCTATTATTCAGTGTGGACCGCCTTTGTCCCTACTGGACACCTCTGACATTGCAAAACAACTCACACCAATAGAGTTAAACCCATAATGCATGGAACATGCCACCATAGATTGTAGCATGGAAATGAAAATCAAGAACACTCTCTAATAGAAGATCCAACTGCATCGGGTTGTCAAAGCTGGCCAACTCCTACACCAAGGCAAGTGGTTCAGCAAGGACCAAGTTTAGCAGAAGTTTCCTCATCTCATGGAGGAACTCAGCGCAATGGGGAACATTACTTCCTAAGGGGGTAGGAATGATCCAGGTGGATATTGGTGTCCACCCACCTATTCCACTTGGGGCCCCACCATTTTCTCTTTTTGTTTTTCAGTTTCGACACAACTTACTATTTTTAGTAGTTTTCGGGTCATGAACTTCTAGAGTTGTTTTGAGGCCCTAAACGACGTTTTTTTGGGAAAAACGGGAGAAACATGAGTTCATGGACCAATTTTTCTCACACAAAAATTTTATTTCTCGGATAGATATTTTCTAACGAGGTATGGTGCGTGACAAACAAAGATCGTATGCCAAAGTTACGTCCCCGGGAAGTTGAAACACCAATATACCCAAACAGGACCCATAGTTTTGGCGCTTCATCTCCTAGAGTTAGGATTTTGGATGTTTTGGGTTTTCCATTGCTTCTAAATAATAAATAGGTTCTCGAGCCTCATTGTAACACACTTCAGAGGCCTGTAGCCACCACATCTCTTCTCAGAGATAAGCTATCAATGCCCTAGCTAGTTTATTTCCATTCTGTCTGTAAGCAAATTTGATTTCTTTGATATTAATGAAATCAAGTGTTATTTCCATTTCATCTTTGTATTTATGGTTATTTATGGTTACATGTGTATTCTATTGTGTTCTTGCATAAATCTGGATTAGTTATTCCCAAAGGAATGAATTACATCGTAATTAATATGGATCAACACATCATATTAAATGTAAACAAATTGGATTACTCATAACACCCTCTTCTATTTTCTAGGATCATAATAATTTTTTCCTTTATTTTTTCATTTTCTTTCTATGATTTCCAGATGAGTAGGTTTGTGTAGGTTTCAGTCCCCATCACGACATTGGTTCAAATATCATGGAGAGGGGTTGAGGGTCAGAGCCACCTATAGAAAATTAATTGTCCCATGGGATGTCTAAGCTCAACCAAGCCTTACAAAATCATGATGACAACATCACATAAATTAGTAGATTATTATTTGATTCAAAATCATCTAACCTCCAAGTCAGAAAAAGTTGACTAGACATAGGGTTCTTTAATATACTAAGGGATTTGGTTCCCTAATTGAGTTAACTATTTAAATGAAATGTATTTTCCTATGTTTTTCTTATTTTTGTACATACATGATGAGAATGTGGAATATTGTAATCAAATCTACTTCTAAGAAAATATCTCAAAATTATTTGAGTGAGTTAAAGAGATATTAGGGTTAGTTAGATCTCTTGAGAGAAATGTGGATCTAGAGGACTTGAGATAGGAGTCCGTTGAGTGATTAATGGATCTGAACTTAATTACATTTTAGAATATTGTTTGTATAATGTAATAAAAAGAAGGTAGAGTGTGTGGAAAAACATCGAGGGAGTAGGGGAGTGAGGCCAAGTGTTGGAGAATGTAACTAGTTTCAGTCTTCATAATATACTATTTGTATTTTATGGAAAAAGAAAAGAAAAGAAAATATTAATATTTTTCTACAGAATCATGTGTTGGGCATGGCCCAACTTGGTCCATTTTGGGTCAAAATACTCTGCCATTCAAGGAGCGGAATGCATGGTCTAGGGAAGATAAATTAACCGCATGAATTTAGGGGCTTTGGGGCAGATCAAAGCCCCTCTTTTTTGTAAAGGAATCAGGTTATTTTTGAGTTCACCCATGGTATTCTATGTATGTAAAGTATATATAAAGAAATGAGATGTCAAGTAGAAGAAAATAATGTAATCATTGTATGAGAAAAAAATATTGAATATCTGTTTTAGTTTGTTTGGGTCTTAGGGGAAGGCTTTGTAGCTATGTGCACAAATTCCTTGAAGGGTCTGTAGATGTGTGCACAAAACACCCACAGTTGTATGCAAGAGTCGAAGAAGCTTTGTATCGAAAAGACACATCTTTAAAAAAGAGAAGGAAGTTTTGAAGAATTTTTGTGTTATCTGCATCTGAGATGTTTATATGAGCTACCAAGTTATTTTTGTTGTTTATATTATTTATATTGTGTTGAATATCACATAAGACGGATAAAGGTGTAGTGCACTTTAGATTTAAGTGATGAATAAAGCATAGAATGTAAAAATAGATAGTTGCATCCGTGTAGTTCATAAAACCATAAGGAAGAAGCCTAACAGTATATTTATGTCCTATTGTCCCTCTGGATGCAGAAACCTAGTTCTGACATACCCCAATATTTCCTCGAGTAAGACTGCGATCTGCGTTGCAATTCGTTGCCAAAAGGGCTGGTAATAGAGGGTTTTTTTGGTGTGCATCTACTTTGAACCTGGGTTGAAGCCCTTCCAAGCCAAAAAATGGTTCCATTACAATTTCAATAGGAATGACTGGGATATACGGATTCCTGCGGTGTTATGGGCATACAGGATGACATGCAAGAATATTACAGGATAGACTCCATTTAGGCTGGTTTATGGACAAGATGCAGTTATGCCTATGGAATGTATTGTGCTTAGTATAAGAATTGCAGCAGTAACAGACATGGAAAACAATGATATCATGGAAGAAAATATGGGAAAAAATCTCGCATTGGAGGGAGACCGGTTCATTGCAGTTTCATCAACAATTGTAGAAGGCACTCAAGAAATCCTATCATGATAGACACATGAAGCAGAAAACATTCAAAGCAGGTGACATTGTACTTATGTATGATAGTAAATTCACGAATTTCCCAGGAAATTTCAAGACACATTGGTTGGGGCCATATATTGTCAAGGATATATCGGATGGTGGCGCAGTCTAGTTCGTGAAGCTAAATGGTGAATTGTTTCCTAGACGAGTGAATGGTGGAAGATTGAAGATATATAGGGATGACTCTATCCTTGGAACTTTGCACTAACTATATGAAAGGGAAAAAATCTTAGTGTCACATGTAGTTGAAAGTGGGCACAAGAATATAAACTACTCTACTGAAGAAATACTTCGCCAAAGATGGATTAATGCGTGAAAATCAATAGGATGTAGAAGTATGAGGGAACTGAGACGAGGGGAATTTTTGGGATGTAAGAGAGAGTCCATTGAATTTCACCAGAAATATGACCGTTGGAGGCAAAAAAGTTGATTTGATAGGAAATTGTCTGTTAAAAGGAGCAAGGAAATTTTTTTTATTAAGCGTGGCTGGGAAAATATGCCACCAAATCTGCATTAATGAGTTGAATCTAAAGACAATCATGGGGTCTGAAATTTGGCCACTTTGCTTCTTGAGAATTATAATCATTAAATTGCACCTAACTGTGAGCAGAGTGTTGAGTTGTATGTTCGAGAAGAGTTTTGAAGATATTTCTAGGGAGTTTCTTAGGAGAGAATTAGCAATAATCATGACCTCTACACCACCACCGAGCATGACAGGGTTGAGGTCACCAAGGAAGAAATCGACTGTAGGAGAAGAAACACAACCAAAGAAACAACTGGTAAAGAGGCCAACTATGGGCCCTAGTGTAAGATAATCGTCGTAAAATAAAATTACCAAGGAGCAGAGGTCTAAGAAATGGTTAGACAAGAAGAAGCAACCTATGGAAATTTAGGACACTAAAGAAGAAGAAATCACAGTGGAAATTCCAGAGGATATTGTAGCAGAAGAAGTAGAGCCTATTTATAAGCTACCACCATATCTACCACCCAGGAAGCTGGGTGCGAAGTCTGTGAAGGACTGCGATTCCGTGAAGTTATGTGTATTCACACCATTGCTGCCTGATGATGTATTTTTTTAGGGAGGACCATTGGAAAAAGTATTGCACCGAAGGATGGAGGACTGGGACTTCAATGATAGAAGAAAATATCCCCAGTTTAAGCCCAATTGATACCTCTGCCCAATGCATTACCCAAAAAATGATGTTACCAGGTTAGATCCACACAGGTGGGTTGCAGGGATACAACAAGCAGGATTGCTTAACATGTTGTATGTTATGGTTTTCAAGCTTCTGTGGTTATTTTTTAATGAATACATCTCCAGATTATCCACAGTGTGATCAAACAATGGTAGACGTTTCGAATCCCAATGGGGATCCATCTTCAGGACAAGATGATGAATGTTCCCCATTTTGGATGCAGTAATATCAATACCATATGCGTTCGACAACTATTGGCGTTAGTGAATGATGGGCCCCTTTGGATGGGAGAGAGGACACCCATTGATGATATGTTAATCAGAAGGATTACCACACTACCTTATCAAGGAAGGAACCCCACAGAGGAGTTCGTGGGAAAGAGTCAAGACAAGGAAATTGTCGAGGAAATGAAGAAACAATACGACATAGTAGAGAATTTGAGGGGCTATGACATTAGATCCATCAATGATCTAGTTGTGCGCTTCGCCGCACACATACTTGTCGGAAATATCATGCATAAATTACATGTAAATGACATACTAGCAGCAATGGTTTCTTTGGATGTGCAATGCAGTAAAGGGGTACAATATAAATGGGTTGGTTACCCGTGCAAAGAATTTATTGACGATTGTCGTGAAGCACAAGAGGAAGGGAAACAATTCCAATATGCATGGTTGCTATTGCTCATTGCATTAATATCATGGAAGGAGGCCAAGGATTCACAGTTCCCCACTGTGGATCTGAATTTTTATGAAGTTGCGAGGTATGCCTCACTATGGTTTACAAAGGAACCAACTCAGGCGATGGAGAATAAGACATTTTGGGTTGTCATGGAGATGGATCTACACACAGTGAGGATTCAGTGGCCTAGGCTCTCACCAACTTTGTTTCAAGATTACCATGGGGTGGCAGATTTCAAGGTTGACTTTCACAGAGTGTACATCAGGGCAGGGAAGGACCCCACAGAAATACAACACCCTCTACCATACTTGGTCACTAAACCTGATATTGCACAGTTCACAAAGCACTGGCCATTATATTTCCTAGCTCCACCCAATGGAGGCATGGAGACAGACATGCAGGGATTAGTGGGAAAGACATTGTATCAAAGAAGGAAACAAAGAGAGAAACCAAAAAGGAGACATAAAAGGATGGTGAAGAAACTGAAGGTACAAAAAAAGAGCATGGCGTTCATGAATCTTTTACCAATAAAGAGCCAGTGGAATCCCCCTTCATTGTGAAGATAAGGATACCACCCACATCAGGTGCACAGAAAAAGCATAAGTTAGACAGATCAAAGGGCAGAAAGCTGATGGTCCTCACTGAGGGGGACATTGGTGAGATCGGTGATAAGGTGCTGCAAATCATTGAATATGTATGGGGAAGATCAAGAATCAATACAAGGTTATATTTACAGAGGTGCAACAGGGCATGCAAGAGCTT
The DNA here is from genome assembly GCA_034641835.2 of Pinus albicaulis. Taxonomy (NCBI): domain Eukaryota; kingdom Viridiplantae; phylum Streptophyta; class Pinopsida; order Pinales; family Pinaceae; genus Pinus; species Pinus albicaulis. The sequence continues at coordinate 761,674,600 of CM076577.1, forward strand.
AAGGTGATGGCGCAGACAATGAGACCATAGGAACAACTAGCCATTCAAGCAGTACAATTGAGCTAGCTGGTGCAACTAGAGTGTCGATTAGAAATAACTTCCATTGTTCAAGTTTTGCAGGTACCTAGAGGAGCGCTGCAGTTTGAAGCTGCATAGGATCAAGAGCAAGCTAAGAAGTGGGACAACATTAACTTTAACCTTGTTGCGCTAGCCATACACACACTCCATGAATTCCACTAGGGTGTCAAGGATGAATTGAATGTGTGAGAAAAAAACTCCTTACAGATCACCGAAGGAGTGTGACAGGACAAAAAAAATATACTGAAAGAACTAGATAGGGTGCTCAAGGAACGTGATGAGGCAACTCACAACTGACGACATTTGGAGCGGCTATCACTAAGACTTGTAATGAGAATTTTAACATCAAGTTCTGCACCGAGGGAGCATGAGCATCGAAGGTTGCAAAGCTCACCCTCACAATCAAGGAAAAAAAGAACAACATGGACAAGATTAAATTTGAGTACCATATGCAGATCACTGAGTTGCAGATGAGTTTGTAACCAACCACACCACTAGAAGTTAGAAAGCAGCGGAAAGCAGATCTCAAGACTGTATTGGAAGGAATTTCCACCACATTCAAGGACTATGGAAAAATTTTAGATGAAACCATGGAGATTTTTAACCCTTTGAAGGAGGATCCACACATTTAGAAGATTGAACAGGAGATACAACAAAAACATAAGTAGATGGATGCAATTCAGGTCACTATGAGAACCTTAGAGCCAGCACAAAGACTCACCGAAATCACAGAAGGGAAAAAATATGCAGAGCCAAATCGAGGACCTATGTGCGAAGGAGTAGTTGATTACATCGAGGACTCATCCATGGTAGGAAAAATCCAGTCAGTTGTCTTAGATAGTTGATGAAAATTTGAAAGAAACATGAAAGAAGCAGAAAGACGTGCTTCATAATATCATTGGGCCAACATCAAAGAAGCTTCTAGAGGAAGTGCAGCAAGAAGAAAATAAGTTTGTAGAACTAATTCAGCCATTGAATACAACCTACACCAGCATCAAAGGGAAGGTTCAAGGTGAACCAGTTGAGTGACTCGAGATGAGTCACATGTGAGTGTTTTTGGCTTGTTGGGCATGGCCCAACTTGGTTCATTTTGCGTCAAAAGACTTCGCAATTCAAGGAGTGGAGTGCATGATATAACAAATGTAAATTAACCGCACAGAGTTAGGGGCTTTGGGGCAGGTCAAAGCCCCTCTTTTTTGTAAAGAGATCATGTTAGTTTTGAGTCCACCCATGGTATGTGGACCATGGTATTATATGTATGTAAAGGCTATATAAAGCAATGATATGTCAAGCCAAAGAAAAGAATGTAATCATTGTATGAGTGAAATCTATTGAATATTTGTTTTCGTTTATTTGGGTCTTAGTGGAAGCCTTCACAGCTATGTGCACAGAGGCCTTGAAGCGTGTGTAGCTCTATGTGCAGACCACCCGCAGCTGTGTGCATGGTTTGAAGAAGCTTTGCACTAAAAAGACACATCTTTAATAAAAAAAAGGAATTTTTGAATCATTTCTGTGTTATCTATGTATTATCTGCATCTGAGCTATTTATATGAGTTGGAAAGAGCTTTACATTGTTTATATGATTTATATTGTGTTGAGTATTGCATAAGACTGATAAAGGTGCAGTATGCATTAGATTTAAGTGATGAATAAACCATAGACTGTAAAAATAGATAGTTACATCCACGCAGTTTAGAAAAGCATAAGGAAGAAGCATAGCAGTATATCCACATTATATTGTCCCTCTATATCCAGAAAATTGGTTCTGACATCCACCAATATTGCCTCAGGTGAGACTGCGATCTCTACTACAGGTCATTATCGAAAGGGCTGGTAATAGAGGGTTTTGTTGGCGTGCAACTAAATTGAGCCTGGGTTGAAGAGCCTCCAAGCCAACAACATGTTCTTCATGATTCTAGGATTTTAAGTCAAAATAATAAAATTCCTATTTTGACTTGCTATAAAAAAATGAAAAAAAAATTAAATATGTAATTTTGGGTCAGAAACCCCTATAGGTGCCAAGTCGGCCTACATGTCAAGTCAGCCTTGCCCTAATGGACATGTATATTCACACCCCTATGCACTATTTGAATGGAGGGAATATGGAGCTCATTTGGACACACACACTCATGAGTTATAGTATGAAATATCATAGAGAGGGAAGAGAAGAAGTGAAGAGCATAAGTCTGAAAGAGATGGTTTCTTCTTGATCTAAAATTTGTGGAAGTCATGCCTTGATACATCTCCTATTGTTGGTCTCTGGTTGATAGATCTACGGGAAGAAGGAAGGCTTGACTTGGCATCTATAGGTGGAAGTTTTTTGTGGTTATGGGTCTTGGATATCTCATTTGATTTGATTATATAAGAAGAGATTTTTCTAGGTTTTCCCATTGGAGGAGGTTTTCCCTGGCTTGGAGCCTATATCTTGTGTTGATTGTTTTCTTGTGATATTCATGTTTATATTTTGGTAATTCTATAATGAAATAATTTGAATAAAATTAATAAGAAGCTGAAAATATTCACAAGCAGTTACTAATGAAAGGGAAATCTAATGATAAGCTAAAAACCTCAATGATTTCCAACATGGTATCAAAGCTTGGTTTGAAGAAGGAGGCTAGAATTCACTTATGTTGGCTTGAATTCATGAACTAGTGCATTCTTAAAAGAAACTCATTATATTATTAAAGGCTCAAATTGCTTTGACATCCACTATCACACATTGTGTGTTTGGATGTCCTTTCTAAATGGCTTGGATATCTAGGAATTGTCTTTATATTCCTTTGGCTCATATTTAAATAGAGGTGTATGATTCGTTGATGTAATACACACTATATGACTCATACTATGAAAATATTTCACATTTTATATGCATGACTCATGGAATCACTTAGTTTTATGGATTGAATTACCACCTTTTGGCTCACATCTATCACATAGGAAGTTTATGATCGATGTTATCGATTCATCTAAAGGCTCATGTTAATAAAAAATGATTCATATTGTTAGCTTCGTATGACATTGTGATAACTGCACATACATGATATGTAGTAGCTCATATTATTTTTAAGTAGCACACATTTTCTCACTCTATACATAGAATGACATTGACTGGGGGATTTGTAGCTTGAAATATGCACTTATGATCATTCATTGGCACCAAAATCTATCTCTGTGAAGATTGAGGCTCATATGGCTTGTTGTCTCTTATGGAATGACCTTACAGTGCCATGAACATAAATGTACAAATGTAGCTCACTCACAATTCAGTGCGAAATACTATGAATATTGGCTTGATCATGTAGCTAATAAAACAAAAGCTTTGTGTCATCTTCTATAACAATGGTGGACTCGATATATACCTTTAAACTCAAGAATTGGTGACTCATATTATAGTGTGTTAGCCTACATATATATTACAATATGACTACGATTTGGAGTATATTGTGATATTCCCACTTAGCACTATTGCTAAGTGAGAATACAATTTTGCTCAATTTTGATATTTTGGGTCTTTAACTTAGGAGAAAGTGGCTTGGAGGGCCCCACTTGCAATTTTAGTTAAGGATGCTCCAACATAGGGGAACAAAGAAAAATCGTTTCCTTAGAGGATGGTGGGGGCCACCCCAAAATGGAATACACACTACTAGTCAATTCACGCTTTTGGAGGGAAAAGGAAAAGGGAAATCGATGCATGGGGCCCACAAGGGAAAAAGGAAGTCTCAAGGATAAATAGGAGGATCATACATCAGTTTGGGGATTTTTAACCTTTAAAAATTGAACCCATCTAGCATGCTTGAGATGTTGAGCCAAGTCTGCAAGTGTTGTTCAACACAAAAGACTCTTAGGCGAGAATATCACCCTATCTTCAATGGAATTTGAGTGCCAACCAAAGAAGGAATAAATACATTATTTGGGGAGTTGTTCTAGGTGAAGTATCAAGAATTTTGTGGGAATTATTCAATAGTGTGGGCATAGGAGAGAACCATGCAATTCCTAGGAGAGCTAGTTGTGGGGAAACAAACTTGTTAGACTTTCGAGGAGAGCATTGGACCACTTTTTGCAGAAGATTTGGTTTTCTAGCCAGGCACAATTCATTTGAGATTTATATATAGCATTGAAACCATTACAGGGAATGTGTGGGCCTGCGAAAGGTAATTCCATGAGCCACATGTGGGAGATGGATGGTGAGTCATTTGTGGTTTGAATTGAGCTGGTATTTGGAGAGAATCTGAAGGGGATTTTTACTAGTATTTTCCATCATTTTTGGAGGAGCCGAGCAATGTTATCTCCAGGTGGGTCGATTTAACCAATTCTTAAAGGAGCATGTGGAAATTGGGGGTATTTTCAGAGGTCAAAACTAGGCCAACACTTTTCTGGGTTTTGGTGGGTTATTTGAGGGGAGACTGGGGTTAAGTTCTCTGAATTTTCTAAGCACTAGAAGTGGGTCAAACAACAAAAACTTATTAGTCAGCAGTGTAGTTTTCTAGGGTCAGCACAGAGCATAGAAGGGGATACCTTTATATAATTTTAGGCACTTGTTTTCTTCACCTGGGACTTGTTTAGCTTGCCTTTGGAAAGCCCAGGTGCATTCAATCCACACTATATTATACCCCCATTTATTTATAATGAAAATGGCTTCACTTGGCATAGTTTTTGTAGTTTTCCTGGGTGTTTAATGTTATGTGTGATTTCTGTTTTGCGATCCTTTTTTACCAATGTTAATTTTCCCTTAGGAATATTGTATTGGTATTAGAGCTCTGATATTTACTCAAGCATGGGATTATTTATATGAACTTAGAGGACAAGGTGAGCGTTACCTATCAGAGGCAGAGGTACCAAAGCATATAGAGAGTTGGAAATCACACCTGAAAATGAGGCCCCAAAACAAGAAATGGAGTAAATAGATAAGGGATAGCCAAAGAGCAAACATGAGGCATATTTTGAGAGCTTCTTGGAGGCCCTGAGTGACTTGGCCAAGGGCCAGAAGGAGATGTTGGAGGAGATCAAGCAACTAAACCATGAGAGGGGCATTCATCAAGATTTTCTATTTGGTGAGTCTTCAGGGGCTTCCCGCCAATATGACCACCATTCCCCGCTAACTCACCCACATGCTTTTAGAGGGCCCACCATAACCACATTTCCCATGTTTTTTCTCTCAGGATCGGGTGAGCAGGTTGGATAATATGAGATGCCAATGGGAGATTATTTCTGAGAGTGGAAATCTATGGGTCATGATTTCAGAGTTGCATTATCCTTCCAATACTTCTTCCAACTCAAGAAGAATGAGAAGGGAAAGGGCACAAGGGGCTCTGACACACATAATTTGGAGTTGCAACACACTATTGGAAGGATGTACCTCCCTACTTTTGATGGGTCATCCAAGTGCATGGCAAGGGCATGGGTTGAGAATTTGGACACATAATTTCAACTTAGCTAGATGAAAAAGGTATAAGCCATTAAAATGGATACTCTACGCTTGGAGGGAGAAACACATGAATAGTGGTTCCATGGGTTGACCATGCTAGGGCATGACAGTGTGACTTCCTATGAGGACTTCACACGAAGGATTGTGGAGCTTTTTGTTAGGAGAGATCTAGAGGCATATTTCTGAGAGATAACATAACTCAGATAGATAGGAAACCCAAAGCACTACATATTAGAGTTCTTGATAGTGGCAGAGATGGTGTCAGACCTGCCGAATGTCAGGAGGGTCTACATCTTTGTTGAGGGGTTGAATAAGCCTCTCCATGGGTTAGTGAGGTCCCGTAGTCCCACCATTTTGTCGGAGGTAGTATCTTGTACCAGGGATTCATATGACACAATCCCTAAGGCTAAGGATCCAGTTCCACCCCAAGCTATTTTCCCATAAAGGGGCCATGACACTAGTCCTCCACCACAACGATACTTCCACAGGCATGGAAAGTTGCATGATGAGACCCAAAGAGATATTTGTAGGAGGAAGTTGTGCCTCACTTTCCAGGAGTCGTGGGAACTAAGGCATAGATGTACTAAGGGCAAGGCCCACTACATAGAGGTGTCTTCTGATATTGAGTTTAAGGATGAGGTAGAGTAGGAGATAGGCACCAGGGATGACGATCCACATGCCATAAGAGGAGGAGGAGGAGGAGGAGGCCCACCACCCACACTAGGAGGGGCCCCTTTCTTTCCGACATCAAGAGTTATCACTTCACTTTGGGGAGTGTCGAAGTACCTCACACTGAGGATCAGGGGTATTATGTAGGGGAAGTGTGTTCCAGTGTTAGTATAAAGTGGGGTGACCAAAAATTTCATATAGGCCCAGATGATGGAGAGGAGAGGCATATGTGTAGATTCCTTTGAGGGCTTCTTCATTTTGGTGATAGGAGATCGCACCATATAATGTACCAGATATGTCCTCAGGATGAAAGTGGTGATGGGGAAATATTCGATGAAGGACCATTTATTTGTGGTTGACATTCCAGACACCAATTTGGTGCTTTGTGTTCAGTGGCTCTACTCATTGGGTTGTGTTACCACTGATTGGAAGAAATTGGAGATAGAGTTCACCGAGCCAGATGGGAAATTTGTTTGGTTGAGAGGCATGCATTCATATCCCCCATGGACAGTTTCAACACATAGGATGGAGGCATATATGAGGCATGGAGATATAGAGTGGGTTGTACAACTTAGGATATTTGATGAAAGGGGTGAGCCCCAAATACCACATCCAGATATTAATGATATCCTAGACAGGTACCCGACAGTGTTTGGAGACATCCCACCAAGGTGACCACTTCACAGGGGGTTTGATCACACCATTGAGCTATAGATAAGGGCATAAGCAGTTATCACAACCCCATAAAAACATCCCAAGGCCTATCAGGATGATATTGAGAGGACTATTCAGGAGTTGTTGGCATTGGGGGATATTAGGCCTACCTCTAGTCCCTTCCCTTCATCAGTTGTCCTGGTGAAGAAAAAGGACGGTAGGATACAAATGTGCATTGAATACAAAGTTCTTAATAAGAATAATATATAGAACCGATACCCAATTCCCCACATATATGAGCTTATGGATGATCTTAGAGGATCCAAGTACTTCTCTAAGATAGATCTACATTCAAGGTACCATCAGATTAAGGTAAGGGATCAAGATATCCCCAAGGCAATGCTATGGTGTCACTATGGTCATTTAGAGTTATTTTTTATTCGCTTTGGGAAGACTAATACTCCTGCTACCTTTCATACTTTCATGAACCATGTGTTCCGCAAAAAAATTGCACACATTTTTGCTGGTGTTCTTTGATGATATGTTGATTTATAGGAGGACATGGGAGGAGGACCTACAACATCCAGAGGAGGTGATTTGTATTTTGGAGGGACAACAATTCTATGCTAATATTTACAAAGGTGAGTCTAGGATGACTTAGGTGCTCTACTTGGGACATATTATCAGAGAGTATGGAGTGCGAGAACAAGAGGATAAGATTAAATCCATCTAGGACTCGCCAGCTCCCTAGAATGTGACCAAGCTGAGGGTATTTGCAGGAGTTTGCACGTATCACCGGGAGTTCATAAAGTGATTCTCACAGCTAGCAGCACCCCTCATAGATATGAATAATAAGGGGGCCTTCGCATCGATGGATAGGGCACGGGCAACATTTCAGCAGCTCAAGGAGGTGATGATTAGTTGTTCGGTGTTGGCTCTACCTGATTTTACATAGTCATTTACCTTGGAGTGTGATTCATTAGGTGAAGGAATAAACATTTTATTGTCATAGGGAGGCCACCTAATAGATTTTGAGAGTTGGAATCTCCTTAGTCATGAGAGGTTGTACTCGATCTATGAAAAGTAGATGTCGACCATCATGGATGCATTGGAAAAATTCTGACAATACTTGGTGGGCAACAGGTTCAAAGTGACGAATGTTCATAATAGCCTTCACCACTTTCTGGGGTAGAAAGTCCCTAATGATAGAAAACAAAAGTGGAACGGTAGGATTCAGGCCTATGATTTTGACATAGAGTATATCAAGGGCGAGCATAATGTGGTGGGAGGTGCCCTATCCAAGAGGTATACAACACTTTCACTCATGAGCATCTACCATGATTGGAAGGAACAAATTTTGGTGGAGTAATCCAAGGATCAATAGGCGTGTGAGAAATTGGAGGGTACTCATGGAGATGAACACTACCGGGTGATGGCCAATGTTATTTACTACAAGGGGTGCATAGTTTTGGTGTTGGGTTCACAATTGAGAGAGAGGATCCTTGATCCAACATATGATTCACAATTGTTAGGACCTAAGGGGTTCCTGAACACTTGTAAGATGTTCAGGGAGTGTTTCATGTGGAAGTTCCTCAAGGGGGACGTGTTGACACATGTTCAAGAGCGTGAGGCTTGCCATAGGAACAAGGGAGAGTTGACCCATCTTGCTAGGTTACTAGATTGTTAGATCCCTATATTACTAGTGTAGTCCTTTATTGTTGTTAGTGTAGCCCCCTTATTGTTATTTTTGCACCCCTGTAGACTCCATATTTTTATTATCGTGCCCCATAAAAATCCACTATTATTATTGTTACGCCCTTACATTATTATTGTTAGGTCATCTAGGATTATATTGTGACCCCATGGACTCCTATATATAGAAAGAAGGTTTTGTCATTTGTATCATAAAAGAATTGTTCATTTATGTAATGTAAAGGAGGATTTCCCATCAAAGTGGCTGATTTCTAAGGCTTTGATATTTATTTGCTTCTATTTTAGGCGTTGGTTTCATAACATTTGGTATCAGAGCTTTGGATTCTAGGGTTTTGCTGCTTCAAACAGGAAATCATGGAATTTTCACTATAAGTTTATTTCTATAAAGGTTCAGACAATAAAAGAAAAAACCCATTTGTGCAAGATCCTGATGAAGTTCATGTAAAAATTCCAGGTCATAGTGCGCAATATTTTTGGAGATATGATCTGTGGAAGTTAGGGTTTTTGCAGGCTCCCGAATTTCATCTCAAAGAGGTGACCTTGGGAAAATTGTCATAACTCTCTCTCTGAGCATCAGATTGGAATTATGTAAAAAATGGTTGAAAGTACATAGACTCTAGTTTTTTGTGTATCAATTTTAGAGGCAAAGGAGGAAACAATGACATGTGGCACGCCGTACAAGTTCTCTCTACTGAACCAGTCCATAATTAGGTCATTGTGGGATTCAGCATAACTTTGCCTTGAAGAATCCAAATTAGGTCAAACTTGTGGCATTGGAAATAAGACTTAAAGGGCTATTACAGGACTGAAACTTAAATCTTGGGAATCTGAAATTATAGAGATACATCAATTTCAATATCGAGCTCCTCAAAAACATGAAAAAGGTGTGTATTTTTTTTCAAATTGCATAAGTCTTGTTTGAAAAATTAGCTTGAAGTGATTCCAAGGGCATATTGAAATAGAGATATCAATATTGGGTTCTAAAATTCCCCCTAAAAATAATTCAACACCCATTAAGACTTTAGAAGGATCTACTATGAATCATGAAGAGGAAGAAGTGCAACACGACATATCAAAATTACAAGAGCAAGTGCACCAAATTTCACTCTCGCAAAGAGCAACAAAAAATTAAATGGAAGTTTTGAAGAAAGACGTGGAAGCTAATATGGATGGTTTGAATAAAGGCATGGATGACTTGAAGAATGGCATGCAATCTAAGATGAATGACATTGACAAAAAAATGAAAGACATCATGGAATACATGAAGAATGATCTAAAAGAAGACATGGAAGGTTTGAAGGAAGGTTTGACAAAGTTGATACAAGAAATTATTCCTAATGGAGAAAATATAGTAGAGGCAACTCATGATGAGAGAAAAATAAGTTTTAATCGTGATTTCATAAACTCTAATCCTGGATTGAAGACCCACCATATTCCAAAAATCGATGTGAGGAAGTTTGATGGAAAGGATCCCGTAAGATGGATATTACAGATGGAGCAATATTTTGATCTCAATAATGTGCAAAACACACAAAAGGTACACATTGCAACTTTATATTTAGAAAAAAATACATTTGTATGGTATCGATGGCTTTTCTCTTGTAAAATTATTGTCACTTGGTAAATTTTTATGGAGGAAATGATAACACATTATGAGGATACGAAGAGAAATACCTTCTTTATCTAATTGATAAATATCAAACAAAAGGGTTCAGTGGTGGAGCACACTGAGGACTTTTAAAAATTGAATAAAAGGGTAGCTGATATTCCAAAGGAACACATGATTGATGCCTTCATAGGGAATCTAAAGGATAACATTCAATATGAGATTCACCTTTGGGAACCTGATTCATTGGAGAAGGCATTCAGGTTGGCAAGAAAAATATAATGTTAAATTATGGCAACAAGGAAACCTACCACTCAAATCTCTAAATATGGAAGTGTTGCTACTCCTAGACTTCCACAACCTACAAGGTTGGCACCACAACAACTGGAAGAAAAAATAGAAAAAGGGCTTTGCTACAGTTATGATAGAAAATACACTAAAGGTCATAAGTGTGCTGAAAAGAAATTATTTTACATAGATTGTGAAGAGGAGGAATAAAATGAACAAGAAACTTCAAAAGAATAGGATATACACCAGGAACCAATGCTAGAGAAATAAGAAATGAGTCGTACCATATCTTGTAATGCATTAGCGAGAACTACCACTCCTCAAAATCTCAAGATATAAGGACATATCAAGAAGTAAAAGGTAATAATGTTGATTGATTTGGGTAGTACCCATAACTTTATTCATTGTAAGGTAGCCAAGGAATTGAATTTATTCCTATACCCAACACCAAAGTGTCAAGTGATGGTTGAAAATGGAGGAACTATAAATTTCTATAGAAAATTCCATAATATCAAGCTAACCATGGGGGAATATGTATTGAATAGTCCAATGCTTTCCATTCCAATGGGAGATGCTGATGTTGTACTAGGAGTACAATGGTTACAATCTTTGGGGATGGTAGCTTTTAATTTTCAAGAAATTTTCTTGAATTTTTTTTAGAAGGAAAGGAATTTGAATTACAAGGTATCACAGGGAAGCTGAGAAAGATAATAAGCTCTAATGTCATGAAAAATCTTCTGAAGAAAGAACAATGAGGCGTAATTACACAATTATTCTCACTAGAAGTTCCAACATCAAAATCATCTATTTATTCAAATCTCCAAAAATTCTTGGACAATCATTCCAAGGTGTTTGAAACTCCCAAAGGACTCCCACCTATTCGTGATCATGACCATGTTATTCAATTGATTCCAGGAAGTGTTCCTCCAAAAATCAGGCCTTACAGATATCCTTATGTCCAAAAGAGAGAAATTGAACGAATGATTTCAGAAATGCTAGAGGTTGGTATAATTCAACCTATTCAAAGTTCTTTCTCTACTCTAGTAGTATTGGTGCACAAGAAGGATGGATCATGGCGCATGTGTCTAGATTATAGGGAGCTCAATGAGCTCACTATTAAAGATCAATTTCAGATTCCTGTGATTGATGAATTATTGGATGAATTACATGGAGCAATTTATTTTACCAAGTTGGATCTTCATTCAGGATATCATCAAATTAGAATAAATACTGAAGATATTCTGAAAACAAAATTTCGAACTCATGAGGGTCATTATGAATTTTTGGTCATGCCTTTTTGAATTACCAATGAACCTTCTACATTTCAAGGGTTCATGAATTCCATTTTCAAACCCTTCCTTAGAAAATTTGTGTTAGTATTTTTTGATGATATACTAATCGACAGTAGGTCTTGGAAGGATCATGTTCAACATGTTAATAGGGTTCTCAAACTATTGGAGGAGAAATAATTATATGCAAAAACCTCCAAATGTTTATTTGGAGTACAAGAGGTGGAAAATTTGGGTCATATTGTATCTCATGAGGGTGTTAAGGTAGAGGCTAACAAACTTAAAGCTATTAAGTAATGGAAATTCCGCACAACCATAAAGCAGTTGCGAGGTTTCTCGGGCTAATAGGGTATTATCGCAAGTTTGTTAAGAATTATGGGAGAATAGTAGCACCTCTAACAACATTATTGAAGAAAGATGCATTTTTATGGACTCCTGAAGCAACTAAGGCCTTTGAACATATTAAAGAGGAAATGTGCCTATCTATGTCAGACTTCACAAAAAAATGTATTGTGGAATGTGATTTCTTAGGAAATGGAATTGGTGTTGTTTTAATGCAAGAAGGAAGACCCATTTCTTTTGAAAGTCGTCCAATCAAAGGAAAGTATTTACAAAAATCTATTTATGAGAAGGAAATGTTGGCAATACTACATGCAATAAAGAAATAACGACCTTACCTAATGGGAAGATAATTCAAGGTAAAAACTGATCATGATAGTGTTAAATACTTTTTGGAACAAAGAATATCTTCATACGAGCAATAAAAATGGGTCACAAAGATGTTGGGTTATGAATTTGAAATCATCTACAAAAAAGGGAAGCTAAATGTTGTTGCAGAAGTACTCTCAAGAAAGGATGAAGAGGTGGAAGCATTTCTTTGTGCCATTTCTAATATCCAACCAGATTGGATAACTGAAGCAAGGGATGAATGGAAGAATAAAGAAGAAGTGTGGAAACTCATTCAAAAGTGGCAGCGAGATCCTAGTACATATTATACATTTAGTTGGAAAAATGATTCCTTATGGTACGAAGATCGCTTATATCTTTTTAAGAATTCCCAAATAAAACAAAAGATTCTTTTGGAATTTCACACCTCTCCTTAGGAGGACACTCATGATTTTTAAAAAATTACCACAGTGTGAAGAATTTTTTTTTTTGGGATGGCCTTAAATCTGATATTCAAAATTTTTTGGTGGAATGTTTGGTTTGATAGCAAAATAAAGTTGAGACAATTAAGACCCCGGGTCTTCTACAACCTTTATCCATTCCAAGTCAATGTTGGGAGGAGGTTTCAATGGATTTTATCATAGGTTTACCTAAGTCCGAAGGAAAGAGTGTCATCATGGTGGTAGTTGATAGACTTACCAAGTATGCACACTTTTGTGCATTATCTCATCCATTTAAATCAAGTAAAGTTGCTACTGCATTTATGGAAACAATTCAAAATCTACATGGAAAACCAAAGATTATTGTAAGCGATATAGATCCCATTTTTACTGGAAATTTTTGGACAAAATTATTTTCTTGTTTGGGTACTCAACTAGCTCATAGATCATCTTATCATCCTCAATCCGATGGGAAAACAAAGATAGTGAACAAATGTTTAGAAGGATATATTCGTTGTTTTGTATTTGATAAACAAACACAATAGGTCAAGTGGTTAACTATGGCTGAATGGTGGTATAACACTTCCTTCCATTCTGCAACAAAAATGACCCCATTTATGGTACTTTATGGATATCATACACCATCTGTCACATCATCTTTAAGAAAAAATTCTAAGGTTCAAGCAGTGGAAGATCACATCGAGCATCAACAAAAAGTTCTCCAACTCTTAAAAGATAACCTAAATTTGGCACAAAATCAAGTGAAACAAAAATAATATCAACATTGTAGCGAGATAATACTTGATGTAGGAAGCTAATAAGGATAATAAATTATCACCAAATTACTATGGTCCTTACAAGGTGTTGCAAAAGATTGGTACTATGGCATAAAAATTGGAGCTTCCTGCTTCGTCTCGAGTGCACCCAAATTTCCATGTTTCATGCCTAAAGAAGGTTATAGGTGACAAAATTCCAGTTCAAACAATATTTCTAGAACTTGATGAGGAAGGAAAAATCATATTGGAACTTGAAGCAATCACAAAAACAAGAACTCAATAGCTATGCAATCGATCAATTTCAAAGTATCTCACCAAGTGGAAGAACTTACCCACTGAAGATTCCACATGGGAGGATGAGAATTTTATACATAAGCATCCAGAGCTACTCAAGGGTTGAGGAAAACACTTTTTTGAAGGCGAGGGGCATGTTAGATCCCTATATTACTAGTGTAGTCCCTTATTGTTGTTAGTGTAGCCCCCTTATTGGTATTTTTGTACCCTTGTAGCCCCCATATTGCTATTATTGTGCCCCATAAAAAGCCACTATTATGATTTTTGTGCCCTTACATTATTATTTTTAGGTTGGATAGGATTATATTGTGACCCCATGGACTCCTATATATAGAAAGGAGGTTTTGTCATTTGTATCATACAAGAAATTTTCTTTCATGTAATGTAAAGGAGGTTGCCCCTTTGAAGTGGATGATTCTAAGGCGTTGATCTTTCTTTTCTTCTATTTTGGGAGCTGGTTTCATAATATAGACCCAATCCCCATTCTGGAGGGGAAATGGTAGAGAATCTAGATGGAATTTATCATAGTACTACCCATGGTGCAAGGTCGTGACTACATATACGTGGTGGTGTACAAGTTGACGAAGTATGGGCATTTATTTTCCATCCCCACCCGGTACTCTACTTTGCAAGTTGTGAAGATTGTTTTTCAGAGAGGTCTTCTAGTTGCATGGTCTCCCCAAGACCATAGTCATTGACAGTGACAACCACTTCATGGGGGAGTTTTGGTAGGAGATCTTCAAGCTAGTGCACAGAAATCCCAATTCTAGTACCAGATACCACCCCCAGATAGATGTAAAAACCGAGATAGTTAAAAAGTGGCTGGAGGGGTATTTATGGAACTATGTGACATGGAAACAACGAGATTGGGTGAGGTGGCTACACTTGGGGGAGTATTGCTACAATACTACCTATCACGTGTTTATTGGTATGCCACGTTTCCTAGATTTATATTGATATTATGCTTTATCTTTTTTTTACCTTGTTTTTGGAGATAGTCGGGCCCCAATGGTCAAATACTAGATACAAAAGAGCCAAGACATTCTTAAGGCTCTCAAATATAATTTATAGACATCAAAAAACTAGTAGAAGATGTATACATACAAGAATTGGGTTGAGAGACACTTTGAGGTGGGAGACTTGATTTTCTTGTGTCTCCAACCTTACAAGTAGTCTACGTTGAATTAGAGGGGGGATGAGAAGCTACAACTAGATTTTAATGGGCCCTACAGGGTGGTCGGGTGGATTGGTATGGTGGCAAATGAGCTAGTTCTTTTGTCGGGAAGTAGGGTGCACAATGTTTTCCATGTCGTATGCCTCAAGACGGTACTAGGACAACATGTGACAACATCTACTAAGCTACTCCCATTGGATGATGATGGGAATTGGTTCTTCAGCCTAACAATATTCCGGAGATGAGGGAGAGGAGAATGAAGAGTAGAATCATCAAGGAGTTTCTGATCATATGGAAAAACTTACCATATGAGGATGAAACTTGGGACATCACTACAATTTCTTGAGGGAAAGCAACATTTTTGCGGGGAGGACTGCAATATTCCCACTTAGCACTATTGCTAAATGAGAATACATTTTTTCTCAATTTTGATATTTTGGGTCTTTAACTTTGGAGAAAGTGGGTTGGAGGGCCCCACTTGCAATTTTTGTTAAGGAAGGCTCCAACATAGTGGAATAAAGAGAAATTGATTCCTAAGTGGATGGTGGGGGGCATCCCAAAAGTGAATAGACACTCCTAGTCAATTCAAACCCTTGGAGGGAAAAGGAAAAGGAAATTGATACATAGGAACCACAAGGGAAAAAGAAAATCTCAAGGATAAATAGGAGGAGCACACATCAGTTTGGGGATTTGGAAGCTTTGCAAATCGAACCCATCTAGGACACTTGAGCTATTGAGCCAAGTCTGCAAGTTGTTTTCAGCACACAAGAATATCAAGCGAGAATATCACCCTACCTTCAGTGGAATTTGAGCGTCAGCCCAAGGAGGAAGAGCTACATTATTTGGGGATTTGTTCCAAGTGAAGCATCAGGCATTTCGTGGGAATTATTCAGAAATTTAGGCGTAGGAGAGAAACACACACTTCCTAGGTGATCTGAATCTGAATATTATTTTTTCTATGCTAATTTAATCTTTAGATTTATAAAAAATTGCTGATCATTTTCTTCATGTGCATAGGTTTCCTTATGGTGTTTGTGAGTGTTAAACATGTAATTGTGTCAATTTTGATGTTAAATTCATAAGAATTTTAACATTAAAAAAAATTACTGAAAAACAACGATAAAATGTACAAAAAACCATCAAATTATCCATTAACACAGTATTTTGATGAAGGAGTTCACCCCTCCTAGGCTACATCTCCTTGGTCTGACTTCTATGGATTGGGCCTTTGTATTAGCTCAAAATGGAAAAAAGTTTTGTTTTCAATCCTCTATTGCTCCTTAAACCTACTCCAACCTACTAAGAATGTATAAATCATCTAGGATAGACTCTTTCTGAGCCTAATTTGGTCAAAATATGCCAAATTTATGGCTCATTCAATTTTGGCCTAGGAAACTCCTCCAAAACTAGAGAGAAGTCCAGTTAGTGCCGACAATTTGGGAGTTCCGCCGGAAATGGTGTTCTCTGCCAACTCTGACGCTAAGATAATCATGATTTAATTAACTAATAAGTGAGGTTTAATTATGGGATAAGCCATGGTTTAGCGCTAAATGTGCTCTTAACCAAATTTGCATTAAAAAAAGGATTATGCACATTTAAACATTGCTTAGGGTTAATAGTGTGGTTTAAGGGTTAAGAACCTGCATTGCAATAGCCTTCCACTCCTGGTCATAGCTGAAGGTTCTATGATAAGGGGTTGGCCCCGCTTACCCCCGTCGTAAACCATATATTAATTAAAATATATGTCAAGGGCATAGTATTGTAAGAAACGATGGCGTGGTATGTTGGTAAGTTATATTTTTTGTGTGGGGGAGGTCACGGGGTCGACCCCGACCTTCACCCCTCTGTGAAAATAAAATTTTCCACTCTAAAATAACATTCAACCTTTTCACTTAACCAAAAATTTTGGCCTTTGAGGGGGGGGGGGGGCATGTGGTTGCCTCCAGGATAGCCATGTGTCCTCTTCCCATTGGCTTTTTCCCAACCAATGAAATTGCAATAAGTCACCCACTCAAAAAATAACCACGAAGTGACGCTTGTCATAGTGTCATTGAGAAAATTGAAGGAATATTACAGGAATATTCTTTTTTTGTTGACTAGGCTACCATGTCATCATTCTGTCATTTCTGCAATTTTTTTAGCTATTTAGGAAAAAAAACAACATGCTCTATCTTCCTCATACGGAGTTAATTTTCGATGAAACAAATTGCACCAGATTCCTGGTGACAAGCACTTCACGGTTGTTTAGGTTCTGATCAATTCTGAGCACTTCCATTTTTGAGCTTAACACTGAGCACCTGATCATTCCTCCCCACCAGAAGCCTTTTGGACCCCAAAATCTCTTTTATTACTGAACATGTGGATGAGGGTATAGTTCCCTTACCCTTCCAGTCTCAATCCACTGAAATTTTCCCATTTTCATCAATTTGAGCTTTTCACAAAAACTAATCTTTTTACTTGACTCTTGAGACCCTGTTTTGCTGTTGTAGACATCATCATGCTACAATTTCCCTGAATTTATAGAGCAGCAAGTTTTCCTTGCAGAAAAAAAATTGTTCCCACCTTGGTCGTCAATCAAAGGAAACTTGAAAACTGTCTCACCTCAAACACTGCCGTCATGGCGATTCTTAGTTGATCTTTCTTTGTACTTGTGTCGAATTTTGACCATGTGTTTTTGACATTGCCATGTACCCTTTTGGAACAACAAACAACTACTTGTGGAACTTATGCCTTCTTTTTCAAATTTATTTGGCACTTTCTCTTTGACTTTTGCTCTCTCTTGCACCGACATCTTGTTTCCAACACTGCTCAACGCTGATGTTGACTGCTGCAAATCTTTCACATATTATTTACCTCCTTTAAAAGGCAACCTGTTAGAGTCCTGAAACATATTATTACAAGAATACGCAAATTCAATTAGATTAACTTGTTCATTTGATGCATATTTTGAAAAGTCTCATTCAAAACATCTCTATGCTTGATCATTAACAAAGTCAAAATTTCACCTGCATTCACTATTCTCTTAATTTCTCCTGCATGTATAAGAGACAAATTTCTCTTCTTCTTATGTGCTCTAACTATGTACTAAATTCCATCCTTAAACAAGTGATACTTATTGTCATGGTGATGAAATAATGTTTTCCTATCATAAATATAAGGACTTCCCAAAACAATACCTGAAATCTCAAGCGGCACTACATCAAGTTAAACTTTGTCAAGAAGGTTTGAATCGATTGCAAACCTTAGAGTGCACTTCCTTGTTACCTGAAAGTTTTCATTCTTGAATTTCCACCCTAAAGGATAAGGTATTGGATGTGTAATAGTTTCAAGGTTTAGCTCCTTAACTAAGTCTTCAGAAATCAAATTAGCTTGAGAACCACTATCAAATAGTGTGTCTCTCAAGATATGTTTAGAAACGACTCTAATATAAAAGAGTTAAATTCTTGTATATTCATCTTGAGTTACATTGGAACAAGTTGAAGAACTAGTTCTTGTTATGTTCTTACCTTTCAAACCTGTTGTTGTAATATTGGTTTCATCTCCTGAATCTGAACCCAAGTCATGTTCAATGATTGCAACAATTTTTCGCTTCTCTTTGGGTTTAAGTATGTTTGGCTTAAACTCTGGATGGACTTGCAAACAATGGTCTTCATCATGGCCATTATTCGACTAATGTTTACATGTCTATTTCTCTTTCCTCTTCCATTAAAATTGCCCTTTCCTTTACCCTCATACTCAAGGAATATCAATTTTCTCATATGCACTCTGTTTCCCTCTTCCTTCTATATGTGTGGCCTGAACGAAAATCTCATCTAAGTTTGTAGGAATGAACATGAGAATAGTATGTCTAAGGTAATTATGAAAACCCCAAATATACTTTAACAAAGTTTCTTGAGAATAAAAATTGACAGCCAAAATAAGATCTCTTCTCCTAAATTCATGAGTATAATCTTGCACACTTTTCCCTTTAAATTTTCTAAAATTCTACCAGTCCATAATGGATTTTTGCATGTAAGCTAGAGGATAGAATTTCCTTTTAATGGGAGAAATATTTTTGACCAAGACATTGAGATATCACTGTGGTTTTTAATCTCTTCTTGAGTCCCTTCTTCCCACCATACAAGCGTTGATCCCTCCATCGTCAAGGACGCAAATTGAATATTTATGTCATCTTCTTGAAGGTTCTGAATTCTAAAATAAACCTCCAATTGAAGAATCCAATTATCCATCTTCTTTGCATTCACTTCTCCATTATACATTGGAAGCTCGAATTTGACATCAATTTTGAGTAAGGGAGTCTTTCCTTTTGGGATTTTTGAGTGAGTATGGGTGGTTTTGGCTATGGAAGTGGAAGATGATGCTAATGGTGATGATGAGGATGATGATGAAGATGGTGGAGATGGAGGAGGCTTTCCTCCACTTCCATTTGAATCCTTATCTTCATCCTTTTTGTATTTTGAGGTTCCATCTCCATCTGGAGACTTAGAATTCTCTCCAGCCATCCTGGTGCTCCTCTCTTCAAAGAGGATCCTAACCCTCTCAGTTAGGTCATAGAAAGCCTTCTTGTATGATTCCTCTGTTGAAATACCTTCAGTCTCTCCTACACCTAACATGATGGCTATGGATTCAAGCTCAGCTTATGGTGCAACATGTACCTCCTCAATCTCAGCTAGAGATAAATATTGAGGTGCTTCAAGTGCAGCTGGGAGTGAAACTTTGGGTGGAGATGGTGGCCTTGTGGCTCTCCTTCTTCTGGTCCTAACCTCAGGACTAGCAACCAAAAATTTCCCTTCTCCTCTCTGCAACTTTAACCTTGTAAGCATCACAAATTTGCAAACATTAAAACCCTACTTGCACAAAACTCAAGAAAATATCAAGAAAATAACATTTGCTCTTATACCACCTTGATCTGAATCTGAATGTTATTTTTTCTATGCTAATTTCATCTTCAGATTTATAAACAATTGTTGATCATTTTCTTCATGTGCATAGGTTTCCTTATGGTGTTTGTGAGTGTTAAACATGTAATTGTGTCAAGTTTTACATTAAATTAATAATAATTTTAACATTAAAACAAATTATTGAACAACATCAATAAAATGTATAGAAAACCATCAAATGATCCATTAACACAGTATTTTAATGAAGGAATTCACCCCTCCTGGGCTACATCTCCTTGGTCCATCTTCCATGGCTTCGGTCTCTGTATTAGATAAAAATGATAAAAAGTGCTATTTACCATCCTTGACTGCTCCTGAAACCTACTCCAACCTACTCATAATTTCCAAATCATCCAGGATAGACTATTTCTGAGTCTAATTTGGTCGAAATATGCCAAAGTTATGGCTCATTCAGTTATGGCCTAGGAAACTCCTCCAAAACTGGAGAGAACTCCAGTTAGCGCCGACAATTTTGGAGTTCTGCCAGAAATGGGAGACTCCGCCAACTCCATTGCTAAGATAAGAGATATTTAATTAATTGATAAGTGAGGTTTAATTATGGGATAAGCCATGGTTTAGTGCTAAATTCACTCTTAACCAAATCCGCATTAAAAAAAGGATTATGCACATTTAAACATTGATTAGGGTTAATTAGTGTGGTTTAAGTGTTAACAACGTGCATTTTCAATAGCCCTCCGCTCTTGGTCATATCCAAAGGTTCTGTGGTAAGGGGCTAGCCCTACGAGGCTGGCTCCGCTTACCCCTATTGCAAACCATATGTTAATTGAAATATATGCCAAGGGCATAGTATTGTAAGAAATGATGGCGGGGTATGTTGGTAAGTTATTTTGTTTCTATGGGGGAGATCGCGGGGTCGACCCCGACCTCCTCCCTTTCACCAATATAAGATTTTCCACTCGAAAATAACATTCTACCTTTGCACTTAACCAAAAATTTCGGCCTTTGAGAGGGGGGGGGGGGCACGTGGCAGCCTCCGAGCTAGCCACGTGTCCGCTTCCCATTGGCTCATTCCCAACCAATGAAATTGCAACAAGTCACCCACTCAGCAACCAAACAGAAAGTGACACTTGTCATAGTGTCATTGGGAAAATTGAAGTAACATTCCAGGAATAATTTTTTTTTTTTACTAGGCTACCATATCATCATTCTGTCATTTCTACAAATTTTTTAACTGTTTAGGAAAACAAACATCGGGCTCTATCTTCCTCATACAAAGTCAGTTTTTGATGAAACAGATTACGCCAGATTCCTGGTGACGAGAAATTCAAATTCGTTAATGTTGTGATCGATTTTGAGAACTTCCATTTTGAGCTTAACACTAAGCACCTGATCACTAAGAGAATTGGTTTTCGGGAAAAAAACTTGTTGGGATTTGCGGGAGAACATTGGACCACTTTTTGTAGGAGATTTGGGGTGCTAGCTGGGAAAAATTTAGTGAAGACTTTTTTGTAGCATTAACACCGTTATATGGACTACGTAGGCCTACAGAGAGGTAATTCTCGAGCCACACATGGGAGTTGGTTGGTGAGTCATTTGCGGGTTGAATTGAGTTGGGATATGGAGAGACTCCTAGAGGGGATTTTTATTAGTTTTTTCCATAATTTTTGGATGAGTTGAGTAGTGTTATCTATAGGTGGCTCGAATTACCCATTTATTAGAGGAGCATGTGGAAATTGGGGGTATTTTTGGAGGTGAGAACTAGGCCAAACCCTTTCTGGGTTTTGTTGGGTTATTTAAGGGGATACCAGGGTTAATTTTTCAAAAACAATTGAGCACTGGAAGTGGGTCAAACGACATATTCTTATCATCCAACAACGTAGCTTTCCAAGGTCAGTACAAAGTGTAGAAGGGGATACCTTTCCATCATTTTAGGCACTTGTTTATTCACTTGGGACTTGTTTAGCTTTCCTTTTGAAGGCCCACTTGCATTCAATCTACATTATATTGTACCACCATTTATTTATAAGGAAAATGGATTAGCATGGCACACATTTTTGAGTTTTTCTAGGTGTTTAATGTCATGTATACATTAGAGAAATTTTGAGACCTAAAATGGGCCTCCTAAGAAAAATTTACAACCAAAATAAACTTTATAAGAACCACCAGGATTCAATATGATGATGTGAACCATGGGGGATGATTCACCATTTTTGGAGTAAAAAAGTAAAAATATTAAATAATAATAAAATAATAAAACTACTCTTTCAATTTGTATTTTCAAATTATATCCCTAAGGTTTTACTCAAATTTCAAGCAAGATTACTCGTTGGATGCAAAATTTAATTCCTCATCCAAGGAGTACCCATGTTGCATACTTTCAATGGACCCTCCTACATGAAAAATGAGAAATAGATGAAAAAATGTGATCACAATCACGTTTTTTCATGTATTTCTTATTTTTTGTGTAGAAGGGTCAAATGAAAGTATGAAACATGGGTAATCCTTAGATGAGGAATCAAATTTGGTATCCAAATAGTGTTCCCACTCAAAATTTGAGTAAACCCATAGGGAGATAAGTTGAAAATACGAGTTGAAAAAGTAGATTTTTTATTTTTTCCCTCCAAAATTTGATGATGTAACCTAATCTTATTTGATTGCTTCCACTACTATTTTATAATTTCCTCCATAGGCCCATTTTAGACCTCGAAATTCCTCTAATGTAATTTTGTGTTGTGTGTATTTTTGATGCTTTGTTTACATTGTTTATTACTCTATATTGAGTAATAATAATAATATGATTTATTTTTCTTTCTGTTGATAAATACATTTCATTATGACTCAAATACAATCACGAATACCGAACCTAGTTACCTTCTTCAACACTCCCTCTTAACTAGGGAGGTATTCATAATGACATATAAAAGTACAAGGAAGATCTTAAAACACATGAACTATGAAGAGTTTAGGCACTCAAGGTGCCACAAACTAGATTCCTCACCAGGGAAATCTATCCAGGTCCATAAAGAGTTTAGGCACTTGCAGGGCCATTGATTAGATTCCTGACCAGGGAAATCTATCTGGGTCCATAAAGAGTTTAGGCACTCACAGTGCCATGGACTAGATTCCTAACCAGGGAAATATATACGAGTGGGACTAACATGGACTAAGGCTTTTATCCAATCTAGGTACCATTAGGCTTACTTACTAACCATCAATCCAGGGATCCAGGTGTGTAATGCAAGGCCATATCTCTATGAACAACGCCACACTCCCTATTATAGGAAATAGACCTCAACACATAATGTCTGCCATATTTTCTCCCAGGAAATGTGAACACAAAGCCTAAACACTCACGATTATTCAAATCGGTAGCAAATCCTTCCCTATCAAACAGATCAGTAACAACAAATCTCTCATGAGAAAACAAATCAGTAAAAACAAGAATGTAAATCATGCTTTAAAAAATTCGAGAGATTTACATGTACAAACACAACCCCATTCAGTAACAAATTTTCAAATACATAAGTAAACAATAACCTTCGAGGTTTTCAAACATATTGATGCTACTTTACAATTTATCATAGTAGGAATTAGGGCTTCCCAAATGAATATTCTACAACCGGATCATGCTTTCCTTCTTTCCGCAACACCTCAATATACATTCTCCAATTTATTCTTCAAGGTATCCATCATGACTATAATATGCCCTCCCTCTCAACTTAGGGAGATATCTTCTATCTAGACTCCCTCTTAACTTAGGGAGATCAACTTCTATAACATCGGAGAATCATGAATGCATTCAAAGTAATATTGATTATCATCATTTATATAACTTACTTCATCATGCTTATCAATCAAATCAACTTTACTTACGAATATATTCAATATCTTGAAGATTATGTACATGCACAAATTAAACAACAAGTACAACCAAATACATATATGGAAGCATGAATTTAACTATAACATAATCATATATTAGAATTTAGACATCAAATACCTAAACTTAGACACATACTTTTATACTTCAACTTCTTGCTCAGGTTTTAGTTACAAACCCTATATCACATCAATAACTTAATCAAAATATCAGTCTCATTATATCCATGGTATCAATATCTATGATAGAATCTTCTATGACATAAATCGCAAACCATAGAAAAAATTCAAACAAGTGAAATTCTACAATGCATCTAACAAATTTTAGAATTCATATGTTAGACTTATACTAGGATTTGATCCAAAACCTAGATTCCATACTAAGCCTTAGATATCAAAAATAAAAACCAATCATAGCACAATATAAGGTTTCAACAATATGACCAATCATTACATTTTGAAACAATAGCACCATATGCTAGAATATAAAACTTCTACTAGGGATTAGTTACAAAACCTAGAACAATGACCATCAATAATTAGGTTAACACATTTACATATCTAGGATTTCATACCCGTGCAAAATAATATCACAACAACTTGTATCAGGTAAACCCAAGACACAAATATTAATACCTTGAAGTTAGACATGCGACAATTTTTATCACACTAGGGTTTAGATCAAACAAACAAACATACACCTAGGGCTTCATTCCTAGGAAATTACTTTATAAGGGTTTTTCTCATAAACCCTAATTTACCAATACCTCAAGGTCTAGGAATTTACTAGATAGACATTACCATCCAACCCTAAGGAATAGGGTTTACATAAAAAAACCACAAAATCCAACCATCAAAACCCCAAACATCAAACGAATAGTATAATCAACCCTAATTAGGCTAGGGTTTCTCACATCATCATTGAAATACCGTTAAGTTAGGGTTTTACAGAGAACGTTTTAGGGTTCCAAAAAAATATGAATGATTTTAATGAGGGTAGATTTATCTATGATCACCCTATCAAGAATATTTATAATTCATAGGATATATACATAAAACTTGTTAATAATGTAGAACATATCATGAAAAGGAATGAATATAACTTTTTCATGAAGGGAACAAAGCTTATGGTATAAGACATAACTTTGAGTTGTTTTATAGGCAAACCTTGTAGGACATCAATTCCAATAGAACTTGTTTTAGGTCTTCTCCATAACCCTTGAGTATTCAACAAGCCTTTCCTGAATAAGGAAAATATGAAAAGTGTTGGCGAGAAAGAAGGTCTCTGAGTAAGACCCAGGTTCAGGAGAGAGGCCAACAAGGTTTCCATAGTAGTCTAACACAACACCAAAATTTTCACCCTACTTTGAAGAGAAGAGAGTCTCACCTGAGGCGTGTCATGACCTTAGTAAGGTTAGGAATAGATCAGATACTGACCGATCATAGCTGTAGAGAAAAATAGAAAGAACTAGGGACTGCAAACAGATTTAGCTACCTTACACAAGATACTAATCATGAAGCATATTCAGGATGCAAAATTAAAATTTAAAAGAGGGCAATACATTCACCATAACCAAATTCTTAACACAAAACTGAGGACATCAAACATAGGTAGAAGTATATTTCATTATCAATAGCAGACAGTTACATTACTCCTTAAAGTTGATTACAGAAGGGCTGATTACAACAGTTACAGAACATAACATAACAGAACAGAGCTCTCCTGCGACTCTCTTCCTCAACCCTCTATTGGACTAACCTCCTGTCTATGTTGGCTGATTGCCTATTTGTTCCTTTTCCAATTCGACTGTCAGTTTTCCCTCCTTTCCTGATTTGTTGTTTGCTGCATCTCCCTGATCACTGGGAATTCC
Organism: Pinus albicaulis; assembly: GCA_034641835.2. Classification (NCBI taxonomy): domain Eukaryota; kingdom Viridiplantae; phylum Streptophyta; class Pinopsida; order Pinales; family Pinaceae; genus Pinus; species Pinus albicaulis. Next base: position 761,700,323 of record CM076577.1, read on the forward strand.
ACTACCTGTCCTTGTCGCTCATCCATGCCATCTGTGCTAGTTTTCCACAACTGTAGCACCACCTATTCTCCAGCTCTCCACAACCGTGACAACTACATATCTACCATGGTTGTGCTCCGCCACCTGTTCTCTATGAGTCAAAACCATTTCAGTCAAAATAAGGGCCCCAACAGGCCTCTACCACATGTTATTAACTCGTCTTGAGTCAATCCTTTTTTGCTGCCTCGGTCTCCATTGGTCTGCCTGCTGCTATGGCTCGCCTTGTCTTCTCCGTTTTCTCTCCCTGTCCAAACAAGGGCCCCAACTTGGGAACCTTTTCCAACGTTGAAGATTTGAGTTCGGTGAAGTCGTTAATGGCCTGTTTCCATTCCTTCATGAGCTGGTCTATTTCTGTGGAAATTCGTTCAGCTTCCGTTTCTCCTGCGATGGCCGGCAACTTGTTGAATACTTCTTTAATTTTGATTCGACCTCAACGGCCATTTGTTGTATTGTTTCTATAGTATGCTTTAATGGTTGTCTCAGTTATTAGAGGACCTTCTTAGTGGCAGTTGAATGCTCTTCGATCTTATGTATTGTGGTCTCCAGTTCCTCCGCTTGATTGTACAACTGGTTAATGCCGACGGGGTCTGTGGCCTCCTTTATTTCTCATGAAACCTATTGTAGTTGTGCTGAGATTGGTTGGGCCTTCATATTTAACGAGGTTTAACACGTGAAAATGTTTCAGAAGGTTGTAAGCTTCTTTCACCATGGTCCCCAGGGTTTCCTACATCTCGGTTTCTTGTTTATGCTTCTCGGTGATTTTCTCAGCATATATGACAGCAGGATCTGGTAACGTCGGTTTGGTCACCAGCACTTCCTTTAGCTTTTTATTCTCCTTGCTGAGATTGGCACAGACTATCTTCACGCGGATGGACTGTTAAACTATAGTGCAAGCCATTATCTCCCCTGGTGTCTTGTCATCCTGAGCTATTAATGTTGGCCAGAGGTCCTTGAAAATATCTGTCACCTTCTCCAGTTGTTCCTACAGACTGTCCTTTTCTCCTTTTAACAGGTTGCACTCTTCAGTAAGCACATTGATTTGTAGTTGTTATTGTTCGAACCTTTGCTGTAGGTCATGGCGTAGTCCTTCTGCCTGTTGTGTTGCACGCTGGATGAAATTGTACAGTTGTTTTGTGCCCCAGGTCTACATACTCTTAGTCCCACACATATCGTGGTTTGGCGGTCTCTCTCGGAGTGGTTGACCGATGGCTATTGATCTGGCTGAGTTCTCATGTTGTGACATTGGTTGGTTCTATTGCGGTAGTTGATTGCCTGGGTTGTTGATGCTTGTGGTTGGTTGAACCTGTTGCAATATCAAATTTGCTTGCTGAAAAGGGTTCAACTCCTTAGGCGAGGGCGTTGTATCTGCAGTAAAAGATCCCCCACGAATTGAAAGTTCCTGGAAAGTGCTCTCTCCAACTAGAGGTTGGTTAACCTCGGGTATCAATGTTGTACTCAAGTTAACCTCTGCCTCGTTGTCTCCATTTGTTTTTCTTTTTGTCTTGACTGGGTATGAAATGGTTGCTAATGTGGATGGAGTGCAGGTGGAACATTCTTTTGAAGTGAATGACATGTGAGGTGATGAATGGTGAGTGCAAGGTGAAGATGTATGAGTGTGGGGTGGAGATGAAGTTTGAACATTCAAAACTGAGAATGGATTGAAGACAGGGAGTTCGGAGGTGACCTGGGTGGTTGCCTCTGGCTCCTCTTGAATTGGTATCCATAGGTTGTGTGTGATATTCCTCAATGAGATCAATTATTTTCCTAGGCATCAAGACTCTTGCTTTCTTGGCCTTGGGAGTGGCTACGAGTGGTTTAGGTGCTTTACTCTTTTTGACTGGAACTACTATGGTTGTCGGGGGTGAATTAAATATGGTGGATGCTAGGGCCATGACTATGGGTGCAACTATGGAGGGTGATACAGAATTTGAGGCTTGAAATTCAGAAAAATTAGGAAATAGAGGAGAAGCACTGGTGAGAGTTTGCATTACCCGATTGAAGCCTTTTACTCTTGTGTCCAGCTCCTCCAATATTGGTGTTAACTGTAGTCAAGACACATTGATCAGTGTCTCATTCAGTGTCTCCCCTGGTAGTGGTCTTGGAAGCATGCCCTCAAATGAGTAGTGATGAATTCTATCTCTGATCTCCATTCCCACCCCGGTCTAGGAGCATACTTTAGTGCGGAATGCCTTTTTGTCAACCTGAAACTTCAACGGTCTCATTTTAAACATTGTTTCATCCATGCAGGTGGGCATGATGTATGTCTGCTAGTGGCTAAAATTGAACCATATCTGAGAGGAATACCTGTCTAGCAGTCTCCTCAGGACCCTTTTCTACCTCACCACTATATCCACCATCTTCCTGTACCAATATGTGAATGCCTCTTCATTTACCTCCTTGGTGTTGGGGTCTCTTGAGATCTTCCAAGGCGTAAACTTCATTACCATCAGGTGACCACTCGTGATTTCCACGAGCTGTATCACCCCCGGTGAGTCCATTTCCACATTGCAAACACCATGATGAGGTAGCCATAGATAAACCCAGTGGCTCTTTTGTAGTTATCTTCGCAGGCTTCGAAGAGTTCATTCAACAGAAACATACACCAATTCAGCTGGGTTCCCTGGAGGCAGTGTTCCGCAACTGAAATGGTGTCGAGGGTACATTCGCCCTTCGTGTAGTGCCTCATGGTCTTGCTTGCAATCAGGTAACAGGAAAATGTAACTTCTGGGTTGTTTATGAGGTCTATCTTCGCCCCCTTCCCTCCTCTTTTAGTGTCGTATTTCTTGTAATAGTCACAATATCCCGCCTTCTTTTCTCTCTTGGAGACTATTTGGAATGCCGTGGAGACATCCCTTCCTTCTGCTGATAATCCTGTCAGCCTGTGAATATATTCTGCATGTACCGGTATCTCCCTCCCTAGCCATAGTGACCCGTTCTGGAGTCTTCTCAGCAGGAATTTTGTACACTGCATCACTGTTCCTGTGGTTCCAAACACTGGGAGGTTCCTGAGGTTCAATATGGTCGATTGCTGGATACCTCTAAACTCTGGGTTCAATCTTGCTGCTTCCTTTCCTTCTTTCGTAGCATAATTTTCTATGTAAACCCACCAGCTCATCGTCGGAAACTGGTAAGAATCCTTGAAGTTTGTGTCGATCAACGACGCATTGTCATATTTTCCCACTAGCGATTCCATTCTCTGAATTATCTCGTCAAGCTCAGGCTCAATGACTGCTGGTGCTACCTTGGTCATCTTTGATATTCTTTTGTACACTTGCAGTGCTACCCCTGCTCTTTCTCTATAAATTCCCGCTACTGGATTCTCTCTTTGGACTTCTTCTGATGAGATTTCGCTTGATGCCAATGTTGTTTCTTGTTCTAACTCAAAATAGTTTGGCATTATCGTGCTTTCTTCTTTCATGTGGGTTAAGTAATGTAACTGGCACGAGTGAGGTTGATGAGACCCCATAACTAATTAATTTTTTCTGCCTCCCTCGCGGTTATAATTGTGAGATTAGTTACCGCGATGAGGTGTGTTCTGACATGGATGACTGTGACTTTGGGATTTGGGCAGACATGATGGGTGATGATTATGGCCTAATATGGAAAATTCATTACGATATGGATGTTACTAATTATGTTAGTTAATTCTCAAATCTAGGTAAACCTACAGATTGACATGGGTATGATGGGCCATGATGATGGAATGATGTTTGACACATTTGGATCTCTGACATGGATGACACACTGGACACTACTCTCCCCCCGACCACAATCAGTTGTGATGCGGTCTCCGCATCACAACTGTAAGTTTTCTCTGTTATTGTTGTTTGTGCTTTATATTCTCTTCTCAGGTGCGAGAGTTATTGAATATATATACTCTATTCTACCCTACTGAATCCTCTCGGTTGTGAGAGTTATTTGAAAAGGAAATAATGAAACTTACTCATTATAAGGCTTCAAGCATGCGCTATTCACCCATCTTGGTAACACTTGGCTGTCCAGTGGTGCTAACCGAACTGCTCCTGAATCTTGGATTTCAATCACATGGCACAGTCCCAGCCAATGCATTCTAAGTTTACTTGGGAACTTTTGGAACTTTCTATCATATAGTAAAACTTTTCCTCCGACCTTAAATGTTTTTTGTTTGATATGATGGTCATGCCAAGCTTTATGTTTATATTTTTGGACAGTCTGATGAAACTCTGCTAGAAACCTGTCCCCTTCAAGTTATTGTAGCTCATGTAGCTGCTCCTTCAATGATTCTTCCTCTATTAAATGTAGTGTTGACTTGATTAGTAGCTCGGTATGATAAATTCAGCAGGTACCATCACTTCCCTCCCATACACTAGCTGGAAAGGAGTCTGGTTGTTCAGTATTTTCACAGTTGTCCTGTATGCCCATAATTTTACTGGTATGTGCTCATCCCAGTCATCTCTATTAGAATTTCAAATATTTGTTAGTCCCTTTTCGAGAATCCTATTAAATGCTTCAACTGTTCCATTTTCCTGAGGATGGTTCAGACTACTCTTATGATGTTGTACCATAAAATTTTCTAACAGAGATTTGATTGTCTCATTGATAAAGTGTGTACCTTGATTAGTGGTTAGACTTCTGGGGCAGCCACATCTGCTAATGATATTTTAAAAAATGGACCTAGCTGCTGTTTCTGCCATGCAATCCCTCACTAGTATTGCTTCTACCCATTTGGTAAGATAATCTGTTGTGGTAATTATGTACCTTGCCTGTGAATGTCTTGCGACAGGTACTATTGGTCCTATAAAATCAATGGCCCACTTCTCAAATGGCTGCAATTCCTGTATAGGGTGAAGTGGTAGTTCATCTATGTGTGATGGATGTCCCGTTCTTTGGTAGACATCACATTTCTTTACAAATGTTTTACTGTCCTTGTGTACTGTGGGCCACCATAAGCTTGCTTGTGATACCTTTCTTGCAGTGGGTTTTGCACCGACGTGCCCTCCCACAACTCCACAATGACACTCCCACAGTATATCCTCCCTTTCATGGTCCATGACACATCTCCGCAAGGCTTCGTATAACCCCATATTATACAGTTGTCCCGCTATTAACTGATACTCTGTTGCCCTTACTACAAGATGTCTTCTATGAGTCACTGTATATTCATTTGGGCATTGTCCTGTTGCCAGATAGATTGATATCTAATCTAAGTAGTATGGGATGGCTTATACTCTAAAGAGATCAACGTCTGGTAGATGATCATCCAGGTACCCTCCATTTTCTCCATTTTCCAACCTTGATAAATGGTCAATACCCACATTAAGTCTTCCTCATTTCACTATCACTTCAAAGGTGAACTCTTGAAATAGTAGGAGCCATCTACAGATCCTTCCTTCAAGGACTAGTTTGTTAACTAGGTACTTCAATGTTGGATGGTCCATGAAGAATTTGAACATACCTCCTAATAGGTAATGTCAAAACTTCTGAAGGGAATTAACCATTGCTAAAGCTTCCCGTTCTATTGTTGTGTAGTTCCTTTCAGCTGTCAATAACTTCCTGCTTGCAAAGTAAATTGGGTGATCAACTGAAGTTTCTCTTATTTGAGCCAGAACTCTCCTAGCGCAATGTTGGAAGCGTCAATATGGATGTAGAATTGCTTATCCCAATTAGGATGAACTAATATGGGTGCACTTTCCAATTTTTCTTTCAGTGTATTGAGGGCAGTAGTACATTTGTTCAAATGAATTCTTCCGATTTCCGCAACATCTTCTCTAATGGGGTTGTTATCTTTGCGTAGTTTCGGATGAATCTTCTATAGTACCCGATATGGCCTAACACTGATCTCAACTGTTTCATAGTTTCTGGTGCCTCTATATTTATTATAATTGCCACTTTTGCTGGATCCACACAAACACTTTGCTTTCAAACAACATGTCCTAGTAGTGTCCCAAAAGGTACTGCAAAGATGCACTTCTTAAGAATGAGTGAAATTTGGAGTTGTCTGCATCTGTCAAACATTATCCTTAATAAGGTTGTATGATTCTTCAACAGGTTATAAAATGTCCAGTCATCCATATAAACCTCAAGGAATTTGTGTATATATTCCCAAAATGCTGCTATCACGATCCGTGAAAATACTACCGGTGCATTTTTCAACCCGAAAGGCATTACATGATATGCAAATGAGCCCCATTCAGTTGTGAAAGTTGTTTTCTTCTTATCTTCTTCAGCTATCCTCACTTGATGGTATCTTGAAAATCCATCTGTAAATGAATAAGCTTCATTCCCTGCCACATTGTCGAGCACCTCATCACTGAATGGAGTGGGGAATGGATCATGTATGCATGCATTGTTGAGGCTCCTATAGTCAACACATACTCGAATTTTAGACTTTCCTTTTTACTTTGTATGACTATAGGACTTACCCACTCCGCCTCTTCCACCAGAAAAATCAACCCTACTTTCATCATTTTATCAATCTCTGCATTGAATTTCTCCTTCACTCTTGGATTCAGACGATACAGTCTGTGCTTTACTAGTCTTGCATCAGGCTTCAAAATTATACGCATTTTGCCCATGTATCATTTTATTCCCTTTAGCTCTGCTACTGAGGATGGGAACAAGTCTCCATATTCCTGTATAATATTAGATATCTCCTTAGTCATTTTTGCATCCCAGTAGTCGCAAATTGACGCAAGTTTGGGCTTTTCTAGTGTTCCGATGTCCAGCTTCTTGGTCTTCAATGGTAGCAGATGAATTCCCTCTATTGTAGGTTCATCTTTTATATCCCGCTCACCCTCATTTTCTTCAAAAAAAAAGTGTCTAATATTTTCTAGATCATCATCATCTATTTCACTGTCTATCTTTTTGCATGCTACTGACTGTTGGATACTCTGTTTCGAGAGCGATTGTTCCTCATATTCCTAAATTTATGGAAATAGTAATACTCTTTTGATGGCCTGTAGCACCTATGTGACGGGTTTTGTTTCTCCTTCAAAGGAAAAGCATTGTGTAAAATTATCTTCAATAACTTTCCAGATGCCGGTTCCTATTTTCTTCTCTTCAGTTAGGTACCAAGCTTGTGGAACTGAATCTAGTGAATGTATAAAATTGTGCGTCCACAGATTTTCCAGGTACCCTGCTTTCTTCCATTGGTACTCACAATGTTGTAAATGTTTAATCGGATCAGAACCTCCTTGGTACTTTTCAGTGAAGTGTGGTCCTTCCTATTCTTTGAATCTGGCCCTCAACGATGTTGCAACCCCCTCCCATCGAGACAGAGAGTTGCATTGGTTGCTCCACCACCTTGCTGACATGGATTATAGAGCCACGTCCATGAGCGGGACTCTATGTTCCATTGGTACTCTATCCTCTATTTTTTCAATAAATGTATTTATAGCATTCATATTTGATAAAGTCAGATATTCTCTTACCTTATTTCCGATCCAGTTGATTCTTCATATTTTAGCACATATTCTTGTATTGGTCTCATATCCTCCCTATTTCCAATCATCCCAAGCTATTTCTGAGCCTAAGTCTGAGATTTTAACACTTCTCCAGCTTACAGTCCCCCCCGCTGTTGGGTTGATGTAGTATTCTCTTTTACCTACTGTCATCTAATAGAGATGATCGAGAAGCTAAGAATCCTCTCCCTTGTTAACAGTTTCTGTATATCATGGTCCTTGATATGGGTCAAGTGGTTGAGTGACCCTGACTTCCTCTTCTTCAAATATCATCAGTTCATTTTTTAAATCGATCACTTCATAGTTCTCGAAAGCCTAGTTTATCCCCAATAATGCTGGGTAGGGATCCTTATCCCCCATGATGTCTATCACCTCAAATTATGTGTATGTCTTTACCCCTGCAACATTGACCTCGACTTCTTCCAGCCTACCTATAGGCACAATGCAGTACTAGTTTTCCATGCAGAGCTGGATTGGTGAGTATGTCAGCTTTGGTCTCCCCATTTCTTCCCACATCTTCCTTGCTAGAATGTTGACATCTGTCCGTAGGTCAAGCATGCTGTCCTTAATTTGGAATCTCACAACTTGAGCGTTTACACATAATTATTTTCCCGTTCTTCTCTTTTCTTTTGATTCTCCATATATATTTCTGGGTTGAGTCATTTGACTCCTCCAGCTCTGTGTTTTCCTGCACCACCATCTCCAGATTTTGTTTCAATTTCTCCAACATTAGTGCATTGGTTAAAATTTTTAAAAATAGTTAGAACCATTCTTCAATCATTGTACTTGTATTAGTCTATTTATCCTTGTCTACAGTCGGCTGTGGTAACTCAATGCCTTTGCTCCCCCCAAGTTGGGCAAATGTTTCCACTGCTTCTTTAAAATATTGCTTCTATCTATCTGGCCTGAATACTATCTTTGGAAATGCTGGCTTTATCAGCTTTATTGGGTCTATATTCTGTGCATATTCCCCTATTCTCTTTCCTCCCCATGTTATTATGGCTTCATTTTTCATAGCATGAGACTCTACTATTATTGGCTCTACATTTACCATATTTGCTCCTCTTTGTCTGGCTCTTTATTCCCATATTTTAATTAACTCTAGGCAGTCTTCAGTTGCGTGTGTATTGACTTTGCACTGAGAGCACCATGGTCTTCTATGAAGTGGAAATTCCCTGGCTATGTGGCCCTCTTGGTCACAATTGTAACATCTTACAGGTCCTCTTCCTCCAGCTCTGCCTCCTCTCATTTCTCCTCCTCGTCCCCTGGGAGCGTCATTCACTCTATATGATGGCCTGTCCAATCGTTCTACCAATGCATCCAGGGCTCTACACTGCTCTTTATTGTGTGTTGTGGAAGCACAGAACTCGCAATATATGTTGTTTGGAACGTTGAAGTATTTTTGTAAAATTGGGCATAGGTGGGGTGGATGACCAATGCTTTTGCATATTTCACGGTATTCAGTTGCGGCTTGATTCTGTTGTGTAGGGAACCTTGGGAAGTGGGGTTGCGGTGGATATATTCATTGAGTGTTTATCTACACAACTCCCCCTACTGGTGGAGTCCCTTGTGTCCCTACTGCTGAAGCCCCCGTATTTTTTCCTCACAACCTTGGACATTTGGTGACCGCGTGTCCCTCCATCAGATAATGTGTACACCATACATTAGGTCTTGCACGTCATATTGGCTAAATATCCTTCAAATTTTCCATGAGACTGGATATCTGATGTTGTAACCCCAATATGGAAGGGTCTTAAGCTACTACTCCTCCTTTGAACTCCTGCGGATACCCTGACATAGCCTCTATCTTCATAGCTTGCTCCAATGCATCTTGTAATGTATCGATCTTCTGCTGCGTTAGGGGAGTTCTTGTCAATGGAAGAAGGGCCTTGATAAACCAATCTCTATGATGATTTAGATCGATTCAGTAACTCAGTTTTCCAATCAAATCCTTGAACCTTCTCATCAGATCCCATGCAGTTTCACCTTCTCACTGTTTAATCTCCCACATCTTTGATAAACCCTGCTGATCCTTCTGACGTAGCTTAAATTCTTTGAAAAATTATTTCTTTACATCATCTATCGCTGGGTTTGTATGATATTCAGACCATTTAATGAACCAACGAAGAGCTCTCTCTCTTAGAGTAGTTTGAAACTCGATCAACTTAACCGCCTCTGGCATCTGCTGAGCCCTCCATATGGCTTCGCATAGATACCAGTGTTGTTCCACATCGTCATTTCCCCTCCCAGAGAAATTTGGGTATCGGGTAAATGATCCGGCCATACTTATTTGTGTGGATGGTACTAGAATAAAACCTCTATTTCCTAGCCATGAAATTGTATTACTAGCACTATTGCTAGTAGATATTGTTGCTGTAGACTGAACACTATTCAACTTGCTAAACTCTTGTAACTTAACAAAAATTTCACCTAGTGGTTGATAGAGTACCAAGGGGAGGTTGGGACTAGAGCTACTTGAACTTTGGGGAATAAATTTACCTTGAGTTATGGGTGCCGACCCCTCTCAGAATAGCTGCTCCATCACAACATGCAGCTCCACATCAGACATCTCCTCGGGGCACACATCCTCCACGTTGGACTTTTCTCCCTTTTCTCTTTGGGCTGGGCTCCTATACACTTGTCTGACTTCCTTGATGGTCCCTTCTATTCCTTGGGATCCCATCTGACCTTCCATCTCCTTTGTCATCTGCGGCGCCTTCTCCTTGTCCTGTCGACTACTTTCCTGCTTTTCTAACTCTTTCATCACCCTTTCCCGCCACTTCTCACTGATCTATGCCCTCTGATGTGCTCGTCACTCTCTCAACCTACTGGAGGTCTCGACATACATATCCCTATTCCCCCTTCCAACTTACTTGTAGCATCTCTCCCTCAGCTCCTTCCCCCAGTACTAGAGGTTTAAGTCTCCATCTCATATTTTTGAAATTCCATCAATCCCTCGTCTACCATTAAAGCTTTGATCCAAAAATAAATTTCCTTCAACAGCTTTCCCCGCAATCGAGATCTGAATACGTCCTTTTCTTTTGAGAAGGACTCGTAACACTCATCCACAATTTCCACTATATATCCTTCCAAGGTAGATTGTACCCAGAAATCTACAGCTCGGGTCAATTCGGTATCTAACCGACAGAGTGCTACCAAATCCACGTGCAACCACTTGTGATAGATTTTATGCGACCTTCCTTGGACTGTCTTGACTTGTAGTCTCCACAACCAATTATAGATTTCTTGTGGACACTTTCCCCAAAAAATTTCGTAGAGGTCACTCGCAGATTCAGAGAATAGAACCCGATCCTTAACAATTTTCTCCCTTTGTTTTCTCAACTCAGCTTGCTGCGCTATGAACTGATCTAAGTGGTTATCCCACCATCTTCGTATTTCTCTCTTGAAGATCCATGATACCATGATCTAGCTCCTAAATGAAATTTTAGGTCCTGACAACGGAACCATTTATTGGCGAGAAAGAAGGTCTCTGAGTAAGACCCAGGTTCAAGAGAGAGGCCAACAAGGTTTCTGCAGTAGTCTAGCACAACGATGACATTTTCACCCTACTCCGAAGAGCAGAGAGTCTCACTCGAGGCATGTTGTGACCTTAGTAAGGTTAGGAATAGATCATATATCGACTGATCATAGCTATAAAGCAAAATAGAAAGAACTAGGGACTGCAAACATGTTTAGCTACCTTACACAAGATACTACTCATGAAGCATATTCAGGATGCAAAATTAAAATTTAAAAGTGGGCAATACATTCACCATAACTAAATGCTTAACACGAAACTCAGGACATCAAACACAGGTAGAAGTATATTTCACTATCAATACATTACTCCTTAGATTTGATTACAAAAGGGCATATTACAACAGTTACAGAACATAATAGAACAAAACAGAGCTCTCCTGCGGCTCTCTTCCTCAGCCCTCTACTGGACTAACCTCCTGTCTACGCTGGTTGATTCCCTATTTGTTCCTTTGCCAACATGACTGTCAGTTTTCCCTCCTTTGTTGCTTTGTTTTTTTCTGCATCTCCCTGTTCACTGGGAGTTCCGTTGCCTGTCCTTGTCCATTACGGGAATTTTGAGGTCTAAAATGGGCCTCCCAAGGAAATTATAAAATAATAGTGGAAAAAATCAAATAAGATTTAATGACATCATCAAATTTTAGAGGGAAAAATGAAAAAAACTACTTTTTCAACTCATATTTTCAAATTATCTCCCAAAGTTTTTACTCAAATTTCGAGCGGGAGTAATCGTTGGATGCGAAATTTAATTCTTCATCCAAGGATTACCCATGTTGCATACTTTCGATGGGTCCTACCACACGAAAAATGAGAAATACATAAAAAACGTGATTGTAATCACGTTTTTTTATGTATTTCCAATTTTTCATGTAGCAGGGTTCATTGAAAGTATGCAACATGGGTACTCCTTGGATGAGGAATTAAATTTTGCATCCAACGAGTACTCCCACTCGAAATTTGAGTAAAAATTGTGGGAGATAAGTTGAAAATACGAGTTGAAAAGGTAGTTTTATTATTTTATTATTGTTTAAAATTTTTACCATTTTATTTAAAAAATGGTAAATCATCCCCCATGGTTGACATCATCATCTTGAATCCTATTGGTTGTCATAAAGTTTATTTTTGTTGTACATTTTTCTTAGGAGGCCCATTTTAGACCTCAAAATTCCCCTAATGCGCTCATCCTTTCCATCTGTGCTGGTTTTCCGCAACTACCATGCCACATGTTCTCCAGCTCTCTACAACCGTGAATTCTCCCTGTCTACCGTGGTTGCGCTCTACCACCTATTCTCTGCGATTCAAAACCGTTTCATTTTCAAAACAAGGGCCCCAACAAAAAGAAATTTTATTAGCATTTAATACAAACCTATCTACATAAGAGATGGAAATCAAATATAAAAATATAATACAAGGAATAAGATATTTATCTTTGGAAAATGGTGAGGGCTCCCTCGAATCTCGAGGGATACCTATAACTTTATCAAAAAAATTCAAAAATGTTTTTCCAAATCATTTTAAACCTATAAATACTATAAATCAAAGCATAAATGAGAAATAATTCAAAAATTAGAGTAGAGGACTTAGTATTGTAAATTTCTGATTCTTCAGCCTTGTTCTTCTTTGGAGATCCTTCCTTGACAATATTTTCTTTATCCTCGATTTTCTTTTTATTCCTAGGATTGTTAGGATGGTAAATTTCATAGTGACCCATTTTAAGACACTTGTAACATCCTATTTTAGATAGATCTACCTTCCTTGGCCCTTTAGCCTTCTTTAAGGTCCTTTCTTGTGATGAGCAGAGTAGGAATTTGATTTTTTCTATTCTTCATTCTGTTTGTTGGTTACTAATGAAATTATCACTTCTTCTTGACTACAAGTGTTCCATAATTCCTTGAATGTAGGATTTTCCTAACAACTATTGAACCCTAAAGCAAAGACACTCCAATATTGTGGCAACCCTAATAATGCAACAATCACGAGCTCTTTTTTAGGCATTGTCTCATCTATAGCTTGGAGATAATCTCTAATTCTAGCTATCATTAAAAATAAGGAAGCCACAACATCATCCTTTGTCATCTTCATGGTCCTTAGTTCATCCTTAAGACTTGTAACTTGACCAAGATTCTTGGTGGTGAACAATTTGGATAAGGCTTCGTACATCTCTTGAGTGAAGTCTATGTTGGAAATGTATGGGATAATATTATCCTTTATACCGTCTACCATTAGGCTCATATCCATTATTTATATCTCTTTAAACTTAACTTTTTTTCATCACTTTATTCCTCATTAGGCTTGTTCACCTTTACTTTGACTAGATCCAAGACTTTATTCATTTCGAGGATGAGATATATCCTCTTCTTTCATGCCCTATAATTGGATGCTCCTTCTAATTTTTTTTCTCCCTTTATTGAGTTATACATGGTCCTTGTATGCTTCTCTCCTTATATGATCCCCTTTTATGACGCTTATTCAACTTCTTGAGATTTCCTTATTCTCCTTTCAATAGATCTTCAAGATTCCTTTTTCCTTTTTCTTCACCTTAGCTTTGAAATCATGTTGGAAAATTAGAAAGGTAGAAATATTTTCTTATAATGATAATTAATTGTAATATTTTTATGTTCTTATTAAATTTCTTATGTTCTTATTTTACTTTAGTTCATCAAGAAATTATCAAAACCATAACAAGAAGATCAAGGATACCATATGTAGGCGAAAATCCAGGGAAGAACCCCTATCTATGGGAAAACCAAGTAAACTCTTCCTTGAATAGTTTCACAAGATAATATAAGACTCTAGACACAGACTTCCTCCAATTACCAAGTCAACCCTTCCCTTATTTTGCAGTTGATGACCATCCAACAATATCTTCAACCTAGATCAGCTGTAACAACAACAACAACACTTTGACCTAATAGTAGCAACAAAGAATTCAATCTCGTACTAACAACTTCGGCCTTAATGCAGTAGAAACTTCAACCTTAGAAACAACTTTGACCTTTAGCAATAGTAAATTCAATGCCACAACAACTTTGACCTTGATGCAGTAGCTTCGACTTCGTAGTAGAAATTTCAATCTTCCAGTAGTAGCCTAGTAAATTCACACGTTTGAGAGAGATGACCCAAAAAATTTAATCTTGTGATCCTTAGTCTCCACTTGCAATTTCATACACTACAACTACTTGTTCTTGTATATCGAACTTTTAAGTGATTCCACCAAATGAATCAAACTGCACTATATATATAGATTCTTTTGGAGTTCGAATTACCCGAATGTAGGACGAATTGATCAGGTGAGGACCAACTTGGTGTGGAGGTGACAAATGACTTATTTGAATCAATAATAATTTTTTTTACATGATTCAAAAGCCCAAGAAGGGTCTTATAAAATGGAAAATGAATCTAATGACACAGTATAAATCCTAGAAGTCCACAATGGTGTATTTGACCTAAAGACATGATGACCCAAGAATGAAACCCATGCTTTAATAAGTCATAATAATAATTATAATAAATTATTTTTCTTTCTTTTGATAAATACATTTCATTATGACTCAAATACAATCATGAAGAAATAACCTATTTACATTCTTCAACAGGTATGTACAATGATTATATTACATGTTATGTGGTGGTAAACATTAATAAGGGAGTTTTTAGTGTTTTGCAGCTAATATGTTGCATCTAAAGTTTGTGGGAATAATTTTGGTATTTAGGGTTTCTAAACATTAAATTAAACTAGCCCTAGGAACATAAACCCTTACCCTAATTGGTTGTTCCATCTAATAAAACCTTAGCACCTAGATATAACATCTAGGATTTATAGATTTAAATATTGAAAGAATACTCTAGGGTATGTAGTAAAACCCTAGCAAGGGTTGAATTGAATAAAACTAGGGCTTGAAATCAAAACCCTAGGGTTGATGCTTCCGTTTAATGTGAAAAAACTATCGAGAGTTAAATCAAGATATTTAGGATTTGTATATACAACCTTAGAAGTAAACCCTCTCAAAAATCATGGAAACCCTATATTCAAAAAATTATGGAAACAAGATGAGAAGGATGGAAGAGAAATAAAAAACAACGCTCGTTCTTGTTGATTACTCCTTAATAATGAGCAAGATGGAAAGAGGGAACCGTAAGGACCCTGATGGACATGATGTTGAAGCCTCCAACTAATCAACTCATTTTGGAACACATTAATGACAAAAAACCTTGTTACAATATGAATAAAAACCATGTGAAAGGATGCTAATCTCAAGGTATCAAGTAAGCAGAATCTAATATCTTGACAAAACGCCATCATGCTAAGGTAATTATAATATTAATTCTTTGGTATTGGTTATCTGGTTGATGGTTTTTCTACTTGGGAGAATGCTACATAAATGCTCAATGTAAATTGATACAAGTTCATCTACAATTGCATGTTTTGAAATAATTTTAGTGCATAAATTGATTGAGTGGATGGCATTGGTAATGCTTGGAGGATTATGTGATCAAGATGTCTACATAATATTTGGATTGCAAGGTGGTAGTAAAAAAATATAACCTAATGTGTATTCTTTGATGACAATGAATATCACCTTCATGATTCGATTGGATCATTTCAATGCCCCTACTAATGATGACTAAAGGAAAGTGATATGAAATATTGATGGGATGAACCTTGTCACAATATGGCTCTTGAAAGATAAAATCTATATATGATGAGATACAAAGGAAAGGAGAAATCATGCAGCTACTAAAATATCTCCTTTAAGAACTAGTAGTTGATGTATTGATGAAGACACACTAAGATAACTTATGGTTATGATTTCCCAATTGAAAGGAAGTAAGGAATCTCCTCTATTCCTGAGAAAGAGTAGTAAGTATCCTTAAATATTTGAAAAGGCATTTAGATATATTCCCTGAACAAGAGTGAATGAGGATATCATCTTTGGGTGAGAGGGAGTGGCGATGAACATCATATTATCTTCCTCATGTGTCATGCACTAGGCCAAGACTAATAACAATATTTTTAGTGAAGGCTATGGAGGGAGAATGGTGTCTATAGGATTGGATAAGAATCTAATATTTCCTTGAGGATAGAAAATCCAAGATAGGAAGTAGATCGACACTCTTTGAGGATTAGATAGGTATCCACGACAAGGGTGTTTGAAAATACAAGATAAGAATAGTCCTAAAAGGGCATACCCAATGAATATTCAAATGGAATATGCACCTTAAGAGTTAGTGTGGTGTTTCACATAAAGTGTTGAAGATTGCAACAAGAAACAATGAAAGAGGCTTCCGGAAACATCATCCTTGATCCTAGTGAAAAATAAGCACCTAAACTAGTTGGGGCCCACACAGGCTATTTTTAGGTGTATGTCTATTTTCAAATATGTTGAGAAAAATCTAAAATTAGCAGGAGGATGATTCTATATGGTTCAAAAAAATCTATTTTTAGATGAGTTTCTATTTTTAGATGTATGTGCGGAGTCTATTTATAGATCGCCTGTCTAAAATTAGAATGCATGTCGATTATTATTAGCCCTTAATAATAATCAAACAATAAATAGTAACTTATTCTCTTGGAGCACTTTATTTTGGTTAACTGATGTGGAAAACTAGTTCACTGAAGGAATTTCAAATTCCCAAGGTTGGTTGGTGACTCATGCATGGAGGACTTCGTTATAACTTGTAGTGGCAAGTTATAACAGAGTTGGAAGAGTAGTTATGTGAGTTGTTATTTAGTTTAACTCAGTTCAGTAAGTTAAAATCAGTTGTGCTAATTGTAACTGAACATACACTAGTGAAAGATGAGTGAATAAATTATTTAATTAATTCACAAGTAGTGTCTTACTTGCAACTAAAAAAATACAGCAGTTAACTACTTGCATGTCAGATTTAGTGGAGACCTAGTGGAGAGATATGTGAAAGGGTGAGATGGACTATAAGTTGTGACTATAGTGATGCATTCAATGCATCTACACACACATTGGATATGCTTATGAGGATTTCGAAGTCAAGGCAAGGTAAGGTAAAATTCATTCAGGGTTCTTCTTCAGCAGGGATTGTGCAGTGGAGGCAGGCCGTCAGGAGACAAGAAATTGGTGCATGGAGGTGCAAATTTCTGCAAGACAGTGTGTGATGATTGTATATTGTACTAAGAGATCTATGAGCTGAGCTTTGTATGAGATATATTAGATTGCTTCATGATCCATTGATATACATAATAGTTGGGGTTTTTAGCTGTAAGCTTTCCCGGTAAAACATCTTGTTATGTGGGATTGATTTTGCTTCATATGTGTTTTGCAATTGGCGATTTAATTTCCGCAAAGAATTAAGTGGAAGGATTATGTATTTAACATAAGATTAAATTGTTATATCAGAAGAATATAGAAACACATTATTGTGTTTATAAATTTCTACATCGTATCAAAGTAGTGTTAATCATTAGATATTGCAATATTGAAGCGGTGCTGAGTTTTGTGGTGGTGGAACAATTTGAAATTGCTGCAAGAATTTCTTGGTGCAACAATTGAGTATACATTGAAATGGATTTCAATATGTTGTGGTTGGAGTATGCACTCGAGGGAAAATCAAACTACATATCCTAGAAGGACAGGATGGAGGTAGTTCTTGAAGATAATGGCTTGAAGGAGTTCATCGATAGTGATGTTCCTAAGCCCACTTCGGCGGATGTTGCAGTACTTGATGCATGGCAAAAGAAAGTAGCAAGGGCAAGGAGGATTCTGTTGGAAGGTGTGAAATACTATATTGTGTCAAGCCTTCATGGGAAAGACACTCCATTTGCAATATGGAAGGCTTTGACAGATCTTTTCCAAAGCAGTAGCGACCATAGGAAATTGGTGTTGAAGGATAAACTCAGAAAAATCAAGATGGAGAAGAACGAAACTATTCCAGTATACTTGACAAAGTTTTTCCAATGCAGGGATGAGCTTGGGAGTGTAGGAGTCAATGTTGGGGATGATGACTTGGTGAGCTTGGCTCTCCTTGGGCTTTCAAAGAGTTGGCACAATTATCAAGACCCTGTCAATGGATGGGAGAAACTGTCGGATTGGGAGTGACTGTGGTCGTATCTAGTGCAGGAGGAGATAAGGAAGACCACTAGGGATGGATCTTCGTCAATGCATGATGATGAAGAGGACTGTGCTTTGGCTGCCAAGGTGAAGAAGAAGAAGGGGAAGAAATTCCATTCTAGATCTGAGGTTGGTGAAGATGGCAAGGAGCACAACATGTCCAAAGTGAAGTGTTTTCATTGTCACGAGTTTGGACATATTGCCACAAATTGTCCGCATAAGAAGAAGAACAAGATGGTTGCCGGAGTGTCAACTAGTGAGGCTCTTGCCTCGCAATTTGAGCTTGAATTTTCATTGATTGCATGCATGGTGTCTAGTGCATTGGGATCGGGGTGGTCCTTTGATAGTGGTGCTTCCTTTCACATGACGGGAGATGAGAAATCGTCCAGATGCATGTTGAGTTCGGCGAAGATGGATGATACAGTGTGACTGGCACTGGTACCATTAACTTTCATAGGGCATCAGGTAAAATATTTCATTTAAAAGATGTTTTCCATGTTCTAGGTTTAAAGAAGAATTTAATCTTAGTCGCAATGTTAGAGGATAGAGGCTATGATGTTGTCTTTAGTGAAGGAAAATTTTTCCTGCAACACAAAGCAAAAGGGCAAGCCAAGAAGGTTGGGATTTGAGTTAAGAATCTCTACAGACTTGAAGTAGATGGGATTTCTACGAAGCTTCCTACTGTTGGGAAGTGTGAGAAAGACATGCAATTGAATCTTGAGAGGGAGCAGGATTTGCATACAGGTAAGAGTGAACCTCGGGATGTGGAGCAACCACAAGATGAGGATCATGGAGTGAGAGAAACCACCCATGCAGAGAAATTTCATGCCAGATGGGTAGAGGGAGTGCATGCAGCTATACCACTAGGTGAGAGGTGGGGTGACATGCATGGATAATATTAAGAAGAAATTTTTGGAAGGATTCATTGAGATGGTGTGGATCTCATGAATTAAACCTGGCTACGAGGTGCCCACAGAGCAGCAGTAGCATGATAAATTGGATTGATGCAGTCAGATCAAAGTGACAGTTTCGGATACTGGAGTGCAGACCAGAGTTGACAGCAAGTGTAGAGTGCATGGGTGTAGAGGTCAAAATCACAGTGGTTCTTGAAGACATGTCTAGTAGCTAAGAAAAAGTCGAAGACTTTGATGACAGATGCATTATACTGACTCAGTTGTTTGGATGCTATTCAGTTTCAACAGTGTTGCATGGAAGTATTGTAGGGTAGATGCATGGAGTTTCAAGGCGCATGTAAAGACAATCCTTTCTTGTTGAGAGGGAGTGTTGAAGATTTCAATAAGAAACAGTGAAAGAGGCATCCAGAAACATCATCCTTGATCCTAGTGAAAAATAAGCACCTAAACTAGGTGGGGCCCACACAGGCTATTTTTAGGTGTATGTCTATTTTTATACATGTTGAGAAAAATCTAAAATTAGCAGGAGGCTGATTCTAGATGGTTGAGAAAAATATATTTTTAGATGAGTTTCTATTTTTAGATGTATGGGCGAAGTCTATTTATAGATCACTTGTCTAAAATTCGAATTCATGTCGATTGTTATTAGCCCTTAATAATAATTAGACAATAAATAGTAACTTATTCTCTTGGAGCACTTTATTTCAGTTAACTGATGTGAAAAAATAGTTTACTGAAGGAATTTTGAATTCCCAAGGTTGGTTGGTGACTCATGCATGGAGGACTTCATTATAACTGGCAGTGGCAAGTTGTAACAGAGTTGGAAGATTAGTTATGTGAGTTGTTATTTAGTTTAACTTAGTTCAGTGAGTTAAAATTAGTTGTGCCCGTTGTAATTGAACATACACTAGTGAAAGATGAGTGAATTAATTATTTAATTAATTCACAAGTAGTGTCTTACTTGCAACTAAACAAATACAATATTTAACTACTTGCATGTCAGATCCAGTGGAGACCTAGTGGAGAGACAAGTGAAAGGGTGAGATGGACTATCAATTGTGACTATAGTGATGCATTCAATGCATCTACATGCACATTGGAGATGCTTATGAGGATTGCGCAATCTAGGAAAGGTAAGGTAAAATTCATTCAGGGTTCTTCTTCAGCAGGGATTGCGAGTGGAGGCAGGCTGTCAAGAGGCAAGAAATTGGTGCATGGAGGTGAAAATTTCTGCAAGAAAGTGTGTGACGATTGTATATTGTACTGAGAGATCTATGAGCTGAGATTTGTATGAGATATATGAGATTTTTTCATGATCCATTGATATACATAATATATGATAGTTGGGTTTTTTAGCTTTAAGCTTTCCTGGTAAAACATCTTGTTATGTGCGATTGATTTTGCTTAATATGTGTTTTGCAATTGATGATTTAATTTCCGCAAAGAATTAAGTGGAAGGATTATGTATTTAACATAAGGTTAAATTTTTAGATCAGGAGAATCCGGAAATACATTATTGTGTTTATAAATTTCTACATGGTATCAGAGCAGTTTTAATCACTGGAGATTGCAATATTGAAGTGGTGCTGAGTTTTGTGCTTGTGGAATAATTCGAAATTGCTGCAAGAATTTCTTGGTGCGAGAGTTGAGTATACATTGAAATGGATTTCAATGGGTTGTGGTTGGAGTATGCACTCGAGGGAAACCTGAACTACATAGCCTGGAAGGACAAGATGGAGGCAGTGCTTGAAGATAATGGCTTGAAGGAGTTCATCGATAGCGATGTTCCTAAGCCCACTTCGGCGGATGCTGCAGTACTTGATGCATGGAAAAAAAAGGTAGCAAGGGTGAGGAGGATTATGTTGGAAGGTGTGAAAGATAATATTGTGTCAAAAATTCATGGGAAAACCACTACATTTTCAATGTGGAAGGCTTTGACATATATTTTCCAAAGTAGCAACGACCATAGGAAATTGGCGCTGAAGGATAAACTCAGAAAAATCAGGATGGAGAAGAACGACACTATTCCAGTATGCTTGAAAAAGTTTTTCCAATGTAGGGATGAGCTTGGAAGTGTAGGAGTCAGTGTTGTAGATGATGATTTGGTGAGCTTGGTTCTCCTTGGGCTTCCGAAGAGTTGGTACAGTTATTAAGACTCTGTAAATGGACGGGAGAAACTACCGGATTGGGAGTGATTGTGGTCAGATATAGTGCAGGAGGAGATAAGGCGGACCACCAGGGATGGCTCTTCATCATTGCATGATGATGAAGAGGATTGTGCTTTGGCTACCAAGGAAAAGAAGAAGAAGGGGAATCAATTCCATTCTAGATCTGAGGCCGAAGAATATGGCAAGGAGCACAACATATCCAGAGTGAAGTGTTTTCACTATCACAAGTTTGGACATATTGCCAGAAATTGTCCACATAAGAAGAAGAAAAAGATGGCTGCTGGATCTGCAACTGGTGAGGCTCTTGCCTCGCAATTTGAGCTTGAATTCTCATTTATTGCATGCATGGTGTCTAGTGCATTAGGATCGGGTTGGTACTTTGATAGTGGTGCTTCCTTTCACATGGCAAGAGATGAGAAATTGTTCAGTGACTTGGTGGATAAAGATCTCCAGATGCATGTTGAGTTGGAAACGATGGAAGATACAGTGCGATCGGTATTGGTACCATTACCTTTTAGAGGGCGTCAAGTAAACTCTTTCATTTAAAAGATGTTGTGCATGTTCCAGGTTTAAAGAAGAATTTAATCTCAGTCGCAATGTTAGAGGATAGAGGCTATGATGTTGTCTTTATTGAAGGAAAATTTTTCCTACGACACAAAGCAACAGGGCAAGCCAAGAAGGTTGGGATTCGAGTTAAGAATCTTTACAGACTTGAAGTAGATGGGATTTCTACGGAGCTTCCTACTTTTGGGAAGTGTGAGAAAGACATGCAGTTGAAGATTGAGAGGGAACAAGATTTGCATGCAGGTAAGAGCGAACCTTAGGATGTGGAGTAGCCACAAGATGAGGATCATGAAGTGGGAGCAACCACTCATGTAGAGAATTTCGTGCCAGATGGGTAGAGGGAGTGCATGTAGCTATACCACCAGGTGAGAAGTGGGGCGACATGAATGGATAATATCAAGAAGAAATTTATGGGCAAGATTAATTGAGATGGTGTGGATCTCATGAATTGAACTTGGCTACGAGGCACCCACAGAGAAACCATATCATGATTAGTTGGATTGATGCAATCATATCAAAGTGACAGTGTCGGACACTGGAGCACAAATCAGAGTTGACAACAAGTGCAAAGTGTATGGGTGCAGAGTTCAACAACACATTGGTTCCTAAAGACATGAGAAATATCTAAGCAAAATTCAAAGACTTTGATGATAGATGCATTATACTGATTCAGTTGCTTAGAGGCTATTCAGTTTTGGAAGTGTTGCATGAAAGTATTTCAGGGAAAATGCATGGATTTGCAGGGTGCATGCAAAAACAGTCCTTTATTGTTGAGAGGGAATGTTGAAGATTGCAAC
Organism: Pinus albicaulis; assembly: GCA_034641835.2. Taxonomy (NCBI): domain Eukaryota; kingdom Viridiplantae; phylum Streptophyta; class Pinopsida; order Pinales; family Pinaceae; genus Pinus; species Pinus albicaulis. The sequence continues at coordinate 761,722,863 of CM076577.1, forward strand.
AAGAAATAGTGAAAGAGGCATCCGGAAACATCATCCTTGATCATAGTGAAAAATAAGCACCTAAACAAGGTGGGGCCCACACAGGCTATTTTTAGGTGTATGTCTATTTTTAGACATGTTGAGAAAAATCTGAAATTAGCAGGAGGCTGATTCTAGATGGTTGAGAAAAATATATTTTTAGATGTATGGGCGAAGTCTATTTATAGATCTCCTATCTAAAATTAGAATGCATTTCGATTATTATTAGCCCTTAATAATAATCAGACAATAAATAGTAACTTATTCTCTTGGAGTAGTTTATTTCAGTTAACTGATGTGGAAAACTAGTTCACTGAAGGAATTCAGAATTCCCAAGGTTGGTTGGTGACTCATGCATGCAGGACTTCATTATAACTAGTAGCAGCAAGTTGTAACAGAGTTGGAAGATTAGTTATGTGAGTTGTTATTTAGTTTAACTCAGTTCAGTGAGTTAAAATTAGTTGTGCTAGTTGTAATTGAACGTGCACTAGTGAAAGATGAGTGAATTAATTATTTAATTAATTCACATGTAGTGTCTTAATTGCAACTGAACAAATACAACAGTTAACTACTTGCATGTCAGATCTGGTGGAGACCCAGTGGAGAGATAGGTGAAAGGGTGATATGGACTATCAGTTGTGACTATAGTGATGCATTCAATGCATCTACACACACATTGGATATTCTTATGAGGATTGTGCAGTCAAGGCAAGGTAAGGTCGAATTCATTCAGGGTTCTTCTTCAACAGGGATTGCGCAGTGGAGGCAGGATGTCAGGAGGCAAGAAATTGGTGCATGGAGGTGCAAATTTCTGCAAGACAAAGTGTGACGATTGTATATTGTATTGAGAGCTCTATGAGCTGAGCTTTGTATGAGATATATGAGATTGTTTCATGATCCATTGATATACATAATATATGATAGTTGGGGTTTTTAGATTTAAGCTTTCCCGGTAAAACATCTTGTTATGTGCGATTGATTTTGCTTCATATGTGTTTTGCAATTGGCGATTTAATTTCCACAAAGAATTAAGTGGAAGGATTCTGTATTTAACATAAGGTTAAATTTTTAGATCAGAAGAATCCAGAAATACATTATTGTGTTTATAAATTTCTACATAAAGCATCCCAGCGTTATGCTCTAATATAAGTAGAACTTGTTAATTAAGGCCTTATACTTTTGAAAATTATTTTTATAATGTTGATGCTTAAAGATGGTTTATCAATCAGACTCTTTTTATGTGAATATTTCAGTTTTAGATATTCTTTGAATGGGTATACAATTATTAATACCTCCCTAGTTAAGAGGGAGTGTTTTAGAATGTAACTAGTTTCAGTATTCATAATTTGTACTATTTTGTATTTTATTTAAAAATAAAAGAAAATAAAAAAAGAAGAAAAAATATTCTTATTATTCTATGCATTCATGTTCCTTCATGCTTCTAGATTCTTGGGTCAAAAGATTCAAGTCCTATTCGGACCTATTTTTAAAAGGAAAAAGGAAAGAGAATTTTTAAATATGCAATTTTGGGTCAAAAACTCCTCTAGGTGCCAAGTTGGCCTACATGTCAAGTCAAACTTTCCCCAATGGACATGTCTATTCACACCCCTCTTGACTATATAAATAGAGGGAATATGCAGCTCATTTAGACACACTCAATACGTAATGAGTTATAGTCTGTAGTATTGCAGAGAGGGAATAGAAGAAGTGAAGAGTTGAAGTATGAAAGAAAGGATTTATTCTTGATCTAGAATTTCTGGAAGTTCTACCTTTGTACATCTCCTATTGTTGACCTCTTGCTGATGGATATACTGGAAGAAGGAAGACTTGAATTTTCATCAAGAGGTGGAATTTTTCTATGGTTATGGAACTTGGATATCTCATTTGATATGATTCCGTAAGAAATTTTTTTTTTTGGGTTTTCCCCTTGGAGAGGTTTTTCCTGGCTTGGAGCCTATATCTTGTGTTAATTTTTTTCCTATGATCTTCATGTTTATATTTTGGTAATTTTTTGATAAAATAAATAGAATAAAATTAATAAGAAGCCAACAATATTCACAAGCAGTTACTAATGAAATGGAAATATAATGATAAGTTGAAAACCTCCCTTTTTCCAACACCAAGTATGGAAAAAGGGCCAAGATAGATTATGTAAATTATTTCTGTGTATTCATTAATAAGAGAGCACTCTGTTCAAGTGATTGAAAAATTTTAAGGACCTTGTTCATTATTTGCAAATAAACTTTGTTAACGTGAATTGATTCTTGTAATCATAATTAATTGAGCATGTTGTGGGTTGGGTGAAATCAAGCCAAAAGCATTTAAAAGGTTATAAAATTAATAACCTCAAGAGGGAGAACCTTGAAAATAAGTAACATAGAAGTGTGGATAGGACTGAAAGTACTTTATAAGATAGGTATATTCCTATTTGATCGTTGGTCATCAATGATCCAGTTCAATCAGAGCAGTGTAATAGAAGCATGGTGAGGTGAATGATATCAAACCTGTTGTAACTTATTTTTACCCTTACAATAGTCTGTAATTTTTATTTTATTTAAAAAATAAAATAAAAAAATAAATAGAAAAATAAAAATAAGAAAAATAATTAAAAATGGAAAAAACAAAAGAAAGAAATGAAAAATAAAAAAAGGAAAATAAAGAAGAGAAAAAGAAATTAGTTTTACCCTTGGAATGTCAGTATGTTGTATGATTATATTTGACGAATATGTATTTTTAAAAAATAAATATTGTAAATAAATGTTGATTTGACTACTCCCCACTGAAGAATCCGTTAGTAATCAGTAATTTTTACCTGTTTAGATGACTAAATGCTTGTCTTAGATTTCTAGAAACAAAATTCATGGATCTTGTGAGTTCTAGAAATCTCACTGCCTTCATTATCCTTAGGATAAATTTTTCACTCTTCTACTACTCTACCATGCCTTGGCTAGCTTACCACTCCTGAAGAGTCCCTCATAAATCCTAGGTCACTCATCCCCATCCCATTTCTTACACCTATGGTTTGGACACTCCGTTTTTCCTATGCCTACTTTTCACCATGCTGGCCTAATGCCTCAAAGCCTTCAAAAACCCAAATTTTCCTCTGAAAACTCCTTAGGCAGATCAATTTCAGTAGTTTTTGAATCTTAAAAATGATCTAGCTTGTCAAAAAGAACTCAGTTCGCTCCTCTTTCCTAAAAATCCCTAAGTCAAAACTTCAGTCAATAGAAGAGTAAAAAACCCCCTCCACTAGGTCACTAGAGTTTATAGGTGCTAGGGCTGGCCTTTGTGTTCAAGAAGAATTGTTTTAGGAAATGATAAAGATGGAATCAGGTCAAAGGAACAAACATGTAATTGATCTAAAAACAAATCAGAAAAGCCTCCAACAAGGGTTTCCTTATCAAAAGTATATTTTGCAAAAGATAGTTAGCCATGAGTGGTACTTCTGTAGGATTGTCAAAGATGGCTACCTACAGGAATATTGATAAGATCAAAAAAACCTGATGTATCTCATGATGATGGCACATATAAACACTAAAGGAGTTGTTGATACCAACTGTTATGGTTTTCACACCAAGAGGTTTTCACTGCTTCAAAGTGAAAACATGACAGAATGTTAGTTGAAAGAAGGTCAAAATTCTTCTCTTCAGTGTCATCCACAAAGAAATCAAAGGCATAAAATATGCAAGACTGAATATTCCAAGGTGAAAGTGCCAAAATAATCACAAGTTTACTCTTTAAAAGTGTTAAAATTCATGAAAAGGATAAAGTGGAGAAAACCTTCAGAAAGAGCACTAATGTCATTGTATGCCTTTTTCCTCAAAAAATTGTCAAAATGACCTTTTGATTTTCAAGAACTGGTTCATATTTCCAAAACATGGGTAAGAGGCAAAGTTTAAGCTTATTAATTTTTTTTTCAATCTAATGGAAACACCAAGATGCTCCAGGAAAGGCAAAAAACCATTTTTCTCAGAGTTCTGCCACCTATAGGACAAAAGGACCAAAAATTCAGTGAAAAAGCAAGAAAGAAAACTGTCATTAGAAAAGAGGGTTTTGGTTTTAATTGTTCTTTCCAAAGGGTATAAAAAGCATATAGTCATCATTCAAACTTATTTTTCATATGCCAACAAGAGATAAAAAGCTTCCAGGCATAAACATCAGTTCTTTTCTGGCAGATTTTTGGGTAGGAAACCTGCGCTACGCGCCTGTTGAATCATGTTGCGCTCCTATAAACACTCTTTGTGAAAATTTCTATTGGGTGTTATGGTCCTGAAGTGGTGTGCTGCATTTCTATGCATTCAGCAGTTTCCCAGGAGGACCCGACACTGCACGAAAACCCGCCCAACACACTGTGCTACGCACCCGACAGGTCGTGTAGAGGTGCCCTGCTACGCTCTTGTGCATTCAACACTTGCCCAGGAGGCACCTGACAAGTCATACAGAGGTGCCCTGCTGCACTCTTGCACGTTCAGCACTTGCCCGGGAGGCACCCGACAAGTCATGCAGAGGTGCCCTGCTGCGCTCTTGCACGTTCAACACTTTCCCGAGAGGCACCTGACAAGTCATGCAGAGGTGCCCTGCTGCACTCTTGTGTATTCATCACTTGCCCGGGAGGCACACGACAGGTCGTGCAGAGGTTCCCTGTTGCGCTCCTACGCGTTCAGGGCTACCAGCCACCCAACTTCTCATGCAGAGGCCACCCAGGCTATGTCCCTGGGCGTGCAGAAGCTGCCCAACCTTGCGTGCAGAGGCCACCCGACTACTCGTACAGAAGGCACCTGACCTGCCCACGATGCATTTCTGAGCCTGTTGCTTCAGCCGTGAAAATATTTTGAAGGTATTTTGTTTTTCCCTATCCTTTCATACTGTCTAAAGATGAAATATATAGAAATGTGAAGGGTGAGCTTAAAGAGATTTTGAAAAAACCTTAGAGGAAGAAATGTTAGGTCCCCATCTTTGCAAGCATTGTTGATTGTAAGGCTCCCATCCATTTGCACACTGAGAACACATTGAGGCCAAAAGTTTCCTTCTTCATTCCTCTTTTCCCCTCCAAATTTTCAAATCATTGCCTTCCTCATTAACCTCTCATTTTCCATCTCCATATCATCTCCCAAGAAAATCAGGGTTTGTTTTCAAAGGCAAGTCTAAAAGACAAAATGCCTAGAGAAGGCAATGTTGACAGTGGCAAGAGGGGCCAAAGGCCTAGACAAAAACAGAAGAAGGGTGGAAAAGAAAATAGGTTTGAGCCTATAAACATTAAATAATTTACAACCTCTCCTACTATAGTTTCATATTTCCAAGAAGTAGGATGCTATGAGTTCGATGAGAAAGTGCAGAGAGTTCAAAGTCACCCTCAATTGACCAAAATTTTTGTCCTTAACCTCCATGACCACCATGTACATCTAGCTGGAGTGAATTTTGAGCTGACCACCAATGCAATCTCTATGGCCAATGGAATACCTTGCATGGGGGAGAAATGGTTCAAACAGGTGTATCTAGATCTAAGACATTATCATCCCTTCTTAAAACAAAGTTGCCAAGCTGATTGCAAAACCATTTTCCCCTTTTCTCATTTGCTGGACAGATATGCTCCTTTGATGAAGATAATTATGAAATACTTCACCTGTGAGGATAGGTTTTCTATGATCTATTCCTACCACATAAGACTACTCATGCATTTTACTAAGGAAAAATTTCTCCATTTTCCCTACTACCTTTGTAAAAGTATTGATAAAATGTCATCCATTGTGCAAAAAAGGCCTCCCTCCCAACAAATGTCAAGTATTTTCCACCACTCCCTCATCAAAATGATTTTCTTACACCAATTGGAGCAACAAGGCATCCCATGGGAAGTTTTCATCACCCATGGTGTTTTCACAAATCCATAGCCCCTTCCTCTACAAAGTTTACCATCATCATCTCAACTTCCTCCTCCCACACCTCCATCACCCTCCACTGACCATGATTCATCCTCTTCACATGAATCCTATCCCCAAACAAACCTCCCTCTTTCACCTTCCCCTAAAGCCTCAAGACATGAAGAAAGCAGTGACAAGGAAGAACATGATAGTCAAGAAGAAAATTACAGTCAAGGAGAAGAAAAATGTGATGAAGAGGAGGAAAATGAAAGTGAAGAAAGTGAAAATGATGGAAAAGATATCAAGGACAATGAAGAGGAGGCAGATGAAAGCAGTAAAGAAGGCAATGACAAAAGCAGTGGGCTAAATGATGAATAAGGGAACAAAGAAAATAGTGATGACAAAGAGGAAGAGAACAATGGCCAAGATGAACATGACAGTCATGAAGAAAGTGATGACCAAGATGAACATGACAATCATGAAGAAAGTGATGACCAAGATGAACATGGTAGTCATGAGGAATTAATGACCAAGATGAACATGGCAGTCATGAAGAAAGTGATGACAAAGATGTTAATGAAGAAGAAATTAGTGACAAAGGCAGTGAAACAAAAAGTGAACAAGAAGGCAGAGCCAGTGAGCTAAATGAGGATGAGGAAATCAATGACAAGCCAAGTACAGAGCAAAATTAAGGGAAGACACAGTTTGAAGGTAAAGAAGAAAACAGTGAGCCCAATAACAGTGATAAAAGGAGCAGTGACAAAGATGAAGATAGCAGTCAAAAAAGTGAAAATAAAAGTAAAGGAGAGACTAATGAAAGTGCCTCTAATAGTGACCCCACAGAAAATGTTAGCAGTCAAGAAGAGGTAGAGTTTGAAAGTGAATACAATGGGCAAATCAGTTTGGGTATAGACACACATAATGAGGCAGAAAATGATAGCCATGGTGAAGAATAAAATCATGACAGTGCTCATGGAAAAAAAAGTGATAATGAAGAAACAAATTCTGAGGGAAAATATAGTAGGCATAGAAAATATGAAGAAAACAATGAAGATGCCTCTGACAGTGACCCCACAGAAAATGCAGGCAATAATACAGAGAATGAAGATGCAGAGATAGAGGCAGAATTTGAAAGTGAGGATAGTGGGCCAAATTATGAAGAGGAGGACAGTCATGCAAATACAAATGTACAAAGCAATGATGAAGACACCTCTAATGCTGCAAATATAGAGGATGACAATCATGAAGATATTGACAGTGATACTAGCATGAGAGAAAATGAAAATGCCTCTCAAAAAGACAGTCAAGAGAAAAGTGAAGAAGACACACATACAGAAATCATTAATGAGAAGACAAATAACCCTAAGGTCACCAATCATCAAGGTATTCAAGTGAGACATGTTAAAAATTGTACCCTCACTTACCAAAGAGGATCAAGGAAAGTGTTTGCTGCCTCTAAGAGGCAAGGGATCTTGCCATCTACTTCAACTCAACCATTGAACAAAGGTAAGCAAAAAGTGAAAGAAGAACAGGAAGATCATGAAAAAGAAAGAGAGTTTGAACTCATTCACATAGGTAGTGATGATGAGAATGAAAAAAGAATTTAAAACTCCCTCCTCCAACATAGGAATGCACAAATCAAGGACTTGGAGGCCGAATTAGAAATAGAAAAGGATGTGATTCACTTCTATCAAATGCAAAACAAGAAAATGAGTGGCCAACAAGCCATCCATGAAACAAGAACACTCAGGTACCAGAAAGAGGCTCAAAGGGCACAGGTGAAGTTGGCAGAATTCATGGGCACTTATGAGGAGAGTAGTGATGAGGAAGGTCAAACTAGAAGAAGAGCTAGAACTATGGGTCTAAGGAAAGCATTGGCAAAGTAGAGAGAAGAAGAATAAGCCCAAGCGGAAGAACTTTCTCTCCAAGAACTCCTTGCACTAGAAATTTAACATGATAGGGAATCATGGCTTGAGGGGGCTAACATACACCTTAAGGCCAAGCTAGAGAAGGCCAATAAAGACTTGGATCTACAAAGAAAAATGGCTAAGCATTATTCTCAAAGAGACCAATTTGCAAGGCAAGAACTCAAAAGGGCCAAAATTGAGATCCAAGCACTAAAGGAGGAAAAGGACCAAGCTATCCTTGGTATTTTGGCTCACGCTTCTCTCCAGGTCTCCCAGGATCCATGAGGCACTTGTCTACCAAATTTGGGAGAAATTGAACAAGTTTTTTTTTTTTACAAATTTTGAGGCTAGGAGAGTAGCACACCTGGTGCTACGCTCTTTTTCATGGAATATTAAAGAGAAAAGCCTTGCATTTTTGGATTTCTCATCATGAGAGGAGAATGATCACCAATTTTCAGCCCATTGGAGTTGTTTTGGTCCCCCAAAAGGGTCAAAAACACTCATTTTTCACCATTCTGCCCTCTTTTTAGGACATCTGTTGCGCTCCTAATAGTCTTGGAATTTTCAATTTTTGGACAAGTTTAAGAGGTCAAATCAGAAAAAAAATGATAGATATGGAAAGTAGACTTCAAGGGCTTTCCAACAAGCCATCATGGAGCATTATCTGACATCGGTAAGGCCTTCAAAATATTGTTGTAAGAAGACCTATTTTTTCTGTTCCTGTGCTACGCTCCTGGCATGCAATTTAAAAATTTGACACACAGTGCTACACTCCTGTGATCAAAAAGTCAGAATTTGCGTTTGGCAAGTTTTTTTAGGCTTGTGAGAGCCTACAGGTCAATTTAATTACTAAAAATATCCGAAAAGATATTTATTTTAGATATTTTGTGCCTTGAGGCCTTACAAGGCCTCAAGGACAATAGAGAGACTTTTGTTTAGCCAATGGACTTCTAAATACTCTATTGGGTTTTTCTCCTCTTTTCTTGTAGTATATAAGGCATGAGTATTCATTGAAATAGCGGGATTTTGATGAGTTTAAGAGCAATACATGGTCTATGGAATTTGACGAACAATTTAGTGTTGTGGAGCTTGTGGATGATTTGCCTTGGTTGATAATGATGAAGGTTTGCTTGCAGGATTCCTGAGTTTGGTTAATGGTGAATTATCTCTTATTTGTTCATGTTTTTCTTGTTTTTCATATGTCCATATTTCTATATTGCAATAGCTCAGAAGAGTATAGGATGAGAAACGCTGTTTGAGGCACCTCAATCCTCCTTTTTGCTATTATCTTCATGTTTTCCTCTGCTGGGTTAGTTTAAGGAATTCTTAGTTGCTCCTTAGGCCCACCTAAGCTTGTCTATTTCATTATTGGATTAATATGCTAGTTTACAAACATGATTCATGGTAAGCCCTGCTTGTTTTATGCTATCTAACCTCTATCTTGAAATCTCTCTTTGATGTATTGATTGATTAGGTTAAGCCAAAGAGGCATTGTTTCGATCTTGCCCTTTGTATATGCTTATCAGTTTGCCTCAAAGTTATTTATAGTTTAATGAATGATGTTTAGGCATTCCCTCTTCATTTATTGATGCTATTTGTCTCTTATATGTTTTCAAATCTTGAAAGTAGAATCATTGAAGTTAGATAAGTTGTCTTACTTTATTTTGTTCCACTCGATTGTATATCTTGAATGTGTATTTGTTTAAAAGTATTATAATTGAGAAAATGGTGTGCCCTATCTCATGACTAGTATATTTTTCTTATCAGTATTTAACATCTCTCTGTTCATAGGTATTTGACAAAGGATTCTTAACTGCCCTTTTCCCTACCTTGGTTCCCAAACTTAATGTCCATTTCACCTCACACATAAAATTTAAAGATCCATTAACTACACTAGATTTGCCCTGTGATGTACCATTATTCATTATCGAGATATCAATGACTTCATAGACTTCATAGCCCAATTGATTTGATAACCTCTCACTCCACCTATCCTACTTTATCATCTTACCCCAACCAAAACAAACAACAAACCTACACTTAACAACTAGCCTAAAATCAAACACTTAAAGCGAACAAGTTCACATTCTTCGCATAATAGAGAGAGCCCTCTCTGAGTCCAGAAAGGCTAGGTCTTAGGACTCCAAAGACTGGTCCGATGTTACCCTGTGCATTTGGTCTACCAATTTTCTAAATCATGGGACACCAACAGAATCAATGTTCATGCAACTTTTGATAGTTACAATGGCACGCGCTCTCATCAAAGACATACGATAAATTGTGGGAACCCCCAAATTCCTGATAGTTGATGGATGGGGGGGGTTCCGCAAAGTGGTTTCCTATGATCCCACTCTTGTGACCCCCCACTTGACACCGCAAACTTCTACCAACCAACCCCACCCCCCCGCCTCTACCCCCATGCAAATCATTTATCCTCCCCACCATTATTCCCACCATTCTCACCCTCCACCAACCTTCCACTCTGTTTAGCCATGACCATCTCTCCCACTAAATTTATCAGATGACTGTTACCTCATTTGTTACTCTCTCCAACATTCAAATACATTAAATATTCTGTGCCATTAATGGTTAATGCAACAAAAAATCATTATTATCTCCATGATAAAAGCTGTTATCCCCACCAAAAAAATTATTTTACTATTCCATCTGCAATCAGAGCCTCCAAAATGTTATCAGAGTGAATTCTAGCAGCCATCAGCTACCAATCATCGTTACTCTTGTGTAAATTCTAAATTGTTCTTAGTAATTTTTATTTATTCCCAAAATGGGAAGCCATAAAGGAAAATATAAAGTATCTATAGAAAATCCTCTGTTACCCCTTGTGATCAATTTAGATGAATTTCCTCTTATCGACGCCCACTTCAAGATTACTGAAACCAATTGTGAATTCAACTTGTACGAACTTCAGAATTGGGAATTTCAGAAGTATGAGGATGCCAGTGACAAATTATCTTTCTGGGAATATTTTCTTCCTCGGTTTTGTTTCCCTCAGATACACCATTTTCTATAATTTGTCACCTAGTGTGGAGCTTGATACCTTCCAAGTCAACGAGTTGTAATTTCCCAAAATAATGAGACTCTTTTCTCCATAACCTCTAAGTCAATTTGTTAGGCCCTGCAATTAAATCCTCAAGACTCCCTTTACCCTTTTTCCACAAATTCCATTATGGATATATACCATAAGCTTTCTTTTTCATAGAGAGCACATATTTTTTAATATTTTCTACTAGAGAATTCATAATTACCCAGGATAAACCCACCTTTTCCCTCTGCAATGTTTCTTGATATGTCTAGGCATGTTATTTCCATGGTATCTTGTCTATTAGGATATCCAAATGATCATTGGGTATATGAATTTATTTTAGGGTTCTTATATGTGTTTTCATCTGGTAAAAACCCTCAATTATGTTTAATTATAGTCAATTTCTATTAGATGTAATTCATGATCAGTTCCTAAAGTTTAGTGCTGAAGGATCATTCAAGCACTAATCAATTTTAGTTTACTTGTTTTTGTATCATCAATCAGAAAGGTTCAATTTTCCTCTACATAAGTTAGATACTAAAGGAAAACCACAATTAGTGATTCATTGGACCTCATTAGTGAGGAAAGATTCTGAAGAATTTTCCTTTAGTTAATTTTTCAATAATTTTTTGTATATGGAAATCTATTTGTTAAGTAGTGATGCAATTCCCAGGGTTTCTACAGAGATAAAAATGATTCTACATTTGAGTGAGCAGTCTAAAGTTGGATAATGGTATTTATACCAGAATTTTACTGAAATTATAATCTATGGTTGTGAGCTTCCTCCTTACAAGCTACTAGTGTTCCTCTCCATGATAATTTTTGCATTAGAATATATCATACAAATGATGAACATGGATGATGTCCATTTTGTTTCCAGGAAGCAAAATCTCAATTTAAACTAAAGGCACAAGTTGGCCCATTCATAGTCAATACTAGAGATGTAGATAAATAATTCAATGATTTATTAAGTCAGATGAAGGTTAGATTGAGTTTTATTTGGTCACATGATCCATTGGGAGTAATATTATCAATGAGATTTGGACAGAAGTCTGCACCGTATGTGCACATTGAAAAAAATGAAATTGAAAAATATGCCAACAAAGAAGAATGGGAAGAGAAAACACTACAGGAAGTTGAGGAGAAAATTTCCAGTTAGACAACATTGGAAAATCCAAGGTTGAAAGAAAAATAATTAAATATACCGAGAGAAAGAAAATCCCCAATAGTATCAGAGTTACAGAAGGTTGCATTCAAAGTTTTTAAGAGAAGAAAGTCTATGAATGTTGAAGAGTCATCAGAAGTTAAAACTTCTGAATGGCCTACTGCATTCATACTTTCAGGAGAGTCTGCATTTTCATTACAAAAAAATGAAGAAACCACCATTGATTCTCATTCTTCTCCTTTGTCTTCAGGACAACAAAGTATTTTTGAAAATTTATTAGAGATGAAGAAGAAAAACGAGGCATTAAAATCTTCAAAATATGTAGAGTTTTGGAAGCAATCATCCATGACTCAGACTAGATTACTATCTTCTTCTTTAGATAATGAAAGAGGACAATTCAAATTATAATTTTTGGCACCAAAATTCCCTGTGCCTAAGAATGTTGAAGATTAAAAAACCTATGTAATTTCATTTGATACTAAACATATACATCATATAGATCAAATTTATCTTCCCAAACAAGATGGATAAATTTTCTACACATCATTGAAAATTTCTGCCATGACAACATCCAAGCTACAAGCATCTCTGAACAACATTCATTCTTAGCTAAAGCTATAAAATATGTCTTCTCTAGCTAAATATACAAATATTAAAGTGATAGAAAATATGGTTTTAAAGTTAATACTAATCCTAAATATGTTAAGGCAACTGAAGAAATAATTAAAAGAAGAAATGCAGACATTCATGCACTCAGGAAACAACTAAAATTACCAACAACTGAACAACATCCCCAAGCACAAGAAGTAGCTCATCTGGAGAAGGAAAAGGAAAACATGTTTCAAATGATTGTGGAACAAAATGTGAAGATTCAAGGGATGGAGGAAGAGATGGAGAAATTAATCAAATATAAAGAACTTCAAATCAACATTGGAGTAGGGACATCTACAACAATAGTAGTATCAATCGTAGAAATAGAGTCTACTAGTCAGAATCTAGCAAACAAATTATCAAAATCTATGGGAGACCTATAATTCAAGGATAGGGAGATTGAGAAGCTAAGATCTCAGTTGGAAAAGATTGGAGATAAAAAAAAAAAAAAAGTTAATAATGCATATCTTTCTGAAGTACAAATTTTTTTTTGATTAACCAAGCAGCTTGAAAAATATGAAAATGAATCATTGATAGCACAAACATTATCTAAAGCCAAAGGAAAAATATGGATTGATATAAATTCAACCATAACTGAAATTTGGACATCTATTGAAATCATTTTTGAATAGGAGTAATTGGTGACAAGATCAAAGGAAACCATAACAGAGATCAAAGAATATTTAGATCACAAACTAGGAGAAGAAACTAAAATAATAAAAGTGTTGAGTTCTAAAACAAAGGAAGAATGGGAGGAATTGGGAATTGAAGATAGGACTGATACAATCCTAGAAGTAAGAATAGTTTTGAAAAAAATAAAATTAATGTTATAGTTAGAAAATAAATGTCAAAATGTAGAAGTACAGGTGAAGAAGTTCCATAGAAAATTTAATGTTTTATGCCAGAAAGGACTTCCACCTCTAAGATATTCTAGTGACCAATTGATTCCACTAGAAAATTACTAGCAAAATTTGCATGAGATAGCAGGAGATATAAAAAAATTTCTAAATCCAAAGGGATAATTAGTGGTAAAGCTTTCATTGAAGGCCTAGAATATGATCTTTTTATCTAACATGAAATTCAACATTTGTTCATTAATAGGCCAAATTTTGAGAAATATGCAGAGGTGGATGAAGCATATAGAAAAGTAACAAAATTTTATATTCTAGTTGAAAAAAGATGGGATAAATTCCTTGAGCTTATTGAATATGAAAGGTGAATTTCTCAGAAGCAATTATAATCTAAGAGGAGAAGAATGAAGGTTTCTGCAACTAGTTACAGTGAAAGTGTTATCACCAAAATCAGACCTGATTGGCTGTTGATCAAACAACTTTAGTGTAACTATTTCAAACCAATCTTTTGATTGAGGCTTAGCCTCCTCAACCTGAGAGGGATCTCTCAAGGGTTAATGATATTGATAAAGATGTAGATAGATGGATAACTCTATTGTTTGTGTCTTTATTTTATATGTTTAAGGGTTGAAAAGATGAATGCTTGCTACCTTTGGACTATGGAGTTAGTGACAGGGATAAAGATAACAATGGCTCTTCTTGTGGAAGCTGAGGCTTGTATATACTTCAATGAAAGAGTGACACATTCAGGAAAATCCCAATAACTTGAGGTTCAAAGGAAGTCAGAGCATGTGATACATGAATTCTGAGTAATGATTCATCAAGGTATTGAAAGGAAAATATTAAAAGAGATTCATTAAAACTCAACACTTAAAGGAAGTCAGAGCATGAACAACCATGAATTCTGAGTAATAAGCATTAATACATTGAAGAAAACCTTTCAAATATAGGACCTAAAACTCATTTGACCATATTTTAACACTTAAAGGAAGTCAGAGCATAAAAAACCATGAATTCTGAGTAATAAGCAAAAAACTAAGGAAAAAATTTCAAAGATAAGATATAAACTCATTGAAATACATAAATAATCTTAGGTCAAGAAAAGTTAAATTGCTTCTGTATATATCATTTAATCCAAAGCTTTACAAAAGTAGTCTGTTTAGATAACATTTTCCAACCCTCCATACATCGAAGTACTCACTACTTATAGGCATCTAGCCTTTACATCCAATTTTCCAAGTGGCTAGACCATTAAAATCTATTACTGACCCAAAATCTAACCACTAACTAGATTTTTACAACTAAAACTGACACCTTTCGAATTAGGAGTTAGATTCTTACTATGACTCAAACACCTACTTATTACATTTAAACTAAAGATGATCCAAATATTCCTCAAAAGGAATCATGTCTTTCAACCATGCTGGCCATAAATAAGAATTTAATACTCTAACTATATTTGTGAAGTTTCTCTGCCTACTATTAAGGAGTTGTCAGTTTGATGATATGGCAATATAGTGAACTGGTACCTTTGAACTGTATCCTTAACAAAATATCCCCACTTAGAAAACCACTGATCTGATACTCTTTTTCATTTCCCTGATACTCTTTGTCATTATCATGGAGAAAAAATTTAAAATATCTGTTTACCCTTCTCTTTCTTTCAAAATTTAACCACCATAATTAACCTTGCTGTCAAAACAGAGTTTTGGGCTACTTTCGTAGCACAAACAAAAAAGGTGATATGTGGTAATCTTCTGCTATTCTCAACCATTAGAGGATGTTAAGTAGTCAACAAAAATTAAACACAACCTTCAAAACTCTTCATCCCTATCATTTTAAATACCTTAAAACCAAAAAGGATTCTTCAAAAATTCTGCAGCAGAAAATGGGCTTTAAGCCTCGCATACGCTGCAAACTTGCCTAACATTTCAGAGATTTCAAAAAACTTAGGATCCGAACTATGGAAATATCCATGAATATACCTGCATATAAATCATGATAATATAAGACAAAAAAGGTACATAATCCATTGTTACCTTCTTATTTACCAATAGTTTATTCATGAGCAGTTTTAATAGTTTTTTCTATATTTCCTCTTTCCAAATCTTTCTTTTCTAATTTTGTCTTCATCATCTCCATATTTTCTTTCAACACTTTGACTTGTCTCTGAAGACTTCTCCTCTTTTCCTGTAACCATAAATTTCTCTGCCTTGTGTGTGTCATCATGATGTGTAAAGGATGTGATTTCTTCACCAAATTTTTGGCATTTCCAATAGACTTTTCAAAATGAGTAGCCTGATCATTCACTTTCTTTTCCACCTCATCTATCATTTGTCTATCTTGCTTGTATCTTTCCAGCTCTCTCTCTTTTTTAGATAAATCTTCTCTAACTTCTCCTAATTGTTCTTCAAGAGTCTCTTTTTCAGTTTGCTCTGTAACTTTTTCCTTTCCCTTTCTTTGTTTGATTGTTTCTTCTTTGTCTTTAAGCTGTCCCTTTGGAAAATCTACTTCAGATTTCTTCTGAACCTTTCTTTTCTTTATTAACCTTTGTTTCAATAGTGGATATGACTATGAATTCTTGCACTGCTGCCCTTTTTTCTTTATCACCCTTCTGCTGCTAATTTCCAACAATGATATTTTTAGACAACTGTGATCTAGTGAAAGGCTTTCTAGGTTTAAAAAGGAAACTTGAATCTTCTGAAGGAAAAATCTAATTTCTTGGCTATAAGCCCCTTCCCTTTGACCTTGGATCCTTCAACCTTAGTTTCTTTTACTACAGGGGTTTCTGCAATGTCTATAACCTCTAAGATGTCTTCAAGCCCGCCTTTACCTCCACTAGTTTCCTTTGTGCCTATTTTAGACCTTTTTGTTGCAGGTTTATTCTTACTATCTATGACATGCCTTTTAGCTTACTTGCTAGTTGCTGGATGTGGTGTTGTCTCTTGGATGAAATTAGCTTCTTCTACCACGTTTTTAGCTGTAGGTTTTAAACCCTCTTGTTCATTCCCTTCTAATTCTGCAGTGGCACTCAGCTCTTGCCTAGAAGAAGAAGTTTTGAGTTTAGAGGCTTTCCTTGCAGATAAAACATCCATTTCATACCCATTCATAAACAAGAAATATGCCCAGTCTCTGTCTAGTTTAATTAATTCTTCCAGTACTAGTAATTTCATCAATCCATGGTGAAAGATGGAAGTTTCACTTCTTTTAGGTATTCCTTGTACTTTGTCTACCATGTTTCCAAGACTTCTAAAAAGGTAAAAAGGAATATCTATCAACTTTTTCCCTGTAAAATGAAGCAACAGTTTGAAGTGATACATGTAGATTTTTTGGAATCTACCTTCACATGTAAAGTATTTCTGTATGTCTGTCAATAATTTAGAATAGTTATCTCTAAGGCAAGTTATGGGAATCCCTACAGTCATATTTATGCCTACATGTTCCGGCTTTAGATAATCATCACAAATTTTCAAGTTAAACTTGGTAGCTTTAAACCATTCTTCTCTAGTCCTCGAAATCCTGTTGCTTTAGAAATGCTATCTGGCGAAATTGGCACATGAAGAAAATTGACCTTTGTATATGTACCTTTGAAATTGAGTACGAAATCTTGTGAGACTTGTTTGTGATGACCTTGCAACCTTTGATAGAACTGAATGCAGCCTGCTCTTGTAAAAACCTCAAGGAAATATGGATCTTCCATGATTAAACTTGGACTTGTAGGCTCATACTTGAATGGCAGACCTCCTTTATTAACTTTTTTTGGTGTAGCCATTTCTTCTTGTTATGCAGCGGTGGCCTTCTTTATGTATTTACACTTGTTCAGGAAAAAACTTTGATGAGAGTGTGCTGTTATGGTAGAAGAGGGCTGGCATGACTTAGGATTTCAACTGGAGATGTTGATGACAACAAGCTGCTTTGGTAACAGCTTACAAAGCGGAAAAGAAAGTGTAAGGAATGAGGGATGAATTTGAAAAGAAAAATGAGAAGGGATTTATTTAGAAAATGATGGCTGATGCTAAAACATGCCTAACTTTCAAATGATGACTCTACTCTGACAGCATGACCTCGAAACCCTCAAACTTTAACCACTCATCATTATGCAGAAAACTGTTATAGGATGACACAACTTTCGTAGCACATTTAGTTTTACAAGTGTCAGTTTTACTACGGAATTACTAGGTGTTTCCATAGAAAAAATTGTTAATTTTGTATTAAAATCGCTGCGGACTCAGAGAAATTATGACAGGTGGCCAAATTTGAGATTTTAGGTCGATTTGAGGTATTTACTCAAAATATATTCCTTTGATATGACTTAAGACCATCCCTAACAACTTAAAACAATTTTTGAAACCTATGTTAATCATAAAATTTATTATGTCATGATGTTATGCAACCTAATCAATATAAAGACAAACTTGACACATTTCAAGTTATGATTTTGAAAATTCAGGGTGTGATAACAGTGGCTCCACTTGGGATATTATAGCCTTGTGGTATACCAAATAACTAGTAGTTGTAGTGCCATTCATCCTTTAAAATAAAAACTCTGAAATTTTTCCAAGGCTACTTCAAGGTCTTATAGCCTTCACCTCGGGCTCAAGCTTGATAATCAATACAGAATAACCAAATTTGTACCTAATGAAAAGATGCTCAGTTAACTTTGAGCTTATTCACACACTTCTACCTACCCTATCAGCTGCAATCTCCATTTGTGACTCAAGGAACATGAAACTTCCAATGAAGCCAGTCATTGATCTGATCTGACACTTGAATCTCTTGACTGTGCTTAAACAAAAAATAAACAAGATACTGGAATGACCAAGGAAACATAAGATGCATCTGACCTTCATAATGAACATATAACTGGAAATCTGGACTGTAGAATTATTCCATGTAATCTGATATAGGATCATAGAAGACATAACCTGTTTGAAGCTTCTCATGACATTCTGCAACTTTGGACAACTTATATATGCTTTTCTCAACCACATAAGACTTTAGTTGTGTACTTTCAAACTACTTTTAAAACTCATTTACAGAAACAGGTATTCTTCCTCAATCTCTAAGAAGAAAGGTAGCAACACCCTCTCTTTTTGTTCTGCCATGGAAAGATTTTGAAAAGAATGATCATGATCATGAAGACTATATGATTGAATTTGAACTTGTAAAACTTCAATGTCTTTCTCAATGATCTTAGAAACTTCATCCAAAAATTTAATCTTATCTTTTGACTTGCATTCAAATGATTTTAGATAAGAAGACAAGGACAAAGAAAATTTTTCATCTACTTCCTCATCAATATGATCATCATTCTATTGTTTAAAGCCTTGAATTGAAGGAGAGTCTGCTACCAACTCTGTTCTGTAACATAAGCCAAAAATTTGTAAATGACTTAATAGATCTTACAGGAAAAATTTCAATCCATTGTTTACATTTTCCTTGAAATGAATCATAGAACAATATGATGCAAAAATCTTCATGTTTGACTCTAAGAAGCTTAGTAAAGTCACAAAAATATGATATATGCTTCAATGTCAAATTCAAATCTTCTCCATTGAATTTTGGACCATTCCTTAAAAAATATGCATCCTTGGGAAAATGATTTGGGAAACCATGAATTCCTGAAAAATCTATACATGCATACCTTGAAACAAGAATCGCAACATCTGAGCTCTTCATATGTCTAGTGGAATCACCATGAATCTATGAATTTTGAATTCTTCAACAATGGAGTCGCCAAGGTAGTTGCATCCTCGAATAGATTCTGAGCTCCTGATACCTTCAAGAGTTCAGCTTCATAATTTTCGGGAGATGTATATCTTCAGACTCCTGACAGATGCACCAAAATGTTATCACCAAAATCGGACCTAATTGGCTACTGATTAGACAACTTCAATGTAACTATTTCAAACCAATCTTTTGATTGAGGCTTAGCCTCCTCAACCTAAGGGGGCTCTCTCAAGGGTTAATGATATTGAATAAAGATGTAGATAGATGGCTAACTCTATTTTTTGTGTCTTGATTTTATATGTTTACAGGTTGAAAAGATGAAGGCTTGCTACCATTGGGCTATGGAGTCAGTGGCAGGGATAAAGATAACAATGTCTCTTCTTGTGGAAGCTGAGGCTTGTATATAATTCAATGAAAGAGTGACACATTTAGGAAAATCCCAATAACTTGAGGTTCAAAGGAAGTCAAATCATGTGATACATGAATTCTGAGTAATGATTCATCAAGGTATTGAAAGGAAAATATTAAAAGAGATTCATCAAAACTCAACACTTAAATGAAGTCAGAGCATGAAAAACCATGAATTCTGAGTAATAAGCATTAAGACATTGAAGAAAACCTTTCAAAGATAGGACCTAAAACTCATTTGACCATAGTTTAACACTTAAAGGAAGTCAGAGCATGAACAACCATGAATTCTGAGTAATAAGAAAAAAACTATGGAAGGAAAACATTTCAAAGATAAGATATAAACTCATTGAAATACATAAAGAATATTAGGTCAAGAAAAGTTAAATTGCTTCTGTATATATCATTTAATCCAAAGCTTTACAAAAGTAGTCCGTTCAGATAACATTTTCCAACCCTCCATACATAGAAGTACTCACTACTTATAGGCATCTAGCCTTTACATCCAATCTGCCAAGTGGCTAGACCATTAAAATCTATTACTGACACAAAATCTAACCACTAACTAGATTTTTACAACTAAAACTGACACCTTTCGAATTAGGAGTTAGAGTCCTACTATGACTTAAACACCTACTTATTACATTTAAACTAAAGATGATCCAAATCCAAATCTTCCTCGAAAGGAATCTTGTCTTTCAGAAAAACCTTCTCTAACTGCTCTTAATTGTTCTTCAAGAGTCTCTTTTTCAGTTTGCTCTATAACTTTTTCCTTTCCCTTTCTTTGTTTGGCTATTTCTTCTTTGTCTTTAAACTGTCCCTTTGGAAAACCTGCTTCAGATTTCTTCTGAACCTTTCTTTTAGGTTGAACTTTCCTTTCTTTATTAACCTTTTCTTAAATAGGGGATATGACTATGACTTCTTGTACTTCTGCCCTTTTTTCTTTATCACCCTTCTGTTGCTGATTTCCAATAGTGATAGTTTCAGACAACTGTGATCTAGTGTTAAGTCCCTATATTAATATTTTAGCCCCTTATTATGTTAGTGTAGCCCCCATTATTGTTATTATTGTACCCTTGTAACCCCCATTTGGTTATTATTGTGCCCTTAAATTATTATTGTTAGGTCGGTTAGAATTACATTGTGGCCCACTAGGATTACATTATGGCCCCATGGACTCCTATATATAGAAAGGAGGTTTTGTGAATTGTATCATCGAAGAATTGTGCATTTATGTAATGTATTGGAGGTTTCCCCCTCGAAGTGGCTTATTTCTTAGGCGTTCACATCTCTTTTCTTCTCTTTTTGGAGCTGGTTACACAACATTTGGTATCAGAGCTTTGGATTCTAGGGTTTCGCTGCTCCAAACAGGTCATCGTGGCATTTTCGCTATAACGTTTTTTCTACGAAGTTTCAGAAGCTGAAATTTTTAGGGTGCGAAGAAACAATCTTGAGGAAGCTTGTGTAAAAATTTCAGAGCTTGGTTCGCAATATTTTTGGAGATATGATCTGTGGAAGGTAGTGCTTTTTCAGGCTCATGAATTTCATCTCAAAGAGGTGAGCGTGGGAAAATTTAAATAACTATCTCTCTGGGGATTGGATTGGAGTGCTGTAAAAATTGGTCGCAAGTACATAGCCTTTAGTTTCTTGGCTATAAATTTCAGAGACAAAGGACAAAACAGTGACACGTGGCAAGTCATACAAGTTCGCTCTACTGAACCAGTCCATAATTAGGTCATTGTGGGAGATTGGACACAACTTTTTCTTGGGGAATAAAAATTAGGTCAGACCTGTGGCATTCAAAAGAGACTTAAGAGGGCTAGTTCGGTACTGAATTTTAGATATTTAAGAGCTGCAATAACAGAGATAATACAATTTCAATATCGAGCTCCTCAAAAGCAAGAAAAAGGTGTGTATTTTTCCGAATTGCATAAGTCTCATTTGAAGAATCAATTTGAATTGATTCCAAGGGCATATTTTAGAATTTTTATCAGTATTGGGCTCTATAATTCCTCCAAAAAATAATTCCATACCCATTAATCCCTCAAAAAACTATACTATGACGCATGAAGAGGAAGAGTTGCAGTATGAGATATCAAAATTACGGTACCAAGTGCAACAATTTTCAATCTTACGAAGAGCAATTGAAGATGAAATAGATGGTTTAAAAGAAGAAATGGAGGCTAATTTGGATGGTTTTAAGGATCAAATAATAGAAAATATGGATGATAAATTAATGGAAGATCACATCGAGCATCAACGACAAGTTCTCCAACTCTCAAAGGATAACCCAACTTTGGTGCAGAATCTAATGAAACGACAGGAAGATCAACATGACATCGAAAGAAGTTATGAAGCAGTCATAGAAACAAGAACTTGACAAGTACGATCAATTTTAGAGTATCTCAGCAAGTGGAAGAACTTTCCTGTAGAATATTTCACATGGGAGGATGAGAATTTTATACAGAAGCATCAAGAAATAATCAAGCGTTGAGGACAACACTTGTTTGAAGGAGAGGGGCATGTTAAGTCCCTATATTAATATTTTAGCCCCTTATTATGTTTTTGTATCCCCCCTTATTGTTATTATTGTACCCTTGTAACCCCCATTTGGTTATTATTGTGCCCTTAAATTATTATTGTTAGGTCGGTTAGAATTACATTGTGGCCCACTAGGATTACATTATGGCCCCATGGACTCCTATATATAGAAAGGAGGTTTTGTGAATTGTATCATCCAAGAATTGTTCATTCATGTAATGTATTGGAGGTTTCCCCCTCGAAGTGGCTTATTTCTTAGGCGTTCACATCTCTTTTCTTCTCTTTTTGGAGCTGGTTACACAACATCTAGTGAAAGGCTTTCTAGGTATAAAAAGGAAACCTGAATCTTTTGAGGAAAAATCTAATTTCTTGGCTATAAGCCCCTTCCCTTTGACCTTGGATCCTTCAATCTCAGTTTCTTTTACTATAGGGGTTTCTGAAATGTCTATAGCCTCTAAGATGTCCTCAAGCCTTCCTTTACTGCCACTAGTTTCCTTTGTGCCTATTTTAGACCTTTTTGCTGCAGGTTTGGTCTTACTATCTATGACATGATTTTTAGCTTGCTTGCTAGTTGCTAGATGTGGTGTTGTCTCTTGGATGAAATTAGCTTCTTCTACCACGTTTTTAGCTGTAGGTTTTAAACCCTCTTGTTCATTCCCTTCTAATTCTGCAGTGACACTCAGATCTTGCCTAGAAGAATAAGTTTTGAGTTTAGAGGCTTTCCTTGGAGATAAAAAATCCATTTCATACCCATTCATAAACAAAAAATATGCCCAGTCTCTGTGTAGTTTACTTAATTCTTCCAGTATTAGTAATTTAATCAATCCATGGTGAAATATTGAAGTTTCACTTCTTTCAGGTCTTCCTTGCACCTTTTCTGCCATCTTTCCAAGACTTCTCAAAAGGTAAAAAGGAATATATATCAACTTTTTCCCTGTAAAATGAAGCAACAGTTTGAAGTGATACATGTAGATTGTTTGGAATCTCCCTTCACATGTAAAGTATTTTTGTATGACTGTCAATAATTTAGAATAGTTATCTCTAAGGCAAGTTCTGGGAATCCCTACAGTCATATTTATCCCTACATGTTCTAGCTTTAGATAATCATCACAACTTTTCAAGTTAAACTTGGTATCTTTAAACCATTCTTTGCTGGTCCTCAGAATCCCTGTTGCTTTAGAAATGCTATCAGGCGAAATTGGCACATGAAGAAAACAGACCTTTGTATATGTACCTTTGAAATTGAGTACGAAATCTTGTGAGACCTATTTGTGATGAACTTGCAACCTTTGACAGAACTGAATGCAACCTAGTCTTGTAAAAACCTCAACAAAATATGGATCTTCCATGATTAAACTTGGACTTGTAGGCTCGTACCTGAATGGCAGACCTACTTTATTAACTTTTTTTGGTGTAGCCAGTACTTTTTGTTCTTCAATAGTGGCCTTCTTTATGTATTTACACCTGTTCAAGAAAAAACTTTGATGACAGTGAGCTGTTATGGTAGAAGAGGGTTGGCATGACATAGGATTTCTACGAGAGATGTTGATGATAGCAAGCTGCTTTAGTAACATATTACAAAGCAGAAAATAAAGTGTAAGGAATGAGGGATGAATTTGAAAAGAAAAATGAGATGGGATTTATTTAGAAAATGATGGCTGATGCTAAAACGTGCCTAACTTTCAAATGATGACACTACTCTGACAGCATGACCTCGAAACCCTCAAAGTTTAACCACTCATCATTATGCAGAAAACCGTTATAGGATGACACAACTTTCGTAGCGCATTTAGTTTTATAAGTGTCAGTTTTACTACGGAATTACTAGGTGTTTCTGCAACAAAAACTGTTAATTTTGTACTAAAATCGCTGCGGACTCAGAGAAATTATGACATGTGGCCAGATTTGAGATTTTAGGTCAATTTGAAGTATTTACTCAAAATATATTCCTTTGATATGACTTAATATCATCCCTAACAACTTAAAACAATCTTTGAAACCTATGTTAATCATAAAATTTACCATTTCATGATGTTATGCAACCTAATCAATCTAAAGACAAACTTGACACATTTCAAGTTATGATTTTGAAAATTTAAGGTGTGATAACAGAAAGAAGGAACAAAATCAGGATAACATGAGCATTAATTCGGGAATCAACTTAAAGAAATAGTCATCAAATAACACCCTAGAATAATGTGCTAATTAGTCAAAATAAATTCACAAAAATATATTTTTGTGTTCTATTTTTGTAAAAGGTCCAAATTAGTTGTGGATAATTTTTTTTTAATGAATTTTATTAGATTTAGATATTTTTGAATTACACTCTATAAGTATTTTGTAATTCAAAGAAAGAAGTGTTGAACCCTTGTGATTATCCAGTGGCACTATTGTACTACTCTGAAATTTCCTATAGATAATCAAAGGATTATGACTTCATTCTTAATAGATTTTGTGTTCATGTGAGTCTTTCAAGTTATTTGTTTGTGTTTTTCATAATATATTTATGCATATGTTTAAGGTAACATAGGAATTAGGGAAAGACTAGATTGAGTATCAATCTCCCTGAAATCCCACTACGAAGTTATAATCATTATGGAGATTAATTAACTAAACAATATTTTTAAGTTGGTTCCTCTACATATTTTAATTGTTTCCTTTTGTCATCTTTTGAACATATATTGTTTGGCTGTAGAATTCTTCTGCATGCATCAACTATATATGGTTAATTAAATATTCAGTTTGGATATTTGATTATCACATATCTTCTTATTTTCCACTTTCAAACTCAACTGAAATATTTATGTTGTTATGAATGAAAATTAGCCCTTTGAACTTCTTAAAAAT
The DNA here is from genome assembly GCA_034641835.2 of Pinus albicaulis. Lineage (NCBI taxonomy): Eukaryota > Viridiplantae > Streptophyta > Pinopsida > Pinales > Pinaceae > Pinus > Pinus albicaulis. The sequence continues at coordinate 761,747,882 of CM076577.1, forward strand.
ATTTAGATTTTACAAGTGTTAAAGGTTTAATACATTGGTCATCCAATTCAATTAAACCTTTACTTATATGCTTTGACATAGTTCCCAAACCTAGAACTATCTACAAATATACAACATCAGATTGGCGTCGTTTTCGGGGAACGAAGTTTGAAGTTTTTTCTCCCTGGGAAAATGATCAGACTTACCCCTTAATGGTGAATAAGAGGTCAGTAAGCTCAAATCATTCACTTGATGAAATCAAATTTTAAATATGTATTCACGTAGGAATACTATATCTCATTCAGATCCTGAGATCTATTCTCCTTTATCAGATCCAGAAAGACTTGTGAGAATTGCATCTATTAGACGTAGATTAGAAGATTCCACTTCTAATTCTACCCCTATTCCACCTGAAGTAGTGTCACGGGATCAACCTTATCAATCAACCCTAAAACCTGCTAAGTTATCATATCTACCACCTAAAGTTTTAGATCTCTTTTCTAAGGGAGTAGATATTCAATCTTCCTTACTAGTTCACCAACTTGAGTCATTTGAATTTCCTCTTTCTCATTAAAAACTATCTAATACTGAAGAAGATCCTAAGCTTCAATTACCTGAATTGAAACTAGATGATTTCATTTCCTCTGTCATATATACTTATCCTTCTACTTCTTCCAAGCCTGGAGAGGAACTTAGCATTTATACTAATCCTATAGCATTTGAATATCTTGAGAAAATCATACCCAAAGTTGAAAAATTAGTTATTAATTCTCAATTTTTCAAGCCTTAAATTCCATTTCAATCATCTTCCAGTAAATTTGTAACTCCTAAACAAACATTCTTACTACAACATCAAATGGTTGAATTTGTGCCACTAGTAAAAAATGAGAAATTAATGACTAGGTGACTTAAAGAGTTAGTCACTACAACTATTCCAGATGAAATATTGCCAAAAGTGAGCAATCTTAAGTGACCCAACTAAAAATGACTACCATAAATGACCAACTTAGACCTGTGTTAAAATATATGACTAGCTAATGTGAGGCGCAACCCAACTTGGTCCATTTTTGGTTAAAATACTCCACAACTTGAGGAGCGAAGTGTGTAAAGATAGATATACTGCATGGTGTTTAGGGAATTCGGGGCAGGTTGAAGCCCCTCATTTTGTAATGGGTTGTGGGTTTTAGTATATTATTTTTTCCACCCATGGTATGTGGACCATGGTTTGTATAATGTAAATGCTATATAAAGCGATGTAAGGCTTTGTCGAAGTAACAATCCATGAATAATTGATGAGCACATGCACAAGAAATATTTGTTTTTATTCTATTTTGGGTATTAGGGGAAGGCTCTGCAGTTGTGTACACATGTCAAATAAGTGGATGTATTGAAGAGACTTATCATAATAAAATAAGAAGAAGTTTTGAAGGCATTTCTATGTTTATATGTATATTTTCTTATTATCTGCATTGCGAAGTTGTTCATATGTTTTATGTTATTTTTTAATAATAAAGGCGTAGTGTGCACAAGTATTGATTGGTGAATGAAGTATAGAATGGTAAAGTAGATAGATGCATCCATGCAGTTTAGAATAAGCATAAGGAATAAATTTAGTAGTAGATCAACACTCCATTGTCCCTATGGATGCAAAAACCTAGTTCTGACATCCCCCAATATTCCCTCGGGTGAGACTATGATCTATGTTGCATGTTGTTTCTGAAAGGGCTCATAATAAAAGGTTTTGTTTTTGCGTAGTTAACTCAAAACCTAGGTCAATCCCAAAAGATCCAACAAACATATAAGTTTCGGGTCGCACCATCTGAGTGACTCGGGATGAGTCACATGTGAGTGTTGGGGTTCTATTGGGCGCAACCAAACTTGGTCCAATTTTGGTTAAGAGACTGCCTTTTGAGGAGCAGAGTGCGTAGAAATATGGAGTTAGAGTTACCATGTGGTGTTTTGGGGCTTCGGGGAGGGTCAAAGCCCCTCATTTTGTAACTGGTAAAGGGTTTTAGTCTATTATTTTGTTTGCCCATGGTATGTGGACCATGGTTTTGTATGTATGTAAATGCTATATAAAGCGATGGAAGGCTTTGTCGAAGAAAATATCCATGAATAGTTGATGAGCACAAGCACTTGAGATATCTGCGTTTTAGTCTGTTTTGGGTCCTAGGAAGGCTCTGCAGTTGTGTGCGTGGAGGCCTTGAAGAGTCTGCAACTTTTTGCGTAGAAAACCTGCAGCTGTGTGCGCAAGTCAAAGAAGTGTGTGTACTAAATAGACTTATCCTAGTAAAATATAAGAATTTTGGATGACATATCTGTGTTTATATGTGTATTTTATTATTATTTGCATTGTGAAGTTTTTTATATGCTTTATGTTGTGTTCTAATAATAAAGGTGCAACGCACACAAGTATTGATTAATGAATGAAGTATATACTGTTAAAGTAGATAAATGCATCTACACAGTTCATAATAAGAATAAGGAGGAAGCTTGGCAGTAGATCCACACTCCATTGTACCTTTGGATGCAGAAACCTAGTTATGACATCCCCCAATATTGCCTGGGGTGAGATTGCAATCTGCGTTGTAATTCGTTGTCGAAAGGGCCAGTAATAGAGGGTTTTGTTGGTACGTAGTTAACTCCAAACCTAGGTCAACCCAAAAAAATCCAACAACTAATAAGTAGTACAACTAAAAATGACTAATGTGAATGACCAATTTAGTCTAGGAACAAAAATACGACTACCTAACAAGTACTACAATAATAAAAAGCAATCATTTATGCTAGTCATTTTAATTATGTATAACAAGTTTCATTTCAATAAAAGTAAATCTAATAGGAACTGCTACGAGAAAAATATCCAATCCCATAGGAAGAACTCTCCACCATCAACATATAGCACAAATTTAATATCAATAAAAGATATAAGGTCACTACCATCAACACGATACAAATTCATGTTTCCATCAACATAAGACACATTCCTATCACCCTCAATGGGATACATAACTCTATCTCCATCAACAAAAAATATATGGACACCACCATCATAACAATACACATGCCCATTTCCATCATGGGAAGGTTGTTAAGTTGTGTAGGATAATGTGCCTTTGAATTAGGTCTACGAGGTTGACTTACTATGAAAAACACATATAACATGAGATAAAGCCTTTAAGCTTGGTCATAGAAAACACATAAGAAGAATCCAAGTGATATTTAGGTGTCATGGCTCTACTTCTCCCATGAACTCAATGAATTCCTTGCTTTTCTTCGAATTCGAGAAGCCTTATTGAATCTATGGGTGGAACCCTACGAGGGTTTGATGTAGGTGCCATTGAATTGAGAAGGAGATGAATGCATCTCGTCATATTCATTATCAACCATGTAAATGTTTGTGTCACCCTTCATCATGAATATTCATTATCTACATGTAACTACTTGTATCACCCTCCAATCTAAAGGTAAGAATGAGATCATTGGTACCTTTCAAACCTCAATCAATAGTTGATTCATAAAAAAATGCAATCAACAACAAATTCATGAAGCAATAATATATTATAAGCAATAATTGAATATGAGTGAGGAGAATAACATCTTCTATTTTTAATGTCCCAAAATAAACTTAATATTTTATAGAAAGAATTTCCATTTTATTTTAAATTAAAATATAAAAACCCACCTCATCCATAATCCATTATCCAATATAGTATAATTAGAAAAAAAACATCATCCATTATCCAATGTAGTATAATTAGAAAAAAAAAGCCCATTTAATCATCGCTCGCATTCCAAATTCCCACCATTTTATTTTTAAAACTTGTGAAAAGAGACTGTCGTTCCAAAGAAACTAAGAGGGGGGAGGTGAAAAATAAAATTTTCTTAATGAAAATGAATGAAAAAACAAGAACTTGAAATTAAGAGATATACCAAGTAATTAATGAAAATAATGAAAAAGCGAGGAAGAAATCGTATGATAGTGTAGGGTTTGAATTGTGATGATACGTGGAAAAAAAAAGAGATTATTTTGTTTTTTTGGGTCGGTAGATTAATGATTATAGTTATGGAGGGCGGGCAAGAGGAGGAGTCTGAGGGAGGTGTTGTTTAGCAATCTCACATATCAAGGAAAAGGAGCTTCCAAGTGGAAAATATGAGTAATTTATAAAGGTGGCAGACTGAGTAAGTCGGAAAGGACTTAGAAAGAAAACCTTACTAAGGGGATAAGTGCAGAGGCTAGACTTTATCAGGGTCACAACATAGTGTAATACTACATTCAGGGCTCCACATCGGAACCATGAGGGAAAAAGCACGTTGGAAGGACTTTTTATTGGCCTCAAAGGAGAGCGATAAGGTTGAAAGACATGCCCCCAGAGAATGTGATGTCACCTTTGGGCGGGCCAATCCCAAGAGTTTTGTGGAATGGGATAGTGGCTCATAAAGCTCCTATGAACCCCACCAAATTTCTAAGCGGGCCCATCAAGAAAAACAGTTGGCACCGGTAAGTAAAGGTAAGGTAAGTTTAGGGTGGTGGTACGAAGACTGGTACCTGCCTTAACTCGGCACGTGGCTTTCACCTACCCGGCTGCTGTCAACCAATAACCCATCACTCCGTGCCCCATTTTCGATGTCCTTATGACGCCAGCCCTATAGCTGTCACCATGTCTCATATACCATAAAACCCGGTCTGATATAAGCTTGTTTTACTCTCAAACTGTGTAAAATACTGGTTATTAACCGGTTTTTTCATGCAGAGGAAGTTAAAACTCAACTACAGGGTCATTTTCAATCCCGCGTCACTTTCCCTGGGCTACCGTTACTATTCTCAGGTATTTAGCCATTTTCCCGTCACACTTCTTCCCTTCTATTTTTACTTTTCAAATGGTCACGGGGAAAATGATAACCAATAAGTCTGAGCCTGAAACCCCACAAGCTCGCGAGGTCAGGACTGCTCCTAGGCCCATATCTACCCATTCAGTCTAGCCCATATAATTCCCAAGATTTTCGAATATCATATAAAAGGCGAAGATATGTTTAGAGTCATCGAGTCAGGTATGTATTACCAAATCGCCCCGACCACATAACCTGTTCCCGTGTTCATTAGCTGGCTTGGAGAGGCATATGATGAGCATAGAGACATGTTCCTCTTTTCTCAAGGCAATAATATTTTTCGCATTTCACCTAAACTCATAAGGAAAGCTATTTTCTACCCTCCCAGCCAAAATTATATTGAGTTCTCCGTGGTCTTCCTCTCCTGTCAATTCTCAAAGCTACCCTGGGAAAAACAAAGTGCCTTCCTTAGCCTCCTCTCAGATTCTCGCCTGTCATATTTCCCACCCACGGACTCTGTTCCCTTGTCTACTTTCCGAACCAATGTGCGGCCTGTCCTAACACTCATCTCAGCATTGTTAGGGTTTCAAGAGGTCGACTAGGTGACTAAAGAGGGTATAACGTTTCTATGGCTCATGATGTAGAAGGATACCCTCTTGGATATTCATTCTTTCTTAGCTTCGACTATCCAAACTCAGTTCCAAGAGATTTCCTCTATGGGTTCGTTCAGGTTCTGTTCCCTAGTGTTCTACCTATTCCTATTCAAGCATGCAGATAGATTTAAGAGTCTAGGCCTAAAAAGACTCTCAAAGATAAGTGCCCAACCCAGAGCCGTCTTCGAGTGGATTGCTTCAGTTCGCCAATAGCCAGGGGGAAAGGGGTATGTAAGGTTTATTAATGAGTTCATGTCCATATCTTATGCCATAATACATGAAAACCCCCCGCCTAGAATATTTCTTGAGCAAAAGTATTGGCTACAGTTTGACGACGAGGATCTCACAGGGGAATGGTACATATTTGATGATTATACTGAGATCAGAGTCTATGGAGTAGAGGTACCTCTCTATCGTCTAACGATGTTTCCAGTTGTGTGAGTTTTTGCCCTCGAATTCATTCGACAAACCTTGAAGGCCAACCAAATCCACTTCGTGCCTACAAATAAAGGATACATTCTCAAACTACCAACTTCAGTTGATCCCTTCACCATAAATTTGAGGCACGCCCTCTCCACCATGGAAAAAATGCTACAAGAGATGGACCTCCCACAGCGAAAATTCTGGCCCTATGACCCCAATGGAGTCCTCTCCAGTAGGAATAGGAAAATAAAATCAACTGCATGCATACATGAGACTAGACCCTTCATTGAATGGAGAGCTAATCTTGATACATGGCCTTTGGATGCACAAATGGAGGCCAAGTCTTCAGTTGCGGAAGGAAAAGGCGACAATGTGTCTGTTGGAACAGAGGAACAAACATAGGTAGGCACTTTAGGAAGTCACGAGGGCATGGAAATTTATGAGGGCACTCACCCTCATAAAAAAAAAAGAACTGAAGGGTCGGATGACATAGGGGATGAGCCATCATTTGACGAGATTCCTGAATTTGGGGCTCTTGATAGGAGTAAGGCGGGTTTTCATATTTAATTTGACGATGCTTCCTCGTTGGCACCCTCAGGGATTTCACAAGCGATCACGATTGACATGAAAGAGGCAAGAGAGGAGATAAATGTCAGAAATAGATTTTCCTGTGAGAAATTAAGGGCCAAATTGACAGGGTTTGTGGAAAAGAATCATTCGCGACTTACCTCCGTGCTAGACATGGATAAGGAGTAGCTTATACTGGCTATTCAACAAGCAGCATTACAGTCCTTGGATACTGGAGGCCAATATCGGGCTTTATAAATAATCTTTAACTTAACCAATATCCCCTTGTTAGACAAGCTCGACTTACACAAGTGTATAGGGCATATGTTACGGGTTGAGGTAGTGAAATATGCAGTAGCCCTGAGGAAGCTCGAATAGAAGCATAGTATGGTACTAGAGCACCAGAAGAGAGAAAAGGCTAGTGCCAGAGAAAACCATGCTAAGCTGGAAGCCCTCAAGAAAACGATAAGGGACAAGGGAGCTGATAAAGATGCAGTGCGGCAAAATATTATTTCCAAGTTGGAAGTGGAGAACTCAGAGCTGAAGCGAAAGCTAAACATGCCTCGTGAAGAGAATGTGCATACATATGAGTTGGTTCAGGTAGAAAAGGAAAAATCGGATCTCGCCGACTTGCTCGCTAGAGAACAAGAAGAGAATGCACAAAAGCCACAGAGATTGCTGGAATGAATCAGAGGTTGTCACACTGGCAGGCAAAATGGGATCAACACACATGCGCGACCCCTGTGACGGGTGAGCCTGGAACAACCCCTGAACAACTCAGTAAGGCCCTGGTTGATCTGAAGGTGTCAGAGAGTGAGACCCGCTCAGTCCACCAGCAACTAAAGGAGATTGAGGCTGTGCTAGCGGCGAATCAGAGGGTGACGGTGTCATTACAGAGGGAGGTAGAAAAACTACGAGAAGAAACTCAGGCACATGATAAGTCCATCAAGGAATTAAAGGGGAAAATAAAAGGAAATATGGCACTCGTGGAAGTGAGGTGACTGGTTTGGACAGACATAATAGCAGAGGTTAGGCAGCATTGGAACCTCCTCACAGTGATGGATGACAAGAAGATTGCAATTTGCTTGTTCAAAACACAGCTGTAGGAGGGACAGACAGATGAAGAAGAAAAGGCCTCAATGGCCAATAAATATATTCGGTAATTGAATGAAATCTCTCCTGAGGAATTGCGCGCGTAGGGAATTCCTGACTATTTTAGGATGGTTATGGAGGTCGGAAGAGTAATTGAGAAAGAGTGTACATGCGCAAACGCACTAGGTTGTTTGACACTAGCCTTGAAAGGAGTGGAGAAATTCGACTGAGAGTGGAACAAGCTGGAAGAAGCAGGTCTCCCATCATGTTGGGATATGAAAATAGGTGTGTTGTTTGAGCTAATGGCCTATGAGCAGAAAATGTCAAAAATTATGAACAATGTGGACATGTCATTAGAAAGAACAACCCGACTAAAAGCAAATACAATAGTATCCATGCTGCGTAAAGAGTTCTTCCTCCTCTTCTAGGTTAAGAAATTCCTCGTCATCCGTGTATATTATATTGAGATGATTAACATACAAACCCTATTTGAAACCTACATCATGATGCCATCTCCAGGGGTTAGTGCGTGGTAAAAGTGCAGTGAATATGCTAATGCCCCGGTATCTTCTTCTTCTCATCAGTTTCCACCTCCTCTGGCTCGTCCACTTGCGTTATCTTCATCTTCAGCTCGGTCACATCCGCTACCATCAGGCACCCCTCGTCAAAAAACCAATCGATGAAACTCATGATTTGGCTCACGCGGCCTATTTTACTTTTATATTTCATGTATTGTAAAAATAGGTGAAATCTTGATTTCACCCTCTGCACTCTTTTATTCTCTGTTATGTTTTATTTATAGCCTGTGCCAGGTCACACTTTTTGAGATGAGAGGTCATTTTTCCTCATCATCAATTTTGGTTTTTGACTAAGACTGGAAACATACATATCTTTAGGGATTTTTTTTTCTAGAAAAATATCTTCTCCGAGCATTCATGTAATAGACTATAAAAGATCGGACCACAAACTGAAAAAAGATTTTGGATTTTCTAGCAGAAGAAGTGGTAGTCTGTGAATCGTATTTTTGTAATTTTGAGGTTCACTCTTAGTGCATATCTGAAGAGCCATTTTGGAAAAGTAATATAAAGCTAGTCTGTTGCTTTAATGGATTCCTACTGGAATAAATGAACAATATGTATTTTCTTGGCATAGTGATTCAAGTTAATGTCCATTGTCCTTACATCTTCTCCTTGTTATCATTGTTTTTGGAATGCGAATGTTCTATGAGTTGGATATGAATTTATCTTTAATGGTACTCATGTCTTTCTTTTCAGTAACATTTTAAATATTGCTCGAGGCACGATTTCTGTTTCAGGTTCCTTTTTCATATCATTATTCCTCTAATGTCATTTATGGGTGGATTCTTGTTTTGGCATAAGCCTACCTTTCTTTGACGTTCCCTAAATTTTCTACACTGTATCTCATCTTCATTAATTTTATAATTGTTCATCTGTCTCACATTCGGCCCAACTTGCAACAACTCTTCTTCATTGACTGCTTCAGGCCCATTCCGAGCAGGCCTTTCTCTCCATAGCTAGAACTCATTTCTACCAATATTCTTTCTCTCATATCCTAGAACGTCATTCAAAAACCTTTTAAATTCATTTCACATCAGGATATCCCTTTTATCAGCATGCAAAATACCTTTAAAACCTCTTGTCTTAAGATGTCCTAGGCAATGGTCTTTAGCAACTCAAGGCTATCTCTAGGAGAGAGAATAGGAGGAAGGGTTTTTAGGTGGGTTGTTTGGAACTGGGTTGATTGGAAACAATCCCTGTTATTCGAAAAGAGAAAGGGTTTATTGTATCAAAGTAGGTGGGAAGAGGAGGTCAAATTAAATTCAAGTGACACTTGATAAGACAAATTTTCATTTAGATGGTCCAATCTCATATAACAAGCACAATTACTCTCAAAAGACATAATGAGTTTATGATTCCTTGGATGGATGATGTAGATTATTTTAATAGTGATGAATGTTGCTTGTGGAATGGATGGGAATTTAATTTGCTATGATGGTTTCCCTTCTACATATCATTTTCGATGTGTTGGTATTTCCAAAACTCATTTACTAGAAAGGGCATGATATTTTCCCACGTGTGTCATGGAGAAAATTGATGCTTATGGATAAAGAGCACCAAAGTCATTGAATGGAGCTGATGTATTCTGTATTGATCCATATGTGTGTGTCTTCTTTGGCAGTTGTGTCTACTTACCGTTGTAAGTAAAACTTGTTAGTGAAGTTTTTTAAGTAGCATGATGTTAATTGTATATTTTAGGCTTAATGATATTTGCTAATTTGAAAAGTATTTTTGGCACTATTCTTCCAATAGCCTACATGAGATAACTTCCCTTAGGGTTCATTTGAGATTTTTTTCACATTTAACCCTTAGTTAGTTTGCAGGAAAATATTTCTTTATTCATATGGTTTTGTTTTCAAATTTTCTTATAATTCAATATTTTATTTGAACATGTTGTTGCAGGTCTGACTTTGCATCAAATCTAATTACCACCTACAGGTATTACAAAAAAGGGATTTGAAAAGGGTATTGGGGACATTAGAGTTATTAAGTCCTTTTTATGTTGACATTAAATACTCCATACTACAGTACCGGGGTGTTGCAAAAGGCAAACAATGTTCTACTTGCCTTCAAAAGACAAATATGACTTCTGGGAATAACCTGATAAACTTGTTGTGTCTATCTAGCTATGAAAATTTGGTTGAAGATGTTAGTTCATTAGATCTTCTAAGTGTGAGCTCTGAAAAAAATCAAAAAAATATTGTAGTGTTCATGATCATGATGGTTTTACATGTTTTAGACAAGACACATTATGACAGAGAAAATGAATTATTACCTATGGGTCCCAGTAATTTGAAAGAAACCAAGATCAAAAATTTTCAAGAGGATATAGGATTTGTTCCAAACATCTAAGTGGGTTGGAATTCACAAGAATGTGGGAATGATTTAGAACAACGGTTTCATCTTGACATTGATAAATTTTCTTAAGATCAGTCCCATAATTGGGCAATAACAAGAAAAAAGGACACGAGTGATATGACACGTGTTCAAGTGAATGATAGTATAATGAACTTGCCTATTGTCGATAAGAAAACTGATGATATTGGCATATCAGCTATGAAGACGTATTTGGGTACTAAAAGGATGGTTTGTAAAGAAAGCTTCAAACCAAATGCATACGCAAACTATTATGTTCTAGGTGACATTGCTACATGTAGAATGCACCATGTTACTTTGCATGTTACTACTGACAAAAAAAATTCCTCCCGGACTGAGATTATACTGAATGTGTTTGTTTTTGTTGTTTTCTACAATGGAATCATTTCAATTTCTTAGTCTTGTGCCTAGGTAGAAATGGTATGTGTCCAAGATCTCATCATTTCCTCCTAAATAAGTTCCAAAATTATTTCAAGGAAACGTTTTTCATAGTATGGACTATTCAGTTTTGGATGAAAGGAGTGCTTATGAGCTTATCAATGGAAAACGAGTTGTAATTATTGGATTCCATAAATCAACGATGGATTTTGTTTTGGAATACACTGAGGCAAATCAAGATAAATTGTTAGACAATACAAATTTTATAGGAATTGTGTTTCTTACTCATACAATTATAAGGCTATTAATGGATTATTTCTAATTCTTGGGCGAATGAGGTGGCTATCCTTGTATAATGGTCTTCAAAACGGTGCAATATAAAAAAATTTCTTACAAGGGTTGGAGAGTCCTCTTGTCATTTCTTTATGTTACACATTTTTCATAATTGTTACATGAAAAACCCTGTGATAGTTTTTTGCAAAGCATAATATTGGGCTTATTTTCACCAATGGTATGGTTTTCCTTTAATTCATTGGGTTATTTAAATCATAAATCATGGTTATCAGTGTAATTTTTTTAAATTTTTGGTAGACCATGAGATTTTTTTCTAGGCACTAACAATGTGGTTGAAATTTACATTAGCCCCTACTCATCATGCAAAATTTTGTCAACAAATTGCAATATTTGTCTAGAAATTGTGCATAAGCATCCTTGAAATTTGCAATAGGTAAATTAAGTACGTAGAAAATTACAATATAAGACATACATATTTTACTTGTATTTCCATGTGCAAATAGACCCATGTTGAATAATTTTATCATTTAAATCCATGTGCAGTGTTGGAGTTCATTGTTTTTTCTACTTTTCTTTTTCTGTAGAGATGGGTAGTGTCCAATTTTGTGGAGCTTTAGCTTCTTTGGAAACATCCCCCGCAAAAGCATAGCCTTATTCTAGATCAAAAATTTCTTCAAGAAATTTATTTTTTCCAGATCACATCATTTCCAAATAATTTATTTCTGAAGACAAAGGAAGGTTTCATACTCTTTCAAAAATGTTCTATTTTAGTTTTTCTAGCAGGGGCATCATACTAGATGATGGAACAAAGGTTGGAACTCATCTTTCAGTATTTGGTATTGGTTATGATAGGGAGAAAAAACTGAAGAGAATACATCCAACATATTTTGTATACATATTCCAGAAATCAACTGATCCACTTTCATTGTACAAGATTTTTATTCACTACACCATGGATTCTTTTTGTACTCTTTCCCATTTCTGTTTCAATCACTGCAATTAAGTGTGAAAAAATGTATAGACCATGCTAATGGAGTTCACACCCTCAAATCCTAAGTGATTTTTCCTCTGAGAAAAAACAAGGGGCCTATCCATCCATGCATTCCTCATATGAAAATTATAGTCTATCTAGAAGGTTTACCAAATATGCATTCTTTTGAAATACATACCGAGTGGCTGGCTCATTTTTTGTCTCGAAATTTTGTCCTTCCAAATATCAAGGAAATGGAGTCAGATATACAAAAATAATTCAAGCGTATCAATAAAATTACACCCTTATATTGGAGATTGTGTTTTAATACTTTTTATATATGGGACGTGTAGAAATTATACAAACAATATGTATATCAATGGATTCAATCTGATCATGCAATTTTCTAAAGCAAGATACTGAATCCTTCTAGCAATTCATTTTCAGAAATTAAACACGATCACACAATCACGCCAAGTAAAAGAAAGAAGCAAATCAATCCACAACATAGATATTTTCCTGGGTAAATATTGTTGTTCAACACCCCTCTATATTCTATTTTATATTCAACAAAGGAATCATGAAAAAATTACAATGAACTCTTCTCACAAGAGTATGTTTCACTCTAATAATTGTCTCACACTGATCCGGACAAAATCGACCAGCACTTAGCCAATTTCCAGCCTTTACTCAGCCTACCTTGCTTATGCAATTCATGTGGAATGTAATCCTTATTCTGTAGGAATTTCAGCCTTCCTTGACTGCGCAGACATCATGGGCAATCCTATGGTGTGTTAACTCCATCTGGGCAGTTTGCTAATAATACAACTGATAGTTAACTTCCCTTTAACCTTTGTCTCAACTGGGTCTTCATCAAAACTGACATGCATGCATCTATTAATAGTAAATAATCAGTCACTTGACAGATCACTACATGTGAATTAAATATGATTTAATTCACTTGACCTCTCGCTACTGCAACAATCATTTACAACTAGTTAGACTGACTTTAACTCACTTAATTGAGTTAACTGATTTCTCATGCATTAAAACTAATACACTAACTACAACTTGGACTCTAAAACAAATAGAATCACTCTGAATGCCTCACCAACCACCCTCAACTCAAAATTCATGAGCTAACTGAGTCTATCACACTCAGTTAACTATTGCAAGTGATTTTGAGATAATATTACAATTTATTGTCCAATTTAATTAAGGGAAAATTAAATTAGACACATTTCCAATATATTAAATAAAATGGCTTCCACAGTAATGTATCGCTAGGACTTGTGATCCTAGACTAATGTGTGTGTTTCATTTTCTTGTTGAATTTTAACACTCCCTCTCAACAAGAAATGGATTATCAGTTACCCCGATCTTGCCTCTGTGGTATTCAAATTTTCTCCTGGCGAGCGCCTTCGTCAGAATATATACATCCTAATCCTCCGTGGGAATGTACTAAATTAACATAATGCGTCTCTGAACACAATCTAAGAGATGGTGGTACCAGATATAAATGGGCTTGGACTAGTCATGGAATACTGGATTAACCGAGAGTTTTATGCAACTCTGGTTATCACAATGTATCACCGTCAGATCCATCTAATGACCGAACAATCCAAAAAGTATCTTCCTCATCCATATGGCCTCACATGCAGCCTGAATAGCTTCCATGTAATCTAACTTGGTTGAACCGAGTGCAAATGATCTTAGCTTCTTGTTGTACCAAGAAAATGCTGTCGATCCTATGCTGAAGATCCCTCCTGATGTGATCTTCATGTCTGATGGCTTGCCTACCCAATCTACATCAGTGAAGCCTTGAAGCTTCACTCCCTCTATTCATATGTACCATGATCCATACTCGGTAGTGCCCCTGAGATATCTCAAGACATGCTTCCCCGCCTTCCAAAAGAGCTTGGTTGGCTTAACATAGCTTGAATAAGCTGGTTAAATACATAGCATATGTCGGGTCGTGTGTTCACCAAGTACATGAGAGAACCCACAAGCTATTTGTAAACAGTAGCATCCACTACCTCACCTAAAGTAGCATCCTCCTTCCTCTAGTTTCCTGCAAGAGGAGTATCCATGGGTTTACAACTCTCCATGTGAAACTTACTCAGAATATATTTGGTATACTTGCCTTGAGAAAAAAATATATCACCATCTCGTTGCCATATCTCCAAACCGAGGAAATAATGAAGGAGTCCCATGTCCTTCATCTCAAACTCTCTTGCAAGTTCTTCTTTGCAAGAAGTTATGAGATGCTCATCACATGTAAAAATAATATCATCAACATAAAGTAAGATAATCAAAAGCTTACCCTAAACCACAATCTGGTACAGGTTCGCATCTGCTTCACTCTTTGTGAAACCCAACCCAGTGAAATAGCTGACAATCCTGGTGTACCAAGCACGAGGTGCTTGCTTCAGCCCATACAGTTCTCTCTTGAGTCTGCACACATGTGAATCACTGTCAAAGGTATCAAAACCTTCTGGCTACTCAATGTACACTTCTTCCTCAATAACTCCATTGAGAAATGCAGTCTTCACATCCATCTGGTGTATCTATCACCCCATCTGCGCTATGAGTGCAAGGATAGATCTAATAGATGAGTACCTCAGAACCGGTGCAAAATTCTCCTCAAAGTTAATCCCCGGGCTACAAATCTAGACTTTTACTTCTCCACACTCCCATATGCTGCCTGCTTCACCTTATAGATCCATCTAGATCCAGCCACTGACTTTCCGACTCGTCTTGGGAAAGCTTCCCATGCATTTTTCCTAATGATGGAGTCATACTCCTCAACCATGGCGTCAATGCAAGTTGGTTGCTGCACTTCTTCCTCAAAAGAGGATGGTTCTGTCACAATACACTTTCTCATAAGAGCCATGTATCTAGTAAAATTATCTGGAGACTGTCTTTGTATGCGCAGTGAAGTAGGTGTGTCTACATGTTCGGCTGCATCAAGTCTCAATATGTCAGCTTCTGTGGTGCGCCTTCTACCATGTCTAGTGGATGGTTATGCATGAGTGGTTTCTACCACTCCATGATCCTCTGCATGTGGCTGCTCCACATCTTGAGCTTCATCCTTTGGAACCAAGAGTTCCTCGTTTGCATGCAAATCAAGCTCCCTCTCAAGGGACAATCACATGGCTTTCTCCTCATCAAGTTTAATTCCCGTCTCACAACAGTCATGCTGTTGTTTGGAAAATACACTCGATAGTCGTGGGGAGTATCAGTGTACCCCAAAAATATCCCAATCTCAGCTGTTGGTTCTAGCTTCTTTCTGGAATCTTTGGTAACGTGGCAATAGACAGATGAGCCAAAAAATTTAAAGTATGAAACATTAGGTTTCTTAACATAAAAATCCTCCTTTGGTATACGCATGCCAAGTATCTGATGAAGACTACGGTTTTGCACAAATATCGTTGTGTTGCATGCCTCTGCCCATAGATGCAATGGTGGGCCATGATCATGTAACATCTCTCATGCCACACCCACAATTGTTCTATTATTTCTTTCTGCAACCCCATTTTGTTGTGGGTTATGAGGTGAAATCAACTCCCTCCGAATTCCTTACTTGCTACAGAAGTTATTGAATTCATTGGAGATGTACTCACCACCATTATCACTACTCAGAGCCTTCACATGCTTCCCCGTGTCTTTCTCAACCAGTGCTCTGAACTCAAAAATTTTTGAGAACGTCTGATATTTCTTATGCATGAAGTAGATCCAACACTTTCTAGAAAAATCATAAAAAAAAATCACATAATACCTATTCTTTGTTGTAGAAGCTGTAGAGAATGGTCCACACACATCTGAGTCAAATCTCTCAAGGATTTCTGCTACTCGGTTATCCTTCTGGTGAAAAGTGGCCTTTGTATACTTCCCCATGGTACATCCTTTGCATGTGTCTATCTGCGCAAGAGTACCCTTTGGAAGCCGTGTAGAAATATACTGCATGACCTTCAAAGCATCATGGTATAGATGGCCCAATCTCTTGTGCCATAACTCACCTTCATCTCGGCTCACCACTCTATTTTTTTTACCCATCAATGCTACACAACCATCTACATCAAATTTGTAGAGATTCTTCACACGAACCCCAATATTCTTAACTTTTCTTGTGGCTTTGTGACGAAGGAATGCTTTCCCTTCAGTGAAAACCACATCATATCCTCTATCCTCCAACATAGCAACTGAACTAAATTATTCTTCAAGGCTGGTACATGCATGCCATATTTTAATAAGAAGGGTTTACGTGACTGTATCTGGAAATAAACTATACCAATCCCAGTAGTTGTTGAGAATGCAGCAAGATGATGGAGCTTAGTGAAATGAAGTCGCCTTCACTAAGTGGGCCCGCAGGCAAATTCTGGCGCAAAGTCTATTTTTAGACATACGGAGCATAATTTGGGAATTCTACTTGGAGATTCTTGATGGATGCTACATGTCGGTAAAAATAGATGAGACCCTATTTTTTAGGACCCAGGCTATTTTTAGACTGATCTCCTAAAAATATGGAAGTCAAATATTATTTACCCTTAATAATATTTTGACTATAAACAGCAGTTTACTCTCTTGGCGCACTTAAGTTTGAGTCATGGAGGTGGCTCATGCAACTGACACAAGGAATCACGTGGTTCCTAGGGTTTGATGGCATCTTGCATGGTTGGCTTCAGTTAGACTTCAGTGGCAGGAGTTTTGGAGGAGTTAACGGGACAGATAGTGGAGTTGTGTTCTGGTAGTGGAGTTGTGTTCTGTTTGTTTTAGTTGAACTAGTTGGGATTAGTTAACTAACTAATCAACTAGATATGAGTGGAGTAAATTAAATAATATTTAATTTACTAAATATTAACTCATTAGTCAACTCAAGAACACTTCAGTTCACTACGGTGCATGATCAGTTCAGTGAAGACCAGTGAAAGAGATAGATGAAAGGGTAGAGTTAGCTATCAGTTGTAACTATACTGTTGCTATTTGCAACACATAGATAGGTGGAGTAAGCTATGAGTATTGCAAATTTTAGGCTGGTGGTTTATCTATATAAGGAGGCCATCACCTAGCATTAAAATATGCAATCAAGGTTGGCTATCAAGTGGCTAAGGATTGGAGCAAGTGATTTGCTAGATCTAGCTTGATAGTGTGTAGCATGGGAGGTAGTGCATGAGAGCTTGTAAAGAGTTTTTTTACTATGATTGTTACATGATTTCTCCATTATAATATACACAATAGCTGGGGGGTTTTCAGCTATAGGCTTTCCCCATACATACTGAGTTAATGTGTGATTGATTTGATGTGCGATTGCTTCTATATTATTTCCGCATGTGACAATTAATTGTGAAAGAAGGTTATGTGTTATGCATGCAATTCGAAATTGATGTATGATCGGGTTAATCTTCATTGAATAAGTGATTTATTCAGCTAATTTCTACATGGTATCGGAGCGAAGTTAATTGTCGAAGTCTATTACGGTGATTGCAAACTTATTTCCTCGGACAGAGTCTGCATGCGGGCCAGGTAGCCTCAGGAATATTCATCCTTCTTTGTAAGGTGAAAGATCTGGTGAATGCCCTTTGCAGTCAATCTCTGATTTGGAAATAATTTGTTTTCAAGTGTAGATCGGAAGCGATAGAGCTTGGAGCTTGGAATTCGAATTTTGCAGAAGGTTGTTCTTCTTGGTGCCGGTGTTGAAAGATGTCTTCTTTCAATGGATTGCGACTCGAATATGCTCTTGAAGGCAGTTCGAACTATGTTGCATGGAAGGATCGAATGGAGGCAGTGTTAGAAGATAATGGTCTGAAGGAGTTCGTGGATGCGAATGTCCCAAAGCCCACTGATGCAGCTTTGGTCGATGCATGGCAAAAGAAGATCGCGAAATGTCGAAGGATCCTGTTGGAGGGCGTCAAGGATCATATTGTATCCGGCCTTCATGGTAAGGCTACTCCATATTTAATGTGGAAAGCTTTGACGGATCTATTCCAGAGTAAGAGTGACCAAAGGAAGCTGGCGCTCAAAGATAAGCTCAGGAACATCAAGATGGAGAAGGGCGACAACATCGCCAAATACCTCACGAAGTTCACTCAGTGCAGAGATGAGCTGGGAAGTGTGGGGGTGGCTGTCAAAGTTTCACTGATTGCATGCTTAGTTTCAAGTATGATGGGATCGGTGTGGTTCTTGGACAGCGGTGCGTCATTTCATATGACGGGAGATCGGGAGTTGTTCTCAGATCTGGAGGACAAATATTTGGGTATGCACATCGAGATGGGCGATGACGGTAGATACAGTGCGACTGGTATCGGTACCGTATCCTTTCAGAGGGAGTCTGGTAAACCCTTTGTCTTAAAGGATGTCATGCATGTACCTGGATTGAAGAAGAACCTGATTTCAGTGGCGATGTTGGAGGATAAGGGGTATGATGTGGTCTTCAGCGAAGGAAAAGCCTTCCTGCGCAGTAAGACTACTGGAGAGACCCGGAAGATAGGGGTTCGAACTCAGAACCTTTATCAGTTGCAGGTAGATGACTGCGCAGCTATGGCATGCAAGGCTGGAGATGTGGTGAGCCGGGATGATGAGGGCGAACTATGGCACCGGAGATTGGGCCATCTTCACCATGGAGCTTTGAAGATTCTGCAGCAGATTTCTACTGGACTTCCTAAGGGCACTCTTGCGCAGTCAGATCAGTGCAAGGGGTGTACCTTGGGGAAGTATGTGAAAGCCACCTTCACGAGAAGGATAGTCGCGCCACGACGATCCTTGAGAGAGTTCACATAGACGTGTGTGGTCCTTTCTCAGTTGCTTCGACAGCAAAGCACAAGTATTATGTGATCTTTGTTGATGATTTCTCTCGAAAGTGCTGGATCTTCTTCATGCGGAAGAAGAGCGATACATTCGCGAAGTTCTGTGAGTTTAAAGCACTGGTCGAGAAGGAGTCGGGGAAGAAGGTGATTGCTCTAAGGAGTGATAACGGTGGTGAATTCATCTCGGATGAATTCAAGGAGTTCTGCAGCGCAGAAGGGATTCGGAGAGAGCTCATCGCACCCCATAACCCACAGCAGAACGGGGTGGCTGAGCGGAAGAACAGAACGATCGTGGGTGCTGCACGAGCGATGTTGCATGATCAGGGCCTACCCCTTCACTTGTGGGCTGAGGCATGCAATACAGCAGTGTATGTGCAGAACCGTTGTCCTCACAAGGTTCTTGGCATGAGTACACGAGAGGAGGCTTATTCTGGCAAGAGGCCTGATATTTCCCATTTGCGGATTTTCGGATCTCCTGTCTACATGCATGTGACGAAGGATGCGAGAAGGAAGCTGGATCCAACTGCCGAAGTTGGAATATTTGTGGGGTACACTGATACACCTCACAACTATCGGGTGTATGTGCCAGACAGTCGCAAGACTGTTGTGCGACGGGATATAAAATTTCGGGAGGAGAAAGCCATGCAGTGTTCGCTTGAGAGGGAGCTACACTTGCATGCAGATGAGGAGCTGTTAGTTCCTAAGGAGGAGCTTCCGGATGTGGATCAGCCACAAGAGGAGGTTCAGGAGGTGGAAGAAACCACCGAGGCAGCGCCAACCATCAGAGGGCGCATGCGCACTACAGAAGCTGAGCGACTGGCTCGGGATGCAGAGAAGGTTGTAGGACCACCTACAGCACAGCGCAGACAGAGGCGGTCACCGGATCGGTACACTGGATACATGGCTCTTATGAGTCAATGTGTTGTGACAGAGCCATCCTCTTTTGAGGAAGCTGTGGAGGAACCCGCATGGGTTGATGCCATGATCGAAGAATATGATTCGATCATCGGGAACAGTGCATGGGAGATTGTCCCAAGACCGGTTGGGAAATCAGTTGTAGGTTCGCGATGGATCTACAAGGTGAAGCAGGCGGCTGACGGGAGTGTGGAGAAGTACAAGGCGAGATTTGTCGCCCGTGGCTTCTCACAGAACGAGGGGATTGACTATGAGGAGACTTTTGCACCTGTCGCAAGGTACTCTTCCATAAGGACGATCCTTGCTCTCTCAGCGCAGATGGGGTGGCACATTCATCAGATGGATGTGAAGGCTGCGTTCCTCAATGGAGTTATTGAGGAAGAGGTGTACATAGAGCAGCCTGAAGGTTTTGAGATCTTCAGCAGTGAGTCGCATGTGTGCCGACTCAAGAGAGCACTGTATGGGCTGAGGCAAGCACCTCGTGCTTGGTACACTCGGATAGACAGCTACTTCACCGGGCTTGGATTCTCCAAGAGTGAGGCGGATCCAAACCTGTACCAGATTGTGGTGGAGGGGAAGCTGTTGATCATCGTACTGTATGTAGATGATCTGATTTTGACTGGCGACGAGCAGTTGATACTTTCATGCGAGGAGGATCTTGCACGAGAGTTTGAGATGAAGGACCTGGGCATCCTTCATTATTTCCTGGGATTGGAGATTTGGCAGCGCAGTGGAGGACTGTTTGTTTCTCAGGGCAAGTATGCCCGGGAGATTCTGCAGAGGTTCAACATGCAAGGCTGCAAGCCTGTTGATACCCCTCTTCCTGGAGGTTGGAGGAAGGGAGATGCTACTTCGGAGGAGGTAGTGGATGCCACTGTCTATCGACAGTTGGTGGGGTCGTTGATGTATCTGGTCAATACTCGACCCGATATATGCTATGCAGTTAACCGGCTTTCGCAAGCTATGGTTAAGCCTACCAAGCTCTTTTGGAAGGCGGGCAAGCATGTATTGCGCTATATCAGAGGCACATCGGGATATGGTCTATGGTACAGACAGGAGGATGGAGTGAAGCTTTCTGGCTTCACTGATGCAGATTGGGCAGGGAGTCCAACAGACCGGAAGAGCACTTCTGGAGGTGTTTTCAGCATTGGGTCGACAGCAGTTTCCTGGTACAGCAGGAAGCAGAGATCCGTGGCACTCAGTTCAGCAGAGGCCGAGTACATGGCAGCAAGCTTGGCTGCATGTGAGGCTATTTGGATGAGGAAGATCCTCGCAGGTTTGTTCAGGTTGCATTTGGAGCCTACGGTGATCTACTGTGATAACCAGAGCTGCATCAAGCTCTCGGCTAATCCAGTATTTCATGATAGGTCCAAACATATCGACATCAGGTACCATCACATCAGAGATTGTGTTCGGCGGAGGATCATGATGCTTTCATATGTTCCCACGGAGGATCAGGATGCCGACATCCTGACGAAGGCGCTCACCAGGAGCAAGTTCGAATTCCACAGAGGCAGGATAGGGATTGCAGATAATCCATATCTTGCTGAGAGGGAGTGTTGAGAATGCGGCAAGATGATGGAGCTTAGTGAAATGAAGTCGCCTTCACTAAGTGGGCCCGCAGGCAAATTCTGGCGCAAAGTCTATTTTTAGACTATGTCTATTTTTAGACATACGGAGCATAATTTGGGAATTCTGCTTGGAGATTCTTGATGGATGCGACATGTCGGTAAAAATAGATGAGACCCTATTTTTTAGGACCCAGGCTATTTTTAGACTGATCTCCTAAAAATATGGAAGTCAAATATTATTTACCCTTAAACTTAATAATATTTTGACTATAAACAGCAGTTTACTCTCTTGGCGCACTGGAACCTGAGTCATGGGATAGGCCTCGGAACCGACACAAGGAATCACGTGGTTCCTAGGGTTTGATGGCATCTTGCATGGTTTACTTCCCGCTAGACTCAGTGGGCGAAGTTTTGGAGGAGTTAACGGACAAATAGTGGAGAGTTGTGTTCGTTCACGAGTTTGTTCAATCTAGATTAGTTAACTAGCTAATCAATTAGATATGAGTGGAGTAAATTAAATAATATTTAATTTACTAAATATTAACTCATTAGTCAACTCGCGCCCCGCTCACTACAAGCATGATCGGGCCCGTTGAAGACCAAAGGAAAGAGATAGATGAAAGGGTAGAGTTAGCTATCAGTTGTAACTATACTGTTGCTATTCGCAACACATAGATAGGTGGAGTAAGCTATGAGTATTGCAAAGTTTAGGCTGGTGGTTTATCTATATAAGGAGGCCATCACCTAGCATTAAAATATGCAATCAAGGTTGGCTATCAAGTGGCTAAGGATTGGAGCAAGTGATTTGCTAGATCCAGCTTGATAGTGTGTAGCATGGGAGGTAGTGCATGAGAGCTTGTGAAGAGTTTTTGTACTATGATTGTTACATGATTTCTCCATTATAATATACACAATAGCTGCGGGGTTTTCAGCTATAGGCTTTCCTCATACATACTGAGTTAATGTGTGATTGATTTGATGTGAGATTGCTTCTATTATTTCCGCATGTGACAATTAATTGTAGAAGAAGGTTATGTGTTATGCATGCAATTCGAAATTGATGTATGATCGGGTTAATCTTCATTGAATAAGTGATTTATTCAGCTAATTTCTATAGTAGTGCTATACCTCCCATCAACACCCATTTCGATATGCATCTGGAGATCCTTCTCCTCCAAGCTACTGAAAATTTCTTTGTCTCCCGTCATGTGGAAAGATGCACCACTATCCAAGTACCACACTGATCCCATCACACTAGACACCATGCATGCGATGAGTACAAAGTCAAACTCAAATTGTGAGGCCAAAGCCTCACCCGATATAGATCTAGAAGCCTTCTTGTTTTTTTTCTTCTTCTGTGGATAGTTAGTGGCATAATGACCATGCTCATGACAGTGAAAACATTTTACTCTGGACATGTCACACTTCTTGCCTTCTTTTCTGGTCTCAAATTTGGAATAGTATTTCTTTCCCTTCCCCTTCTTGGCCTTACAAACCAAGCCACAATTTTCTTCATCATCTGTTTCAGATGAGGATCCATACTTGGTATTCCGCCTGAATTCTTCTTGTACCAAATCCGACCAAAGTCGCTCCCAATCTAGTAACTTCTCCCTCCCATTGATATATTCCCGATAACTATGCCAACTCTTGGGAAGGCCTAGAAGTGCTAGGCTCACCAAGTCATCATCCGCTATAGTAATTGTGACACTCCCAAGCTCATTTCGACATTGGACGAACTTGGTTAAATATTTCAGAATAGTGTCGTCTTTCTCCATTTTGATTTTCCTGAGCTTTTCCTTCAGTGACAATTTTCTATGGTCACTACTGCTCTAAAATAGATCTGTCAAAGCCTTCCATGTTGCATATGGAGTCACTTTTCCCTGGAGACTCGAGACAATGTGATATCATACACCCTTTGATAAGATCCTCCTCGCCTTTGCAACCTTATTTTTTTGAGCATCAAGGAGAGCGGTGTCTGCTACTACGGGCTTGGGAATGTCATTATCAATGAATTATTTGAACCCATTGTCCTCCAAAACTTCCTCCATTCTGTCTTTCCATGCAATATAATTAGAACTTCCCTTGAGTGCATACTCCAATTTTAAGCCATTGAAAGCCATCTTGATCCGCTTGCTGCACCAAAGAATATTTTTGCAAATTTGAATGATGTTCAACACAAACTCAATTTATTCTTCACTATAGTTATTTCCTATGCTCTGATACCATTTAGAAATTAGAAAAGAAATATGTATATCAATGGATTCAATTCGATCATGCAATGTTCTAAAGTAAGATATTGAATCCTTCTAACAATTCATTTTTGGAAATTAATCACGATCGCACAATCAAGCCAAGTAAAAGAATGAAGCAAATCAATCCACAACACAAATATTTTCTTCGGGAAAGATTTCTGCTAAAAACCCCTCTATCTTTTATTGTATATTCAACCAAGGAATCATGAAACAATTACAATGCACTCTTCTCACAAGAGTCTGCTGCACTCCAATAACTGTCTTACACTGATCCAGACAAAATCGACCAACACTTAGCCAATTTCCAACCTTTGCTCAGCCTATCTTGCTTGTGGAATTGATGTGGAATAAAATCCCTATTATGTAGGAATTTCAGCCTTCCTTGACTATGCAAACATCATGACCATTCCTATGGTGTGTTAATTGCATATGAGCAATTTGTTAATAATACAACTGATAGTTAACTTCTCTTTAACCTTTGTCTCAATTGAGTTTTCATCAGAACCAACATGCATGCAACTATTAATAGTAAATCATCAGTCACTTGACAAATCACTTCATGTGAATTAAATCTAATTTAATTCACTTGACCCCTAAATATTGCAATAATCAGTTAAAACTAGTTAGAATGACTTTAACTCACTTAACTGACTTAACTGATTTCTCATGCATTAAAACTAATACACTAATTGCAACTTGGACTCTAAAACAAATATAATCACTCTACATGCCTCACCAACCACCCTCAACTCTAAATTCATGAGCTAAATGAGTCTATCACACTCAATTAACTATTACAAGTGATTTTGAGATAAGATTACAATTTATTCTCCAATTTAATTAAGGGAAAATTAAATTAGACACATTTCCAATTTATTAAATAAATTGGCTTCCACACTAATGTATCGCTAGGATCTGTGATCCCACACTAGTGTGTGTGTTGCATTTTCTTGTTGACTTTTAACAGGACAAAGGTAATATTTGCAGGGACATGGGATGGAATTGAATGAGAAAGAATATGGTTTTGTGAGATTTTCTCTCCATAGAATAATATTTATTACCGAGAGATTTAGATGGTTGATCTTCAATGAAAATAGAAATGCATTTTCAGAAGAGTTTTGTATGTTTAACACTAGAATGAGTTTTCTTAACTTTATTTTGATTGTCTTGAGTTGTGGAAAAGCTCTTAACTAGAATTAAAACTTCATGCCCTTCTTCTTATTTAACCACTACTAATTGAATGATTCCGTGAGAAGTAGTAGTGTAAGAAATTTCAAAGGTACTAATTTTAGCAACTTGCTCTTCAAACAAAATCCTTCACATCAGTCACTGTGTGCAGCAAGCCTGAGAGACAATAAATGCATTGAAAAATATGAGAATACCTAATAAATATGATCTATTTATGTGTCAACGCCTTTCTGATTCATCTATATGGTCACTTAATTATACACGTTGATGGCCTTACAAAGAAAAATCTCTTTCAAATGATATTTTTAGCATAATTTGTGAATTTTCTTCTATTTCAATAATGAAAATTTAAGGCTTCCTTCAATCAAACATTAATTATGTCCTCTTGACTAATTATTTCAATTGCAGAGTCCTTTATAATAGGATTTGTTTTTAATTGGAATTTCTGTAGTAGTGCAACAAGTAGTGGAACTGTTTTTTCAAGGCATGGTTGGTCTCTAGATCTAGCTAAGGTTAATGTGGATGGCTTGAAATTTAATGAGTGAGATTGTAATAGCATCAACCATTGATATTTGATTTGATGGAGAATGGTGGGAACAATGTTAGGGTTAGCATTGTCATTGGTATTCACTGGAAAAACGAATGGATCCCACACACAAAAGTTGATACAAATTTGAGATATATTCCTCAACACTACATAAACATTGTTTTCATGTTAAAATTTATCATTTTATGGGATTTTGGTAAGAGTATGAATATTTTTAGAGGATCATATGTGTAGGATAATGTTCCTTTGAAATAGGTCTACAAGGTTGAATTACTGTGAAAAACACATATAACATGAGTTAAAGCCTTTGAGCTTGGTCATAGAAAACACATAACAATAATCCAAGTGATATTTAGGTGTCGTGGCTCTACTTCTCCCATGAACTCAATGACTTCCTCGCTTTTCTACACATTCGAGAAGCCTTATGCAATCTATGGGTGGAACCCTACAAGGGTTTGAGGTAGATGCCATTGAATTGAGAAGGAGATGAATGCCTCTCGTCATCTTCATTATCAATCATGTAACTATTTGTGTCACCCTTTATCATGAATCTTCATTATCTACATGTAACTATCTGTATCACCCTCCAATCCAAAGGTGAGAATGAGATCATTGGTACCTTTCCAACCTCAATAAATAGTTGATTCACAAAAAAATGTAATCAACAATAAATTCATGAAGAACTAATATATTATAAGCAACAATTGAATATGAGTGAGGAGAATAACATCTCCTATTTTTAATGTCCCAAAATAAACTTAATATTATATAGAAAATTTTTCCATTTTATATTTAAATAATGTTTTTTATTAAATTAAAATATAAAAACACCTCATCCATCATCCATTATCCAATATAGTATAATTAGAAAAAGAAAAATAAGTATAATTAAAAAAAAACACACATCATCCATGATCCAATATAGTATAATTAGAAAAAAAACCACATTTAATCGTCACTCACATTCCAAATTCCCACCATTTTATTACGTCGTAAGACATTTGTATTTGAAAACAACTCCCCTAGGTGCCATTGTGTCAATGTATAAGCCATTGGATCAAATGTTAGACGATTGAAATGTTTTAGGCCATTATATTCACAAGTTAAAGTTTTATATATGTTTTTTATAATGTTAGTTTTTTTTTTAATAAGTTATTGAATTTAGGTTTTGGTGACTTTTTCAAATTACACGAAAGTAAAAATAAAAGTAAATTAAATAAAAATATGGACATATTGTAATGAACATTTTAACTAGGTCAAATAAAAAATAAAAATAATACTAAACTATAAAAACAACCCATGGTATTGACTCATGGTATGCATGTGGAATGTGGTTTATGTAAAGCGGGAAATTAAGATGACCTAACTCTGGACCAAGAGCCAAGAGGGATCAAATGTCTTGATATGCAAACCTCATTGATCCCTCTCATCAATAATATAGATCTAAACTAATTATTTAATAAAATTATTTACTAAACTATAAAAACAACCCATGGTATTGACTCATGATATTCATGTGGAATGTGGTTTATCTAAAAGCAAAAAATCACAACAACTCACAGAATTTATCCAAGGTTGCAATGAACCCCATACATTGTGATGGACCTCATGGGAATTTTAGTGCCCATAGAACACGGCCCTAAAAATTCTATATTCTTGATCAATTTAGAATAACCTAGGATGTGTAAAATATTTTATAAGGAACTAGATTTGTAATTATGAAATATAAAACTATAACTAAATTTTGTGAATTTACTTTGTATTTTTTTTCTTGTGTATATAATAAAAGAATAAACCAAGTTTGGAGTTAAGAAAATAAACCATAACATAAAGAACAATATCTCCTTACAAAAACGTCCCAATATTAAAATGATATTCACTTTCTTGTATACCAAGACTATTGTTCTTCATATACAATTTCTGATAAGCATGCAATTGCCGTTGTAGATGAACTTGAAGTAAACTCTATTTTTGTTAATAAAAATTCTCTTTATTGACATCTATGCTAGATATATTGTACTTGAATGTATTTAAAATATATTACTTGACTTATGTGTTGGATTATTAATCACCAAAAGATTTTCACTCCCAATTTCCTATTTCAATATCTATAACAAAATTTGTATATATGTGAACATATTATGTTGGTTTACATATATGTTTTCATCCCCAATTGAGTATTTCAAAATCTATAACAAATTTTTTTGGTTGATAACTCTTATCATCAATATCTTTGAAACCTCCACGACTTGCTTCCATGGAAGCAAAATTTTCCTTTCATTCCTTCACGATGACTTGTTCTCTGCAACATCTTGTTTCTTCTAGGCTACTCTTTCCTATGCTATTGCCTTCTTATTTATTATAGGCCACTCTTTCCTATGCTATTGCCTTACGACGTTTCTTTTGCAACATATGGTGCAATTGCTAGTTTATAAAACTTGTGAAAAGAGACTGTCATGCCAAAGAAACTAAGAGGAGGGAGGTGCACAATAAAATTTTCTTAATGAAAATGAATGAAAAAACAAGAACTTGAAATTAAGAGATATACCCATTAATTAATGAAAATAATGAAAAATCCAGGAAGAAATCGTATGATAGTGTAGGGTTTGAATTGTGATGATATGTGGAAAAAAAAAGAGATTATTTTGTTTTTAAGGGTCGGTAGATTAATGCTTATAGTTATGGAGGGCAGGCATGAGGAGGAATCCGAGGGAGGAAGAGTTTTGAGGTGGGTTGTTTGGAACTGGGTTGATTATAAAAAATCCTTGTTATTTGAAAAGAAAAATGGTTTTTTTTATCAAAGCAGGTGGAAAGAGGAGGTTAAATTCAATTCAAGTGACACTTGATAAGACAATTTTTCATTCAGATGGTCCAATCTCATATAAAAAGCACAATTACTCTCAAAAGATAGACCAATTTTATGATTTCTTGGATGGATGATGTAGAGGATTTTAACAGTGATGAATGTTGCTTGTGGAATGAATGGGAATTTGATTTTTTGTGATGGTTTCCCTTCTGCATATAATTTTCGATGTGTTGGTATTTCCAAAACTCATTTACTAGAAAGGGCATGGTATTGTCCCAAGTGTGTCGTGGAGAAAATTGATGCTTAGGGATCAAGAGCATCAAAGTCATTGAGTGGAGTTGAGATATTCTGTATTGATCCATATGGGTGTGTCTTCTTTGTCAGTTGTGGCTACCTACTATTGTAGGTAAAAGTTGTTAGTGAAGTGTTTGAAGTAGCACGATGTTAATTGTATATTTTAGGCTTAATGATATTTGCTAATTTCAAAAGTATTTTTGGCGCAATTTTTCCAATTGCCTACATGGGATAGCTTCCCTTGGGGTTCATTTGAGATTTTTTTCACATTTAACCCTCAGTGAGTTTGCAGGAAAATATTTATTTATTCTTATGGTTTTTTTTTTTCAAATTTGCTTATAATTCAATATTTTATTTGAACATGTTGTTGTAGGTCTGACTTTGCATCAAATCCAACTACCACCTGGATGTATTACAACAAAATATATTTCAAAAGGGTCTCGGGGACATTAGAGTTATTAGGTCCTTTTTATGTTGACATTAAATACTCCATACTACAGTACTGGGGCATTGAAAAAGGCAAACAATGTTCGACATGCCTTCAAAAGACAAATATGACTTCTGGGAATAGTCCGATAGCCTTGTTGTGTCTGTGTATCTCTGAATAGTCCGATAGTTTTACATGTTTTAGACAAGACACATTATGACAGTGAAAATGAATTGTTACCTATGGGTCCCAGTAATTTGAAAGAAACTGAGATCAAAACTTTTCAAGAGCCTATAGGAGTTGTTCCAAACAGCTCAGTGGGTTGTATTTCACAAGAATGTGGGAATGATTTAGAACAATAGTTTCATCTTGACACTGATAAATTTTATTAAGAGCAGTCCCATACTTGGGAAATAACAAGAAAAAAATGACACTAGTGACATGACATGTGTTCAAGTGGATGGGAGTATAATGAACTTTCCTATTGTCTATAAGAAAACTGATGATATTGGCATATCAACTGTCAAGATGAATTTGGGTACTAAAAGGCTAGTTTTGGTTTTTAAAGCAAGCTTCAAACCAAATGCATATGCCAATTATTATGTTCTAGGTGACATTGCTACATGTAGAATGCACCTTCCTACTCTGCGTGTTACTACTCACAAAAACAATTTTCCTCCCAGACTAAGATTGTACTAAATGTGTTTGTTTTTGTTAGGTTATGAAATGGAATCATTTCAATTTATTAGTCTTGTGCCTAATTAGAAATGGGATGTGCCCAAGATCTCATCATTTTCTCCTAATAAAGTTCCAAAAGTATTTCAAGGAAACATTTTTCATACTATGGACTATTCAGTTTTGGATGACAGGAGTTCTTATGAGCTTATCAAAGGAAACGAGTTGTAATTATTGGATTCCATAAATCAAAAATGGATTTTGTTGTGGAATACACTGAGGTAAATCAAGGTAAATTGTTAGACAATACAAATGTTATAGGAGTTGTGTTTCTTACTCATACAATAATAGGGCTATTAATGGCTTCTTTCTAATTCTTGGGCGAAGGAGGTGGCTATCTTTGTACAATGGTCTTCAGAACAGTGCACTATACATTTTTTTCTTACAAGGTATGGAGAGCCCCCTTGTCATTTCTTTATGGTACACATTTTGTGCAATTGTTACATGAAAAACGTTGTCATAGTTTTCTGCAGAGCATAATATTGTGCTTATTTTCACCAATGGTATGGTTTTACTTTAATTCATTGGGTTCTTTAAAACATAAATCATGGTTATCAGTGTAAGTTTTTTAATTTGTTTGGTAGACCATGAGATTTTTTTCTAGGCACTAAAAATGTGGTTGAAATTTACATTAACCCCGACTCGTCATGCAAAATTTTGTGAACAAGTTAAATTATTTGTCTGGAAATTGTGCATAAGCATCCTTGAAATTTGCAATAGGTAAATTAGGCACGCAGAAATTACAGTATAATACATACATATTTTACCTTTATTTCCATGTGCAAATAGCCCCCTATTGAATAATTTTATCATTTAAATCCATGTGCAGTGTTGGAGTTCATTGTTTTTTCTAATTTTTTTCTGCAGAGATGGTAATGTCCAAGTTTGTGGAGATTTAGCTTCTTTGGAAACATCCCCTGTGAAAGCATTGCCTTGTTCTAGATCAAAAATTTCTTCAGGGAATTTATTTTTTCCAAATCACATCACTTCCAAATAATTTATTCCTGAAAATAGAGGAAGTTTTCATAGTCTTTCAAAAATGTTCCATTTCATTTTTTCCAACAGGGGGATCATACTAGATGATGGAACAAAGGTTGGAACCCATCTTGCAGTATTTGGTACTAGTTATGATAGGGATAAAACACTGAAGAGCATACTTCCAACCTATTTTGTATACATATTCCAGAAATCAATTGATCCACTTCCATTGTACAAGATCGTTATTCACTACACCATGGATCCTTTTTGTACTTTTTCCCATTTTTGTTTCAATCAATCCAATTAAGTGTGAAAAAATGCATAGACCATGCTAATGGAGTTCAGACCCTCAAATCATAAGTGGTTTTTCCTCTGAGAACAACCAAGGGGCTCATCCATCCATGCATTCCTCATATGAAAATTCTAGTCTATCCAGAAAGTTTACCAAATCTGCATTCTTCTGAAATATATACCGAGTGGGTGGCCCATTTTTTGTCTTGAAATTTTTTCCTTCCAAGTATCAAGGAAATGTAGGCAGATATACAAAACTGCTTCAAGCATATCAATAAAATTACACGCTTTTATTGGAGATTTTGTTTTACTAATTTTTAGATATGGGACAAAAGTAATCTTTGTAGGGACATGCGATTGAATTGAATGAGAAAGAATATGGTTTTGCGAGATTTTATCTCCATAAAATGATCTTTATTATCGAGAGATTTAGATGGTTTATTTTCAATGAAACTAGAAATGCATTTTCAGAAGAGTTTTGTATGTTTAACACTAGAATGAGTTTTCTTAACTTTCTTTTGATTGTCTTGAGTTGTGGAAAAGCTCTTAACTAGAAGTAAAATTGCATGCCCTTATTATTTAACAACTACTAATTGTATGATTCTGTGAGAAGTAGCAGTGTAAGAACTTTCAAATGTACTGATTTTGGAAACTTGGTCTTCAAACAAAATCCTTCACATCAGTCATTGTGCGTACTAATTTTAGCAACTTTCTCTTCAAACAGAATCCTTTGCATCAGTCACTGTGTGTAGCACGCCTGAGAGGAAATCAATGCATTGAAAAATATGAGAATACCTAAGAAATATTATCTATTGAATTTGAAAGAAAAGATGATTCAAGTTCCAAATGCTAATCAAATTACATCCATGATGACAAAAGAATATACCAATATGTGTGTCAACACCTTTCTGATTCATCTAGATGGTCACTTAATTATACACGTTGATGACCTTACAAATATTTTTTTTTCAAATTATATTATTAGCATAATTTGTGATTTTTCTTCTGTATTAATAATGAGAATTTAAGGCTTCCTTCAATCAAACATTAATTATGCCCTCTTGACTAATTTTTTCAATTGCAGAGTCCTTAATAATAGGATTTTTTTTTAATTGGAAATTCTGTAGTAGTGCAACAAGTAGTGGAACTATTTTTTCAAGGCATGGTTTGTATCTAGATCTAGCTAAGGTTAACATGGATGGCTTATAATTTTGTGGGTGAGAGTGTAGTAGAATCAACCATTGACATTTGATTTGAGGGGGAATGGTGGGAACAATGTTAGGGTTAGCATTGTCATTGATAGTCACTGGAAAAACGAATGGATCCCACACGCAATACTTGAGATTAATTTGACATATGTTCCTCAACACCACATAAGCATTGTTGTCATCCTAAAACTTATCATTTTTTGGGATTTTGGTAAGAGTGTGCAGGTTTTTAGAGGGTCAGATTTGTAGGGAGGTACTGCATATCATTTCAACAAATGCTTCCAGACCCATTTTCTCTTAGAATATTTTGATTATATTATATCTATGGTGAAAAAATTCCATCCCTCCATATTTACTTTGCATTCTTTTCTACTTCCAGTCGATGGGTCTGACTATTTGGTTTTCCTTTCTACCATGTCTATTTATTTTTAGCCTACCTTTCTAGAATTCTATGTATGGTGGTCCTTTGTTGGCATTCCTTGGTTGAATATCCTTCGAGTTTGAGTGTTTCAAAATCTCTCAATAGTGTTTTCAAGGAATTATAGATAATTTCTCTATTTGGAAGATCCTTTAAGTTCAAGTATTTCAAAAGTAGTGTTTGCAAATAATTTCATAGTAGATTAGTTCTATCTTTGGAAGATCCTTTAAGTTCAAGTATTTTAAAAGTTGTCACAATGTTCACAAGGAATAACAAGCAAACTTCAGGGATCTTATATTGAGACCTTGCAGCTTTACTAAAAAATAGGGTGACCTCAACACTAAAGAGAATTGCGGTTACCAAACTAACTGAAAATTTTGTGATTGTGTTAACACTTGAACATGGGATAAACAATGCACTCATTCTACTTTGTGTTTCCAACATTTTTTTCTCTTGTTCAGTCAAACCTATGGTTAGAATTCTAAGTTCGACACAAAACTTCTTTTTTAGCACTTGCAAACTGAAATATTAGACTAATCCAAGTGCTCCAACTCCTCCATTTGAGAAACTATTCATCTGGTGGCAGATATGGGGTCATCTAAGTGATGGGTGCTTTAGGAACATGTTGAGTTAACCATTAATATGTATTTGGTCATCTGCACTGGTTAGTTCAACACCACCTCCAATGTAATCCAAAGGAATTGAACCTGGATCAAGGTTTTAATACCATATAAAGGTTTTTCATTACACCAAATCTTGCAAGCATTAATAGACACCAAAACCCATTGGAATTAATAAAATTCCAAATTAGTAATGTCATCTTGCAAGAACAGTTTATCCCATGTTCCCAGGATGAAAAATAGTCTATGGGATCAATTCCTAGAGGTGTGGCAGTTATTCCAAAAATTGGTTGATATAGTGCCTAAATGGATCAAATTTAATGACAAACCCTATAAACATTGTGTAGCAGTAAGAGTTCTCTCGATGGAATATTTCTTATTTTTATTCCCAAATATTACATACATAGGCTTACCATTTAAAGAGCATCCATGGATGATAGGATGGGTTAGTTAGGTTTATTTTTTTATGAAACTATAGTGCTTGAGTTTTTATGACTTTGAAGAGTTGTCATATTCTTTCACAGTGTGGGTTAGTCTCCCCATCCTGCCACTATAGCCTTGGCATGATTGTGTATTTTCATGGGTGGAAAACTATGGGTTCTTATTTGATGCCAGCAAATATCTCAATAGAATGAACCAACCTCTTATACACAAGATTGGGTGTGTATTTTCATCCATAATTAACCTTTAAAAACTTTGATTCCACTTGAATCTAAAGGATTATTTGTGGGAGAAACATATTTGAATAAGAAAACGTCCCTTTGAATTGTAAGATCTTTTCTGAAACATGGCATTTGGAAAATTAGTGTGCAAAGGGATATGCACCCTTGGAAATCATTAGGGGGTGTTTTTACACGATGTGTAAGGCACAAAATTCTAAGTAGTGTACAAAATCCATTACAACAATCCTTCCTTTTTGCTAAGTTGCAGTGGTTGAAGTGTATTTACTCTTTCAAAATTACCCAGAATTTGCACCTAGGTATGCTTCTCATCCACAACATACTGTTGGACATGTCACATTTGTCTATTTTACTACCCAATCTATTATCATTATGCTTGACAAAAAAATCATACTCTTGGCGAAGCCACAACTTACTACTAGATCTTACCATGTGTAATGATATCCATACTGCCCTTTCCTTTTTGGAAGGAGTATTTTTTATTTCTTCAGTTGTTGAATTTTAGTGGAATTAAGCGGTATTTCCAAGGTTTCTTATTTTTTCATTCTTCTTTCCTTTGTTTTTTCCTCTTCTATGTGTTTTTTACTTCCCATTTTATCTCTCGGTCTTCACTTCTCTATATATTTTCTTTAATTCCCTTCAAATTACTTCAAACTATTTTATTATGTCACTAGTGCTTAGAGTTTGTTTGTAGAAAATAGTACATGTCTCAAGTGAATCACACTTGAAAAAATCTTTCCAATGTCCATATCAATATAAACTTTGGCACATGTAATGAAGGCCTCATTTTTATAAATATTATGACAAAGAAAAATCTACCAATAGACTCCAGGGTTCCCGATATCTTTTCCTTTCCCATTATGGATAAGGTAAGATAATTTTATTAATGTCTATGAATGACCAACAAAATTATATCAGTGGGACTAAAAAATTACCATCCAGTAGCCACATATTGTGGGAGTGCCAAAGGATATCCTAGAACCTAAAAGGAGATTTGGGAACAACACTATAATTGGGACTTAGGGTTGAAAACTAACTCCATTGTCACTGGATTAAATCCACGAAACCACTGCTTTATTGCTAATCCAACAATACCATAGAACCATGACCCTTCCAATATTAGTGGTTTCATGGATCATGGCTCATGGGTTTCATATTAAATCAATGAAACAACTACTTTATTGCTAATCCATCAATACCATAGAGCCATGAACCTTCCTAGATCAATGTCTCTTATGACTTCAAATATTCAAAAGGAATAATAAATAAAATTTGGAGCATGGAAAAAAATCTTACATTCTTCAACCCATTTACAAAATTGGTATTTTAGTTCATTTGATCAAACTAAAGATTCATTACCTATTAAATCTTCAAATAAAATGGTTTTCCATAGTTTTGTTTATTTATTTTATGTTATCTATCTTGTCTTAGCATCCACAATTATAACATTCTTTACATTTTCATACCATGTTGATACTAGATAGGACCAGAACTTTCGTTTTTGGTCCTAAGCCACCATGTGTAAGGGAATATTTTAACAAAAAGATCAAGTCTCCTTTATTTTCCATTTTTTCCTAAAGGTTGGGTGACATGCTAGATATCCTTGATGAGGCTTGGAAATCACTCTTCCTCCCTAGAAAAACCCATATTTCGAACCTTTTAGGGTAGTAGTGAACCTTCACACTTAGACTTGGAAACCCTTGTTATCTTCTAATGTTGTTTCTTATGCCATCTCAGATTGAACCTATTATACATTGAAGTTGGCACTAATGTGGATAATATTTTTTTAATTGGATATATTTTTTGTGGATTATATACATCCTTCTTTGATCATTTGGATAATTTTTTCATATTGTAAATCCTAATTTCTTGTTGAATTACTTTTTTATGGTTATGTTTTGCAATGAACTAATTAATATGAATGTTCAAGTGAAGTCAATATTTATTGTGCAACAATATTAGTTGATATAATCATGAAGACCTTGTTAATATATGCAGACTAGCCATCTCAAGAAATTGTGGAGGGTGCCATATCAAAAGCACTAAGAGAACCTGCATTTGTGAAAACATTTTGTACTCCTCTTGTTCAATCTGTTGAGAAAAATGTGAAGGTTGGGTTAAATTTAGTATGTTACAAAATTTTTTAGATGGTAATGTCTTGATGCAGGAGCATCATTTAATTTTATGATTTTACCTTGGTAATTTCTAGAGAATTTAGTTTGTTGAATTTAATGGTGATGTGTTCGTGCAATAAATGGATTTATTTCCAGGTGGAGCTCGAGATCATCTAGAGGATCATGAGCTAACTATTTTCGTGATAATTTATGTTCCTATTTTGGGTTGATTAGATCCTATATTTTTCGATCTATTTAAAATGTGTACTATGGGAATGCAATTTTTATAGTAAAAACTTAGTCGCCTTGTGTATATGTTCCCTCTTACCAATATGTTGATTGGAAATGATAATAAATTAATATTTGTGAACTTTGGAAATACTAATAAATTAATATTTATGAACTCAGGAACCTTCAGCTGATACATTAAAGTGTGATGCTCCAAATCCTTTCATATATTTATAAATATAACTATTCCTAGTCAATATTCTAGCAAAGCCACATTCTCTTCACCTTGCAAGTGCCTTGTAGTCTCAGAATTTTGTGGGATATAGTTGAAAAACTTAGTGTAGCATCTAAAAATATTGTGTTTATACATAATAATTATATTGATTTTTAAATAGGACCCACATTAGATTAAAAATGTTAAATGTTAAACATTACATGTTAAATGTTTACGTGTTTCAGTTTACCTATTTATGTTTACATGTCTAAGTTTACATAAAATGTTGAATTGTTAAATGTTTAGGTGTTCACATGTCTTATTTTTGGATTTCATGTGTGTGTGAAAACTAAGCATGTGAATCACATATTTAACATGGAAGAAATGTGCAACATATTATTGAATTATTTTAACCTTATATATATATATATATATATATATATATATATATATATATATATATAAAGTGTTACCATAATAATATTATAGACAAAGCACTCAATTAGTGGACATGTCTGGTATGTTATTTCAGTACTATAATACATTGTATCCTTTGTTTTTAAGAATGTTGTGTAAAGATTTTGAGTAGGTCTCATGTATTTAGAAACTGTTTTTCATAAATAGTATAATACATTATATCCTTTGTTTTTAAGAATGGTATGTAAATTTTTTGGCTAGGTATCATGGGTTAAGAACCTCTTTTTCATTTTAACCACGATAATCATTATCATATAAAATTATTGAAATGCATTACCTGATATAATATGGATATCAACATAACCAAAAATAATTTTGTTTTTAAATATCACTTCTCATTTCTATTTTCTATGTTTGAGACCAAAAAAAATTACATGTGGCTCAAAGTGGATTGCAGAAGGCACCTTTTCGGTGCAAAACATAAAGAATAGGAAGAGGGGAACTATAGGATTTCTATTCCACATTGATTAGTTGAGGAAATCAGACAGACAAGATGGGTCAGGGAAGAATTCAGACGATTGCAATGTCTTGAATAAGGTGCGAAATTGAAATTTGATAAAAAGAGAAAAAAATTTTAGGGTTCTATATAAGGGGGAAAATGGGGAGAAAACTACATTGGGTGTGTTTATATTTTTTTTGTTGAAGGTGGTGTAGAGCAGGGAAGAGGAGAGAGAACAAATGGCAGTCGTGATGTAGACTTCACGTAAAACGAATTCTCGCATGATGTAGATTTCCCGTAAATGGATGCAGACTGTCCGTAAATAGAAGGTACCCAAGAGCGATTTGGCAAGAAAGGCAACTGGTGGGAAGGAATCGAGGAAGGGAAGGAAGGCAACGAAGAAGGGAAGGAAAAATGTGAGGAAAAGTGCAAAAAAAAGGGGCAGAGTGAAGAAGCCTCACACAGTTGTTGTTGTCCTATGTGAGAGCTTAAAGCGCCATAAGGGCACCCAACTCCTGAGAGAAATTGCTCGAGATTTCAAGAAGAGCAATGTTAGATTCTGGCTCTCGGCTCTAGCGGTGCTACAAAAATTTGGGGTGGAATTGTAGGATCATTAGACAATTGGTCGAATTTCTAAGGCATATAATAGTCAAATTCAAAGAAGAGCGTTGAGCTCATATCTTTTTGATTTTTTGACAAAATTGAGCTCAAAAAGAGTCTAATTAAAGGTTTTTGTTAGAAAATTATATATTACAGAGAAATGGAACACATAAAATATATAAAGAAACAAAAACACAGAAAGCAAATAAAACCAGAGAGACACAGATATACTTGGTTCACCCAATTTGGGCTACGTCCACCCTGAACAGCCAGTCCTTCCTTTCTATTATCCAGAAAAATGAAGAGACACAACCGAAAACAGATCCGTTGTAATATCCTCTGTTCTCTACCACAGTCTCCCTTTTTATTTCTCACTCTAATAATACGCATACAAATACACAATCGCAATACAATACCCTCATACAAAACAAGGGGTTGCCTTCTAGGGAAAAAAATATAAATTAAACATAGATTATATCGTCAGATCATCCACCTAATGAATGGCCCATACTGACTCTAAATTACAATATTTTACAAGGCAATTTTACATTTTTTTTTTTTTTTGTTTCGGGGGCGCTGCCCTCGAAACCCCGCTGGGGGACCGCTGACACCTGGACCCCCCAGCCAGGGGGGATGGTCCTCCTCGGACCCCCGTGGGGGGGACAAGTCCCTCCCGCACCCCCCTGCGTGGAGGGGTGTACAGTCTTCCTGGGGTATACTTCCAGCTGAAATAAAGACCTCTGAATCAGGATGAAAATCAAGCTCCACACCCAAAAATCTCCCACTTGGAGACTGATTGTAGCAACTCCACCGCTGCTTCATTTGATGGAAAATGAATCCACTTTGGACTTGGTTGTTTCTCATATTCATCATAATTTAAGACCAATTGAAATTGAGCATAATCTTAGTTTCTCCCTTGTTATAAATTTTATTAACATATCTGCAGAATTTTGGCTAGTGTGTATCTTTTCCAATTTCAACTATCCATCTTCCAACACTGACTATATGAAATGATACTTGAGCTGTATGTGTTTAGTCTTGGAATGAAATGATGATTTCTTTGCAAGATGAATGGAAATTTGGCTGTCACTGCATAACATGCCCATATCATGCTTCTTACCTAATTCATCCATAAACCTTTGTAACCAAATCATTTCTTTACTAGCCTCTGTAGCAGCAACATACTCTGCTTCTATTGTTGAAAGTGCAACCGCACTCTAGATTTTTGAAATGCAACTGACAGTTGTTCCACCTACAGTAAATACATATCCGCTCCTCCTGTTATCTCTATCACCTTCCATATCTGCATCAACATATCCCTCTAGAGAAATGTTTGAACCACCAAAGCATAATGCTTTATTTGTGGTGCCTCTCAAATATATGAGAATCCATTTCACTGCCATCCAATGTTATTTTCTTGGATTGTTCATGTACCTGCTTAAAACTCCCACTACATGTGCAATATCATGCCTTATGCAGACCATTGCATACATTAAGCTTCCAACTGTTGATGCATATGGAACATTAGAAATATAATCCATTTCTTCTTTGGTCTTGTGGCACATCTCCTTACTAAGTTTGAAATGGCTAGCAAAAGGTGTACTAACTGGTTTTCCATTTTGCATATTAAATATTTTCAACACCTTTTGTATGTACTCATTCTGAGACAATGTTAATTTTTTATTTTTCCTGTCTCTAGTTATTCTCATACCAAGGATTTGTTTTGCAGCTCCCAAATCCTTCATTTCAAATGAATTTGCCAATTTTCTTTTGAGCACATTTATTTCCTACATGTTAGACTCTGCAAAAATCATGTCATCTACATACAATAACAATATAATATAGCTTCCATCATTTTGATTTTTCAGATAAACACAATGATCAGAGTGACACCTAGTATAGCCTTGTTCAGACATAAACCTATTAAATTTTAGATACTACTGCCTTGGAGCCTGTTTTAAGCCATACAAGCTCTTCTTTAACTTGCATACTAATTTTTCTTTCCCTTTGACCTCATATCCTTGTGGTTGCAACATATAGATCTCTTCCTCCAAATCTCCATGGAGAAATGATGTCTTTACATCTAACTATTCAAGATGAAAATTTTCCGTTGCTACAAGACTAAAATAGTTCTTATTGAAGTCATCTTAACAATAGGAGAAAATATTTCATCAAAATCAATACCTTTCTTCTGTTCAAACCCCTTCACCACAAGTATAGCTTTGTACCTTTGTTTTCCTCCATATTCTTCCTTCATCTTGTAAACCCATTTATTCTACAATTTTGTTTTACCTGCAAGCAACTTGACTAAGTCCCAAGTCTAGTTATGTATTAAGGAGTCCATCTCTTCTTTCATTGCAAGCTCCCACTTCTTCCTGGTTTCGACCTGCATTGCTTCTTCATAACATTCAGGTTCACCAAAATCAATCAACAATAAATAATATAATGAAGGAGCATATCGTTCAGGGGGTCTACTTATCATGGTATATCTTCTGACACCACTTTCAGATGTTTGAGGTGCCTTTTGCTTTTGTGGTGGTTGTTGATTATTATTATTATTTTTCAGGCACCTTTATTTTTTCTTTGATCTCATCAAGAACTGTGTATTCTTTTTTTCATTTTCCCGTTTATTTTCCTACAATTGATTCTTATACAAGACCTTTTCATTGAATATTACATCTATTCTCCTAATGATTTTGTGATTTTCATAATCATATAATAAATAACGAAAATCATTAACACCATATCCAATAAAGACACATTTCTTTGATTTTTCCTCAAGATTTTTTCTATTTTATTTATTAATATGGACAAAGGCATCACAACCAAAAGGCTTTAAAAAAGAGTAGTTTACCTTTTTACCTATCCATGCCTCCTCTGGAATACCACCATCCAAGGAACTTGAAGGTCCTCTATTTATTAGATAAAAAAAAGTATCTACAACATCTGCCCAAAATTGTAAAGGAAATCTTGCATGCAATCTCATGCACCTTGCACGCTCCATGATTGTTCTGTTCATCCTTTCTGACACACCTTTTTCTTGTGGTGTTCTTGGAGCTGTATTCTCTCTACGAATTCTATGCTCTGAAAAGTACATATCAAAATAATTACTGCAATATTCACCTCCAGTTTTTGATCTCAGACACTTCAACTTCTTTCCTGTCTCAATCTCAACCAAAGCTTTTGATTTCTTGAAAGTATCAAATACATCAGATCTATTTTGAATATAATAAATCCAAGTTTTTCTAATTGCATCATCAATACAAGTAACATATTAACGAGAGACATTGAGAGATGATACCTAAGCAGGTCCCTATACATCTGTATGCACAAGCTCTAATTTTTTTCTCTTCTTTTCTTTCCCAACTCTAAGAAATCTGACTCTCTTATGTTTTCCATAAATATAATTCTCATAGAATTCCAAATCAATATTCTTCAAACCCACCAACAAATTTCTTGAGTGAAGAATATTCATCTCCTTCTCACTCATGTGTCTGAGCCTATGATGACATAATGTTGCATCTGCTCCTTTGGTGATCCACATTTATGCAGGAATGCAACAGAATAAACAAATAACCATAAATAAAGATATGTAGTGGAAATAACACTTCATTTCATTAATATCAAAGAACTGAAATTTGCTTACAGACAGAATGGAAATAAAACTAGCTAGGGCGCTGGTAGCTATCTCTGAGAAGAGATGTGGCAGCTACAGGCCTATGAACTGAGTTACAATGAGGCTCGAGGGCCTATTTATTATTTAGAAACAATGGGAAATCTTAAACAGTGAAAACCCTAACCCTAGGAGATGAAGCGCCAAAACTATGGGCCCCGTTTGGGTAAATTGGTGTTTCAACTTCCCAGGGGCATAACTTTGGCATACGATCTCCGTTTGACGCGTACCATACCTTGTTAGAAAGATCTATATGAGGAATACAAATTTTGAATGAGAAAAATTGATCCATGGACTCATGTTGCTCTCCATTTTCCCAAAAAACATTTTTTAGGGCCTCAAAACGCTCCGGAAGTTCAGGACCCGAAAAACTGCTAAAAATAGTAAGTTGTGCCGAAACTGAAAAATTGAAAGAGACAATGGTGGGGCCCCAAGTGGAATAGGCGCATGACCACAAATATCCACCTGGATCATTCCTCCCTCCTTAGGAAGAAATGGTCCCCATTGTGTTAAGTTCCTCCATGAGATGAGGAAATTTCTGTTGAACTTGGTCCCTGGTGAACCACTTTCCTTGGTGCAGGAGTTGGCTAGCTTTGACAACCCGATACAGTTGGATCTTCTGTTGGTGATTTTTCTTGATTTGAATGTCCATGATATAATTTGTGGTGGCCTGTTCCATGCAGTCTGGGTTTAACTCTGTTGGTGTGAGTTGTTCTGCAATGTCCGAGGTGTCCAGTAGAGGTGGGAAGTACGGACGAAGGTGATCCACATTGAAGACTGGGTGCAGACCAAGGAATGGTGGAATACTGAGCTCAAAGGAATTGTTCCCTACAGCCTTGGTGATGGTTTACGACTCATATCTGAGTGGGTGAAGCTTACAGTGGGGTCCAGTGAGGCACTCCTTCTCCAAATGTAGCCATACTTTGTCGCCCACCTGGAAGTTATGTGGCACCCGTTGTTGATCATGGCATTGATTGTACTTGGCATTGGCTCTGTCCAATATATCATGAACCTGTTGGTGGATGTGTTGAATGTGCTCGATGAAGCTACTTGCTTTGTCAACTTCAGACTGGACATGAGTTGAATCGGCCTGAGTAGCTGCAAATGGCATGGCTACGTCAATGGGACATAGTGGCTGGAATCCCAAGCCCACCTGAAAGGGGCTATGGCCGATTGAACTGTGGAGAGCCCGATTATAACTATGTTGTACATAGGGGAGGATCTCGTCCCATGTGCATGGATGCTTTGAATTGTACATGCGTAGAATGTGTACAATCATTCTGTTGACGACCTCTGTCTGGCCATCTATTTGGGGATGGAAAGCTGTGGACTTGGTGAGCTTGGTATCAAGCATTGACCAGAGGCTGGACCAAAATTTGCTGAGGAACCTGCTATCCTGATCTGATATGATAGACTATGGGATCCCAAAGTGCACCCACACTCGTTCAAAGAATAGTTTAGCGATGGCTTCTGCTGTGATATTCTTCTTGCAGGTTGCCATAATGGCCATCTTCGAGAATCTGTCGACGACCACGAAAACACAGTAATTTCCCTTCTTAGTAGAAGGCAGGCCCGACATGTAATCCATGGAGATGGATTCCCAAGGTCGACTAGGGGTAGGTAGCGAAGTATATAGACCTTGATTCTTGATGGTCGGTTTGGAAATGGCACAAGCAGTGCAGGATCTGATGTGCTTCTCAACATCCTTTCGAAGGTTTAGCCAATAGAAATACTTATGCAAGATTGCTACTTTTTTCTCAACCCTGAAATGCCCAGTGACTCGACTGTAGTGTGCTTCCCATATCATCTTGGCACGCTCACTTGAAGGAACACAAAGGTGTCCCAGGTGACATAAAATTGCATCTTGGAGGTGAAAATTTGGAACTTGCGTACCCCCCAAGAGTGCCTTGTAAGTGTGGCCGAATTCTGGGTCACTCTCATAGAGAAGCGGCCAATCAGAAGTCTCGTGCCCACAAGAGTTGAGCACAGTGGTGAGCGCCACGATCGGTGGTCGGCTGAGGCAGTCTGCAACATTATTGGTGCTACCCTTCTTGTAATTGATGTTCAAATGAAACTGTTGCAGATATGTGGACCACTTCTGATGGCGATCATTCTGCAACTTCCCTTGTGTCTGTATGAACTGCAGGGGCCGGTGGTCCGTGTGGATGATTGTTTCCTTCCCCAAAATGTAATGCTTCCATTGTCGACAGGCTTGCACAATGGAATACATTTCTTTGTCATAGGTGGGATACTTGCGAACTGTCTCAGACAATGTCTCACTGTGATATGCCACTGGATGTCCCTGTTGAGTAAGAACCGCCCCAATAGCATAGTCAGAGGCATCTGTCTCGATCTCAAATGGCTGCTGCAAGTCTGGTAAGGTGAGCACTGGGGCAGAACAGAGGCGATTTTTCAATTCTTTGAACGCCTTCTGTTGAGGTTTTGACCAAAAGAATTTTGCTCTCGCTCCTCCTTTGGTGACTTGACTCAAGGGCCAAGTGATATGAGAGAATCCCAACACGAATCTACGGTAGAAATTAGCAAGACCCAGAAAGCTGCGAAGCTCTGTTATAGTAGTCGGGGCTGGCCAATCCCGAATGACTTGGATCTTGGCTGGATCCACATGCACCCCCCTTTCATCAATAATGTATCCCATATATTGAACTTGGGTCATGCCAAAAGTGCACTTCTCCAAATTGGCACACAACTTGTGTTGCCGCAGTGTTTGGAGGACTTGTCGGATGTGGTGAAGGTGCTCTTCCCAAGTCTGGCTGAAGATCAGAATGTCATCCAAGTACACCACTAAAAATGAGTTGGTGAATGGCCGCAAGATGTCGTCCATCATCCTCATGAAGGTTGCGGGAGCATTCGTCAACCCGAAAGGCATGACCAACCATTCGAAAAGGCCTTCCTTGGCTTTGAAGGCAGTCTTCCACACATCGGAGGGTTTAATTGGTACCTAGTGATACCCCGAATTCAAGTCAATCTTGCTGAAATATTTTTCACCTTTGAGTTGGTCCAGAAGGTCATCAATCTGTGGGATCAGGTACCTATTCTGGACAGTGATCTTGTTCAGTGCCCGATAGTCAATACAGAGTCTCCACGTCCCATCCTTCTTCTGTACCAACACGATTGGGCTCCCACAGGGTGATGAACTTGGTCGGATGTGACCTTTCTGCAACAGCTCCTGAAT
Organism: Pinus albicaulis; assembly: GCA_034641835.2. Classification (NCBI taxonomy): domain Eukaryota; kingdom Viridiplantae; phylum Streptophyta; class Pinopsida; order Pinales; family Pinaceae; genus Pinus; species Pinus albicaulis. The sequence goes on from CM076577.1 coordinate 761,792,693, forward strand.
TTGCCTCTTGATTTCATCGTTCTCCAGAACATAGCGCCGATAGATTGGTCCATTGGGTAGTGGCGCACCTGGGGTCAGATCAATCGGGTGCTTGACCTAACAGTGCAGAGGAACCCCTGTGGGTGAGGTGAAGATGTCCCCGTACTCCTCCACAACCTTATCCATTTGTTGTTGTCGTGCAGAGGAGCTCTGTTCGGGAGGTCGCTTTCGCGCTCTCTTTCTTGCCCTGGGCGCGGATCATCAGGAAAACACATTTCCTGGTTTGGGAAATGAGCTTACTGCATTATTTTGCAGTAACCAAAGAGATAGCAGTAGGAGGTGGTACCTTTGGTATCCTGTACAACTTATTTCCCAAAGTAACAATAACAGCACGAGGCCAAGACTCATACACAGCATGACTCTTCCACAAGTATGGCTTTCCTAATAATACATTAGAAACATCAATAGGAGCAACGTCACATAATACCTCATCTGTGAAGGGCTTGATGCCATAGGGAAGGTGGCATTGCTGGCTAACGCGGAGATCTCGTCCTTGGTGAAGCCACCCGATGGTGTATGGATGTGGGTGAGCTGTGGTCGGCAAGCCCAACCGCTTCATTGCGTTTGCTGAAATGAGGTTCTTTTGGCTCATTATTGACAGCCAGGCGGACACACCGGGGAACGCACACATGCGGGGCGGAAAGCGTTCCTCCTCCCTCACAGATCTCAAGTTCCTCGCCACGGATCTTCATGGTAACGGTGGGGTGGGCTCTTATCGCCTTCTTTCCCTTTGTCATTCCGCTTGTCGAGTATCTCGTTCGATTCGAGCATGCTGTCGACTCGGCTTGCATCTCGCCACGGGAAACTATGGCAAACACTCACTTGTGTTGTGAGTGAACTCTTCAGAACTCACCACTGGGCGTCCTTCTTTGGCTTTGCGGTGTTGTTCTTTGCTTGTGGCTTCGACAGGTTGTATTGAGTCATCATGCCTTGGCTCTGTCCTTTGTTCTATGGTTTGGGAGCACCTTTCCCTTGCTTTTGATTCGCATATCCAAAGTCTCGCTTCTTTTGTTTGAATTTCTGCTCAATCTTGGCAGCATAACGGTATGTCGTACCAAGCGAGGAGATGTCGAGGAACTTCATTTCCTCTTGAATGTATATGTGAAGACAACTGCGATACTTTAGCACCAGATGTTTCTCTGAATCTTTGATACCCAACTTGGTGCGTAGGGTATGGAACATATTCGTCAGCTCATGCACATCTTGATCCCTTTCTTGTCGCAGCATGGTCCATTGTATGTACTTGTCCTCATAGCTCCCCATGGGATAGTATTGTTCCTTGATGGCATCTAGGAAAGAATTCCAAGTGGGTATGACCAAGAACAGAGAGGGTTCTGTCTCATCCTTTTTCTCACAGTGGGTTTCCCACCAGTCCTTGACATGGGGGCCAGCTTTGAGAAGCGCAAAAATAATCTTCTCCCTGTCGGAAAAGTCATGAACCAAGAAATATCCTTTTAATAGATTCAACCATATATCTATGGAATCTGCATCTATTTGTCCCTCAAATATGGGAATGTCAAAATTTACTTGTACCTTAAAAGGAGTCGCACCTCTAGAGTGACTGCTGGATGCAGATGAACCACCGGTGGGCGGCCGTTGAAGGATCTGGGCAAATTTATCCATCATCGCGTTCCTTTGCTTTCCGAGGGCCTCCTCGAGCAATATTTTGATAGGATCTCCTGCTCCCTCATATTTCTTTTCATCCCCCATGGACATCCATCGGGGTTTGCGAGGCTGATCTTGCAAAGGTTCCACCAGATCAAGCCCTAACTCTTTATACCCCCACCTCGTTGGGGACATGCAAAGAAGGATCGAGAAAAATCAGACCGCTCTGAAACCACTGATCTAGATTTATGCAGGAATGCAATAGAATAAAAACATAACCATAAATACAGAGATGCAGTGGAAATAACAGTTCATTTCATTAATATCAAAGAACTGAAATTTGCTTACAAACATAATGGAAATAAAACTAGCTAGGGCACTGGTACCTATCTCTGAGAATAGATGTGGCGGCTACAGGCCTTTGAACTGAGTTAAAATGAGGCTCAAGGGCCTATTTATTATTTAGAAACAATGGGAAATCATAAATATCCAAAAACCTAACCCTAGGAGATGAAGCGCCAAAACTATGGGCCCCGTTTGGGTAAATTGGTGTTTCAACTTCCCAGGGGCGTAACTTTGGCATACAATATCCGTTTGATGCGTACCATACCTTGTTAAAAATATCTATCCAAGGAATAAATATTTTGAACGAGCAACATGGGGGTCCATGGACCCATGTTTCTCTCTGTTTTCCCAAAAAAAGTCGTTTAGGGCCTCAAAACGGCTCCGAAAGTTCAGGACCCGAAAAACTACTAAAAATAGTAAGTTGTGCCGAAACTAAAAAACTGAAAGAGACAATGGTGGGGCCCCAAGTGGAATGGGCGGGTGACCACCAATATCCACCTGGATCATTTGGAATTTAAAGAATTAGTAGAGTTAGAAATACCATTTCATAAATACAATGTACCAACCTTTTCTCCTTTTTCTATTACTAGGGCTCCTTTAGTGACCTTCCAAGTTTTATCTGTGAAAGTTGTAACACAACCTTCACTGCCTAACTAACCTATTGAAATTATATTTTTCTTTAGATCTGGAACATTCCTTACCTCCTTTAATAACCGTTGGTTTCCATTCTACTGTTTTACAAGAACTTTACCCATTCCAACGATTTTACAGGGTTTATCATCACTCAAACGGACCTATCCAAAATCTCCTTGAACATAGTCATGAAAATATTTCTTATTAGGTGTGGCATGGAATGAGGCCCCTGAATCTACCACCCAAGAATCATTAGCATTTTCTAAAGAAAGAATCAAAGCATCTTGTAACACATCACTTGTCACATTTGCTTCATGATTATTTTCTTGTTGTGTGTCTCCTTCTTTTCCCTTCCAATATTTACAGTATCTCTTCATGTGTCCTTTCTTTATGCATTTCCTTGATTTACTACGATATCTTGAGCTCTTTCCTCTTTCCATTTTTCTTCCCCTAGTCTTTGCATTGAAAGCATTACCCAATGTCTCACTGGAGATTTTCCGTCACATTTCCTCGCTAAGGATAGCACCGACAACATCATAAAACTTTAAAGTAATATATCTAGAGATAGAGTTAGTACTGGCCATAACTAAAACATTCCAACTTTTTGGCAATGAGCACAGAAATAACAGAGCCCTAACTTCATCATCAAAGTTAACCCCTACAGAACTTAACTGACTGGTAACCGTATTAAAATCATTTAAATGGTCTGCAACATATCCACCTTTTGACATCTTCATATTAAATAAACATTTCATAAGAAATACCTTATTTGAGGCCGAGGGGTTTTCATATAGTTTCGCCAATGCCTTAATTAAACCCTCTGTTGTCGTTTCCTTTGAAATATTGAAGGTACCAACACTGCGAGGCACAACCGTACTATTCCAAGTGCCTTTCTATCGAGAATCTCCCATTCTGCGTCTGTCATACTCATCGGCTTCTTTTTTTTTCCACTCAATGGTAGGTACAGATATTTCTCATACAGATAATATTCCATTTGCATCTTCCACAATGCATAGTTTTGGCCATTAAATTTATCGACCCTAAACTTACCATCTTCTGTCATTTCTCCCACTCGAATCAGGAGCTCTTCTTTCCTACTATTTTATCAGCCAAATAGACCTTAGACTCTGATACCAATTGTTATAAAATTATATATTATAAAGCAATGGAACACATAAAATATATGCAGAAACACAAGCACAAAAACATATAAAACCAGAGAGACACAGATATACGTGGTTCACCCAATTTGGGCTACCTCCACCCCGAACAACTAATCCTTCCTTTCTATTATCCAGTAAAATGAAGAGACACAACCTCCAACAGATCTGATGTAATATCCTTTGTTCTCTATCACACTCTCCCTTTCTATTTCTTGCTCTGAGAATACACATACAAATACACAGTCGCAATATGATACCCTCATACAAAATGAGGAGTTGCCTTCTAGGGAAAAAAACCTAAATTAAACATAACTTCTACCATCAGATCATCCACCTAATGAATGGCCCATATTGACTTGAAATTAAAATATTTTACGAGGAAATTTTACATTTTTTTTTAGCTTCGGGGGCGTTGCCCCTGAAACCCCCGTCGGGGGACCGCTGGCCCCTAGACTCCCCAACCAGAGGGAATGGTCCCCTCCGGACCCCTGCAGGGGGGACAAGTCCCCCCTGCACCCCCCCACATGTGGAAGGGTGTACAGTCTTCCCAGGGTATACATCCAGCTGAAATAAAGACCTCTGAATCAGGATGAAAATCAGGCTCCACACCCAACAGTTTTTGGATGTTATGAATCCAATGGTGACCTATAATTTCTTATTTGAGCACATATAAGTAGTATTTTTGCAGGTTTGAGACAAATGGTGTTTGGATGAATGAGTATTTTGAATCAGGTCTGGAAGGAGCTCATATATTTTTGAATTTTTGACTAAATTGAGCTCAGAAAGAGTCCACTTAGGGTTTTTTGGATGTTCTAGATCCAATGGTGACCTCTAATTTCTGATTTGATCACATCTAAGTACTACTTTTGTAGGTTTTAGACAAAAGGTGTATGGATCAATTAGGGTTAGGAAACAATTCTGGAAGGTGTTTGGGCATGGAGTAGACCTTGTAGGGGTATTCTCACCTTTAGAAGTCTATTGCAATAGTTGTAAATTGTAAGCTTCATCTTAGGTTCACTTTTCTCATTATGTTATGTTGAGGGAAGGTTTGTTTATGTGCTTCAATGTGGAATTGAAGTGCTCACATGCTCATTTTAGATCATTTCAGTTGGAGTTTGTGAGATTTATTTGTAGCATAACATTACCTTGTAGGGTTAATAACCACATGTTTCCATCAACAAATGTTTATGTAATTCATTTTCCTATTGAATATATGAGTTTTCCAACTATGTTGGCAAACACAGAGATGTATCCCAAGAGGGGTGAAATCTATCAACAAATATTTTGTTATGCTCTTCATTATTCCTACATGAGTTAAGTGCTTTTATGTTGCTAATTTCAAATTACATGTGAAGACTAATTCATGACTTGAAGAGACATTGAAAAACCTGTTTGTGACAAGACCCATTTTTACCTTGCAATTCATCAAAACGACCCTTTGTTTGTTTATGATATTCCGAGGAAGAGGAAAGAGAACACCTCCTCCATTTTTAGATCAGTTATGATGTAAGTGTGCAAGAGTGAATTATTGCAAAAGGAAGGAACAATAGTGTAAGTGGAGGATTTTAACATTGGAAAGAATTAAGCACCCTATTACATATTCATAAATGTCAGGGAAAATTTATGTACTTCATTTTAGGGGTAATGGCCACATTCTTTCATCAGCAAACGTTTATGTACTTCATTTTACTACTAAATATATTAGTGGTCTAGCTATGTTGGTAGATCAAGAGATGTAACCCAGGAGGGGTGAAATCCATGAACAAATATTTTATTATGATCTTCATTATGCCTGCATGAGTTTATGTGATTTTATGTTGTTATTGTTGCATGATTTATGTGATTTTATGTTTCTAATGTCAAGTTTACATGTGAATACTAATTCATGACTTGAATATACATTGAAAAACTTGTTTGTGACAAGACCCATTTTTACCTTCCAAAGCATCAAATGATCCATTGTTTGTTTATGAGATTCTGAAGAAGAGGAAAGAGAACACATCCTCCATTTTCATATTAGGTGATATCAGAGCTCTATCTGACCAAGTTACAAGAATGGGAAGAAAAAATAATCTCCAAGAACTAGAGGAGAAAAATTTGGCTCTTCATATGGAGAACATTGACTTGAGAAGGATGCTAGTGATGATTGAAGAGGAGAAGAGGCACATGTGCATTATATTGCAACAAGTGTTTGAAGAATTTTTTTGTGAAAGTTCTACTCCTATTACAACAAAATACACCTCCAAAATGAAACCAACATGTGGTCATGGTTCAAACAATGGTCATGGACCATATGAGGAAGATGACGCATCTGAATTTTGCAAGCATCTCCAAGATTCACACCATATTCTATTTGGTAAGAGTGGGTGGCTAGAGCCATCTACAAGTTTTCCATCATCATCATCATCATCAAAATTTGAAAATATGAATGGCAAGTTTAAGGAGGTAATAAGAATTTCGAGTACAATTCATTTTAATTATGTGCATAACAACTCTTTTGCAGCATTTGAGCAACATACCAAAGGCATTCGTATGAAGATGCTTTCCAATATGGGATATGAAGGAGGAAGCCTTGACATAAATGGCAAAGGTATAGCCAATCCAATCATGGTTGAGGCAAGACGGACGGTCATGATGAGCGGGGAGGAATTCGGACAGTTGTGATGTAGGTGCGAAATTGAAATTTGATAAAAAGAGAAAAAAAGGTTTAGGGTTAACCCTATATAAAGGGGAAATGGGGAGGCAACAACATTGGGTGTGTTTATATATTTTTTTATTGAAGAGAGAGAGAAAATGGCACACACGATGTAGACTACCCGAAAAGAGACTACCCTTATGTCACATATTGAGCTTAAATGGAGGCAGAGGGCCCGTAAATGGTAGGCACCTAGGAAGAAGGGAAGGAAGGCAGCTAAGAAGGGAAGGAAAAGCACGAGGGAAACTGGGAAGGCCTTGAAGAATCCTCACGCAGGTGCCATTGTTGTCCTGTGTGAGAGCTTAAAGCATCATAAGGCCACCCAACTCCTGAGATAAATCGCTCGAGATTTCAAGAAGAAACGTTGGATTCTGCCTCTCGGCTCTGGCGATGCTGCAAGAAGCGGCGGAGGCATACCTTGTTGGCCTCTTACACAAACCTGTACATGTGCACCATCCATGCTAACAGGGTGGCTCAAACCTCACTCCAATGCTACTACTGATTTTATCAAAAGAGGCCATGGATCCACTTGTAAGATTTGAATTTGTGGACGATGAAACAATTATACATGCATTACCTCTCTTGGTTTTCTCTTTCATTATATCTGAATTTGAATTTGTGGATGGTGAAGGTCTATGTAGGGATTTTAATTTATGTACACAACAGCTACTGAAATTTTAGTTTATGATACCGTGGAATTGATAAAGTATAATTAATGTTTTCATAATGTTTTTTCATTATGGTCATTTTTTTATTTTATGTTGAGGGTGTTAACTAAATTTCATACTTTTGATAATAGTTTATTCATTTATACATATATGAGAAAGTATGAGTTTATTTGGTCATTACTTCGATTACATTCTCTTATTTTTTAAATTGATTTTCTCTCTAGGGACCATATATTGACATGTATTAGGTTAGATTTCGACTCAACTACCACTCCATTTTTCAATTTGGTCTTTTAGTCATGGTATTATTTTAATCACACACATATATTTGATGGTCTATAGTCAAAGGCCGATATCGACCAATATATGTTGAGCTTCTCCATACCAAAGCTCACTCAATTAGGCCACATGGTACCCACAAGTCTTGGCTTTTATGGGGAAAGGGTGTTCACAAACAAAAGGGAAAATTCCCAAGCACCAAGTCTTTTGCACAAAGCTTTGGAACCTTATTACGATGATGGGGTGCTTTCCCTTATTCTCCATTTTTCTGGGCCCAAATTCTTGAATCCTTAACCTCTTCTTATTGACTAGCAATGGACTATATGTACTGTGACACCCAACACACACATTTATGAGACAAGAATGGTGAGTAAGGCCACAATACCAAAATATATATAGGTTGCAATGTAGTGCAAGGGAATACCTAACAAACACCCCAACACTAAAGTCACGCAAGTCTCACAGCTTTACAAGGAGAAAATACCAAGTAAATACAACTTTACGACTCTCTTGATTGCTACTTAATTGTATTCATAAGTATGTATACTATCATGAATATGAAATACTCATAATTGCATAACTACACAGGGAAAGTTACAAATTATCCTTATACATCATGACTCCATGGGGTAGGTTAAGTTATATTTATGCATAAGTGTGACTACTCATGAGAAGAAATTGAGTATCACACTCATTCAAACTTATGAAGGAAACAAAATGAAAGACAAATTTATAACCAAAACATAGAGATACAGTGAAACTTGAATTCTATTAATGAATGGAAGGTGTTGAAATTGTAAAAATACATAATGAAAGAAACTAGCTTGAATGGTGGTAACTCTTGTATGAGAAGAGATGTGATGGCTATATGTCTTCACCAAAATGAGTTACAAGGAGGTTGAAAGGCCTTTATTAACATTAGAAGCAATCAGGAAACCCTAAACATCCAACAAACAAACCTTATGATATGAAATTCCAAAATGCTTATGGGCCCCACTAGGGTTAGTTGGTACATCAACTTTCCAGGGTCATAAATTGTGCATACAATATCTATTTAGCATTTTTGGTAGCATGTTCAAAATTTCTAGTCGAGAATTACACACTTTGAAGTGACCCAAGATTTTCCTATCACTATAGAAAGGGTCTCCTTCTACATCAAACAAACATCATTTAGGGCCTCAAAATGGCCTTGGAAGTTTAAAACCCAAAAAACTATAAAAAACTACCAAGATGTAGAATTGTGTTATGAGCTATTGCAGTGGCTAGATGGCCACCAATATCCACCAAGATCAATCCTCCCCTAGTAAGAATAAATGGTATCCATTGCAATGAGTTCCCTTATTAGGTGGGGAAAATTCCACAGAAATTGTCTCTTGGTGAGCCACTTGCCTTGGTGAAGAAGTTGTCCGGCTTTCAAGACCTAGTAGAGTTGGATGTGTTATTTGAGGGTATACTTTTTCTTGGTTTAAATGATTTGATCCAATGTAAGTTATTCAATGGTGTCATAATTCAGCTCTGTCAGGGCCAATTTCTCGATTGCCTCTGAGGTGTTCAACAGAGGTGGATAATATGGTTGAAATAGCTCCACATTGAACACTAGGTGTAAGCCAAGGAATGAGGAAATGCTTAATTAAAAATTATCACCATCCACTTCTTTTGCAGCTATGTATGGACCATATCAGAGTGGTATGAGCTTCCTATTGGGGTTTGTGAATCTTGTTCTATAATTCTAGCCACACCTTATCACCAACCTGAAACTTATGTGGAAACCTATGCTAGTCATGCCACTACTTGTACTTAGAATTGGATTTTTGCAAGATATCATGGACCTATTATTGGAGGTGTTTGATTCGCTCAACAAATTCATCTTCACTATCTACCTTGATATAAGAATGGGAGGACTCGGTTCCTAAATATGTAAAGGATATAACAACATCAATTGGGCCCAATAGTTGTGACCCAAATCACACTTGAAAAGGATTATGGCCAATAGAGTTCTAGAGTTATTTGTTATATCTATGTTGAACATGTGAAAGGTTTTCATCCCATGTACATGGGTGCTTGGAGTTGTACATGCAGAGGATATACATAATCATCCTTTTGACCACTATTTTTTTTCCATTTGATTAGAGATGAAAATCAATTTATTTGGTCAAATTGGTATCCATGAGACACCATAGGTTGGACCAAAAGTTATTGAGGAACCTATTGTTCCTATTTGAAATAATTGTGTGAGGTAGTCCAAAATGAACCCAAACAAACTCAAAGAAGATTTTAGTGGTGGATTCAATTGTAATGCTCTTCTTTCACAATGTTAGAGTGGAAATATTAGAGTTTTATTTGACCATCTTGGTGGATGGAAAACTTGACATGAAATCAATGGAGATTGAATCCTAGGGCTTGTCTAGGGTTGGTAGAGTGTAAAACCCTTTATTTTTTATGGTTGTTTAGGAAAGGAATAAACAAGGCATGATCTGATACACCGTTAGATATGTCAAATTATTGACCAATAGAAATATTTTTGAAGTAATGAAACTATTCTCCATACCAAAATGTCCTGCCACCCGAATGTAATGTGCCTCCCATATCATCTTAGCATTCTCACTTCATGGAACACAGAGGTTGCTAAGGTACTAGAACAAGCTATAATGGAGATGGAAGTATAAAAATTTGTAAATTTATGTAGATGTTCTATGCTTGATGCAAATTTACTTTCTCTTCAATACAAGACAGAAATCAAATAAACCATAAAGTAAAATGCTGATAGAACATACTAAAATATTAACAGAAGACAAGCCAGAAACAGATAAAGGTGGTTGTGCATTATGGCGTTCAACAAGATGCTTCAACCAACAAAGTCTCAATATGGTCGGCTAACCAGAAATGTCACACAACTCTCAGATCAACCAAATGGTCAACCTAAAGTCAAAGCTGCCCAGAAAAGTCAACGCAGAACAACGACAAGTCAAAGTCAATGGAGAACAATATATGGTCAATATTTGACCTCGATTCTTGTGCCAAAATGTCCAGACTGTAGAAATAAAATTCTATGCCAAAATTAAGCTCCTTTTGACCATGCGTTGACCAAATTCAATGCTGGTCAAACTTGCAGTGGAAACCCTTGCTGCAGCAAAAATGTCTTCTTCCTTCTCCCACGTGTGAACCGTAGATTGTCTCCAAGTAGCTCGAACCAATTAGAAGGGGAGAGAGAATGTGTGAGGATGAGATGAGTGAAATTTCCTCCAACGTTGACTTTATTTATATCAATCACTGAGGGTGTGTGACACATTTGTTGGGGAACAAAACCTTAAAGATGACCTGCACATATTTGAATATATTAGAAAATAAATTCAAAATAAATGTTCTTCTCATTAGATCAAGATGATCTTTAGATTGATCTTGCACCTCTCTGAATGATAAACCCAATAAAAATATTGGTATCTTCATCTAAGCATCACAACATGGAGTTTGGACCTAGTTGACCAATTTTTAATACTCCCTCTCAACTAGGGAGAAATCCATCCACTTGTGCAACCCAAACATCGTGCGTTATCCCGTCGTAACTTGCTTTGATGGCTTCTTTATTTCAGAACAGAGGTGGGTCAGTCACAAAGACATCATTCCCGGCTGACAGTTTCAGCCCAGAGGTCCGAAACCTCTATAAGACTCACAAAGAGTCTCATACCAACCCGAAGTTGGTTTATCTGACCCGAAGTCAGTAGGAGGTCCGAAACCTCACTAGACTTGATCCCAGATCAAGTGGTTGGACCGTGCCATCCTAGATAGGGAAATCGACAATCTGCGATGCGTCCGTAGGTATTTGCTACCCAGTCTCCCCAGCACCACCTCATTGGCCAAATGAGAGGTACTTCCCATGAGCCCTGAACTCAATGGGTAGGATGCATACGGGGCACAAATAAATGAGAGGTGAACCAACTCAATCATCACAATGGTGGGGCCCAAGCACACCAACAAGGTTCGGAAAGCCTAGCCTTGTGGTTGCTTATAGCTCCGAGAAGCTATCCCCAAAGCCCCCCAGAGCTCCTAGAGCTCATCGTCCAACAGGACCCTCATCATAGGGTCATTCCACGATACCAAGACTCTCACAAAAGGTTAGGAACTTGACCTTCCCTCGGGGATTTATGAGAATATCCATGACCTGCTCATCAGTTCCTATATGATCGAGCCTTACGGCTCCTCGCTGTACCATATCCCAGATAAAGTGGTACCTAATATCAATATGCTTGGATCGAACATGGAACACGGGATTCTCAGACAAGTGAATCCCACTTTGGTTATCACAGAGTATCACAGTGGTATCTAGCACATGCTCGAACAACTCACTAAAGAGCTTTCAAAACCAGACTGCTTCACAACAGGCCATACTTGCTGCATTGTATTCGGCCTCTGTGGTGCTTAAAGCCATCGACTTCTGGTTCCTACTCATCCATGATATTGAAGTAGATCCAAGTGTGAAGCAACATCCCGATGTTCTTTTATGATCCACCACACTGCCAGCCCAATCGACATCAGTATATCCAAGCAGTGTCATGCTCCCGGTAGTGTATCTCAGCCCATGGTTTATCATGCCCTGAAGATATCTCAAAATATTCTTGGCACCAACCCAGTGAGTGTGATGAGGCTCAACCATCTATTGAATCAACATGTTCACTGCAAAACATATATATGGACGGGTGTTCACTAAGAACATCAGGGCCCCTATGAGTTGACGATACTTAGTAGGATTTTCTAACATGGGCCCAGAAGCACTGCCACTCAAATTCTTAAAGTTGAGTTCCATCGGTGTCAACACGGACTTGCAGTCCACCATACCAAATCTTTCTTGAAGCTTCACAATGTACTTTCCTTGAGAAAGGAAAATCTCACCAGGTCTCTGCTAGACCTCTAAGCCTAGGAAGTAGTGCATCAGTCCTAGGTCTTTCATCTCGAACTCAGTAACGAGTTCCCTCTTGCACTAATGAATGAGAGGGTCAACACCTGTCAGGAAGAGGTCGTATACATACAACACCAGAATGAGAGGCTTCTCTCTGTCAACCTTGAAGTAAAGGTTTGGACCAGCAATACTACAAGTGAAGCCTAGCTTCATCAGGTAGCTATCTATCCTCTCATACCAAGCTCTGGGTGCTTGCTTCAGCCCATAGAGAGATTTCTTCAACCTGCAGACATGGGTGTCCTGATCCTAGACTTCGAACCCCAGAGGTTGCTCTACATACACCTCTTCCTTTATTGCACCATGTAGAAATGCAGTCTTCACATCCATCTGATGAAGAATCCATCCTTGCATAGTAGCAAGGGCTATGATAGATCGAATGGTTGTATATCGGGCCACAAGTGCAAATATATCATCATAGTCTATGCCTTCCTTTTGAGAGAAGCCACGGGCAACTAATCTTGCCTTGAAATTTTCAGCACTTCCATCAGATCCATGCTTGATCTTGTATAGCCATTTTGAGGTGACAAGTACTTTGTCCTCCATTCTTGGAACCACATCCCAGAAATCATTCTTCATTATGGACTCATATTCTTCATGAATAGCATCATTCCAAACTTTATGCTTTACGGCTTCCTCAAAATAACTAGGCTTAGATTGTACAATAGTACTCATGGCTGCTAGATACACTTGGTATCTACTCGGCTTCTTGCTTTCACAGAATGTTCCCCTTGGGGCCATATGTGCATAGGCATCCTCGAGAATGTCCCTGAGCTAGGATGGTCTCTTCCCCAGTGAAGGAGGTGGATCAATTGGGTCCATCGATCCTTTAGCATCGAGCATTGTCTCATCCTTCGGTTCTTCTTGATTTCCAGGCCTTGCCTCATGATCTTCCTCAAGTCTTGAAATATTGACTACTTTCTTAAGGGAAGCATCTTTGTCAAAAGTGACATCGTGGCATATCTCTACTTCCCTTTGACCAGGCACATAGACTCTATAGGCCTTCAAAGTTTCGTTGTAGCCCACAAACATTCCCTTCTTCCCAGAAGCATCCAGCTTGCTCCTCTTCTCTTTCAGAACATGAAAATAAACAGGACATCCAAAAAATATAAAATGTGAGATGTCAGGTTTCTTACCAGTGAAAACCTCTTCGGGAGTTTTGGAGTCCAAGGAGGAATGTGGGCATCGATTTTGTACGTACACAACAATGTTCGCAGCTTCTCCCCACAGGAACTTCGGTAGACCCTGGTCACATTTCATCACACGAGTAGCTTCCACAATGGTCCTATTCTTTCGTTCAACAATGCCATTCTGCTAAGGAGTGTAGACAATTATGGTCTCCCTCTTGATGCCAGCTTCTCTGCAAAATTTCTTGAACTCGTTCGTCTCATATTCAGTGCCATTATCGGTCCTCAAAATCTTGATCTTCTTCCCTATCATATTTTCCACCAAGTCTTTGAAGGTACAGAACCACATGAAAGCCTCATCTTTCTTCTTTAAGAAGTATATCCAGTTTTTGCAAGAGAAGTCATCTACGGACGTCATATAATAATAACATCCTCCTAAGGATGTCATGGGCAACTTACCAGATAGATCAGAATGGATCAATTGCAAGACATCGGATGTCTTTGTGACACTTGAGGGGAAAGGTCCCCTTGTATGCTTTCCTTAGGCACAAACCTGACATACACCTTCATGATTATTTGAGAACTCGGGCATCGCTGTTACCACCTTCCTTGCTTTGTGAAGGACTTCGTAGTGAAGGTGTCCAAACCTCCGCTGCCATAGTTCAGATTGTCGAATAGTATCACATGTCATCGCTCCCAGTGGACTTCCTCCAACCTTGTAGAGTGTATCAACTCTAAACCCAATCGTGATAACTTCCTTGAAGATCTTCTTCCATATGCGCACCTTTCCATCAATGAATGCCATATTGAAACCTTTGGCTTCCATGGCCGATATAGACACAAGGTTCTTCTTTAAATTTGGTACATAGAGTACATCTTGCAAGCGGAGGACTTGACCTTGAGACAAGTGGAGGGTCACAGTCCTTGTCCCTTTCACAGGAAATGTGGCATTACCTCCAAGGACAATTTCCAGATTAGTATCCTTCTCAACCATATCAGAGAGGGTTTCCTTGAACCCAGTGATGTGCCTTGAGGCACCACTATCTATCAACTAGACATCCATAGTGTCGGGTGGAGATGCAACAGAGAGGGCAGATACAAGAATGAATTCATTTCTTTTATCAACAACATTTGATTCCTCATACCTAGAGTTTCTCGACCTTTTGAAAGGTTGACCATTTCCACTGGAAGGAGCCTTCCTCTTTCCCTTGAACCTGTTGTTCCTTTTATTGCTATTCCTCCAGTTGTTGTTGTCGTCATCACTATCAGGAGAATCCTTCTTGAAAGGTCATTCTCTAGCATAGTGACCTGGCCTATGACAAGTGTAACACTTGGCCTTCTTTCCTTGGCCCCTGCTCTTCCTTTTTTCTTTCGACCACCAAAGTTCTTCTTTCTAGAATGACTAGCGTAGGCAATATTTCCTTCATTTTCATACTCCTTCATTCTTGAATCTTCTTGGACGCATATCAATAGTACTTCATCCAAGTAAGGTATCACATTATTATTTATAATGGTGGTGTTGAACACATGCCATTCGGATGAGAGTCCTCCAAGTGCGGTGAGTACCATCTCTCGATCAGCTATTGTCTCCCCAATAGCCAGCAGATTGTTCCTGATCTCGGTCAGCTTCAGAAAGTATGATTGAACAGAATCATCCCTGCCTTTCTTCAGATTCTTCAATTGATTCTTGTAGAATAGGACTTGATTCGCATTGTTGGACTTGAACATGTGGACCAACTTATCATACATCTCTTTCTATGTGCCCAGCTCAGAGATGTAGGCAACTAGACTCTTTTGAATTGAGTCCCTAATCATCAGCTTTGCTTTGAACTCCCCCTTCTTATATTTTTTTTTGGAAGAAACAGTAGTAGTGGATGGAGGTTCTTGGATTTTACCCTGCACATAGTCCATGAAATCTTGGTCTTCCAATTTAAGATCCAATGTCATCTTCCAAGCATGGAAGTCATCCTTCCTAGTCAATTTTTCATCCTCCTTGTAGCCATAGTTTGTGCAGCCCATCTTCTTCTTCGGTGATTGCTACAAATTAGGGCTTTGTCTTCACCTCAACTGTGATTCCATGTAAATTTATGTAGATGTTCTATGCTTGATGAAACTTTACTTTCTCTTCGATACTAGACAACAATCACATCAACCATAAAGTAAAAAGTTGATAGAACATACTAGTAGATCAACAGAAGACAAGCCAAAAATAGATAAAGGTGGTGGTGCGTTATGACGATCAATAGGATGCTTCAACCAACAAAGTATCGATATGGTCGGTTAACCAGAAATGTCACACAACCCTCAGATTAGCCAAACGGTCAACCTAAAGTAAACGTTGCCCAAAAAAGTCAACGCAGAACAACAGCAAGTCAAAGTCAACATAACACAGTCCACGGTCAACCTTTGACCTTGGTTCTTGTGCCAAAATGTATGGACTGCAGAAATCAAAGTCTATGCCAAAATTAAGCTCCTTTTGACCATGCGTTGACCAAAGTCAACGTCGGTCGAAACTGCGGTGGAAACCCTAGATGCAGCAGAAATGTCTTCGTCCTTCTCCCACGTGTGAATTGTAGATTGCCTCCAAGTAGCTCGAACCAATGAGAAGAGGAGAGAGAATGTGTGAGGATGAGATGAGTAAAATGAACTCCAACGTTGACTTTATTTATATCAATCACTGAGGTTGTGTGACACATTTGTTGGGGTACAAAACCTTAAAGCCGACCTGCACATATTTGAATATATTAGAAAATAAATTCAAAAGAATTTTTCTGCTCATTGGATCAAGATTATCTTTAGATCTATCTTGCACCTCTCCGAAAGACGAACCTAATAAAAATATTGGTATCTTCATCTGAGCATCACAACATATATTTTGGACCTAGTTGACCAATTTTTTACAAAATTTCTTTCTTGCCATCAACATTTGGTATGTGGAAGATAATTTCAAGTCACTTGTATAAATCTAGCCACCCATAGGTATCCTACCCACAAGATTTAAGCATTGTGGTTAACACCAAAATTGAGGGTTGTCTAAGGTAGTTTTCAAGATGATTGGTGCTAACATTCACATATTTGATGTTCAAATGGAATTGCTGCAAGTAGGTGGAAAATTACTAATGGTGGTCATTATGTAACTTCCCTTGTGTTTACATAAATTGTAGAGCCATGTGATTCAATGTGCATGATCAATAATGAAACCTAGGTATTAGACATTTTTCATATTTAAGGAGTTTTTTTTTCCAAATTAGCACATATCTTGTGCTATCATGAAGTGTGAAGGGCCTATTGAATATGTTGCAAGTGTCAATAATCAATGCAGAGTTTCCAAATCCTATCTTTAATCTACACAATTACAATTGGGCTTCCACAAGGCGAAGAACTTGGTTAGATGTGCCCTTTTTAGACAAGCTCTTAGATCTATCACTTGATTCCCTCATTTTCAAGAATATAACAATAATAGATTGGCCCATTGGAGATACAAGTGTGAGGGGTCATATTGATTGAATGCTTGACTAGACAATGTTATTTTTTTCCATGGCACTCAAGAATCAGGTTTGAGTCTAATATCATGGTCACAAAAACACTCAAATGCTACAACACTTCTACTTTTCATATCAAAAAATACACAATAGTGAATCAACTAGTGCACAAGACAAATTTTAACCTAACACTTGTTATATTACAAATATTTAATACAAAAATATTAGGGATCTCATACCATGGATCATGGCCCTTACAATCATCCCTGAAGCAAGGACACAAATAGGGATTGGTTTAAACAACTATGACAACCAATATTTCCTAGAAAAAAGAAAATTCAACTTACTTGTTCATGTAGCGCTTCCACAACCCTTTCATTTCATGTAACTTAAACACATATGGTGAGATCTTTTCCTCCCCTTCTGCTCATCACACAATTGTTGCCACTTCAACAAGATTGCATCTCCAACTCAATAATATGTCACTATCAACCCTCCTGCTGCTCCAAGAGTGACTGGAATTTGTCCCATACAAATTTTCCCACTAGTTTTTCTTCAGCTCCTCCAAGAGTGTCGACTCTTACGGTCTTCACAACTACCCACTACTTTCCTCTCTATTGCTCCAAAAATTACTAGATTTAGGGATTGGATGATGCCCTCTTATCATTAAATTTATGCATTGAAACTCAGTGAAACAGGGCACAATTACCAACCCACTAACAATAATTTACCTCATTGTAAAGGTATGATCTTAGGGCTCCACAAGACTACCCATACACAGTGAAAAACCTGCCTCTTTTCCTTTACCCTTAAGGCTTCAAGAAAACCACTAACATTCCTCCAAAATATGTACATATGATATTAAAATTTTCTTACAAAATCATACCCTATATCACCTAACATGAATTAACTTGGAAAGAAAAACAACATACCTTTCTTGGATATTTTCTTTTACCCTATACTCCATGTTGAGATTTGTAGCTTAGGAGTTATTCCAAACCCTAGGCTAGAGGGACTTGGAAGAATGGGTACACAAATTGGTTTGTGGGCATAAAACCCAATCTAGGTGTCTTTGTATCCAAAGGTGTGGGGCCAAAACAATGATTAAATTTGGTGACATGGCACTTAGAAATGGAAGAGGACCCTTAGAGGAGCTAGTGGAAACTTCAAGAACCACGAAAACCCATGTAGTTTGGGAGAAAATAATTTTTGAACGTCTATTTGGGTGAAGTTGTCTACAAGTTCAAGTCGGCCTTGGGAGAAGTCACCCCACTTGTAATGATAGATGTTACCCTAGAAGAATATATAAAATAAGATGAGGAGGAGACCTCATTATCACATCCTAAGAGCAACGAATCACAATATTGATCTTTAATTTGGTTGTAGGTATAAAGAACCCAAATAAAGATGGAAAAAGATAACATTTGATGTCTTTCCTTAACTGTTTGAAGGTTTGAGGTCTATAGGTAGGAGGTTGCAGGTTGGAAAGTGAGATCTAGAAGGGTTTTTCATGATTTAAGGTTTGTTTATCTCTGTAATTGGCCACAAAACTTCACATAGGGAAGAAGCTAGACGAACCATTTTTTGGGAGGGTTGTGAGGCCTAGAAATAGGCCTAAAAATATTTCATCTCCAAAGGAAGGTTCGATGAAGGTGTTATCACTCAGAAAAAGTGAAACATCATTTGACATAGTCTTAGAAGTTCATTTGTTAAAAGTTATGGTCATAGAGTTCATTGGTCACAAGTTGGTAAAGGAAAAATTTAAATTTTTCATATTAACCTATTCTAAGGTCCAAACCCACCACCATTCAAGTCATAGCATGTCCCATCATTCATCATTTGATGAAATATTTCATTTCCCAAGTTTTTGAATTCGAAAAGGTCACTTTAGCCAGTTTTTCTTGTTTTCGTAGCGACTTACACTGTAAAAAGGCAGTTTTCGCTACAAAATTGCTAATTTTTTCGTAGCGAAACTGCTAGGAAATGAACTAACTACACTACAAAAAGAGGTTTTTCTATTTGTATTTTCAAATTCGGTGCAAGGTGTCACTCAATGAGTAGAAGTGTTAGGGTGGATGTCATTCGAGTCAGTTAGAGTTAAATCAAGGTACAAAGGTCATGACTGAGGTCATTATTACTGTTTTTAGCATGCATGAGTCATGATTAAGCCATGAGCTCTCATTGAAGCTTTAAAAAATTACCGAATTGAGTCTTTTTTCATTCTCCACTTCATCTTTGCATGTTACTGATTTTTGGAGAGTTTTTTCACCAAGCTAAGCTGGTTGTTGGATTTTCAAAAGTTGCAAGTGTCACTAATCAAGAGAGGAAGAGAAGGTATAAAATCACCATGGCTGCAAAGAGAAAGACCAACAAAGGTGCCCACTACCTCAGATATGAGCCATCGGACATGAATTTTTTGAATGAAGACCCAACTGCCTTAGAATTTTTTAGAAGAACTGGGTATTTTTAATACTGTCAAATATTGCAAGGGTGCCATGTGCAGGTTTCTAAGGAGTTTGCTACCAGTTTCAGTGGGACAAATTCAAAGGTGGGAATGTTGAACCTCACTGTAACACTAGAGACCATTGCAGCAACAACAAGAATCCATAGAGGAGGAGAAAAATGGTTCAAAGTCTTCAAGTTCACCATGCAGGACTGTAAAGGATTTATCAAGCCAGAGCATAGTGAGATTGATCTCACAAATGCCATCCCAGGGAGCTACATGAGAGACAACTTCTCAAAGATGCTGCTAATTATTCAGAAGTAATTTTCTTCTAAAGGAGATACCACATGGCCTATCCATAACACCTTAGGATTCTGCTACATTTTTTTGGTAAGAGGTCTCTTGATTTAACTTTTTACTTATACAGAAGCTTAGCTAAAATGTCAGATAAATTCCAAGTTAAAAAAGAAGGAAATGAAACCTCACTCTTTCATCATGGTTTGATCAAGTTGCTGGTATTAGAGGAGTTAAAAAGATTAGGTAGAGACTGATCATATTTTATGTTCATCAATGGTTTTGAAGTAGATGCCATCACTCCTAAAAGGATTCCCAAGCCTAGAGATATCCCATCACCTTCGGTGGCAGAGCAAGTTGATCCAGTGATCATGGAGACAGAGCCTTTGCAGAAGGTTGATACACCCAAAGTTACACCTGCAAAACAAAAGCCAACAGTGAAAAAACATGGCAGCAAGAGGGTTACAAGAAGCCAAACAGTGGCTAAAGGTAACTGAGAGGACATTTTACATGTTATTGATATTGAAGAAACTCCCATAGTTCTAGCTGAAGACATAGATGAGGGAGGAAGGAAGCTCAAGAAAGCCAAAATAGAAAAAAAGTTAGAATTTGTAGGTGAAGATGCAAGGTTCATTTTTCAAGCTAGAAAACCAATGAAAATACATGCTAGAAAAGTCTTGGAAAGCAGAAAAGAGGCTCAGAAGGTGAGTGAAACTATTCAGCAATCACCAAGCATCATTGACCTCTCATCACCTGCAAAAGAAGATGTGGTCATCAAGCAAAAGAAGGGCAAAGAGAAAATCATTGAAAAAGCAGAGATTGAAGACCTTAAGGAGCAGTTGAAGCTGGAAAATGATGAAATATCAGTCTTAAAGAAAGAGGCAAGGAAGCACAAGGTTCAAAAGTTACAGTTTGAAAAAATGAAAGAGATTTGGGAGGATCAAGTCACAAGTGTCTCTAAGACCTTGGAAAACATAGAAAAACTGACCAAATGGACTAAGCCATTGAGAGGAGAGGTGAAACATATCTGAAAAATGAACTTTCACTTACATTCTAAGAATAGGGCACTAAAATACCAAGTCAAATACCTACAAGAACAACTAGAACTGATTCATGAAGAGCTGGAAAAGAAAGGCTTAAAGATGACTGTGGTTGAGGAGCCCATTGCTTAATTGATCATTAATGAAGAGGAAACATCACAAGGGTCTTAAGTTGAGTGTGAATGTGTTTTAGAAGGTTCATGGCATGTTTAAGATCAAGTTTTTATAGTTGGAGGTCACTTTTTGGAGACAATGTTGAAATATAGAAAGTCTGCACTTTTTCACAGTTTCGTAGCGTTTCCTAGGCTTAAAGCGAGGAAAATGCTACGAAAATTTATGTAGCATCCTTTTTTCCTATAAATTTACTTTTTGCAGTTTTCAAGGAGGGAGAATGATGGTGATGATGTGTCATGATTAGGGTGACACCATGGAACAACAAAAGAGAAGATTTTTTGGGGCAGAAGCTTCTTTTTCAACGCTACGAAAGCTCGCTACAAAACTATCCTTTTTTTTAGTGAGCTACTTTTGAAAGTTTTGGAGCATTTTAATGGCAGTTTTGGACAGCTAGACTCCTCCAAAATGGTAAGGGACATTAATATCAAATATTTATGACTTGAAGGAAGAGTTGTGGAGACAGGTCATCAACTAAAGCTCACGTTGAAGATAAGGGTCATGTATTCCTGAAAAATAGGGTTTTGTTCCACATGTTTAGGAGGGTTTTTAATATGAAAAGTGGTGATGAACTATGTCATGCCTTTTCGAGCATGTGATGCTTATTTTTAACTGACATGTAACTGTTTCACAAAGATAAGGTAGAATATGTAATAAATAGGAGTTATACTCCTATTGGGAGATGTCTTCTTTAAGGTATAACTGTCAGTTTCTTGTTAGAAGACATGTTTTTCAGTTATGTGATGTGTCATAGGAAGAATTCGATGAATCTAGCCATCAGGTAGATCGTCCTTCCTTGTTGTAAGAATGTCTATTTAAAGGAAAATCATCGAAGTAGTAAAGGTTTAGAGATTTTTTGCACCAAATTGCTGCTTTATGTATTTTGACTCATATTAGTAATACAGAGTGATTTTCTTCTTGACAGACATGAGACTCTCATGGGGTTTTTAATGTCTTATTGATCTACATCTTATGTTTTACCACTTGCAGTAGATTTCATTTCTATTACTCAGAATTCATAACTCTATGCTATGACTTCCTTTAGTAATGAAATGACTGAGTTTTCCTATGTTCTATGAGTGAATTTCCTTTGTTAAAGACCCTTCTCTACCTCAGCTTCCATGTCAAGAAACCTTGCCACTAAAAATACTGATTGTTGACTTCATAAGCCCAATGGTAGCAAGTTTGCATTCTTTTCAACCTACATACATAAAAAACAAGTTACTTTTCAAATATAGTTTGCCATCTAGTACTATCATAATCAAATATCATAAACCCCTTTGAGAGAGCCCTCTTAGACTAAAGAGGCTAAGCTTCAGTCAAAAGCTGGCTTGAAACAATTACATAGAGTTGTCTGATCAACACCCAATCAAATGCAATTTTGTGATAACATTTTGATGCATCTGCTGGAAGCTAAAGATATACTTTTCCTAAAATTCTGAAGCTGAACTCTTGAAGGTATTAGGAGCTCAGAAACTATTCGAGGCTACAACTACCTTGGTGTCTCCATTCAAAATTCTCATGTTCAAAGGTGGCTTCAAAAAGGATATATACGAGGAGTAATCCTGACCTAGATCCACCTACAATTGTGGATAATCCAAACACAATTTCAAGAGGCATTCAAGGCAGTTCTACACAATCAGGTACTCCATTACACACAAAAGCCTTGTCCTCTGAAGTTTTAAGAAGTCCTGAAGATAAAAAATTTGATGATAAAATTCAGGAAGTCTTGTTTAGGTCTGAAAATGAAAAATAATTAACTGAAATTGTTTTAGACCTACATAGAAGAGGTATTGATACCTCAGCCTTAGAGACCCAAAAGGATAAAGAATAGTTTTGGGAAGCAGTCACATCAGAGTTATTGTTAGAGAGGGAATATTTGGATAGGTTGAAGAAACTAGACCCATTTTAAATATTACTAAGAAGTAAATCTGGTTTTCCTTTACCTGATTGCAGTTCAATTGTAACTGGACAACAAATACCAACCAGCCCTCCTCCTAATGGTCCCTCTTCCTCTACTACTGTTGTCCCTAAAACTACCACAGTTCCAGTCATCATGGCAGGAAATGTGCCACCTCCACCTTCTGCTGCACCTGCTAGGTATTTCCCTCTCGTTCTTCTAGTTGTCCTTAATGCCCTTCCTAGCAAATATTCTGCTAAAATCAAAACTTGGGGAAGTGATGAAGAGATTACAGCTGAAGATCATGTAGACCAATTCAATGAATTCATAGATAGGGAGGAGGTTGACCATGATGATGTCAAGATGAGATTATTTTCTCAAAGCTTTACTGGTGAGGTCAGGAAGTGGTTCAAAGCCCTTACACCAGGAAGCCTGCATAATTGGAATGATTTTGAAGACAAATTATTTGGAAAGTGGGGAAATAGAACCAACCCTGTACAAGCCCTCACTAAGTACAATAGTTTGGAAATATTTGTGGATGAAATAGTCCAAAATTTCTCCAAGATATTTAACAAAGTCTATGAATCCATCCCTATCCATCTTAAGCCTCCACCAGGAGCAGCTCAATTGAGATATTATGAGGCCTTTGACTATGAATTTTCTATCCTGCTAAGAGAAAGAGAATCCCCTTCACTAGCTGAAATGAAAAATGATGTTGTGAAGGTGGAGGTCAATATGATAGCAACTAAAAATTCCAAGATGGGAAAGACAAAATTGAAAGAAGAAGATAAGCCTTCCACCTTAGATAATAAATTTGACTCCATGATGAAGACAATGGAAAGAATAATGGATAGGCTTGCCCTTGGGAATGCCTCCACTCCTCCTGCACAACATGAAACTCAGTTTATAAATCCTCAGTTCAGAAGACCTAAAAACCAGCAGAGACCAAGGGAAAACAGAAATCATCCTGACCCTCAAGTGAGGCCTCCTTTTCAACAAAAATTAGTTGATGAAGAAGATCAGCCTGAAATACTAGAAGACTCTATTAATTTCTTGGATGAAAACATGTCAGGAATGTTTTTGAATAAGGAATAACATGGTGATTCAGATCATGATGTAAACAACGGTGAGGAACCATCTAATTATCTTAAAAGATATCAACATGCAATATTTGAAATGCAGAAACAATACAACCTTAGAAATAGAAATTTTCCAATTACTGCAAACAAAAAATAGCCCAAGAAAGATGCCCCTAAATCTATTGAGGTTAGAAAAGATCCACCACCTCCTCCTCCTATCAAAGAGACTGAAAAATCTGCTTCTATTTTTGGTTTGGAGAATGAGATCTCCAAGATCAAAAGCCCAATTCCTTTTGGAGAAATTCTTAAGGTGAATGAATACAAAAGTAAGATTGTAAAAATTTTGAATTCCCAACCACGAGCTGCTGACATCCTTAATGTTCAAGAAGATCATCCAACCATATACTTGGGACCAATATTAGAAGATGAGTAGAATGAAGAGGTACCTCCTTTCTATGTCAGCCTTAGCATTCATGACATGAAATTACACAATGCCATGTTGGATACAAGGGCATATCATAACCTCATGCCTAAAGTGATCATGGAAAGGATGGGATTAGAAATTACTAGGCCATATAAGGATTTTTTTTCCTTTGATTCAAAAAGAGTTCAGTGCATTGGTTTAATAAAAGATGTTGTTGTTAGTCTTACATAAGTCCCCGCCAAGACAATGGTAATGGACATTGTGGTAGTAGACATTCCACCTAAGTTTGGCATACTGCTATCTAGATCATGGGCAACAAAGATAAAAGGAACCAT
Source organism: Pinus albicaulis (assembly GCA_034641835.2). Taxonomy (NCBI): domain Eukaryota; kingdom Viridiplantae; phylum Streptophyta; class Pinopsida; order Pinales; family Pinaceae; genus Pinus; species Pinus albicaulis. Next base: position 761,817,366 of record CM076577.1, read on the forward strand.
GAATATGGACCTAACTTATGCCACCATTCCTATTTTTGGTGAGAAAAGAAGACTATACAGAGAAACAAGGATGGCTTATATGGTAAGTAGTAAGGACATACCTTAGAATTTCCCAATATCTGTTGTTGATACTGAATTAGGATCTGCTATAATTTTCAATGAATTGACTGATGAAGCAGAAGATGAAAAGAAAGCAGAAAATCAACAGGCAGAAAATCAGCAAATCAGTGAAGAGAAGGCAGAAGGTTGGTGGTTGTTACACTTTTATGGATTAGCAGGAAGAGAGGGGGATGGAGTAGGAATTTGGATCACAAATACAAAGGATGAAATTAAGCTATTTTCTTACAAACTGAACTTTGATTGCACAAATAACATGGTTGAGTATGAATCTCTATTTTTAGGTTTAGAAATTTTGAAAATAATGGGTGCCCAAAATATTTCTGTTTGTGGAGTTTCTGAATTAGTTATTAAACAAGTTGAGGGTGTATATCAAACCAAGGATGTGAGAATGAGGGCATATAGAAATTTTATCATGGAGATGTTAGATAATTTTCAAGAATATTCATTTATTGTGAAGACTAGGGACCAAAACTCAGTAGTTGACTCCCTAGCTTTCTCTGCAAGCTGTTTATTATTCCTGCACATTACACTGAAAGATATGAGGTTGAATTTTTTCATAGACCTGCTATCCTTGACAACATAATTCATTGGAAATTTTTTGAGGATGACCAGCAAGTAAAATTTTTTATAGAATTGAAAGAGGAGTTTGAAAGCACACAAATAGACTAGAAAAACATGCTTGCTGAAACAAAGGGGAATTCTGAACTGTTACAGTTGAAAAATAATTCTATACCCAAAGGTCTCATACCATTTGAAAAGATTTTTGACTAGAACGATGTGTTCAAATCTCCTAGGATATAAGTTTATGATGAAGAGGTAGAGAGTTGTAACCTTGGTACAGTAACAATGCCAAAAATGATCAAGCTTTCAAAGTTTCTTTCAGTTGACATGAAACAAAAATATATTGAGTTGATGAAAAGGTTCATGGATGTTTTTGCATGGAGTTATGTTGATTTAAATAAATATGATCATACTACTATTCAGCATACCATTCCTATTAAATAAAATGAAAAGCCTTTCAAACATAAGCTAAGGAGGATTAATCCACTTCTCATGCCTCTGATTGAGAAGGAAATTAAGAATATATTTGATGCCAAAATTATTGTTCCAATAAGATTCTCAAAGTGGCTTGAAAATTTGGTTCCAGTCAGAAAAAAGAGTGGAGAAATAAGAATCGACATTGACTTCAGAAACTTGAACAAAGCCTCTCCAAAGGACAACTACCCTCTCCCAAAGATGGACCAAATCCTGCAAAACATTATTAGTTCCCAAAGGATGCCTATGCTGGATGGTTTTTTAACATACAATCAGATACTAGTGCATCCAAAATATCAGGAGAAAATTTCCTTTACTTCTCAAGAGAAAGTGGGAAGGCATTGAAGAAGCCTCACGCAGGTGCTGTTGTTGTCCTGCATGAGAGCTTAAAGCGTCATAAGGCCACCCAAATCCTGAGAGAAATCTCTCGAGATTTCAAGAAGAGCAATGTCAGAGTCTGACTCTCGGCTCTGGCTGCGCTACAAGAAGCGGCAGAGGCATACCTTGTTAGCCTCTTACAAAAACCTATACATGTGCACCATCCATGCTAACAGGGTGGCTCAAACCTCACTCCAATGCTATTGCTTCTTTTATCAAAAGAGGCCATGGATATACTTGTAAGATCTGAATTTGTGGACAATGAAACAATTATACATGCATTAATTCTCTTGGTTTTTGGACGGTGAAGTTATATGTAGGGATTTTAATTCATGTACATAGAAGTTACTGAAATTTTATTTTATAATACTAGATTTATAAAGTATAATTGATGTTTTCAAAATGTTTTTTCATTATGGTTGTCCTTTGATTTTATGTTGACGTTGTTAACTAAATTTCATACTTTTGATAATAGTTTATTCATTTATATATGAGAAAGTATGAGTTTATTTGGTCATATTGGTATGTACTTCTCTCCTTGTTTTTAACCAAAGTGAATAGGTTTTGACAAACTCCATTGAGATAAGCCTACGCTCTATCACAAACGTCAGAGCTTTCTTAACCTTTTTTGTAATGTAAAGCTATCGAGGATATGTACATTTTGAGAAGCTCAATGAATAAGAGGTAGAGGTAGAAACTTATAGTCAAATTATTTAAAATTTTTGGTTAACTAAATGGGGTGGGAAATTGTTAATGAATTTTGACCATTAAAAAAATTATAAATTACAATTTTATTGAAGAAAGATATGTTGGCAAACTTCTAAACATTTTTGTCAATGCCCAAAGCAAGTCATTACTTCAACTAGATTCCATTTAAAAAAAAATTGATTTCCCCTAAAGGGACTATCTATTGACATGTATTAGGTTAGATTTCCATCTATTGACGTGTGGAGAAGCACAAATTTCCATAGTCATAACTTTTGCATACAATATCTGTTTAGCATTTTTGGTACCATGTTTGAAATGTCTAGTCAAGAATTACACACTTCAAAGTGACCCAATATTTTCCTATCACTATAGAAGGGGTCTCGTTCCACATCAAAAAAACATCATTTAGGGCCTCAAAATTTCCTTGGAAGTTTAAAAACCGAAAAAATATAAAAAAACTACCAAGATGTAGAATTGTGTTATGAGTTAGTGCAGTGGCTAGATGGCCACCAATATCCACCAAGATCAACCCTCCCCCCTAAGAATAAATGGTCTCCATTGCAATGAGTTCCCTTATTAGGTGGGAAAAATTCCACAGAAATCGTCTCTTGGTGAAGAATTTATTCGGATTTCACGACCTAGTAGATTTGGATGGGTTATTTGAGGGTATAGTTTGTCTTGTTTCAATGATTTGAACCAATGTAGCTTATTCCATGTTGTCATAATTCAACTCCGTGAGGGCCAATTTTGTTAGAAAGTGTAACTAGGATCGGTCTTCATATTAATTATGTAATTATGAATTTATAAAGAAGACAAATATAATAAAATATATTTTTGGTATGCTTGCCTCATGGGTTTTTCATGAACAAGGCTTTATTTTAGGTCTAAGGAATTCTTCTTGATGTCCTTTAGGGAATTGTCTTCTGGTTATGAATGTATTAAAGAGTCCTGTTTATGATGAGTCAAAATCACTCTTGTATGTCTCAATACCTTGTCTCATAAACCTTCATATCATAGCTCAAAATGTGGCTTAAGTTCAATGTTGAAGATAGTAAACAAGTCGGCCTCAATACTCCTGCACAAGTTTTCTCACAAGCAGCCCTTCATGTCAACTCAATAAAGAATACTTGTCTTATATATATAAGGAGAGACTATGGTTCATTTGTTAATATATTTGTGCATGTCTCTATGATATAATAGCGTGAAGAAGTTTGAAGAAAGTGAAAAGTTGGGACTGCGGAAGAGCATAAGACAAGTGCGAATAAGGGCTTCGTTCAACAATGTTAAGGTGTGGATTAAGGTGTTGAATAAGACAATAAAAGAATGCAGACAAGTATAAGGTCAGTTCGATGATATATTCCTGCAATAAATGCAAGATAAAGTCTATGATTAATGCATAGACAAGAGTTTGGCTAGTCTGAAGTAAGGAACAACATCTAATGTGGAAGACAAGTGTGATTTCAATGCGAGCTTCAGGATTGGAGAAAAATGAGAAAAGGGAGGATAAATCTATTGAAGGAAGGATCTAAGGTGCAGTAATTCATATCTATGTTTTGGGCATAAAGACAGATAAGAAGAAGGATTCAAAATAAAGGAGGGCTAGAGACTGAGTTCTCTAAGGCTGGTGCTGAACGGTGTTGATCGGTGTAGGAAGGTGCAAGAAAGAAGGATAAGCTCAAGGAGCCATTGAAGAAGTCGTGACAAGGTATTGGAGGCATACATAGGTCAAGGGTATGTGTCATGTTCATGGTAATTTTCAACTGGAATTCTATAAGAAGAATTTCTTGCGGGTTTTCCTCTCCAAGAGGGAGAGATTTTGGCCCTGGCTCGAAGAGCCTAATTTTATGTCTCTTGTATTTTGGGGTAATTGAATTTATGAAAGACATAATAAGCTAAGAAGAGAAGAAATAAGTATAAATAGAAAACTCACAAGTAATTATCAAGAAGATAATTGAATTAATCACTGCCCTACCACATTCTCAACATGGTATCAGAGATAAGGTGTTGAACACAAGGCCTACTTGACAATAAGACACTCAAGGAAGAAAAGATCAAAGTTTGGGTTAAAAGGTCAGATCAGTTTGCAAGGAAGATTTTTCAAAATATCCACTAACCAAGAAGATAATCTTTTCCATCGAAGATTTATATTCAAGACATTGTTGGAAGAGACGCCATCTTTTTGGAAGACATCCTTTATCATCAAGGATTCAAGAACACCAACATTGGAGAACTCAATCTAAGAAGGAGTTCCCATCATCATCATCATCATCAAATAAGCTTCTAGAAGGAGGAAGTCATCCTACTCAAGTAAGTCTCTGTGAGCTTATCTAAATCTGAAAAAATGACCTATTGAAAAGAAAGAAACAAATTGGTTGGGTCATCAAAATTTAGTGCATGGAATAAGGGGATAGATTTGAATATAATTGAAGAAGTTATGGACTACATCTAAGGATTTACAATTCAACCCTAAAAAGAATATGCTTCATCTCATGCCAAGTACACGAAAGGAGAAATCAGAGCCCAGAGGATTTTCATAGAATCCGTTAAGGACTCACTCATACCCTATGTATCAAAACTAAAAACTGCAAAAGTAATATAAGAGAAACTAGTGGAGATATTCTCTCTAAGTGTTGTAGGAGAAGCAATCTCTCTAACCCAAGAACTGTACAAAATGAAATTGTCAAGAGAGGAAATAATCACTTCATACTTTATGAGGATTTCAGAAATAAGAGACCAACTGCAGGAATTGGGAGAAGTAATAGTGAGATGACTACAATGGTGTTGAATGATCTATCGGAAGAATGGGGAAAATTTTCTTCAAGCTTATACAGGAAGAAAGAAGCAACACCATTCCACGATCTATGGTCTCTATGTAAAATAGATGAAACAAGATTAAAAGCCAAATCTGATACATGATCAAGTGAAGGGAATCAAGCCTTTGTAGCTGTTAGTGTCTGCGAGTCCTCCCAGTCACCAGTGATCAAATATTCTCTTAAACATTTTTTTTAGGGTCTTAAGTCAAATTTTTATGGTTTCAGTAGGTCTTCAAATAAAAATTTGGTCACTAGCTAGTGTGTCTAGGTGTGTTACTACTCCTTTCAAAATTCATGTTTTGATCTTGTCATCATTAAATATGATGAGTCACCACTGAAATGTCTCCATAACCATATCAGTCACATTAGCATGGTCATCATTAAGCTCATTCCATGAAATTTCATCATTAAGTCTTAGGGTCAAAATCATAAAAGCAATCATTTCACCACCAAATTCAGCTTTGAAGGAGTAGTAATATTGAAAAATGTTCAGTAAAGGTTTTAAAAGTGTAATTTCATTTAAATCATGATGTAATGTGTTTCTTAAGGTTTTAAAGCTGCAATTTCAAATCAAAAACTGAAAAAGACTTGGTGGGGCCGCTTAACCACCAAAGGAGAAAATTCATTTCCAAAGCTACAAAAGACCAAGAAGAGTTTTCATTTTCTCATTTCATCTTCAAGAATCCTCTCTCCAACAAGAAAGCTCACTCTTACCCTCAGAGCATCCATTTCTTGCCTCGGGAAGTTGTGTCTCTCCATTGCACTGTGCATTCACTGCGCAGGTGTTGCACAGGTGTTGCACTTTGCCAGAGTGTTGTGTTTTATTCTTTAGGAGGCAAAATCATCATTGCAAAGGATTTATTCTTCAACTGCAGGTTTTAGTGTATCAATTATGTTAAATTTAGATAGCCATGGTATGTTCTATGTTTAATGTAGTTTTATTTCAATCGTTCTTAGGCCTAATTCCCACATAAACATGAAAGTAAAATGCTGATAGAACATAAAAATAGATCAACATAAGACAAGCCAAATAATGTATCAAAATCCTTCTTTTCTAGAAAGTTGATAGATAAATGTTTGTTACATTAGTCAATAGGATGCCCTAGCCAGAAAAGCCTTGAGTTGGTCAAAACAACTTCTCCAATAGCAAAATTAGGGTTCCTCCAAGTGTCACACACACACCTCAAAGATAGCTCGAAAAATTCAACACAAGTCAACCCAAACTGGTCAACGCAAAATTCAACGATGCAGTTAACGGATAACAGTCAAAGTCAATGCTTTTCCTCGATTTATGTTCCCTCCAATGCAGCCTCAAGAAATCAGAATTTCCACCCAAAAAACACAGTCAAAGTACAAGCGTTGACCCAAAATCAACGGTTGTTAACACTGTCCAGAAACCCTAGAAACATTCCTAAAATTATAGCAACTTTATTCAAGTTCAGATTCACATGTGTGAGGGAAGGAAGCCTCTCCTAGGCTGTATGAACCAATCAGATCACAAGAAGAAGTGTGTGATGAGTTTATGATGAAATGGACATCGTCTCTTTCCAATTTATATCCATCAATGAGGGTGTGTGACACATTTGTAGGGCTTGTGAGCCTACATTACAAATCTGGTCGACCTTGCACATGTGTGGAAAATAAAATAAAAATATATGTTCTCCTCATCCAAACAAGATGATATTTAGATCAATATTGCACCTCTCTAAAAGAGGAATCCAAAAAAAATATAATCATCATCATATGAGCAGTAAAAAATGGAGTTTGAACCTAGTTTCCAAAAATTAACTCCCCCTCTCAAATAGGGAGAAATCCATTTGTCCACCTGTGCCATCTTTCATTAGTACCATCGTGTACTATCATCATCCTGTTGTAACATGATTTTTCGGATCTAAGGGGAAAAAAATGAGAGTGAGTCACAAAGACATCACACTCCGTTGACCCAAAGTCAACTTAGAGGGTAAAACCTCAATAGACTCAAAAGATTCATATACTAACCCGAAGTTAGTTTACTGACCCAAAGTTAGTTTAGAGGTGAGAACCTCACCAAACTTGATCTCAGATCAAGGTGTTGGACACAAACCATCCTAGACATAGAGAGTACAACAATCTCCGTTGTGTCCATCAATCTTATTATGGTCTCTGTTCACATTTCCCACCTCATTGGCCAAATGAGAGGTACTTCCCATGAGTCTGAAACTCCATAGGTAGGATGCTTGCGGGGCATAGATAAAAGAGAGCGTGAACCAGCTCAAACATCATAACGGTGGGGCAGAAGCACAACAAGGTTCGACAAGCCTAGTCCTGTGTGTGCTTATATATACAAGAAGCAATCCTCAAGTCCCCTGGAGCTCCTAGAGCTCATTGTCCAACTCAGGTAGGACCCTCACAATAGGGTCTTTCCACGATTCCAAGCTTCTCACAGAAGGTTAGGAACTTTACCTTCCCCAGGGCCTTCATGAGAATATATGCTACCCTCTAATCCCTTCCTATGTGATCGAACCTTATGGCACCTCAGTGTACCATATCCTAGATAAAGTGGTACCTAATATAAATATGCTTGGATTGATCTTGGAACAAGGGATTCTAAGAAAGACGAATCCCACTCTGGTTATTACAAAGGATAATGGTGGTATCTAGCACATGTCCAAACAACACATTGAAGAGATTTATTAACCAAACAACTTCACAACAGGCCATACTCGCTGCAATTTATTCAGCCTCAGCGGTGCTCAAAGCCACTGATTTCTGTTTCCTTCTCATTCACGATATCGAAGCAGAACCCAAGGTGAAGAAAAATCATGATGTTCTCTTACGATCCACGACACTGCCAACCCAATCGACATTAGTATATACATGGAATCTAAAACTTAGAACAGTGTATCTCAGCCCATGGTTGATTGTGCCTAGAAGATATCTTAATAGTTTCTTGGCACCAATCCAATGAATGTGATGTGGCTCAACCATATGTTGAATTAGATTGTTCATTGCAAAACATACGTCCGGACGAGAGTTCACTAAGAACATCATGGCCCCTGTGAGTTGCCGATACTCGGTGGGATTTCCTAGCTCGGGCCCAACATTGCTTCCATGTAACTTCTTAAAGTTGAGTTCCATCGGTGTCGACATAGACTTATAGTCCACCATAGCAAATCTCTCCAATAGATTCATGACATATTTTCCTTGAGAAAGGAAAAACTCAGCTGTCCTTTGCCAGACCTCCAAGCCTAGGAAATAGTGCATCAATCCTAGGCCTTTCATCTCAAACTTGGAAGCTAGATACCTCTTACATTAATGAATGAGAGGGTCAGCACTTGTCAGGAAGATATCGTCCACATAGAGAACTAGAAAGGAGGCCTTTCTATATCAACCTTAAGGTAAAGGTTTAGATCAGCATGACTTCGAGTGAAGCCCACCTTCATGAAGTAGCTATTTATCCTCTCATACCAAGCCCCAGGGGCTTGTTTCAACCCATAAATGGATTTCTTCAACATGCACACATATGAGTATCTATCTTGGACTTCGAACCCCAGAGGTTGCTCCACATAAACCTCTTCCTTTATTGAACCATGCAAAAAGGAAATCTTCACATCCATCTGATGGAGACTCCATAATTTTGCGTTGCGGCAAGGGAAATGATAGATCAGATGGTGGTATAATGAGTGATAGGTGAAAATATATCATTATAATCTAGCCTTATTTTATCTAAACAACACATCAATCTCATCTAAAAGCTAGATTCAATACCCTTAAGTGTGAAAAGGGTCTGGAGCATGTTGAATAGGTCAACTTTGACCAAATAAAAAAACTCTATTATGGAGGAGTGGCATTAATATGAGTATCTATCTTGGACTTTGAACCCCAGAGGTTGCTCCACATAAACCTCTTCCTTTATTGAACCATGCAAAAAGGCAGTCTTCACATCTATCTGATGGATACTCCTTTGGGTAAACACCTGTAAGGAAGATGTCGTCCACATAGAGAACTAGAAAGAGAGGCCTTTCTCTATCAACCTTAAAGTAAAGGTTTGGATCAACATCACTTCGAGTGAAGCCCAACTTCATGAAGTAGCTATTGATCCTCTCATACCAAGCCCCGAGGGCTTGTTTCAACCCATAAAGGGATTTCTTCAACCCGCATACATATGATTATCTATCTTGGACTTCGAACCCCAAAGGTTGCTCCACATAAACCTCTTCCTTTATTAAACCATTCAAAAATGTAGTCTTCACATCCATCTGATGGAGACTCCATCCTTGCATTGCAGCAAGGGAAATGATAGATTGGATGGTGGTATAACGAGTGAAAGGTGAAAATATGTCGTCATAATCTATCCCTTCTTTTAGCTAAACAACACAACAATATCATCTAAAAGTTGGATTGAAGACCCTTAGGTGTGAAAAGGGACTGTAGCATGTTGAATAGGTCAACTTTGACCAAATCAAACAGTGTTGTAATATTCCTAAAATTTAGCTTTTAGATAAATGTAATATTATAGACTATTTTTTCACTAGGTAGGTGAATAAATGGGTAGCGAGGCCCATAAATCTCCTTAGCAACAATAAAAACACTTCAAGTGTGAAAGGAGACCTTATAAGCAGCTAAATAAAGCACCTTTGAGTATGAACAGGGGTTGGATCATGTTGAATAGGTCAACTTTGACCAAATCAACAACATTGTTATGGAGGAGTGGACATTAAATGAGGAATAACAGAGTTTTGGAGGGAGATTGATTGCATGGAGGTAGTGACCTAATTGAGTGGGGCCAAGGGCAAGGAAGCTCATAACTTATATATAAGGAAGAGGATGGCAGCCATATTGGGTATGTTTTGAGATTACTATTTTGTATATGGGCTGTTTAGAATTTTGGCATTCTTTAGCTATTTAATTGAGTTTGCAATTTTGTTTTGGAATAGGGTGTTCCCGAGAAGGAATCCCATCTCTTTCCTTGAGAGGCCTCTTGGAGTAGCATTGCAATTCATTTCCACACTTAGGCTTAGGGCCAAGCTTCAGTCTTCAGCTACAACGTAGTTTCTGCAGAATATTGTGCTGTATTGTAGGGTGCAGTAGTGGAAAATTAGATTGAGTGTCTTCAGAGCTATTTTTATAGTGGAGGAAGGTTTCCATCCACTGGAAGGCCTGTAAAGAAGCCCCTTGAGATTTATTGACACATTTAGCATCATTCTAAGGATTATTTATCCCCTACAACATAGTTTCAACCCTGATCTACGTTATTTTTGGGAGGAATTGCAGTGGTTGTTTTGGGTGGTGATATTTTCAGTGGAGGAACCATTCTTTCATCTGGAGGATATATTGGAGAAGATTTTTAGTTTTCTACATTAGCTTCAGCCATATCTTCTAATTTATGTTGTTGCAGCATATCTTCAGCCCTAGGATTGCAACTTACATTGGCACATTGTGTGCATTTTCCGGAAACCCTTGTGGGTTGTCTTGGAAAGTTGATCTAGTGCCAAGATCTATATGTTTAGACTCTATTGGGGCCTATATTAGTATTTTTATATCATTGTATCATCTCTAGCTGTAGTTATTCTTAATATAATTGTGTTGTAGTTTCTCTCCGTCATTTTGTATTGTAACAACAACTCATATTTGGAGTGATTGCTTATGGGAGGCTTGTTTCCTCATTATATATGATTTATGCCTCATTATTTTGTATTGATTTGCTGCTCTAATACATAATGTTATGACTCCATATTGGTCTCATGGTTTCATGTGTTAAATATTTTCTGTTGCTTTCATTTTATGGGCTATATTTTTGTTTTCCCCATTTGGGAATATTACATGGAGACTCCATCCTTGCGTTGCAACAAGAGAAATGATAGATTGGATGGTGGTATAGCGAGCGACAGGTGAAAATATATCATCATAATCTATGCCTTGTTTTTTAGAGAAGCCTTGGGCAACAAATCTTGTCTTGTACTTTTTAGCACTTCCATTAGATCCATGCTTGATCTTATAGAGCCATTTCGTGCATAGAATCCTTCCAAATCTAATGCTTTATGGCTTCTTCAAATGATCCAAACTCAAATTGTACAATAGTACTCATGGCTGCTAGGTACCCTTGGTACCTATTCAGCTTATTTCTTTCACAGAATGTCCCCTTTGGGGAAATATGTCTCTCAGCATCTTCGAGAGTGTCCTTGAGCCATGAGGGTCTCATTTTAATAGAAGGAGTTGGATCAATATGTTAAATTTGGATAACCATGGTGTTCTATGCTTGATGCAATTTCACTTCAATATTTCTTAGGCCCGATACAAAATAACAATCACATAAACATGAAAGTAAAATTCTGATAGAACACACTAATATATCAATAGAAGACAAGCCAAATATAGTTCAGATTTACAATTCCTTTTGTCCAACAGAGATATGAGATATTGTTGCATTACGACAGTCAATAAGATGCTTCAGCCAAAAAATTCTTCCTCGGTCAACCAATCCTTCAAGTGTCACACCCACAACCCTCAAAGATAGCTCATCACAAGTCAATGCTGGTCAACCCAAAGTCAACGCAGAAAATTCAACGCAAGACAACAACAGAAAGTCAATGCTACAGATTAGGGCTTCGGTCAAACTACTCAGATTTCCTAGATTTCAGTGCCCAGTAGTATGGCCTCTAAAAATCAGATTTTTGGCAGAGTTTTGAGGTCAAACGACCAAGGGTTGACCATCGTCAACACTGGTAAATTATGCAGCAAAAAACCCTAAAGAAACCTATAGAAAACAACAGCTCAACTCCACACGTGTGAGGGGAAAAAGGTCTCCGAAGGCTATCGAAGAAATCTGATCACAATGAGAGAATGTGTGATGATTTGATGAGAAAATAACCTCAAATTCTCTCCAATTTATATCCATTAGTGAGGGTGTGTGACACATCTATTAGGCATGTTAGCCTACATTACAAATCTGGCCGACCTTGCACATATGGAAAATAATTTAAAAATAAATGTTTTTCTCATCCAAACAAGATGATATTTAGATCAATCTTGCACCTCTCTGAAAGAGGAATCCAACAAAAAATTGACCATCATCATATGAGCAGTGCAATATGGATTTTGGACCTAGTTGCCAAAAATTAACACTCCCTCTCAACTAGGGAGAACTCCATCTGTCCACAAGTGCCATCCATCAGTACCATCATGTACTTTCACCAAACTCACTGGGGTACCCGCAAGAGAAGGTGAACCACTCATCTTATGCATATCTCATCACTCGTAGGGGAAGGTGAACCACTCATGCTACACACATGTCATCCATCATGGGGTATCACGGGGGAAGGTGAACCACTCATCTTGTACACAGCGCACCACTAGGGTATGGTGAACCATTCACCCTATGGTCGCTCTTAGCTCAATAAGTACCCAAAGCCCATAGGAGCTCCCAAATCTCAATATTCAATCTTAACCATGGTTCCCTTCATATAGGGACTTTTCATGTTTCTAAGATTCTAACTGAAGGTTAGGAACTTGACCTTCCCTAGGGGATTTGTGAGAATATCCGTGACCTGCTCATCAGTTCTTATATGATCGAGCCTTACGACGCCTCGCTGTACCATATCCCAGATAAAGTGGTAGCTGATATCAATATGCTTGGATTGATCGTGGAATAGAGGATTATTAGAAAGAAAAATCCCACTCTGGTTATCACAAAGGATAACAATGGTATCTAATACATGCCCAAACAAATAACTGAAGAGCTTTCGCAACCAAAAAATTTCACAACAGGCCATACACGCTGCAATATATTTTGCCTCAGCGGTGCTCAAATCCACTGACTTCTACTTCTTGCTCATCCAAGATATCGAAGCAGAACCCAAGGTAAAGCAACATCTAGATGTGATATTGCGATCCACCACACTGCTAACCCAATTGACCTCAGTATATCCATGGAGTCTCAAAATCCTAGCAGTATATCTCAACCCATGGTTGATTGTGCCCCGAAGATATCTCAACAGATTCTGGGCACCAATCCAGTGAATGTGATGAGGATCAACCATATGATGACCCAAAGAGTTCACTGCAAAACATACGTCCGGATGAGAGTTCACTAAGAACATTAGGTCCCCCATGAGTTTTCAATACTCGATAGGATTTTCTAGCACGAGCCTAGCAGTGTTTCCACACAACTTATTGAAGGTGAGTTCCATTGGTGTCGACACAGACTTACAGTCCACCATACCAAATCTCTCTAGTAGCTTCACAACATATTTTCCTTGAGAAAGGAAACTATCGTTTGGCCTCTACCAAACCTCCAAGCCTAGGAATTAGTGCATCAGTCCTAGGTATTTCATCTCAAACTCAGAAGCTAGCTCCCTCTTACACTGATGAATGAGAGGGTAAGCACCTGTGAGGAAGAGATCATCCACATAGAGAACCAGAATGAGAGGCCTTTCTCTATCGACCTTAAAATAAAGGTTCATATCGAGAGAAATCGCTTGAGATTTCAAGAAGAGAAACGTTAGATTCCGGCGGAGTCATACCTTGTTGGACTCATACACAAAGTTGTGTGCCATCCATTCTAAGAGGTGGCTCAAATCTCACTCCAATGCTACTACTTCTTTTATCAAAAGAGGTCATGGATCTACTTGTAAGGGCTTGCATTATATCTGAATTTGTGGACGATGAAACAATTATATATGCATTACTTCTCTTGGTTTTTGGACAGTGAAGTTATATGTAGGGATTTTAATTCATGTACACAACAACTACTAAAATTTTATTTTATGATACCATCACATTTATAAAGTATAAATGAAGTTTTCATCATGTTTTGTTTATGGTTGTCTTTTGATTTTATGTTGAGGGTATTAACTAAATTTCATACTTTTGATAATAGTTTATTCATTTGAGTTTATTTGGTCATATTGGTATGTAATTCTCTCCTTTTTAACCAAAGTGAACTCATTCATAATAGGTTTTAGCAAACTCCATTGAGATAAGCCTACGCTCTATCACAAACGTTAGAGCTTTCTTAACCTTTTCTTATGTAAAGCTATTGAGAATATGTACATTTTGAGAAGCCCAATGAATAAGAGGTAGAAACTTATACTCAAATAATTTAAAAATTTTGGTTAACCATGTTAATGAATTTTGACCATTAAAAAAATTATAAATTAGAATTTTATTGAAAAAATATGTGTTGGAAAACTTCTAAGAATTTTTGTTAGTGCCCAAAGCAAGTCGTTACTTCAACTAGATTCCATTTTTTTAAATTTATTTCCCCTCAAGGGACCATCTATTGACATGTATTAGGTTATATTACCATATATTGACATGTGGAGAAGCTCAAATTTCCAGGTTCATAACTTTTTCATACATTATCTGTTTAGAATTTTTGGTACCATTTTCAAAATGTCTATTCGAGAATTACACACTTCGAAGTGACCCAAGATTTTCCTATCACTATACAAAGGGTCTATTTCCACATCAAACAAACATCATTTAGGGCCTCAAAATGGCCTTGGAAGTTTAAACCCAAAAAAATATAAAAAACTACCAAGTTTTAGAATTGTGTTATGAGCTAGTGCAGCCACCAATATCAATCCCCCCCCCACCAAGAATAAATGGTCTCCATTACAATGAATTCCCTTATTAGGTGGGAAAAATTCCATAGAATTTGTCTCTTGATGAGCCACTTGCCTTGGTGAAGAAGTTGTCTGGCTTTTACGACCCAGTAGAGTTGGATGGGTTATTTGAGGGTATACTTTGTCTTGGTTTCAATGATTTGATCCAATGTAGCTTATTCAATGGTGTCATAATTCTACTCTGTCATGGCCAATTTTGTTAGAAATTGTAACTGGGATTGGTCTTCATATTGACTATGTAATTATGTATTTATAAACAAGACAAATATAATAAAATATATTTTTTGTATGCTTGCCTCATGGGTTTCATGAGCAATGATTTATATTAGGTCTAGGGACTTCTTCTCGATGTGCTTTAGGGAATTGTATTATGGTTATAAATTTATTAAAGAGTCATGTTTATGATGAGTCAAAATCACTCTTGTATGCCTCAATAACTTGTCTCATAAACCTTCATATCATAGCTCAAAATGTGGCTTAAGTTCAACATTGAAGATAGTAAACAAGTCAGCCTCAATACTCCTCCAAAAGTTGGTTCACAAGTAGCCCTTCATGTCAACTCAATAAATAATACATGTCCTATATATACAAGGAGAGAATGTGGTTCATTTTTTAATAGATTTGTGCATGTATCTGTGATATAATAGCGTGAATATGTATGAAGAAAGTGCGAAGTTGGGACTGTGGAATAGCATAAGAAAAGTGCGGATAAGGGCTTCATTCAATAGTGTTAAGCTGTGGATTAAGGTGCTAAATACTATAGTAGAATAATGTAGACAAGTCTGAGGTCAGTTCGATGATATATACCTGCAATAAATACGATACAAAGTCTGTGATTAATGCGTACCAAGGAAAGTGGCTAGTCTGAAGTAAGGAACAACATCTAATGCAAAAAACAAGTGTGAGTTCAATGTGAGCTTCAGGATTGGAGAATAAAATGAGAAAATGGAGGATACATATGCTGAAGGAAGGATCTAAGGTGTAGTAACTCGTATCTCTATTTTGGGCATAAAGACAAATAAGAAGAAGGATTCGAAGTAAAGGAGGTGTGAATTTCTGAAGATGATCTATGCTAGATGAAAATTTACTTTAAACTTCTAGGGCACAGATAGAAATCAAATGAAAGTAAGATGCATATAGAACATACCAATAGATCGACGGAAGACAAGCCGAAAATAGAGATGAATAATTATGGCGTTACTGCGATCAGTAGGATGCTTCAACCAGCAAAGTCTTCATAAGGTTAGCCACCTAAATGTGTCACACAACCCCAAGACGTCTCTTCAAAATGTTGCATCAAGAATGCTGCTCATTCGAGAGAGAAGAGAGTACCTCAAAAATTGTGTGTAAATGACCTCCAAGACTCCAATATATAAATCCATCTGTGGGGGTGTGTGACACATCTCTTATGCATGTGGGATAAATCTAGGCGACCTTGCACATGTGGAATAAAATTCAAAATACATGTTCAGCTCATCCGATCAAGATGATATTTAGATCGATCTTGCACCTCTCTGAAAGAGGAATCAAATAAAATTATTGGCATCATCATCTGAGCAGTACAACATGGAGTTGGGACCTAGTTGCCAAAAATTAACACTCCCTCTCAACTAGGGAGAATTCCATCCACTAGTTCCATCCAAACATCGTGCATCATCCCGCTGTAACTTGATTTGATGAATCTTTAATTCAGAACAAAAGGTGAGTAAAAAAGACGTCACTCCCGAATGACAAAATCAGCTCAGAGGTATGAAACCTCTATAGGACTCAAAGGAGTCTCATACTAACCCAAAGTTAGTTTAACTGACCCAAAGTCAGTTGGAGGTCCGAAACCTCACTAGAATTGATCCCAGATCAAGTGGTTGGACACATGCCATCCTAGACATAGAGAGTACGACAATCTCCGATGCATCCATCTGTCTTGCTATCAGTCTCTATCCACATTTCCCACCTCATTGGCCAAGATGAGAGGTACTTCCCATGAGTCCGAGACTCCATGGGTAGGATGCATATGGGGCATAGATCAAAGAGATGTGAACCAACTCAATATCATAACGGTGGGGCAGAAGCGCACCAACAAGGTTCGACAGGTCTAGCCCTATGGTTTCTTATAGCTTCAAGAAGCTATCCCCAAAGCCCCCTGGAGCTCCCAGAGCTCATCGTCCAACAAGACCCTCAGAATAGGGTCGTTCCACGATTCTAAGATTCTCGGGGAAGGTTAGGAACATGAACTTCCCCAAGGGATTTGTGAGAATATATGTGACCTGCTCATCAGTTCCTATATTATTGAGCCTTACGACGCCTTGTTGTACCATATCCCGGATAAAATGGTACCAGATATCAATATGCTTGGATCAATCGTGGAACACTGGATTCTATGAAAAAAGAATCCCCCTCTTGTTACCATAAAGGATAATAGTGGTATCTAGCACATGCCTGAAAAACTCACTGAAGATATTTCACAACCATATAGCTTCACAAAAGGCCATATAAGATGTAATGTATTTGGCCTCAACAGTGCTCAAAGCCATCGAATTCTGCTTCCTGCTTGAAGCATAACAAAGTGTGAAAAAACATTCAGATGTGCTCTTGCGATCCAACACACTACCAGCCCAATCAGCATCAGTATATCCATGGAGTATCAAACACCTAACAGTGTATCTCAGCCCATGGTCTATCGTGCCCCAGAGATATGTCAAGAGATTATTGTCACCAACCCAGTGAATGTTATGAGGATCAACCATGTGTTGACTCAAAGTGTTCATTGCACAAAATACGTCTGGGTGGATGTTCCCTAAGAACATCAGGCCCCCTATGAGTTGACAATACTCTGTAGGATTTGCTAGCATGGGCCCAACAACGCTTCCACTCAACTTATTAAAGTTGAGTTCCATCGGTGTTAATACAGACTTACAGTCCACCATACCAAATCTCTCCAGCAGCTTCACAATATATTTTCCTTGAGAGAGGAAAATCTCGCTAGGTCCCTGCCAGACCTCCAAGCCTAGAAAGTAATGCATCAGTCCTAGATATTTCAACTCAAACTTGGAAGAGATCTCCCTCTTACACTGATGAATGAGAGGGTCAACGCCTGTCAGGAAGAGATCGTCCACATATAGAACCAAAATAAGAGGCTTTTCTCTATCAACCTTGAAGTAAATGTTCAGATTAACATTACTTCGAGTGAAGCCCAACTTCATCAAGTAGCTGTCTATCCTTTCGTACCAAGCCCTTGGGACTTGCTTCAACCCATAGAGGTCTTTATTCAACCTGCATACATGAGAGTCTTTATCCTCTACTTTGAACCCCAAAGGTTTCTCCATATACACCTCTTCCTTTATCGATCCATGCAGAAAAGCGGTATTCTCATCCATTTGAAGTAGACTCCATCCTTGCATAGCAGCAAGGGAAATAATAGATTGGATGGTGGTATAGCAGCCCACAGGTGCAAATATATCATCATAGACTACGCCTTCCTTTTGAGAGAAGCCTCGGGCAACAAATCTTGCCTTGAACTTTTCAGCACTACTATCAGATCCATTCTTGATCTTATAGAGCCATTTCGAGGTGACAAAAACTTTGTCTTTTGTTCTCGAAACCACATTCCAGACATCATTCTCCATAATGGATTCATACTCTTCATGCATAGCATCCTTCTAGACTTGATGCTTTACGGCTTCTTCAAATGATCCAGGCTCAGATTGTATGATTGTACTCATGGTTGCTAGATACCCTTGGTATCTATATGACTTCTTGCTTTCCTGAAATTTCTGGTTCTATTCCACGTCGATTAGTTGAGGAGATTGGATGGTCAAGATGCATGGGGAGGAATTTGGACGGTTGCGATGTAGGTTGATAAAAGGAGAAAAAAATATTTCGGGTTCTATATAAGGGGGAAATGGGGAGGCAACAACATTGGGTGTGTTTATATATTTTTATTTATTGAAGGTGGTGTAGAGAAGGGCAGAGGAGAGAGAAAAAATGGAACGCATGATGCAGACTGCCCGAAAAGAGACTACCCACATGATGCAGATTGCCCTTAAATGGAGGCTGAGTTCCCGTAAGTGGCAGGTATCCACGAGCGAGTTGGAAAGAAATGAAGGAAAAGTGAAACAACAAAGAAGGGAAGGAAAAGTTGTGGGAAAGTGGGAAGGAATTGAAGAAGGCTCACGCAGGTGCTGTTGCTGTCCCTCGTGAGAGCTTAAAGTGTCATAAGGCCACCTGAATCCTGAAAGAAATCGCTTGATATTTCAAGAAGAGAAATTTCAGATTCCGGCTCTCGGCTCTGGCGGCATTGCAAAAAGCAATGGAGGCATACCTTGTTGGCCTCATACACAAAGCTGTGCGCCATCCATGCTAAGAGGGTGGCTCAAGCCTCACTCCAATGCTACTACTGCTTTTATCAATAGAGGTCGTGGATCTACTTGTAAGGGATTTCATTATATCTGAATTTGTGGACGATGAAACAATTATACATACATTACTTCTCTTGGTTTTTGGACTATGAAGTTATATGTAGGGATTTTCATTCATGTACATAGCAACTACTGAAATTTTATTTTATGATACCCTCGAATTTATAAAGTATAATTGATGTTTTTTCATTATGGTTTTCTTTTGATTTTATGTTGATGGTGTTAACTAAATTTTATACTTTTTATAATAGTTTATTCATTTATATATGAGAAAGTATCAGTTTATTTGGTCATATATCCTTGTTTTTAACCAAAGTGAGCTAGTTATTAATAGGTTTTGATAAAATCTATTGAGATAAGCCTATGCTCTACCACAATAGTTAGATATTTCTTAACCTTTTCTTATGGAAAGCTATTGAGAATATGTGCATTTTGAGAAGCACAATGAATAAGAGAATAAGAGGTAGAAATTTATAGTCAAATAATTTAAATTTTTTTGTTAACCAAATGCTGTGGGCAGTTGATAATGGAAGGCTTTTGAAGGAATAACTATTGAGAGATAATTGTTAATGAATTTTGACCATTAAAAAATAATAAATTAGAATTATATTGAAGAAAGATATGTTGGAAAACTTATAAGCATTTTTTTCAATGCCCAAAGCAAGTCATTACTTCAACTAGATTTCATTTAAAAAAAAATTGATTTCCTCTATAGGGACCATCTATTGACATGTATTAGGCTATATTTAGACTCAACTACCCGTACATCTTTCAACAATTATGGAAGTTCGATAACCCGGGAGGGTTGAAGGGGTCCATAGGCTCCATGGGATCATCAACTATGTCCTTCTCAGATTCTGGCATAGAAGGACCTTCTAGTAAGCCCATGTTATGGACTCTCTTCTCAATGGGAGGAGGTAGAGGAAGGTCTGTTTCTCTTCCAAGGGCAACATATTCATCAAATGTTACATCCCTCCTAACTCAATTTTCCTTTGACTCAATATATATATTCTAAATTCTTTATAATTTTCACAGTATCCAACAAATGTACCTTTCTTTTGATTGGCTTCTAGCTTGGTCCTCTTTTCATTTGGTAGATGGAAGTATATGGGACATCCAAATATCCTGAGATGTCTAATGTCAGGCTTCACTCCTATGAAAACTCCTTCGAGAGTCTTGTTATCCAAAGCTTGATGAGGAACCTTGTTCTGTAAATAGACCATTGTATTTGTATCTCCTCCCTAGAGGAACTTCAACAAATTTAGATCATGCATCATAGCTTGGGAAACTTCCACAATGGACTCGGTATTTCTTTCAGCCACTCCATTCTCCCTAGGGTTGTAAGGTACAATGGTTTCCTTCTTGACTCCATCCTGCTTGCAAAATCCAACGATCTCATTTGACGTATACTCTCCACCATTTTTGAACTTGAAGACTTGTATTTTCTTCCCAGTTTGATTTTATATCAATGCCTTGAAGTCCTTGAACATATCAAAAGCCTCATCCTTATGCTTCAAGTAGTATATCCATGTCTTCCTAGAGAAATCTTCAATTAATATTGTGTAGTAGATATGTCCACCAATAGAGTTCACATGAATAGGTCCACATAGGTCATAATCAATTGAGTTGAAGAATATAATTGGTCTTGTTCTTGCTAGAGGGGAATGGTACCCTTGTCTTCTTTCCACTAGCACATCTTATACATACTCCATCGTGGCTAGCTTGAACATCAAGCATCTGAGAGTCTAACTTCTTCAATTTCGGTAGGGCTTCATAATGTAGATGTGCCAAACGTCGATTCCATAACTAAATTTGATGATTGATGTCATGGAACATTGCTAGTAGAGGCCTCCCATTGACTCTATAGAGTCATTCAAATTGGATCCAAATTTCAAATAATCCCTCATGCAAGATTCTATAGGCCAGGCAAGGAATTTTAATCTTATGAAAACTACCCTCATACCCTTTTCCTTCAAGGCAGAAATAGATACTAAGTTCTGCTTTAGTCTTGGAATGTACATCACATCATGAAGAAGAATAGATTCACTAAAGCCCAAATTAAATTTTACGGAACCAAAACCCTTCACACGATTAGTAGTATTGTTTCCAGGGATGATTTTAAAATTTGACTCCATCTCAACCAAGTTAGAGAGAAAATTCTGATATACAAAAAAGTGTTTAGAAGCCCCACTATCTACCAAATATCATTCGAATATGGAAGAGAAGAACTAGAAAGAGAAGAAATAAGAACATATTCATATTGGATAGAAGCTACATGGAAATAAGAATATATTCAGATTGACTTCAAGCTACATTATAGTCATATTTGGGGTTCCTTGAACTCTTTTGACGACGATGGCCTTCTGAGGAATATCCCTTATTCTCTTACCATCCCTTTTGCCTACCCATATCTCGGATCATATTCATGAATGGAGACGTTGCCGTCGCTTGATCAAGTTTGACATTCTTGATCAGGTTCTAACTGATTGGTTCACTACCTCGTTTGTCAATCAAATCGCTAAAGACATAGCTATGGGCTCTTGTGTAACCAAAGAACAAGCCATTTCTCATGCCCAATACCTTGATCTATTGTACTCCCAGTCTGGCACGTTGTATAATATCTTTCCTGATGCTCCTTGACCTGGAACTTCCAAAGCACCGGCAACGCCATCCGTCGATAGTATTGTTGGTTTCGTGTCTCAGAATTCTCAGAAGTCTTCTCCTTCAAACCCTGGGAAGAAAAAATATAATCCTTCCAATGATACTGCTTCTTAGCCTACCCTGAATTCTGGTAATACCATGGAAGTCAATGCCATTCAGGCCAGTCCAACAGATAAAGCTTCCAAGGGAAAAAAAAGGGTAAAGGTAAGGCCAAAGGTGATACCTCGAAACAGGATTCTCAAAAATCTCGTGCTGGTGATGGTTCACAACGTAAGATGAAGTATCCTTGCTTGATTTGTGACAAAGAGCACTACACCAAGGAATGTCCTCGACGGGCTGAAGTGAGTAGATTGCTCAAAGGCACCCAAGGAAATATGGCTATTCTTAAAGAACCTTTTCCATCACAACAGACCCAGATGGTAGGGAAACCTCAGTCCTTTGCCCCATTTGGCTCTTAGGTCTTCATGATGAATGGTTCTGCATCCATTTCTATCACTACCTGGTCGAAAGATTATACTGAATCATGTCATGCAATGGGGAAAGAGATCGTTGATGGTCCTCCTCCTTTTCCTGCTTCTGGCTCTCTTCATATTGAAAGGCCTAGTACTGAGCTCATTGTTCGGCCACCTTCCAAAAGTGTACTCTGTAAGTCTTCTTATAATCCCAACGCCCGTGCTGATCAACATTACAGTATTGTTGAGGATTTGGCTTAGGTGCCATCTACAATGTCTGCATTGGAAGTACTTCAGAGTTGTCTGTCTCAATGGAAGGATTTGTTATCTGCGATCGACGAGGTTGATCTTGCTGATTCGAGCCTTATCGCTTTCAACTTGGAGAATTTCATCCCACGTCTCCCACACCAGCTTGTGCTCATTATAAAAGTTGGCATTAATGGACTGAATATCCATCGAGTGGTTGTGGATGAGGGTGCGTCTACGTGCGTCATGTCATCTGCCTGCTGGAAAGCCATTGGTTCTCCAGTTTTGAATTCATCACCAAATTCTCTAGAAGCATTTCATGGAAGGGAATCTAAACCTCTTGGTGCTCTCGCTAGTTTACCGATTAATCTAGAAGGGAAGATGATCAATGTCGAGGTTGAAGTAGTTGATGCCAAACTCAATTACAATATTCTCCTCTATCGCAGTTGGACTCACGCCATGCTATGCATTCCATCCACTCTCTTTCGTGTTTTGAAATTTCCTCAAGAGGGAAATAATGTTACTGTTGATCACTTGTCGTTCTTCACTTCTTCTTCTTAGAACAACATTTTGTACGTGGATCAAATTCCTATTCCCTACGAGAGTGTAGGGCCGGGTCTCTTTAAAGATCTTGCCCTCATGGGTATTTTTCCTCTTCCTCCACCCAAAACTTTTCAGATCAATATGATCTCTCGGTTTGACGACCCGTGGATCATCCCTTCACCTGAATAGATCGATTCCTTTGGAGATTTGATGCTGTTAAGTCCGATAGAGATTTACTATTGTGAACTTATTTCAGCTTTAGAGCCTTCGCCTCCTGATCATGCTCCTTTGGGCATGTCTCTTGAAACTTATTCTCAATCCCCTTGGCTCGACGATTTGGATTCACCCGATCCCTTGAAAGAGATATTTCCCTCTGATGAAGCCATCGTGGAAATTATGTCTCTCGAGGATCCTCCATGGGATGATAGTCATCACTGTTCCTCGTTCATGCCTGGCCTCAGGGCCATGTCTACATGTCTTGAGAGGTTCGCTTCTCAGGTTCCTTCTCCTCCACTTAAAATGCCTATCATGACACATGAAGTTTTTACTGAGGGTAACTTGAGTCATATCATGCAAACAATGCCTATCAACATTTCCGTGAAACTGGGAATTGTCGAGAACATCCATATCGGGGTCACTTGTTCTTCAGATGAAGTTCAGGTTTATACTAGCCTTTTCCGTGAGTTTAGTGATGTCTTTGCATGGTATTATGAAGAGATGCCCGACATCGATCCCAGTATAGTGGTTCATGAGATTCCTACCTACCCTGGTGTGAAGCCTGTTCGCTAGCATCTTTGTCCTGTGCACCCTAGAAAGGTTGCCGCCATTAAGGGTGAAGTTGAAAAAATTCTCAAAGCTGGTTTTATCTATTTGATTCCCTTGACAGAATGGGTGTCCAACATTGTTCTTGTAGATAAGAAGTAGGGTACCATTCATGTCTGTTTTGATTATCGTGATATCAATCATGCCTGCCCTAAGAATAATTATCCTACTCCCTTTATTGATCAAATCATTGATGATTGTATTGGGAGTGAGATTTTTTCTCTTATGGATGGATTTTCTGGCTACAACCAGATTAATATTCTTCCGACAGATCAACATAAGACCGCCTTCATCTATCCTTGGGGTACTTTCACGTACAAAAAGATCCATTTTTGCTTGAAAAATGCCAGGGCTACATTTCAGTGAGTGATGTTGTATGATTTCCATGACATTAAACACATTGTTTAGCCTTATCTGGATGATCTTCTAGCTCATTCAGCTAAATTTAAGGACCACCCTGACCATCTTCGTTAGATTTTTCTTCATTGTCGATGCTATAACATCCAGTTGAATCCACATAAGTGCATCTTTTGCATCAATTTTGGTAGACTCTTAGGGTTTATCGTTTCCAAAGACGGGACTTGCCTCGATTCGCTCAAATTTGAGGATATTATTAATCTCCCCTCTCCATCCTCATTACATCCGCTGCAGAGTCTGCAGGGGAAGGCTAACTTTTTGTGCCATTTTATCCTAGCTATGTTGAAGTGGCTAAAGGATTCACGTGATTACTAAAGTAGGGCGTCCCATTCCTTTGGGATGAGATCGCCCAGAATTATTTCGATGCACTGAAGACGTTGCTCATTAACGCTCCTCTGTTGCGTCCTTTGAACTATCATCGTGATTTTTCCCTCTATTTAGTCACCACTTTCAGCACGATTTCCATGGTTTTGGTACAAGATGATGATGACGGTGATGAGCATGTTATTTACTATCTATCTCGTAACCTTCTCGATACTGAAACACGATATGCACATGTCAAGAAGTTGGCGTCGGTTGCGGTTCAAGCGGTTCAACTTTTTTGTCACTACATTCTATTGCATATAGTGACTGTGATTTATGGCTGCAACCCTATGACCTATATATTGTCTCGACAATTGCTGGGGGGGGAAGTACTCGAAGTGGATTGTCATCCTCCAAGAGTTCGATTTGGAATTTTCTACTACCAAGTCGAAGAAATGACTAGCCTTTGCCGATCTCATCTGCTCCCTCCCCTCTGACTCCGCTCCGTCTGGTTCCGAGGAATGCATTCCAGACGATACGCTTTTTCTAATTGGCACCCTCAATCCTTGGTATAGTGATATCATCGTATATATTCATAATTCTACCTTCAAATCTAAGTTGACAAAGGCTGCTCACTGACGCATCCGTCATCAATCACAACCTTATCGTATAGTCGGAGATACACTCTACTGCATCGGAGTTTATTCCATTATCTGCTGGTGTTTGACTCTCGAGGAGGCTGAGAAAGCCCTGAATGACTGTCACAATGACGCCTATGGCGGTCACATGTCTAGTTATGCTACTCCACAGAAATTCTTTGTTCTGGGTATTTCTGGCCCACCATCTTCAAGGACTGCATTGTTGCTATTCGTAAATGTCATGACTGCCATATCTATCAGCGCAAGATGCGTGCGCTGCCTTGACACCTTCACCCTGTCATTACCATTGGTCCCTTTGCGAAGTGGGGCATCAATTTTATGACGTGTAACCCACACTCAGCGGGGGGGCATGCTTATATTATCGTATCCATTAACTACTTCACCAAATGGGCCGAAGAAATGCCTACGCTTACAACTGATGGTAGGACAACAACTCAGTTCATATTCAATCACATCATTTCTAGGTTTGGTGTCCCTCAAGCCATCGTTATCGATCATGGTTCCCATTTTCGGCATTATATGGTGGCGGAGTTGAGTTCCAAGTTGGGTCTATGTCACAATATCTCAACGTCATACTGTCCTCTGGCCAATGGCCAGGTTGAAGCTATGAATAAAGTTCTTTTCACCATGGTTGAACGTACGATTGGGATGCACAAATCAAACTAGAAACTCATGTTATTTTTGGCTCTATGGGCATACCAAGCCTCAGTTAAGGATGCGACCAGATTCACTCCATTTCAGCTTGTTTACGATTTGAAAGCTACCCTTCTGATTAAGTGTGAAATACCTTCGCTCAAGTTGGTTGTTGAATTTCTGCCAAACACTTTACCTAAAGAAGAGTGTCTTCTCTACTTAGAAAGGCTGGATGAAACTCGTCACTTTGCTGCTTTGGTCATTGAAACACAGAAGAAGTAGGTCAAAGATCATTTTGATTAGTCGGTTTCCCCTTGCTCTTTCGTCAAAGGAGACCTCGTCCTCCTGTACGACCAAGCTCATGATAAGTTGGGGGTAGGAAAATTTCAACCCATGTGGCATGGGCCCTACATTGTTAAACTTTTTTTTCGGAATGGGGCCTATGAGCTCATTGATTATGAAGGTCATCCTCTGGATCAGCCTAGAAATGGGTTGTATATTAAAAAATATTATGCATGAGTCATTCGTGCATGTTTTGTGTACATAGGTTTTCTTTTCATTTTTGTACATTTTTGGCTTGGTGTGCTTTGCGAGCATTTTCCTGCTTATTGGGTTGTTTCTTATTGTGCAGATGTCTATTACCCCTTATGTCAGTTTCACGGATGGTGCTTCCCGCAGTACCCACAACCTATCTTCAGCAGCCTGGGTGATTTATGATCCTGCTGGTGATTTGATAGATCTTCAAGGTATCAGTCTAGGACGAACTACAAACAATGTTGCTGAGTATAGTGTCGTTATTGAACTATTAACCGAGGTGTTTACCCTCAGCATTCATGCATTGGTTGTAAATCTAGAGTCATAGCTTGTCGTTCTTCAACTTAATGGACATTATTCAGTTAGAAACCATCACATCTTAATGTTTTATTTACATGTTCGTTTGCTAGAAAGACATTTTGATTACATTACATATCAACATATTCCTAGGTGAATGAATGCATTAACTGATACAGTGGCTAACATTGTATTAGAGAGACATTTGCGTAATTTGTAAAAATCATCATCACATGAAAAATATCCATATAAGAAAATAGATGTATATATATATCTATATATATATATATATATATATATATATATATATATATATATATATATATATATATATATATATATATATATATATATCGAATGTTTGCATCAGTGTGCATCATAAGTTCAAAAAATATGTGTGTTTCTGTTACATCATGAGACATCATGTCTCTCAAAAATATGCGGAAATAAAACCTAGGCGTCTACTCGGCGTGACACTCATGATAGCATGTCACTACCCGTAAAAACCACCTCAGCAAGTGGTGAACTCATTTTGACACCCCTGCAGTGTGTCTCTGGTACGCGTGAGGAACATCATCGAATCGTGCATAGTCTGGGATCCCACGGGAGATTCCCTCCAAGTTGCATATGATTTCCTCCTCCTCACCCCCCTCAGGGGCCACATCGAAGTTGTGAGGAACTCGTCGCGCTATGGGAGACATACCTGTAGGTCTCTCTGGGCCAACATCTACAATTACATGGATTTAATGTCAAAACATGCATCACAAAAAAAAATCATAATACTCATAAAAATAAAAAATGAGTCTTACCAAGTACTTCATCCCAATCCTCTCCTTCTAGGAGTGGGAGATTTGCATCGCCGGTGAAATCTATACCAGAGTAGGGCCAGTAGTCCACGACAATCCATTGTCGGCGGAGCTAATTGAAGAACTATGGTCTCCAGGACATTTTTTGATCACCCCCTGACCTTGGCATCAGAGCTTCCCAACGGGCCATCCATGGTTCCTGTGCTGGTGGTGTCGGAACTATCACCTCTTGTCGTTGAAGGATTGGTAGTCGTTCCATGATGAACGATACTAGGATAGACCCATAGCCAAACTGCTTCAGTTTGCCTTTCTTACACTTTGTTAGTTGACGCTTCATGTTTATTGTCACTACCTCTGCCCAGTTGTAGAGGATCAGTGTCAAGAAATCTACAACAATAAGTAGTTGTGTCTTTGTAGCTTCGTGTGGTGCTTGCGATCTTGCAGCTTGTGTGATGGTGTGTAGAACTTCTTTTAGTGCTAAGTTTGGAATAGTTTGGATATCCACTTTTTTGCTTCCCGATCCTTTTCGTGCCCCGAGACATATCCTGTCGATCACCATACTCATGTTCTCCATTGTGGGCCGGGTGCCAGTCAGGATTGGTACTGCTCCACTCTGCGACAACCTTGTTATGAAATAAATGTCTAAAACTTCAATCTCGAGTTCTTGGTCACGAAGAATGATTTTTTCTTGATCCTCATCCCAGATACTGATTAAGTATTGTAGCATCTCTGGTTGATCTCTAAGGCATGGTGTCATGAAGAATTTCTTGAGCCCACAATCTCTAAGAGCTTCCATGCATATTTCATTTTTCCATGGCAAGTTCGTCTTCTTCATTGTGTTCTTGTTCTTTCCATTTGATCACCATTTTTCCGCTTCACACCTACAAACATGTGGATGTCATTAGCCAAATTGAAAGCTTATTATTGTTGAAATTGGGCCTATTTTCTTGCATTCATAAGCTAAAATGGTTGCTGCGGTTGGCGCAACCTAGTTCAAAATATTGGGCGATTGGCGTGAGTCCGTGCCCGATACTCGCGCCAACCACCGTGCCCTATTTTTTGAAAATTCCCCCATAGATTTCCAAATTTAGGATTGTAGATGATGAAAGTATAATAAAAATGTAGGGAAGGATGTTAGCTCTTACCTAGAACTGACAGATTCGAGATTGGTCTGTCGGATTTCCCGCTATCGCCGCCGCAAAATCATAGTCTAAAAAGGGTAACTATTGCTCCACAAGAGGTAAAAGTGAAAAGTAATTATTTTTTACCATTTTTGGCATTTTATAACTTTTCAAAAGCCTAATTAGGTTTTAAGACATATTTTTCGATTATTTCATAATGTTATTTCGAGAAATGGGTTTTACGTGCATCTCTTGTAGAGTGATAGGTTTTTAATGCAACAACAATGAAGTAATGAGTTGTATTTTATACTTTTTCAGACTTGGTAAAAACATGAAAAAGTCACTGACGGAGTCATATTTCAGCTCTTTTCTGACTCTCTAAAACTGAAAATATTGCTGAGACTCTTGTCATTTTGAACTTGTTAAATGGATGCGAAATGATATCTACCTAGTATACGTTTACCCCTTTTCAGGATGGGATAGATTATTTACGAAAATGGAATACCTTAGCCTATCGCGACTAAGAGGTTCTCTCAGATATTGTTTTCTACCTTTTCTGATCTGAGGGACTATTTACGGAAAGGGACTCACTGGAGTTTTCTTTTCTGATTCTTTTCAAACCCTCCAAACATGAAAGATGTTGAGTTCTTCCTTTGTCAGACTCGTTAAAATCCCGATGACATCGGAAATTGTCGCCATGACATACCCGAGTTACTCCTTCCTAGGGCTCATAAAATGTACTAGGATGGATTTTTCTGAAGGAAAAACTTACATCACAAGCATATGCTATCCCCTTCAAGCTTTTTTTTCAAAAATTATTTGGGTACTCAATAGAAATGGTGGGGGAAAATGAAACCAGTTTTTAGTTGTGTTGGCAGTATGTCGCTCTTGAACATGACACTCATTTTCATTCGTGTCAGGTTGGGGACATCTCATTTTGTCATTTTTTCCTCCATGGGTTTGGGTAATCTCTTTTGACCTCTCATATGATATTTTCCACCTAATCATGACCTCAGATCCCTTGATGTCAAATATTGCCAAATCTAGAGTCGTGTTGCTGATATGTTCAAAGATAAGTTTGCCTTTATAGTTTTCAACCTCCCTCTGTTCATCTATTTTAGTCC
Organism: Pinus albicaulis; assembly: GCA_034641835.2. Taxonomy (NCBI): domain Eukaryota; kingdom Viridiplantae; phylum Streptophyta; class Pinopsida; order Pinales; family Pinaceae; genus Pinus; species Pinus albicaulis. The sequence goes on from CM076577.1 coordinate 761,847,058, forward strand.
TGATTCACTATCATCATGTTCCTCTGTCTCATGTCGATGATGTGGGAAGAATTATGGCCCCCCTTCGACTTGGTCACTTCCTGTCATCTTCAGCTCATTATCCAAGAAGTTGATCTAGAGACCCCCTTTAGGTACCTTGGAACTTGCATGCCTCAATGGAAATTTCTTCGCATAGATGACGGGTCCACATCATTGGCATTCGAGCGAGTGATTCTACGAGTGTTCGACGCCAGATCACTATTCACATTCTGTGGATTGTAAATGTTGTACCTTGAGAGCCATTATCATTATTGGTGGTTTCTCTCGTGCCTGTTAACAATTTTCATCATTGGATGGTAATCAGGTGCCTCTCTTGCATGTTCGACTGCAGCTCACATATTCGCATGCTTGAATTTGTACTTGTTTGGGTCGAGATGGAGCGCAAGACCTTGGGTTTTTTTCTGATAAGATCCAGGCTGCAGGATATTGTTGTTTATCATGACTTATTGCATGACTCTTTTGATCAGATGGCTGCGACCACACCTGAGTCTATTTTTAATATTCCCAAATGGGAAAACTTAGCAATACATGTATAGAAAATGCATTCTTAAGAATTTTATGCATTAAAAGATGAATGCAGCCCATGGATCTATTAGTGTCCCGTGATTTGGTAGATTGGTAGACCAAATGCACAGGGTAACATCAGACTAGTCTTTGGAGTCCTAGGACCTAGCCTTCCTAGACTCAGAGAGGTCTCTCTCTATTGTTTGCAAAGGATGTGAACTTGTTTGGTTTTAGGGTTTTGATTTTTAGGCTAGTTGTTAAGTGTAGGGTTTGTTGTTTGTTTTGGTTGGGTAAGATGAATAGGTAGAATAGGTGGAGTGAGAGGTCTTTAAATCATTGGGCTATGGAATAAATGAAATTCATGGATATCTCAATAATGAATCAGAGTGCATTACAAGGCCAATCTAGCGAGGTTAATGGATCCTTAAGGTTATGTGTGAAGTGGGATGGACATCAAGTTGGTGAATAAGGTAGGGCAAAGGGAAATCAAGAATCCTTTGTCAAATGCCTATAACAAAGAGGTATTAAACACTGATAATAAAAATATATAACTCATAAGGTAGGGAAAACCATTAAGCTCAATGAAAATACTTAAACCAATAACCATTCAAGACAAACATTTCAATGAAATATAGAAGGCGAGAAACTCATTTAACTTCTAGTGATTTCACCTTCAAGCTTTAGAAAACGTTTAGGATCACAAATAAATTTAATACATGAAGAGGGAACTCGTAAACATCATAAATCAAGCTATAAAGAACTTTGATGCAAACTGATAGGCATGGACGAAGGGCAAGATCAATACAAGATCTCTTTGACTTAACCTAGCAAGTAGTACTTCAAAGAGAGGCTTCAAGATAGAGTTTAGATAGCATAAAATAAGTAGGGATTACCATGAAACATATTTTTAAACTAGATTAATAATCCATTAATGAAACAAACAAGTTTAGGTGGGTCTAAGGAGAAGTTAAGAATTCCTTAAGCTGACCCAACAGAGGAAAACATCAAGGCAATAGAAGGCAGGAGGACTAAGGTGCTTCAAAGAGCATTTCTCAACCTATACTTTTTTGTTATACTTCAACAAAGAAGGATGAAACATAATGATAACAAGAAAACATGAAAAAATTAATAATACATCACCATTAACCAAGCTCAGGGATCCTGCAAACAAGCTTCTCCATCATCAATCCAAGCAAGCCATTCATAAACTCCACAACACTAATTTCTTCTCCAAGCTCATAAAAACCATGTATTGTTCTCAAAGCTCATCAAATGCCAACATTTAAAATGAATCCCTCATGCTCTCTTTAACTCAAAAAATAAGGGCAAAAACCCTAGATAGGGTTGGAAAAAGTCAAAATCACCCATAAATGTCATTTATGCCTAAGAGACCATGCAAGGCCCAAGGCACAAAATATCTCATGAAATAAATGCTAAAATAAATTCTTGCACCTAATTCTAGAGTGATTTGCCTTAAAAAAAACTAAAATATTATTTTGCAATAAATGAGTATGTTTTGTTGACTTTTGGTCCAAAACACACTAAACAGTCCATTTGCGCAGCGCCACTTTTAGCACAAAATAGGCTCTTTTGCAGCCAAGTTTTGGAACCCTTCCCGATGTCGAATTTGGCTCTGTGATGGCGCGTTGGAAAGCCTGATGAGTATACTTTCCAAAAATGCTTGTAGTTTCCTGATCTAGCTCCTATAGCCTATTCAAAATTCCAAAATCCCAAGACTGCCATTAGCGCAGTGCCAGGTCTGAAATAGTGGCAGAATGGTGAAAAAAGAGGGGTTTTTTGACCTTTTGAGGGGTCAAACCTGCTCCAAATCATCTGAAAATTGGTGAGAAAAGTGTACTAGTGATGAGAAACCCAAAAATTCTGATTTTTCCTCCTAATGATGCTCCATGGATTAGCGTAGCACTAATGGGCCTTAAAAATAACAAAAAACAAAAAGTGTTCCAAATTTTCTCAAAATTGGTGGAGGCCTCCCTCAAGGGGTCTTGGAAAACTATTGAGAAGCTGAAGCTAGAACTCCAAGGTTATCATGCTCTTTTTCCTCCTTTAGGGTTTGGACTTCAAGGAGGGCTTCCTTTAGTTTGGCACAAACAAGATTGTGTTTCATGGCATAGTACTTGGTCATCTTTCTTTACAGCTCTAAGCCTTCATTTGCCTTATTTAGCTTAGCCTCTAGGTGTATCTTTTCCCTCTCAAGCCATGACTCCTGATCACCGTTCAATTTCCATGGCAATGAGTTCATTGAGAGAAATTTTCTCTACTAGGGCTGATTCCTCTTCCCTCTGTTTTTCCAATGCTTTCCTTAACCCTATGGTTTTTTCCCTCTTCCTAGGCTGTTCCTCTTCACCTTCACTTTCTTCATATGGGCCTATGTATTCTTCTAGTTTCACTTGTGCTCTTTGGGCTTCTTTCCTGGCTTTCAGTGCTCTAGCCTCATGGATGGCTTGCTGGGCACTCATTTTCTTGTTTTCCATCTGATAGAAGTGGATGGCATCCTTTTCCCTCTCCAACTCAGCTTCTAGGTCTTTTATTTGTGCATTCTTGGCTTGGAGGAGGGAGTTTGAAATTCTTGTTTCATTTTCTTCATCACTGTCTATATGGATAAGTTCAAACTCCCTTTCTATTTCAAGATCCTCCTCTTCTACCTTTACCTGTTGCTTACTCTTTTCCATCTTTTCTTTTCCCTGGTAAAATATTTGAGCTGATGTAGGTGGCAAGGTCCCTTGCCTTTTGGAGGCAGCAAACACTTGCCTTGGCCCTCTTTGGTATGTGCATGCAAGAGGTGTGATGGTGGTTTTGGTAGTGTCTTCATCATGGCTGTGACCTTTGATGCTGCCATCAACTTCTTCACCTTTACTAGGATTTTCATCAGTCATTAATTTCTTTGTTTCATCACTGCTCTTTTGATCCTCAACACTATTATCACCCTCACCTTCTTCACTATTGTTTGTACTATCACCTTGGTCTTCATTTGGACTATTAGCATCCGCACTTTCTTCACTTTGGTTTTGTTCATCATTAGGACTCATTTCCTCTTCATCATCCCCTGTACTATTATCATTTTTACATTCACTATGAGGTTGATTGGTGTCATGATTGTCATGACAGTCATGAATATCTCCTTTGATGTCTTGTTTCTCACTTCCTGTTCCATCAGTGTCATCTTCTTTGTCACTGTCTTGTTCTTAAAATTCTTTTTCTTCCTCATCATTTTCCTCTTCCATATAATCACTATTATCCTCATGAATTTTCTCATAGTTTTCATGGTTATGCACATTTTCCCCTTGACTGTCATGTTCACTGTCCCTTTGAATGTCCACCTACTCATCTTGATCACTACCATGTTCATTGCCTTCTTCTTCACCATCATTTCCCTCTTTATCTTCCTCATTTATTTCTGTCTCTGCCTCATTGGTTTCATCTTCTTTATTGTCAACACTTTTTTCATCATTTGTTGGCTCATTCTCATGTTCATCATTGGTTTCTATGCACTATGCCTCAATATGATCCTCTTGGTTTCCAAAATTATCATCAAACTCATCTTCATAGTGGACTGATTTATCATCACCTTCATCCTAATCTTCATGTGATTCTTCATTACCACTTCCTGCTGATGAGGAGGTTGTGGGCTTGTGAAAACTTCATGGGCTATGAACACATCCCAAGTTATAACTTTCTGCTCCAACTGATGTAGTACCACCATCTTGATCAAGGAATGGTGGAACAAGCTATGCAATTGCTGGGAATTATTCCTCCAAAGGAAAATAGAAGACATCTTCTCCATGCTTCTATAGAGATATTAGGTCAAGTTGAGCACCTTAACCCCTGTGAAATTCATGAGGAGTCTGACATGGTAGGAATAGAGCTTGGAGTATCTCCCCTCACAGGTGAAGTACTTCATGATAACCATCATTAAGGATGCAAATATGTGTTTGAGGTGTGAGAAAGGGAAAATTATCTTGATGCCTCCTCTATACCTTGTTTTGATAAATGGCTCTAAAAAGTCTTTGTCCAATTTTCCCTTTTTAAACCACTTCTCACCCACAACAGGGATACCTGTGGCCTCAGAGATGGCACCTGCTGAGATATCAAAATCCACTCCTGCAAGGCTTGAGTGCTTATTGTGTAAGTTGAGAATGAGGAGCCTTGTGAGTTTAGGGTGGCTCTTCACTTCTTTGACCTTCTCACAAAATTGAAAAAATCTTGCATTATAAAAACATGATAAGATCCTGGGAGAGGAGGTGATGGCCACTATGCTTTGAGGTTCCATTCTATTTACTTTTCCTCACTTATGTTTTGGTCTCAAAGGCCTTTGACCTTTATCACTACTATTTTTGTTCTCAGATCCTGACATAATGATAAGAGATGTTGGTTGACAACCTAGGGTTTGGTGAAGCAAGGTGAAAATGGTGATGAAGTCAACTTTGGTGAATGAGTGATGTGGAGGTTAGGGTTTTTAGGATTAAGTTGCCTTGGAGCTTAAGGAGGGTTTTCTCAAAATTGTATTTGCAGCCACCCTAACTTAGTTACCCTCACATGATATCAAACTGGTTTCAAGGAGGTTTAAAAACAAAGGCTCCTTTGCATGCAAGACCTAGGGTTTACCCACTTAGGGTTTGAACATTCAAAGCCACAAAATACTAAAATTTGTTGAAAATTTGTTTAGGGACAAGGAAAGGAAGTCACTTACCAATTTTTGGCTCTCTGTAGACCTTTGGAGGCAGTTTAGAAAGTAAATTTGAGATTTAGGGTAGAGAAATTGCTTTTTTGGAGGTTTTCTGCATTAGCGCAATGCCTTGCCCGAGCTATCGGGTCGTCCTATTAGCACAACGCTGGGCACATGTAGCAGTGGTCAGTCTCGGGGTGAGTCGAGCCTGCATTTGTGCAGCGCTGGGCCAAATTTTCACAGCGACGTGTTGTTTTGAATAGGTAGAGGATGGATTAGGACAGCGCCATCCCTTTTTTGCGTAGCGCCAGGAAAACTTGCCCATAAATGGTTAGAAAAACTCTGATTTTCTCTCCCGAAGGGTATTTCTCTTCACCAAGTGATAAATGAGTTTGAAATGAAAATTGAAACACTTTTATACCCTTTGAGAGTAATAAATCAAATTTATAAACCTACTTTACTATGTTAGCATTAGGTCACTTTATAATTTCCACTAATGTCTCCTTGACCTTTTGCAGGTGCATATAACCTTATTAAGTGATTTTCTTTGGGTAATGGTGTACTGAAGGATGAAAATCCCCCCCCCCCCCCCTTTTTTAGCTTTGAAACTCTGGGGACTGTCCAAACTGTCTCTTTTGAAAAACTGAAACCATGATTTTACCCCTTTTTGTCATTTCTTGTGTGCAATTGACCTAAAACATGAGTTTCTTACCTTTTACTAATTTGACAATGATATGTCTTTTTGAAAAATATGTGTATGTCAGGTTTACCATGTTTTCCCCTTGGCCACTATTAATTTATGCAGGTGCCATAACACAGGGTTTAAGGTCTCTTTGTCATTGTTTGGACTTTTACAGCCTTTAGTCACCCAACAGGGATTTTAGGGTCAGCATGATTTTCATTTTGACATTTCACCTCATGTTTTCTCCATCTTGACCATTTTTAAGACCTTTGAATATACTTTGAAAGCTTAGGCTCCCTCATACTGATACTCTTTACAACTTCTTCCTTTGGTGCAGTGAAGTAGTGATGTCTTTGACAAACCCTAAAAGCCATCTTGAATATCCTTTGAATGCCTTCTGTTGTCATGAAGGAGGACTTATCATATTCATTTGACCTGTTTTGTCTATCTTTCCAAACTCTTAGGTTTTAGGGTTGTTAGAGAAGAATAAGCAGTGTTGTCTTCTAGTTCTCTATAGCCCTTTCAAGTTCATTCATTTATGTTCAGTTCACCTCGCCTTTTTCCCTTATTCAGTCATGATTTCTGAAAATCTTCAATGTGTCTGTTAGTGACCTATAAATATAGGATTCATAATTTTAACTTGACTGATGGTAATCTTGTAAATATGTACATACTTTTCCTTCTGCAAGTTGTATTCCCATATTTTGTAAAAAATTAAAAAATTAAAAAAATAAAAAAGAGGGTAAAAAGTCCTAAAAGAACATAAAGGACTTAGAAAAAACAATAGACCCCAAAATAAAAAGATGAATAAAACATGAAAGTGTGCAAGTATAAATGCCACTACTCTTACCTTTTGCAGTTGATTATGGCAGAGTGTCAATAAATGCCAAGATCCATGATGAGTTAAACAGTTTAATCTTGACTTGTCATGTTTCAATTTTACTTGTTGTAGATAGAGAATAAAGAATTGTCATACAGTTTAATCATGACAATTCAGTAGTTAGGTAGAGAATAAGTGAATCCAACAGTTCAATCTGGATTCCTGGATGAAATAAGTGTAGAATTAGATAGTTTTATTGCTTTCAGAAAGAATAAATGTTGTAAAGGTTGCTAGCTCAAATGCACCTAATCAAAATGGAAGAAAAAATGTTAGCATTTAAATTGGGTAGGTAGAAGAAGGTGAGAAGCATCATTGTAAATATTTTTCACCAGGGCTGATAATAACTAACTTCCATTCCCCATAGCCATTTATCATTCTAAACTATCAGTCAGAAATGCTCAAGGCATTTCCTTGACTTCTGTTGGGACTAAACCCAAGGCTCTATGGTTTATTAGTTGAAAATGTTAAGTTGTTATATTAATCCCAAAAATCACATCATTTTCCATTCATGCATTCATTTCCATGAAAAATCATAAGTAAAAACCTCATTTTTACTTAATGATGCTTTAATCCCCATTTGATTAATTTCCCACATTTCATGAAAGCATAAAACCCTCAAAATGACATTTTATCCTAAGTTGAAGTGATGAAGTTATTATAATGTAAACTTGTCTTTAAACTTAACTTTTCTTAGTTATATTAATGTGTTTTGAGTATACATTTTCCCCTTGTCATATTAGCTCTAACTTATTTACTAATTCCTTAGAAAAATAACCTTCTCATATTAATATAACTCCCTTTTTATTAAATAGCCCCAAAAACCCATTATTATAACTATAGCCAAAGTTTATTATCCCCACATGTTGTAATAATACCTAAAATAAACCCCCTTTGGCTAAAAATAACTTTATTCAAATATCCTGTCCCCTATGGTTATTAAATCAATTTGATTTAATTAACTATATAATAAATATGCAAAGAAAATATTTTAAAACATATTTTATATATGTTTAAAACAAAAACAAAAATTCCCGAAGTTTAATTTAAACAAAACTTCACAAAACCCATCCCCCTATTTAATACATCCCCTTTCCCGATTACCCTTAACCCCAAGTTTAAAACCTTAACATTTTTTATTTTCTCGATACATATCACTTGACCATAGACTAAACCGTGGTTACACACTTTATTAACCCGCCCCATTCATTTTATTTTATGTATAAACTTGCTTTATGCATAAAGCTCCATCAATTAACCCAGAACCCTCTCATTCATTCCTGACCCTTCGATCATCTTAACCCCTTTCATCCGACAATCCAAAATAAACCCGATAAATCCTTCCCGTCCCTACCATTTCCTATCGGGTTAATTATAAGCCGTCGATCTCCACTTACCGAATCAACGACGCAGATAATACTACCTGGTCCCACCTTATTTCCCCGCATCTTCCTGACGCATCTTAGCCATTCGCTCCACTCCACCACATCCGACAGCACAGATCCCATATCGCATTTCTAAAGTGATCGGGCGAAGTTGGCAAATTTTTTTGCGAAATGAGTTGTTTTGTGAAACCACCGCCCATTACGTGTCCTAATTATATTGGATTGCATTGCTAAAGCTAAAAACCAGTTGCCACTCGAAAGAAATGCAAAAACCATTACCGATTTTTGCTTTCAAATGAAAAACCACTCCCGCCATGTCAACTTGACCTGCAATTAATACTCCGCATGATCCATAAAAACTAAAATTTTAACCTTATTTCCTTATCATTTTCATACCTGTGCACCCTATTCCTCCGAGAATTAATCTCAGACACCTTTGCTGAGCTAATTTTGAATTAATTTTCCATCCTAAAGTCATTCCCACTCTGAACAGTTACTACCAATGACTCCCAGTTCCTAATATCAAACCAATGCAACTAGTTTGAAGACTGGTACCACCTGCAATCCTGTTCGACTGCAACAATACCTGTTCAAAGGTATTTATCAATAATTCGAGCCTGCAAATTTCAAATTTCTAAGAACAAAATAAAATTATTTTGAAATTAAAAGCCAAAAAGTACTCATCTGAGAGTACTTAAACCTTGAAGAAACAGGGGAAACCCTGTCAAAAATTTTCCAAAATTTTTCGCTTCCTAATTAAGATTTTTAACCATCCAAAAGATATTCTTGCGGTTAAAATACCTTATAATTGCTGAAGAAACCTTTGAAAACCCATTTCTAGCCTTTTGCACTGTACAAATCTTCTTTTTCCTTATAAACCCTCGCCCAAATTCTGAGTTTTTCCCAAATCAGCTTAATTAACCTTCTGCTTCCATAAAAATCTGAAAAAACAGTTTAATCTTGTTCAGTTTCTTCAAAAAATGACTAAAAAGCAGGTAATCCCTAAAACTGGAGGTCCTAAACCTCAGAAGCCTGCCTCTAGCAAGCTTCCAAATCCAAAACCTCCCAGAATAGATAAACCTACTCCTGTTTTAACTGCTGATTCTACTGAAGTAGTTAGACCTTTACAGCCTCCTGTCACTACTGAAGAAAGCAATCCTTTGATTGACTTAGATTACAGAATTGCTGATGTTACTCTTGAATTTTATCTTCTGGAAGTGCATAGCTGGTGTTAGGAGAAATTTGAGAAGAAAGTGGCCAATGACATACTTGTATGGGATTCCAATATGCTCAAATATGTGGTTCCCATCACCCATCCTGCTTAGGATTTCATTAGGTTGTGTCAGATGCATTATATTCCTGATCAAAGGTGCATGGTTAAAAAAGATAGTGAGGTCTTATTTTACTTAACCGCTGAATCAATCAATGACATGCTTAAGCTAAGCCATGATCCATGACCAGTGTCATTGTCAATTGAAGACTTGACTCACATGTATTTAAACCTAGATTTCCCTAGGAAGTTTGAAATCCTTCAAAAATTCATGCCCAATCATGTCAATCTTCCCAAGGTGAATCCTCTTTACGATACCTTTAATTTTCCTGAAGGCTCCAGACAGGTCATTTCCATGCTGTCATTTATTTTAGGCTATGTTAATGATGAATTCACAAATGCCTCCATCTTAGGCTTCCTCTCCACTTTGTCTCTTGGACAGCAGCCATAGTTCGTCTTTGACTTTTCCAAATTTATTGCTGACAATATTCATTATCAGCTAATAAAATTACCTGATGAAGGAGTGTTCAGATATACTTCGTATCTGTTACATCTCTTCTTGTTCTTTCAAGCAGATAATTTTCCTTTTGCATTACAGAAGATGGATATGGAAGGCAAACCACTTTCAGTAATATTTTGGACCTCTCTTCTAAGAAAAAACAACAATGAGTACAATTACAGTGATTTCAATGACTTGTTTATCAGACCTGTCATCATTTTATTGGATAAATCAGAACCATCAAGAATAAATGAAGAGATCAAAAGGATTTTACAGTTGTCTAAAAACTTTAAAGTGGGTGATTGGTATTTATGGTGCAATTTTGGCTCCATAAAAATTACCAAAGTTTCTGACCACAAGGATCTTTGCTTTGGAATACTTAAGAAAAATTCTAAATGTTGATGCTGTAAACATTATAGCATCCAAAAAGAAAGCTCAATTCAAATTGAAAAGTCAAATTGTCTCTTTCATAGTTAACAACAGAGATGCCTTGAAGGAGGTAACCAGCAAACTATCAGCATTCAAGTTTCAGGAAAGCTTTTACTAGAGCTATGACCCTCATGGTATTCTAAGCAACCTCAGGGTCAAATGAAAGTTAACCCCATTTCTAGATGAATCAAAGCCAATAATTGAAAAATATGCCAATCAATTGGAATGGGTTGCAAATACTTTAATTGATGATGATCAGGAGATGCAGACAGATAATTTGGATAGTACACAGGTGGTTAGAGTTAACCAACCAGCAGAGGTATCCAATAAAATACTGAGGAAAGAAGAAGGATATTTGGCCAAGACAATAATTGAAAACAAATTCAAAAAATTCTATAGCAAAAATGCCAAAATGACTACTCTAGAAAAACAAGGAGTCATAGATGTGGATGATACAAATGATCAGCAAACAGATGATGAATCTACCATGATAGTTAATGAGACACTCAGGGAAATTCAGAATGAACAGATACAAGCACAGGGTAAAGGAAAAGAGATGGTTGAAATGGAAATGGATACATAAGCTCCCTCTTCTTCTAAAACAACTGAAGAAACTGATTCTGATATTCAAAAAAGGTTCAAGCAAATCAAGGAGAAGAATGAAGAAATAAAAAATGAAGTTTATTATAAACTTCTGAAGGAAAAACCAGGAGATAAGGACAGAATAGTAACAACATTTGATTACTCAACCAACAAAATGATCATGTCTTTTCTCCAACCAGTAGTAGCACATCCAAAATCAGCCTCAGACTATAGAAAGACAGAATTTGCAGTAAATGTTGATACTATTCATGAACTAGATCAGATAGAGTTCCACAGGAGTGCATCAGAAATGTTATATTCAAAGGTAGTAAGCAAAACAATGAGTGCTACCATGCTCCAAAATACTGTATCCAACTTGCAAACTCAAATGAAATTGGATAAAGCATCATTAAATGCTAAGGATTTGAGGATAAAATCCTTAGAATATTTGGTAATTGAAACAGGAGCAGATCCTTCTAACACTGAAGTTGCTAGAAAATTAATAAGGCAGAAGAATCATGATATTGCAGCCTTAAGAAAGCAACTTAAATTTCCACAGAGTGAGCACCCTCAGAAAAAATAAGTCCTTCAGGAAAAGACAGAGAAAGAGGAAACTATGCAACTTGTTTTGAAAATGACTGCCTAGATAAAAGAAATGGAAAATCAAATAGAATCTTTAATGCAATAAAATGAAAGTTTGAAGAAATCTCAGCAAGTTTCCATTCCCACAGTTATTCCAACTGTAAGTATAGCTATTCCCTCAACATTTGTAGAACATTTGGCACCGAAAGGAGTATTGGCAACTACAGTGTCAATTACTTCTAAAGACATCTCTGCCACTTCTTCATCAACATCACAGGTAAATCCAACAGGGGAAATAGCTGCTATAGTAAAGGCTATGGAAGACATGTCCTTGAAAGATAAAGAGATAATCAGTTTAAAAGGCACTATTAGAAATATGGAAACATCTAACAGAGATGCATTAATCACTTCCAAAGGACATGAGCAGAGGGCCAATAGACTGCAGGAATAGGTTAAGATTCTTCATCAGCAGGTTAATCTCACTGAGAAGGTATCTTACATTAAGAATTATCTTTGGAATAATATCATTCAGGGCATACATTTGCAATGGCCCTCAATCCAAATAATTTATGAACAAAAAGAATTACTCAAAGCAGCCCAAATAGAAATACAAAAGACAAAAGAAGAACTGGTTGATAAACCCGCTCAAGCCATGAAGCTTATCACATTTCTGAATAGCAAGCACAGAGAAGAGCTTGAAGAGCTAAAAATTCATGATAGAACTGAAAATATATTACAAATTAAGAAAGTCATGAATAAGAGAAACATGATGAATAATTTGGAGGACAGGTGCAAGGATATGAACTTGGCAATCACAAGATATTGGGCCAAATACACAGTACTGTCATAAGCAGGCCTGCCAGATATTCATGCATTGAATGAAAAGTTGATGCCATAGAAGGATTATGATAATAAAATCAGGGCATATGCCAAAGAACATGTCAACAAACCTTTACCACAAGGGTCTCCTACTGGTAAAGTCATCTTGGAATATTTTGAAAATTTGTTCTTTTTGCAAAATGAGATCAAACATATTTTCATGGTTAAGGCCAATCTTGCAAAGTATACAGAGGCAGATGAAAGTTACAGGAAGCTAAAGAGCATGAGAATTCCCAGTGCAGAGCAGTGGCAGGAATTCACTGATTTACTATGAAAATTTGCTGTCAAAATATATCAAGATGAAAAAACAGTGGTTAAAGAGTATCAATGGTCAAAGTGTATCAGTGATCAAAATGTATCAGTGATCAAAGTGTATCAGTAAAAAAAAGAGTTACTGTTGGTTATTTTTAATCTACAGCAGTAAACAGTGAAGAGACAGAGTAAAAGAATATCAGAGAAAAATGTGAAAGAGGAGGAGTACACTACAAGTCAATCTTCCACAATATATTGTCCCAAGTGCCAGCAATACTTCCAGCAAGACAGATAATCAGTTTGAGTAGATAAACTGTTCTATTTTTCTTGTAAAAGAGGACAGCTTGCAAACTGTTTTGCAGCTGTCCCTCTTCTTATGTAATAATTCCTATTTTTTCTTGAGATATTCTCTCAAAATTTTGAGATATTTTGTAAGCAATTTACTTGTATAAATACTTCATCTTTCAAAGTATTTAGTGTGGAATAAAATTATCAAGACTACTATAGACTTTTTTGTTGAAACATTAGGATTTTATGTGAGTTAAGTTGAAGTAGCACGCTAGAAACTGAAGCTAATAGACATCATAACTAATGATCCTCGTGCTGATCAGATGAGTATTGTATCTTCCAGTTTTCATTTTTTATTTCTTTAAGTTTCATTCATACATCTTGTGTTATTTTCCATCTTAAATGAATAACTAGGAAAGGTATTACAGAATCAGTGTAAAAAGCTCTCTGTTTTTACTAGTTTTCATGTTTATGTTTTCTGCTGATTTCCAGAATTTAGAATTCTTAATTGCTCTTTATTCTCATTTGACCTCAATTTCCCTCTTCCTTTTCTGTGATCTAAGGATTCTTAACTGCCCTTAGTCCAGATCATACCGCTTCATCAAAATAGCCTTTTAAAACCCTTTGAAGATCATCTATCTTTCCCTTAGTATATTTGTTCTTTTAAAATTAGTTTTCTAGTCTTGTTTGCTATAAATTTGACTCCATTGCCCAATGATTAGGTAGATATTTCTATGGTTTCCCTTGTATTCCTTTATTCCTACCAACATTCAAAAAATCAAACCAAATTGTCCACTCATAGCTAGCCTAAAACCCATTACAAAACAAAGCTAAATCTTAAGGAGAGATCCCTCTCCAAAACTCAGGAAGGCTAGATCCTGAATTCTAAAAGAGGTTCTTGGTTACCCCTGGTTTTCTTTAACTATAAATCAAAATCCCACGACCTAAGAATTACTAGGGTGATAACAGTGTCCTTGGTTGTGTTGTTGTGCCTTTTGTCTTAGTGGTCTTTGTGATGGTTCCTTGCTTTGCAACACTGTTTTTTCAACCAATCCCAAAACCCTGAATCTCATTGTACATAGGCCTACTGTCATTTCCTCACTGTGGATGTCTTCTTGTGATGATTCACCCTATTACCTTACCTCTTTTTATGCCAATGGCCATCTTCAATCATTCTTTGCAGAAATGTGAGCAAGGGCCGCTATCCCTTGCAGAATTTGTGCTTTGGCCAAGGAGGCCTTCCTTGAAAGGTTTTTGATCAATTTTGGACAAATTTACTTGACCTTATTCTTATTTGAATGCAGCCACTTTACACAGGAAAAAAAGGTATTTTTAGAACACCAAATCAACCCCATGACCTATGAAACCCTAGGTGACCTAGTGGAAGGCTCTTTGGACTTGGCCTTTGCTTCAAAACTTAATTTGGGATCCTTAGGTGTAAAAAAGAGTTTTGTACAAACAAATGTATTGAAGATCCAAAATCCAATGTACTTGATTGATCTAAAGAGCCTACAGAGATAGTTTTGAGACCATAAATGCTTGAGGTATTTTTTGAGATATAAGAGAGCTGGTTGATTGGTGGCCCTACGTAGCAGTGGAGGGGTTAGGAAAAAAAAACAGAGGATTGAGGCCAAAGGTGACAAAACATGGACAAAATGAGTGACATGAACCCATGATGGGTCTTCTGGAATTGGTGAGCTGAGCTTGACTTGATGGGATGATGAAATAATGAAAAATTTATCCTAAGGATAATGAAGGCAGTGAGATTTCTAGAACTCACAATATTGATGAATTTTGTTTCTAGAAATCTAGGATAGACATTTAGTCATCTATAAAATGCAAAAATTATGGATGACTAATAGTGGCTCCACTTGGGGAGGGCAGTTCCTTTTCAGGAGGTGTCCATAACTTCAGATCTTTGGTTTTTATGGAGACCAGTGCCTCATCCATTGGGCATATTTTTACCTCTTATCATTTGTTGATGCTTCTTTGAAGTTGTGATCTTAATAATTTAAAAAAATATGATTAGTTGAGCTTCATTTCTACCTACCCAACCTACTTGCCTAACATTTTTTCTTCCTTGGGTTCACTTGAATTGGAAAATCCTTAACATTCTTTTTATCTTGAAAGAAAAAAATACTATCTACTTCTATCTTATTTATTGCAAGAGTTCAGATTATGCTAATGAACTCTCTTTATTCTCTACCGAGACTAACTAACTGTCAAGATTAGGCTGTATGACAGACTTCATTCTCTAAGCTACAAACATGAAATTGAAAGCATGGTTTAAATCAGGATTAGGCAATCTAACTTACCATGAGTTGTGGCATAAGAACAAGCTACACACAAGTATTATTTTTGTACAAACAAAACTAGAAAAACAAGGGTTGTGTTTTATCATTTGGCAAGCATCCTCATCTTTCTCTTTGGTTTAGTTTTAAGCATGTGGAACCATTATATTTCATTCCTAATCTATCCTTACTAACAAGCCAAGTTTAGATGCTTTGACATGTTCTCTTTCACTAACCTATCAGCAATAAATTGAAAACATGTTTCAGCCATGATTAGGCTAGATGACTGAAACAAGACCTTTGGCACAAGTAGTGGCATTTAGGCTTGCACACTTTCAGTAGTGCTCTTTTTTTTGGGTATGGGGCTGTACCTCTTCTTCAAATCTGCCCTCTTTTTCATTCTTTCTATGTTTTTGTGTTTTTGTGATTTTTCTCATGCAATGTTTTATGTACAATGAATGAAAAAAAATTTAAACTAAGGTTTTTTACAGCAATGGTAGTTGAGCGTCTTGTCCTCAAAAGGATCTCCCAACATTCTTTGTCCATTTAGCTCTTGTAAATATAAATCATAGTTACTTCCATTTGAAAACATGGTATAAGGATTTTTCCAAAAATTTTCAAACAATCTATGCTCTCCTTGGTATTTCATCTTTGAGTCTTGCTTCCCAAATTTGTTTCTGTCAAAGATCCTCTTTAGGTAAAAAATGTATTCTTCATCAGCTTCAAAACATATGATGATGTCATCAATGCATATTATAGTGAAGAAGTTGAAAACAGGGGTCATGACTCTTTGGAAGTGTCTTTAGCACTCCTTAGCCTAGGAAGCATTTGGTCAAACATGTAGTTTCTCCAAGGAAATTTGAAAATGTCTTTATGTTGATTGATCTAAAGTGGTATCATCTGATGGTAACTTGAAACACTATCATGTAATGACATCTTGTTAGAAACTTCTACCCTTGGCATAGGATGATTTATATTGGGAAAAGGGTATTTGTACTTCATGGAGGTCTTTCCTAGGTACCTAAAGTCTATACATAGCCTACATCCTTTGGCTTTCTTAATCATTTTGGGTCTTCTTAGGGTGCTTACATTATACTCCTCTATATTAGGTCCATTAGATACTTATTTAGAGTTAATAGCAACATTTGTGAGAGTCAAAAATTATTTTGAAGGGACAAAACTCTTTGATGATGAAGTATCTATGTAAGGAAAAAACATAAGACTATTTTGATCCAGATTTCCAAATATTTTTGTTCTGTGAGGGAATTTTAGTACTTCTGGATTGGTAGAAGGGAACAGTTGTATTTTTGAGGTTTGTCTTTATTTTGAGCAACCTAATTCATATACTAAATTGATTTTTGGTCCTGAAATTTCATTTTTAGCTTGCAGAAAATCAAGTTTAGTTTTATCATCATGTGGTTTTTCAGGGCTACTGTAGTTTTGTGAGGGTTGGGGAGGGTTTTTCTTATTTTCCCACTTGTTCATGAATGTATGGTATAGAGAAGGGAGTTCACGTATGCTATTAGGAGTTAAGATTTTAAACCATTTTTTGGCTTCTCCTCCTAAGCTTTGGGCAAACATCCCCATTTCCATGGTTTCTTCTTCAAATTCCATGAGGTCAAAGGAATCAAGCATCTTGTCTACATGTTGTTGGTCAGTAGTAGATTAAGTTCCAGTGAAGTGGGGAATTTTGGATTGATAATCTTTTGGTAGAGGAACTAGAGGTTGTGGTAGTACTAAGGGGGCATACCATGCTACCATGATAGGAGCAAATGGGGGATTTACAAGAGGAGGATTTGTGACAGGTGGAGGGGGATGAAGTGGAGTGGTTTGAACAATGGAGGTATGGATGGGTGTGGTGGAAGTGCTTGGACCAGTAGGCTGATTATAAGCAGATTTGGTGTGGAAAGAGCTAAAGTGATGGAGAAGCTAAAAGTCAGGAGGAGTGGAGGGAGAAACTTCTCTACTTGAACTCTGCTGCAAATCTATGGGCTCAAGGTTAGTTTGGTCAATATCAGTTTGTGACTTGGTCCTGAAGATGTTCTTTGTATGGTGCAAGTCTAGATCTTGCAAAGCTGTAACATGTTCAGTTACAGAGCTTGCTCTATGAATGGTCCTAACAGTGGTTAAGTTTCCAGATCTATAATTTTGCCACAAAATCTTCACTGGGTCATCAAATATGTTGGGAGGGTTTGGGTCTGGATGAGATCTGGTATTGATCCTATGTGAAGCCAGATTTCAAACTTAAAATTCAGAGAGGCTGAAAGTTTTAGGATTTTTTTCTGAAGGCTGACTTGTCTTAGTGCTTGGTAAACTCTCACAGTATATAACTGTGTTCATAAACTTCTCAGGGTTGACTTGACACAAATCTAGGGAGTCAAATGAGTACTAGTGAAGTAATAGGTCTACTGGAGGCTAGTGGAGTCTCCAGGTGGATATTTTTTGCTATTTTAAGAATGTATGTTTATGTTCCACCACCAATAACTGACAAAAAATCAATCTAGGGATGTTTTGGGGTTTTCTGAGTTTCCTTTATATAGCCTTAGGGTTTGTGAGAGTGTCCTATAACTGATTCAACATTTTGCTAGGATGGTGAAACAACTAGATTCTACTCTATGGCTGACATATTGAATTCTCTATGATTTGATAAGGGTTTCTGAAGTCCTAAGGGATACTTAGATTGTCACTGACTCAGAGGTCCCATCATGATCACCATTGTGTTAGTGATAGTGATGAGGTGGTTACAAATCATAGGATACAGTTTGAAAAGGGCTTCTGAAGCTCTAAGGAGTTATAAGCTTCTTATTTACTCAAAAGGTCCCACTGTGATCGCCATTATGATAGTGTGGCGATGAGGTGGTAGATTCACTGGATTTTATAAGTCTAACTGAGGATCAAATGAGTCTTAAGATGTATTCAGGCAACTATATACTCAGAGGTCCCACGGTGATCGCCATTATGTTAGTGTCCCATGATTTGGCAGATTGGTAGACCAAATTCACAGGGTAACATCAGACCAGTCTTTGGAGTCCTAGGACCTAGCCTTTCTGGACTCAGAGAGGGCTCTCTCTATTGTTTGCAAAGGATGTGAACATGTTTTATTTTAGGGTTTTGATTTTTAGGCTAGTTGTTAAGTGTAGGGTTTGTTGTTTATTTTGGTTGGGTAAGATGAACAGGTAGAATAGGTGGAGTGAGAGGTCTTTAAATCATTGGGCTATGGAGTCAATGAAAGTCATGGATATATCAATAATGAATCAGAGTGCATTACAGGTCCAACCTATCAATTTTAATGGATCCTTAAGGTTATGTGTGAAGTGGGATGGACATCAAGTTGGTGAATAAGGTAGGGAAATCAAGAATCCTTTTTCAAATACCTATAACAAGGAGGTATTAAATACTGATAAGAAAAAGATATAACTCATGGGGTAGGGAAAACCATTAAGCTCAATGAAAATACTTAAACCAATAACCATTCAAGATAAACAATTTCAATGAAATATAGAAGGCGAGAAACTCATTTAACTTCTAGTGATTTCACATTCAAGATTTAGAAAACATTTAAGATCACAAATAACTTTAATCCATGAAGAGGGAACTCCTAGACATCATAAATCAAGATATAAATAACTTTGAGGCAAATTGATAGGCATGGACAAAGGGCAAGATCAAAACAAGACCTCTTTAACTTAACCTAGCAAGCAGTACTTCAAAAAGAGGTTTAAGGACAGAGTTTAGATAGCATCAAATAAGAAGGGCTTACCATGAAAAATATTTGTAAACTAGCATACTAATCCATTAATGAAACAAACAATTTTAGGTGGGCCTAAGGAGCAATTAAGAATTCCTTAAGCTGACCCAACAAAGGAAAACATCAAGGCAATACAAGGCAGGAGGACTAAGGTGCTTCAAAGAGCATTTCTCAACCTATACTTTTTTGCTCTACTGTAACAAAGAAGGATGAAACATAATGATAACAAGAAAACATGAACAAATTAATAATACATCACCATTAACCAAGCTCAGGGATCCTACAAACAAGCTTCTCCATCATCAATCCAAGCAAGCCATTCATAAACTCCACAACACCAATTTATTCTTGAATCTCATAAAAACCATGTATTGCTCTCAAAGCTCATCAAATTCCAAAATTTACAATGAAGCCCTCATGCTCTATTTAACTCAAAAAAGGAGGGAAAAAACCCTAGATAGGGTTGGAAAAAGTCAAAATCACCTATAAATGTCATTTATGCCTAAGAGACCATGCAAGGCCCAAGGCACAAAATATCTTATGAAATAAATGCTAAAATAAATTCTTGCACCTAATTCTTGAGTGATTTGCCTTAAAAAACACTAAAATATGATTTTGCAACAAATGAGTGTGTTTTGTTGACTTTTGGTCCAAAACACACTAAACAGTCCATTTGCACAACGCCACTTCTAGTAGAAAATAGGCTCTTTTGCAACCAAGTTTTGGACCCCTTCTCGATGTCGGATTTGGCTCCGTGATGGCTCGTTAGAAATCCCGATGAGTCTAATTTCCAAAAAAATTTGTAGTTTCATGATCCAGCTCCTGTAGCATAGTCAAAATTTCAAAATCCCAAGACTGCCATTCACGCAGCACTAGGTTAGAAATAGTGGTAGAATGGTGAAAAAAGAGGGTTTTTTTTTACCTTTTGAGGGGTCAAACCTGCTCCAAATCATTTGAAACTTGGTGAGAAAAGAATAATACTGATGAGAAACCCAAAAATGCTGAGTTTTAATCCTGAGGATGCTCCATGGATTAGCGTAGCACTAGTGGCGTTGTGCTAATGGGCCTTAAAAATCACAAAAATAAAAGTGTTCCAAATTTTCTCAAAATTGGTGGAGGTCTCCCTCAATGGGTCTTGGAAAAATTTTGAGAAGATGAAGCTATAACTCCAATGTTATCATGCTCTTTTTCCTCCTTTAGGGTTTGGACTTCAAGGAGGGCTTCCTTTAGTTTGGCACAAACAAGCTTGTGTTTCATGGCATAGTACTTGGTCATCTTTCTTTGCAGCTCTAAGCCTTCATTTGCCTTCTTCAGCTTGCCCTCTAGGTGTATGTTTTCCCTCTCAAGCCATGAATCCCGATCATGTTCAATTTCCATGGCAAGGAGTTCATTGATAGAAAGTTGCTCTGCTAGGGTTGATTCCTCTTCCCTCTATTTTGCCAATGCTTTCCTTAACCCTATGGTTTTTGGCCTCTTCCTAGGCTATTCCTCTTCACCTTCACTTTCTTCATATGGGCCTATGTATTCTTCTAGTTTCACTTGTGCTCTTTAGGCTTATTTCCTGGCTTTCAGTGCTCTAGCCTCATAGATGGCTTGCAGGGCACACATTTTCTTGTTTTTCATCTGATAGAAGTGGATGGCATCCTTTGCCCTCTCCAGCTCAGCTTCTAGGTCTTTTATTTGTGCATTCTTGTCTTGGATGAGGGATTTTGAAATTCTTGTTTCATTTTTTTCATCACTCTCTATATGGATAAGTTCAAAATCCCTTTCTATTTCAGGATCCTCCTCTTCTACCTTTACCTGTTGCTTACCATTTTCCATCTTTCCTTTGCCCTGGTCAAATATTTGATCTGATGTAGGTGGCAAGGTCCCTTGCCTTTTGGAGGCAGAAAACACTTGCCTTGGACCTCTTTGGTATGTGCATGCAAGAGGTGCGATGGTGGTTTTGGTAGTGTCTTCATCATGGATGTGACCTTTGATGCTGCCATCAGCTTCTTCACCTTTACTAGGATCTTCATCCATCATTACTTGCTCTGTTTCATCACTTCTCTTTTGATCCTCAAAACTATTATCACCCTCACCTTCTTCACTGCTGTCTGTACTATCACCTTGGTCTTCATTTGGACTATTAGCCTCTGCACTTTCTTCACTTTGGTGTTGTTCATCATTAGGACTCATTTCCTCTTCATCATCCCCTATACTGTTATCATTTTTATGTTCACTAGGAGGTTGATTGGTGTCATGACAGTCATGACTATCTCCTTTGTTGTCTTGTTTCTCACTGCATGTTCCATCAGTGTCATCTTCTTTGTCACTGTCTTGTTCTTCAAATTATGTTTCTACCTCATAATTTTCCTCTTCCATATAATCATTATTATCCTCATGACTTTGCTCACAGTTTTCATGGTTATTCACATTTTCCCCTTGACTGTCATGTTCACTGTCCCTTTGACTGTCCACCTCCTCATCTTGATCAATACCATGTTCACTTCCTTCTTCTTCACCATCATTTCCCTCTTACTCTTCCTCGTTGATTTCTATCTCTGCCTCACTGGTTTCATCTTATTTATTGTCAGCACTCTGTTCATCAATCGTTTCTATGTACTTTACCTCAACATGATCCTCTTGGTTTCCAACATTATCATCAAACTCATCTTCATTGTGGACTGATTTATCATCACCTTCATCCTGATATTCATGTGATTCTTCATTGCCACTTCCTGCTTCCCCTGATGCATCAAGAGAAGGAGAGGAAGGGAGGTTTGCCTGTGGTGAGGGTACTTGTGCAGATGAGGAGGACAAATTTGGTTGATGAGGAGGTTGTGAGCTTGTGAAAAATTCATGGGCTATGAACACATCCCAAGGTATACCTTGCTGCTCCAAATGATGTAGTACCACTATCTTGATCAAGGAATGGTGGAACAAGCTATGCATTTGATGGGAATGAATCCTCCTTTGGACAACAGAAAAAATATTCTCCGTGCTTCTATAGAGATAGTAGGGCAAGTTGAGCACCTTAACCCCTGTGAAATTCATGATGAGTCTGACATGGTAGGAATAGAGCCTAGAGTATCTCCCCTCATAGGTGAAGTACTTCTTGATAACCATTATTAAGGATGCAAATCTGTATTTGAGGTGTGAGAAAGGGAAAACTGTCTTGTTGCCTCCTCTATACCTTATTTTGATAAATGGCTCTAAAAAGTCTTTGTCCAATTTTCCCTTTTTAAACCACTTCTCACCCACAGCAGGGATACCTTTGGCCTCAGAGATGGCACCTGCTAAGATCTCAAAATCCACTCTTGGAAGGCTTGAGTGCTTGTTGTGTAAGTTGAGAATGAGGAGCCTTGTGAGCTTAGGGTGGCTCTTCACTTGTTTGACCTTGTCACAAAATTAAAAACATCTTGCATTTTGAAAACATGATAAGATCCTGGGAGAGGAGGTGATGGCCACTGTGCTTTGAGGTTCCATTCTGTTTACTTTCCCTCCCTTATGTTTTTGTCTCAAAGGCCTTTGACCTTTATCACTGCTACTACTATTCTCAACTCCTGACATAATGATAGGAGATGTTGGTTGACAACCTAGGTTTTGGTGAAGCAAGGTGAAAATGGTGATGAAGTCAACTTTGGTGAATGAGTGATGTGGAGGTTAGGGTTTTTAGGATTAATTTTCCTTGGAGCTTAAGGAGGCTTTTCTTAAAAGTTTATTTGCAGCCACCCTAACTTAGTTACCCTCACATGATATCAAACTGGTTTCAAGGAGGTTTAAAAACAAAGGCTCCTTTGCATGCAAGACCTAGGGTTTACCCACTTAGGGTTTGAACATTCAAAGCCACAAAATACTAAAATTTTGTTGAAAATTTGTTTGGGGATGAGGAAAGGAAGTCACTTACCAATTTTTGGCTCTATGTGGACCTTTGGAGGCAATTTAGAAAGTGAATTTGAGAGTTAGGGCAGAGAAATTGATTTTTTGGAGGTTTTCTGCATTAGTGCAGTGCCTTGCTTGAGTTGTCGGGTCGGCCTGTTAGCACATCGCTGACAAGCCTGCCCGTGGGTTAGCGCAGCATCGGGCACGTGCAGAATCGGTCAGTCTCTAGGCGAGTCGGGCCCGCATTTGCGTAGAGCCCAGGATTAGTGCAACGCCAGGTAAAATTTGTGTAGCGCCATGTTGTTCTGAATGGGCGGAGGATGGATTAGTGCAGCGCCAACCCTTTTTTGCTTAGTGCCGATGATTTGCGTAGCGCCAGAAAAAATTGCCCAGAAATGGTCAAAAAAACTCTATTTTTCTCTCCTGAAGCTTCTTTCTCTTCACCAAGTGATAAATGATTTTTAAATGAAAATTGAAACACCTTCATACCCCTTGGGAGTAATAAATCAAATTTATAAACCCACTTTACTATGTTAGCGTTGGGTCACTTTATAATTTCCACTAATGTCTCCTTGACCTTTTGTAGGTGCCTGTAACCTTCCTAAGTGATTTTCTTTGGGTAATGGTGTAGTAAAGGATGAAAAGTACCCCCCCCCCCCCTTTTTTAGCTTTGAAACTCTAGGGATTGTCCAAACTATCTCTAATGAAAAACATAAATCATGATTTTACCCCTTTTCGTCATTTCTTGAGTGTAATTGACCTAAAACATGAGTTTCTTACCTTTTACTGATTTGACAGTGATATGTCTAATTGGAAAATATGTGTACATCAGGTTTACCATTTTTTCCCCTTAGCCACTTCTGATTTCTATAGGTGCCATAACACAGGGTTTAAGGTCTCTTTGTCATTGTTTGGAGTTTTACAGCCGTTAGTCACTCAACAGGGATATTATGGTCAGCATGATTTTCATTTTGAAATTTCACCTCATGTTTTCTTCATCTTGACCATTTTGAAGACCTTTTACTGTACTTTGAAATCTTAGGCTCCCTCATACTGATACTCTTTAGAACTTATTCCTTTGGTGCAGTGAAGCGGTTTTGTCTTTGACAAACCCTAAAAGCCACCTTGAATAACCTTTGAATGCCTTCTGTTGTTATGAAGGAGGACTTATCATATTCATTTGACTTGTTTTGTCTATCTTTACAAACTCTTAGGTTTTAGGGCTGTTAGAGAAGAATAAGCAGTGTTGTCTTCTAAGTTCTCTATAGCCCTTTCAAGTTCATTCATTTTTGTTCAGTTCACCTCACCTTTTTCCCTTATTCATTCATGATTTCTGAAAATCTTCAATGTGTCGTTGGTTGTGTTGCTATGCCTTCTATCTTGGTGGTCTTTGTGATGGTTCCTTTCTTGGAAACACTATTTTTTCAACCAATCCCAAAGCCTTGAATCTCATTGTACATAGGTCTGCTGCCTTTTCCTCATCGTGGACGTCTTCTTGTGATGATTCACCCTATTACCTTACCTCTTTTTATGCTGATGGCCATCTTCAATCATTATTTGTAGAAATGTGAGCAAGGGCGGTTGTCCCTTGCAGAATTTGTGCTTTGGCCAAGGAGGCCTTCCTTAAAAGGTTTTTGATTAGTGTTGGACAAAGTTACTTGAACTTCTTCTTCTTTCAATGCAACAATTTTACACAGGAAAAACATAGAATTTTAGAACACCAAATCAACCCCATGACCTATGAAACCCTAGGTGACCTAGTGGAAGGCTCTTTGGACTTGGCCTTTGCTTGAAAACTTGATTTGGGATCCTTAGGTGTAAAACAAAGTTTTGTACACACTAATATATTGAAGATCCAAAATCTAATGTACTTGATTGATCTAAAGAGCCTACAGAGATGGTTTTGAGACCATCAATGCTTGAGGTATTTTTGGAGATATAAGAGAGTTGGTTGATTGGTGGCCCTAGGTAGCAGTGGAGGGGTTAGGCAAAAAAAAATAGAGGATAGAGGCCAAAGGTGAAAAAACATTGACAAAATGAGTGACATGAGCCCATGATTTGTCTTCTGGAATTAGTGAGCTGAGCTTGACATGATGAGATGATGAAATAGTGAAAAATTTATCCTAAGGATAATGAAGGCAGTGAGACTTCTAGAACTCACAATATTGATGAATTTTGTTTCTAGAAATCTAGGATAGACATTTAGTCATCTATAAAATGAAAAAATTACTGATGACTAACAGAATCCATTAGATCGGACATTATATCAACCAAATACATGAGGAAATCAGAAAAAAAATCACTTTTGTCTAGTTAAACAGGCCTCCTATGGCCAAAACAACCCAAAAACTCAGCAAACCCTAAGGCTACTACAACACAAAGATACTACATAAAGTGACAGTGCATTTTATTGAGGGTTATAATCAGAAATATGAGAGACAAAATAGGTCTACTTTTATATTAATCAACGAGGCCCAAAAACAAAGATCTAGCCTCTTTTACAGAAATCCAAGATGACCCGTCAAGGGTTTCTTGATAAACATGAAATACAAGAAGATTATGTTGTAGATCTATGGTTGAATCACGCTGTATGGATGAAGCTTTGCATAAAAATGTCAATCATGCAAAAAAATCATTGTAGCTCCTCCTACTAGCTTTCAGGGAAAAAGGTTGATCCTCCTTCAGGGAAACTAGCTCAAAATAGAAGGGATTAAACCCCTCCACTGCAACACCCTAAGAAATAACAAAATTTCTACAAGGGACTGCATTTTTGCTGAAGGTGACTGCTTGGCCTAACACTAGATAGTGGAAAATTTAGCACATGATGCTCCTCTTAGATCCATTAAGCAAGTTCTCCAAGAAGAAATGGGGAATTCCCGCCTGAGAAAACCCTTGCACTAAACAGTGCAGCAAACTTAGCTAAAAAGCCAAAGAATGCAAGAAGGCTAAACAGACCACATAAAAAATATAATATTCAATCATCCCCATATGGCTGCCATTCCCTCCATTATATAGTTGATGGGCTTCCTCACCATGGGTCCCACCCAATTATGAGGTTACTTCCATGCAAAGGCTCCTCCACCAAAATTACGTTGTCTCCATTAGTACCACTCATCTATTTACAATTTTGTTTGATTTAGTCAATCAAGACTTAGTCTCCATACATTTTATCCATTCACACCCAAGGTGTCTTTATTCTGACTAGCTAGATTGATCTTCATTCACACTAAGCTGTCTTTATTTATGATCCACTCCTAACATATTAATGTTGTTGAATTGGTCAAACTTGACCTTGTCCCCACATATTAGAACCTTTTCACACATGAGGATGTTTGATCTAGTTATTAACATGATCCCTTTTCACATTAAGAAGGATTTTATGCCTACTTAAGCAACTTATGGGCCTCCTTACCCATTTAGTCATCTAACTAGATATTAAGAGAAAAATTAATATTCCTATTAGTTGCATGCTAATTTAGGAATATTACAGTATTCCCCTCCCAAATGTTGCTTGTCCTCAAGAAACTGTAAGGGTGCTGCAAAATCTCCCCTCCTCCTCTTAGGGCCTCCACATCCAATATTCTCCACGATTGCTTCAGATATTCTGCAACAATTTTGTCTCCCAATGGTTCCTCCCAAGTGAGTAAGTTGGCCTTTGGTGGATAAACCAAATGGCTCTCATCATGAAAGAATAGAAGGTCTATATGGAAACCTTCTTGTTGATCAATGGCCTCCTCAAGATAGAAGTGATGACATTCGTGGGGAACTTCATTACCAATGAAAGACTCCCATCTCCATACTATTATCCAAATGAAATGAATCACCTCCCAGCTTGGTAATTCATAGAAAATCTCCTCCCAAATGCTCATGAGAGGTATGTTCAAAGTGTTCCAAACAATCATATGGTCCACCTCATAAAGAAACAAGTGAGCTACTATAGTGGCCATATCATCTCCCATGCTCCCCTTGAAGCATGTAGTGCAAAAGGCACAGGAAATTTCATTCCCCAAGGACACATCCAACCAATGTGTCTCTCCTCCAACCATGTTCCCAAAAAATATACGAACATATTTAGCACATGGGATCATAATTAAAGTCATGCTAGCTGCCATATGTAATAAAGGAGAAGGAAAATGGTCCCTCATGTGCAACCATCACAGTTTTACTCCTAACTTCCATGGAATATGATATAACAAGTGTTTTTCCCACCACTTGTTTGCTACCCCATTCTTCTTGCATGATTGGAGAAGGTGTATGATGGTTGGTGTTAATGAAGCACACCTTGAAGAATACAACATCTCCCCAAAATATTTTAGGGAATGGTTAACATCCGCATTGCTCATGGCCCTAAGTAGCCCATGAAGTCCATAAGAAAAGGTGGCCCCTCTTAGAGCAATGTCCTATACATGAGTGTTAAGAAAATACAAGCATATAGTAAATACATCATGATGTTCATAAATACAATTCTTACCATATATTTGATTTGAATCAGTGAGGTAGCTCATGGATGAGCTCCTTCTCACACCCAATGAATAAGTAGGTGGCAATGATAACTCCTTCCAAGAGCTATGTTCCTCCTCAACCAACAAAAAGTCTATGCACTTACTCATGTGATAGTGCATCTCTTCTTTGAATTTTTCCCACATTAATCCCTCTAGGATAGTACAATATGCTCTAATGAAACCAGTGGGTTTAGAAAGCAAGATCTCATAGGCTTCATTGAGTAGTTTATCCTTGAGCTTGGAGTCTCTGGTCAAATAGATTTGATCATGAGAATAAATGACTCCATTAACCACTTTATACCTCCTATCCATCACTTGCCCATCAAGAACCTTACATGTGAAGAGGGTATTGGAATATTCCATCAAGAGTTGGGACTCCCAATATGGATCTAGGCTCCCCAACAATGGCATCGTTGTAGAAATCTGAAATGCAGGTCCTGTCATAACATGGCTCTACTCTTTGACATTCTTGATGCCAAAGTCACATGTTGGAGTACTATCACCTTTATTTTTCTGCCTCTCTTGCAGCTGATCTTGCTCAAGACAAGATTGAAGTAGATGGAAATCAACCTCCTTTTCGAAAGTTTTTTCCTTCCAGAACTTCCTTAATTTGGCCCATGCATGCAAGAGTGTTGAAATCCTCTTCTCATGTTCATAAATCTTCCTTGTGTGTGACTATGTCATTGGCTGCTCAAAAGATATGGAGTGGCCCTTTGATATCATGCTCATAGCATCATATATTTCTGAATACCCCTTTTCTAGCACAAATAGTTGAGTGGGAGATAGCAATGTCCTTTTCAGAAAATTGCTTACCTCTCCTTTGAACCCATAAAAAATTCTCTGCGCTATGCTAGCTTCTCCCAAGGCTCCTTCCTTAGTCAAATATGTCAATGCTGCACCAAGTTGAGAGAAAACTTTATCCTTCTTCCAATCAAGGGGTCTCCCTGGTGGAATGCCTCCATGAAAAGAGACATCAAGGCATAGAGCAGGATGTATATGTGTGTGGACTGATTTGTCCTTGCCTTCATTGCACAAATCCTCCTACCTCCTTTGTGCATCAAACTTCTAAAATAGAGAGGGGTGTGTGATCCTCATCATATGATGCTTTTCCTCCCATTTATCTCCTTCTATCTTCAAGATCTCACCATTTTTCAATGATGAAACATGTTTCATATGGACTGTGCCATAACCTTCATATGTGATATTCTTTGGAACTCCTTGCAAAAGTGTAAGAGTTTCTCTCCTTGGAGCAAGTGCTCCATCTTCCTCTTCATGAGGTACTGGATGTGCTCTTGATATGAAAATGTTGTTACCTCCAACCTTCCCTTCCTTCCCATCAATAGTGGAGAATGCCTCATCAACAATGAGAGACCTTAGATCTTGGTCTTCCCTTGAAGGAGGAATTTACATGTATTTCTCTTGAGAAGAAAGCTCATTATGCAATGGGGACTTGGCCCTTGACAAGCTATACAGGTTTTCATCCCCTTCAATGGTTTTCTAAAATGGATTTGGGTTTATGGATCCTTCCATCCCATGCAAAGGTTTTTTTTGTTTTGGTTTGATTAGCTCCATAGAAGGCCTTTCATAAAAATTTTCATCAAACCTTTTCACTACTCTTCTAATAAACTTTTCATAAGTATATGAATTTGCATTCTTTAAGGAAAAGGATTCAAAAAACCACCAAGAATAAGCCTTACCTTCAAAATTCAACTCTGCTACTTTAATGGCTTCATCTTCAGAAACTTGATGTTGTTGCACATAGGTATTTAAATCCTCCACCCAAACCCTAGATGGACATTTAGGTGAGGCATAAAAATTATATAGAAAGAATCTACCCACCCCATGCTTCTTGCTCCTTATGCTCCTTTCCTCCTTGATCTTGCAAAACCCTTGGAATTTCAAGTGATCTTTGAACCCCTTAGATTGAGCTTCATACTCTTGCAAATAATCACCAGGAGTCTCCTTCTTTGGCACATCTCCTTTCTCCATCTCATTTTTAAGGAAAATATGGCTAGTAGAGTGTTTTAAATTTGATGGCGTGGCTGAATAATCACACCCATAATATGAGGAATTAGAGCTTTCCTCATGTCCAAATCTTGTTGAGGGATCTCCATGTTTTTCCCTCCTCATTTCTTTGATCTTTACTGATGCCATGCAAAGTGTGTAGAAGAAGCTTTGAGAACTTCTTCCCTCTAGAAAATAAGGGTTTTCCTTCATCCCTTTTGCAGATTCTCTCCTTATCATGATAAGACTCCATAATGGTTGAAATGCATAGGTTAAGCCAAGATTAGAGCTCTGATACCACTGTAATATTCCCAAATGGGAAAACTCAGTAATACATGCACATAAAACACATTCTTCAGAATTTTATGCATTAACAGATGAATGCAACCCATGGATCCATTAGATCAGACATTATATCAACCAAGTACAAGAGGAAATTAGAAGCAAATCACTTTACCTAGTTAAACATGCCTCGTATGGCCAAAACAACCCAAAAACACAACAAACCCCAAGGCTATTGCAACACAGAAATACTGCATAAAGTGAAAATACAGTTTATTGAGGGTTATACTCAGAAATATGAGAGACAAAATAGTTTTGATTTTATATTAATCAACGAGGCCCAAAAACAGATATCTAGCCTCTTTTACAGAAATCCAAGATGACATGTCAAGGGTTTCTTGATAAACATGAAATACAAGAAGCATATGATGCAAATTTATGGTTGAATCATGATGTATGGCTGAATCTCTACATAAAAATGGTTTATCATGCAAAAAAATGGTTGTAGCTCATCTTACTAGCTTTCTGGGAAAAAGGCTGATCCTCCTTCAGGGAAACTAGCTCAAAATACAAGGGATTAAACCCCTCCACTGCAAAACCCTAAGAAATAATGCAGCTTCTGCAAGGCACTGCACTGTTGCTAAAGGTGACTACTTGGAATAACACCATATAGTGAAAAATGTAGCACAAGATGCTCCTCTTAGATCCCTTAAACAAGTTCTTCAAGAAGAAATGGGGAATTCCCGCCTGAGAAAACCCTTGCACTAAACAATGCAGAAAACTTTTGTAAATAGCCAAAGAATGCAAGAATTATAAACATACCAAATAAAAAATATAATATTCAATCATCCCTATATGGCTTCCATTCTCGCCATTATATAGTTGATGAGCTTCCTCACCATGGGTCCCACCCAATTATGAGGTTACTTCCATGCAAAGGCTCCTCCACCAAAATTACATTATCTCCATTAGTCCCACTCATCTATTTACAACGTTGTTTGATTCAGTCAACCAGGACTTAATCTCCATGCATTTTCTCCATTCACACCCAAGGTGTCTTTATTCTGACTAGCTAGATTGATCTTCATTCACACTGAGCTATCTTTATTTATGATCCACTCCTCACATATTAATGTTGTTGACTTGGTCAAACTTGACCTTGTCCCCACATATTAGACCCTCTTCACATTAAGAGGGATTTTATGCCTACTTAAGCAACTTATGGGCCTCCTTACCCATTTATTCATCTAACTAGATATTAAGAGAAAAATTAATATTCCTATTAGTTGCATGCTAATTTAGGAATATTACACTATTTATTGATCCTTATTGTTGGATGGTTGCGTCCATACCTCAGATCTCAGTTTTTATGTACTCTATTATGGATGGCTGCGCCCATGCCACATGTTCACGTATCAGAGATATCAGTTGTATTTTTACTTGTAGATCTTTCGACAACGGTATTTGGTTTGAATGCGTTCTCGTAAAGCATTTCACCCCTCTCCCTCTCTCGGACCTCATGCTTTAGGGGGCATCTTTTACATAGCATTTTTTCACCGTCCCTGTGATCCCCATCCCGCACATTGGAGGATCATTTATGTGACTAATAAGAAGTGTCATGCCTTGCAAATACCATCATTGCATGTTGAGATTGCAACAAGATGATGAGCTTAGTGGAAAGGAGTCGCCTTCACTAAGTGGGCCCGCAGGCTATTTTTGGCGCAAAGTATATTTTTAGACTATGTATATTTTTAGACATATGGATCATGTTCTATGAGTTGCAGGATGCTATTTGTGGATGGTTGGTCAAGTCAGAAAAAATAGATGGACTTCTATTTTTAGACATATTGGGCAGAATCTATTTTTAGATTGCCAGTCTAAAAATAGATATGTCGAATATTATAAGCTCTTAATAATATTTAGACTCTAAACATTATCTTATTCTCTTGGAGCACTTCAGTTAAGTGCACAGATGTGGCACAGGAGCTGACAGAAGGAATTACTCTATTCCCGAGGGTTAAGTGGAGCTATTGCATGGATACTTCAGTTAGAACTCATGTGACAGAGTTTGGTGGAGTTGATTGAGGAAGTTAGTGGAGTTGTATTGAGTTTAACTAATCTAAACATAGTTGAGCTATTTGTATTCAGTTTAACTAATTGATACAATTAGTGAGAGTGGTGTGAATTAATTATTAATTAATTCACTAATTATAAACTCATTAAGTAACTAAAGAATGCATCAGTTAACTTCAGTGCATGGACAGTTTCAGTGGAGACCAGTGCAGAGATAGGTGAAAGAGCAGGTTAACTATCAATTGTGACTATACTGCTGCTATTTGCAACACACAGATAGGTGGATTATCCCATGAGGATTGTGCAGTTCAAGCCAAGTGGTTTATCTATTTAATGAAGCCATCCCATAGCATTAATTACACAATAGAGGCTGGCTATCAAGTGGCAAAATATTGGAGCATGTGTTTTGCTAGATCTAGCTTGATAGTGTGTAGCAATTGGAGGTAGTGCTAAGAGCTTGTGAGAAGATTTGTACTATTATTGTTACATGATCTCCATGACATATAATATACAGATAGTTGGGGTTTTCAGCTTTAATATTTCGCATTAAATACTGTGTTCATATATGTGATTGTTTGTGGTTTTAATGTATGCATGCAATTGATTTTATGTCCGCATGTGATGATCAATGGTAGAAGAGATTCTGTATTATGCATGAAGCTAAAATAGTGTGTGATCACGAGAATATCGGTGAATAATATCTCAGTTATTCAAATTTATACATTGTATCAGAGGGATATTGATCATTGGAGCAATTGCAAAACATTGAAGCGGTTGAGTTTTGTGCTGGTGGAATTCGAATTTGTAGCAGTGTTTTCTTGGTGTCGAAGTTGAGATGTCTTTCAACAGATTGCGATTGGAGTATGCCCTTGAGGGAAGATTGAATTATATTGCATGGAAGGACAGGATGGAGGCGGTGTTGGATGACAATGGGTTGAAGGAGTTCATAGATGCAGAAATTCCAAAGCCTACTTCTAGTGATGTTGTCGTACTTGATGCATGGAAAAAGAAGATAGCAAAGTGTCGAAGGATTCTGTTGGAAGGCGTGAAGGATCACATAGTATCCAGCCTTCATGGTAAGGCTTCTCCATTCTTGATGTGGAAATCTTTGACAGATTTATTCCAAAGAAAGAGTGACCAGAGGAAGTTGGCGCTCAAGGAAAAAATCAGGAACATAAAGATGGAGAAAGGCGACAGTATGCCCAAGTACCTCACGAAGTTCATCTAATGCAAGGATGAGCTGGGAAGTGTGGAGGTGACTTTTGATGAAGATGACTTGGTGAGTTTGGCTCTCCTAGGGATTTTTAAGATTTGGCATTCCTATCAGGACTCTGTCAATGGTCGGGAGAAATTGCCAGGATGGGAGCGACTTTGGTCGGATCTTGTGCAAGAGGAGATAAGGCGAAGTACCAGGGACGGATCTTCATCAAAGAACTCTGATGAAGAGAATTGCGCTTTGGCTGCCAAAGCAAAGAAGGGGAAGAGCAAGAAAGCTTCTCATTCCGGTGCGAAAGGCAAGAAGGAGGACATGTCCAAGGTGAAGTGCTTTCACTGTCACCAACACGGACATTATGCCACAAATTGTCCGCAGAAGAAGAAAAATAAGCAGGCTGTTGGCTCTGCAGCTGGAGAGGCCTTAGCCTCGTAGTTTGAGCTGGATTTTTCGTTGATCGCATGGTTCAAGTGTGATGGGTTCAGTGTGGTTTCTTGACAGTGGTGCGTATTTTCACATGATAGGAGATCGAGATTTGTTTACTGATCTGGATGAGAAAGATCTTGGAGTGCACATCGAGATGGGCGATGATGGTAGATACAGTGCGACCAGTATCGGTACCATTTCCTTTGAGAGGTATTCTGGTAAACCCTTCGTATTAAAGGAAGTGATGCATGTTCCAAGATTGAAGAAGAATCTTATCTCTGCGGCGATGTTAGAAGACAAGGGATATGATGTTGTCTTTAGCGAAGGAAAGGATTTCCTGCGCAGTAAGGCAAATGGTGAGACCCGGAGGATAGGCGTTTGAGTTAATAACCTTTATCAATTGTAGGTAGATGGCTATGCAGCAATGGTAGGCAAGGCAGAAGGAGTGGTGAGCCGGGATGATGGTGAGTTGTGGCATCGGAGATTGGGCCACCTTCACCATGGAGCTTTGAAGATACTGCAACAGGTTTCTACTAGGCTTCCTAAGGGTACTCTTGCGCAGTTATATTAGTGCAAGGGATGTATCTTGGGAAAATTTGCGAAAGCCACCTTTCATGAGAAGGATAGTCGCGCCACGACGATCCTTGAGAGAATTCACACAAACGTGTGTGGACCTTTCTCAGGAGCTTCGACAGCAAAGCACAGGTACTATGTGATATTTGCTGATGATTTTTCTCGTAAGTGCTGGATCTTCTTCATGCAGAAGAAGATCGAGACATACTCAAAGTTCTGTGAGTTCAAGGCACTTGTTGAGAAAGAATCGAGGAAGCAGGTGAAGGCTCCTAGGAGCGACAATGGTGGTGAATTCATCTCTGGTGAATTCAAGTACTTTTGCAGTGCAGAAGGAATCCGAAGAGAGCTCATAGCACCTCATAACCCATAGCAGAACGGGGTTGCTGAGCGAAAGAATAGAACGATTGTGGGTTCTGCACGGGCGATGTTGCATGATAGGGGCCTACCCATACACTTGTGGGCTGAGGCATGCAATACTGCAGTATATGTGCAGAACCGTTGTCCTCACAGGATACTTGGCATGAGTACACCCGAGGAGTTGTTTTCTGGTAAGAGGCCTGATATTTCCCATTTGAGGATTTTTGGTTCACCTGTTTACATTCATGTGACGAAGGATGCTAGGAAGAAGCTGGAGCCGACTGCGGAGGTTGGGATATTTGTGGGGTACACTGATATGCCCCACAACTATCATGTGTATTTTCCAGATAGTCGTAATACTGTTGTGCGACGGGATATCAAATTTCATGAGGAGAAAGCCATGAAGTGTTCGCTTGAGAGGGAGCCAAACTTGCATGTAGATGAGGAGCTATTAGTTCCTAAGGATGAGTCTCTGGATGTGGATCAGCCACAAGATGAGGTTCATGGAGTGGAAGAGACCACTCATGCAGCGCCAACCATCAGAGGGTGGAAGCGCACTACAAAAGCTGAGTGACTGGCTCAAGACGCAGAGAAGGTTGTAGGAGCACCTACATCACAGCGCAGACAGATACAGTCACCTGACCGGTATACTGGATACATGGCTCTTATGAGCAAGTGTATCGTGACAGAGCAATCCTCTTTCGAGGAAGCTGTGGAGGACCCCGCATGGGTAGATGCCATGGTGGAAGAGTATGATTCGATTGTCAGAAACAATGCATGGGAGATTGTCTCGAGGCCGGAGGGGAAATCACTGGTGGGTTCGAGATGGATCTACAAAGTGAAGCAGGCAGCTGACGGGAGTGTGGAGAAGTACAAGGCAAGATTTTTTGCCCGAGGCTTTTCACAGATTGAGGGGATCGATTATGAGGAGACCTTTACACCTGTCGCAAGGTATTCTTCCATACGGACGATTCTTGCTCTCTCAGCGCAGATGGGGTGGCACATTCATCAGATGGATGTGAAGACTGCGTTCCTCAACGGGGTGATTGAGGAGGTGTACATAGAGCAGCCCGAAGGTTTCGAGATCTTCAGCAGCGATTCGCATGTGTGCAGGCTCAAGAGAGCGTTATGGTTAGTAAACTTTCGTTCTTGGTGAGATAGACGATTTATTCATTTTGGACTTGGATTCTCCAAGAGTGAGCGGATCCTAACCTATACCGGATTGTGGTGGAGGGTAAGTTGCGTCATTCGCCTTTCTTAAAATGATTTTTGCTGACCACGGTGATGAAACATTGATACATCATGCATTTTGATCTTGCAAAGGAGTTTGAGACAGAGGACATTTTCTTCATTATTTCCTGGGATTGGAAATTTGGCAGTGCAGTGGTGGACTATTTGTTTCTCAGGGTAAGTATGCCCAGGAGATACTGGAGAAGTTCAACATGCATAGCTGCAAGCCTGTTGATACTCCTCTTCTTGGTGGATGGAGGAAGGAGGATGCTACTTTAGCGGAGGTAGTGGATGCCACTGTTTATCGAACGTTGGTGTGGTCGCTAATGTATCTGGTCAATATGCAACCCGATATATGCTATGCAACTAACCAGCTTTCACAAGCTATGGTTAAGCCAACCAAGCTCTTCTAGAAGGTAGGCAAGCATGTATTGAGATATCTCAGAGGCACATCGGGATATGGATTATGGTACAGACAGTCGGATGAGGTGAAGCTATGTGGCTTCACGGATGCAGATTGGGCAGGGAGCCCAATGGATAGAAAGAGCACATCTGGAGGGATTTTTAGTATCGGGTCGATAGCAGTTTCTTGGTAGAGCAGGAAGTAGAGATCCGTGGCACTCAGTTCAGCAGAGGCCGAGTATATGGCAACAAGTTTGGCTGCATGCGAGGCTATATGGATGAAGAAGATCCTGGTCGGGTTGTTCGGTTCACACTTGGATCCTACTGTGATTTATTGTGATAATCAGAGTTGCATCAAGCTCTCGGTTAATCCAGTATTTCATGATAGATCTAAACACATTGACATCGTATCATCATATCGGATATTGTGTGTGGGATGTATTTTTCTATCCCATTCCTACGGAGGATCGGGATGCTGATATCTTGATGAAGGCGCTCACCAGGAGCAAATTCGAATACCACAGGGGCTGGATAGGGGTTGCAGATAATCCTTATCTTGTTGAGAGGGAGTGTTGAGATTGCAACAAGATGATGAGCTTAGTGGAAAGGAGTCGCCTTCATTAAGTGGGACCGCAGGCTATTTTTAGCGCAAAGTCTATTTTTAGACTATGTCTATTTTTAGACATGTCGATCATATTCTATGAGTTGCAGGATGCTATTTGTGGATGGTTGGTCAAGTTGGAAAAATAGATGGACTTCTATTTTTAGACATATTGGGCGGAATCTATTTTTAGATTTTCAGTCTAAAAATAGATATGTCGAATATTATTAGCTCTTAATAATATTTGGACTATAAACATTATCTTATTCTCTTGGAGCACTTCGGTTAAGTGCACAGATGTGGCACAGGAGCTGACAGAAGGAATTACGCTATTCCTGAGGGTTAAGTGGAGCTATTGCATGGATACTTCAGTTAGAACTCATGTGACAGAGTTTGGTGGAGTTGATTGAGGAAGTTAATGGAGTTGTGTTCAGTTTAACTAATCTAAACATAGTTGAGCTATTTGTATTCAATTTAACTAATTGATACAATTAGTGAGAGTGGTGTGAATTAATTATTAATTAATTCACTAATTATAAACTCATAAATCAACTAAAGAATGCATCAGTTAACTTCAGTGCATGGACAGTTTCAGTGGAGACCAGTGCAGAGATAGGTGAAAGAGCAAGTTAACTATCAGTTGTGACTATATTGTTGCTATTTGCAACACACGGATAGGTGGAGTAGACCATGAGGATTGCGCAGTTCAAGCCAAGTGGTTTATCTATTTAATGAAGCCATCCCATAGCATTAATTACGCAATAGAGGCTGGCTATCAAGTGGCAAAATATTGGAGCATGTGTTTTGCTAGATCTAGCTTGATAGTGTGTAGCAATTGAGGGTGTGCATGAGAGCTTGTGAGGAGCTTTTGTACTATGATTGTTGCATGATCTCCATGACATATAATATACAGATAGTTGGGGTTTTCAGCTTTAAGCTTTCCCATTAAATACTGTGTTCATATGTGTGATTGTTTGTGGTTTTAATGTACGCATGCAATTGATTTTATTTCCGCATGTGATGATCAATGGTAGAAGAGATTCTGTATTATGCATGAAGCTAAAATAGTGTGTGATCAGGAGAATCTCAGTGAATAATATCTCAGTTATTCAAATTTATACATTGCATCCATTTCCATGTGGACAACATTCCTTCTGTTGACAATATCCTGAGCAGACCATCAGAAACACATGTTTTTGGGTTGGCACTAGTAGACCGCTATGCCCTCGTGCAAATGAGGAAGATTAACACTGGGCCTCGTGCCCATTGGTGATATGTCCCAATGAGCTACCCAGACCAAGTTTTTTTTTAGAATTTTTAAATATATAGGTGAAGTTTCTATGCTAACAACTTTGTGGGCGAGTGAGCCTGGGTGGTTCAACTGAATAACCATGAACACCCTCCTTTGGCCTCTTGTTTCCACCTTTTGGGGAAACCTCCCAAAGGATAAGCCCTCCCTTCCACCATTGTAGGGATCCCAACCTCCTCCTCTCCCTCTATAAATAAAGCTATCTCCCATTAACATAGTAGCTGAACAATTATAGCTGAATGGATGAAGAGAATTGCTGAACATTTTTATAGATAGATAGAGTAGAGAAATAGACCTTTGTTAAGAGAGAGCTTAGGCTTGTGTCCTCGCCTCATCCCATTGTCCCAATTACCAATGATCCTTCAAGACACGCTTCAACTAAACTCACTGAAGGAGGCTGCGACATCAAGGCTCTGGTTGTAATCTCTTTCTTCTATTTATATATACATGACTATTGTCTAGTTCCCATCTTGTGTTAATATGGTTTATTTTATGCAATGTGTTTAGTCTTCCTTGACTGACTGGTTAGCTACAAATGCAATTATTGTCTTGTATGTTTCTCTTGTGTTTGATATTTGTGCAGGAATATGAGTACCATTGCTGAAGTACCACAACCTGTCAGGACAAAGATCAAGAGGCCGCTACTATTACAGCTGCGACAATCGTGTTGGACTCCAGGTAGGAAAATCTATCCCAACCTATTTCATTCGTTAGCTAGGAACCTACACATTAGCTTGTTCCCTTATTGCTAGACCCACTCTAGGGCTAGAGGGATTGTCTCTATCTGTAGAGAGGATTTACCTTTCCAATAATAAGATTTATAAGAAGAAGAAGAGAACTCGTCGGGAGATGTGCATGATTGTGCAGATTGGTGAGTATGAGATGGATCAAGTCTTCCTAGATCTGGGGTCTGATGAAAATGTCCTACCTAAGAAAACATAGAAAAATATGGGAGAGTGAAACTAGAATGGTCCACCATTCAGATACGCATGGATAATCAATAGAAGATCATTTTTCTTGGTAGACTCCCACAGTCCCTGGTAGATATTGCGGGAGTAAAGGTATGCGTAGATTTTGAAGTAATAAAAATTTTGGATGATGCAAACCCCTACCCTATGATGTTAGGATTATATTGGGCCATTGATATGGGAGGCATCATCAACCTGAAGTGTAGAAGCATGATCTTCGAGAATGATGGTACGCGGGTGATAGTCCCACTAGATCCAACGGAAAGAGAAAGATACACAAAACCAGTGTGTGAGGGAGATGATGTTGATCATATCTATAAACTAAATACGTGGGATGAGGATTGGATCAACCCCATGGCTGATGGGATGCTGAATTGGGAAAAATATAGCTCATTTTTTTTCAGACTCGGATGGAGAAATGGAGAATTGGAGGAAGCGATTGCATGATGTTTCTACGCTACGCTACCTTAAGATCACTAAGGACTTCCAATTCATTTCCTCAGAGGTAAGAGAACTACCCTATTTTGATGGTTCAGGTAGTGTCATAATATTTTTAAAAGTGTTGGAAAAGGTTGTCTTGGAAGCACGAATATTCTGGGCACTTGATATGGTTATGCACACAACCCCTATGCATTGGTGGGATATACACAAGGGAGCCTTTAAGGATTGGGATGAATGTATCCAAATGATGAAGTTGTGCTTTGAGCCCCCAAATACCCCACCCATCAAACGATTCTATGGTCAGGGTGATCCGCGCAAACAATTTTCCATGTGGATGGAAGTATGGAAGGAAAAAACTTGGGATGAGTGAGTTCATATGTCTATTCACTCGTTGGGACCAGTGCCCACCACTTGGTATTTAGAAGTAGAGTTGCACCGCAGCACTCGTCATTGGATTACAATGACTGATGATTTCCTATCAACCTTTAGCCTAGTGGGAGGATCGGAAGGACTGGATGTAGCTTTGTAGGATATAGATGCTCCTGTCTTTGACAACTTCTGAATGAAGAAAGATGTGATGCACTAGCATGGGATGCGTAGATGTAGGACATTGTCAATTGTAGGAACCTGTCGATAGAGGAGAATGAAGATGATCTGAGAAATGTCAACATCCATGAATCTAAAGGAGAGCGCGCAGTTGCAGGACCCTCATTTGGAATCATGGATGTAAAAAAACCTCTAAAGGAAGTCAACATTGGGACGGAAGAGCAGTAGGCAAAAATTGGGGATTACTAGAATGATGATGCAGTAGGAAAGATTGCAGAGCTACTGACAGAGTACCAAGACTTGTTTCCCAAGAATTTATCTGAGCTTAAAGGAATTGTAGGAGGCCTGAGTGTTATGAAGATCACTTTGAAACTAGATGCGCACCCTATCAGGCAGCGCCCATACTGGCTGAATCCCAAATATAAGAAAAAAGTAAAAGAGGAATTAGAAAAGATGGTGGTCGCATGTATCATTGAGCCTGTATAGCAGTCTGATTGGGTAATTCTAATGGTGGTCCAAGAGAAGAAGACCAAAGGAGAAATAATGATCTGCATAGATATGCGCAAGCTGAATGATCCCTGTGTGCATGACCCCTTCCCTACTCCATTCTTAGATGAAATCTTGGATAATGTAGGAGGACAAGAGGTTTATTCCTTTACTGATGGATTTTTAGGATATCATCAGATCAGAATTGTGCTGGAGGACCACAGTAAGACCACCTTTGCAACTGAATGGGGGTATTTCTAGTACACTGTCATGCCTTTTGGATTGAATAATGCCCCTGACATATTCTCGTGTGTAGTAGTGTTATTTTCAAATAATTCATGCATAAATTTTTGGAGGTCTATTTTGATGACTGGACAATATTTGGGTTAGTAAAGAAACATGTGTCAAACCTGCGCATGATGCTTGACACTTGTAGGAAGCACCATATATCTCTCAACTTGAAGAAATATATATTCTACATACCTTTTGGAATTTTGTTGGGGAATATAGTATGTCAACAAGGATTGATGGTAGACCCAACCAAGATAGCAGTTATCATCAACTTGGAAGTGCCCACTAATGAGAAACAGTTGCGCTCTATCCTAGGATAGACCAGATATTACAAGAAGTTCATTCAAGGCTAGGCGTTGATCACTGCATCGATGGAGATGTTGTTGAAGAGAGATGTGTCATTTTTCTAGGAGGAGGACTATCAAAATAGTTTTGAGTTGCTCCTATTATAATATTCCTAGAATTTTCAAAGGTGTTCCATGTACATGTAGATGCATCCAGAATGGTTCTTGGGGTTGTTTTAGCACTGACAGGGGATGAAGACATCGATCACCTTGTTGCTTTTGCTA
The DNA here is from genome assembly GCA_034641835.2 of Pinus albicaulis. Taxonomy (NCBI): domain Eukaryota; kingdom Viridiplantae; phylum Streptophyta; class Pinopsida; order Pinales; family Pinaceae; genus Pinus; species Pinus albicaulis. Next base: position 761,888,186 of record CM076577.1, read on the forward strand.
GTAGGAAGCTCTCCAATGCAGAGCACAACTACTCAACCATAGAAATAGAAGGATTGGCCATGGTCTATGCGCTACAAAAATAGAGGCACTATTTTCTAGGAGGACACTTCAAAATGTTCATTGACCATTTTGATTTGAAGTACTTGGTTAATAAGCCTGTCTTGGGGGGAATATTTGTAGATGGTTGCTATTATTTTAGGAGTATGACTTTGAAATTATTATGAAGCTGGGGAGATTGAATGCTGGACCCGATCATTAGTCACGCATCAAAAATGGGGAGGAACCAAGCAGTATAGAGGATGGGTTGCCCGATGCGTAGCTCTTTGCTATCAAGGTAGATGATGAGAACTTTTCTGATATTATTCACTTCTTGACCACTAGAAGTGCGCTTGCGGAATATTCGGTACAATAGAAGAATGAGTTAGTTGCGCGTGCAGCTGATTTTACCTTGATCGTAGGTTAGTTGTATAAATTAGGAGCAGATGAAGTATTACAGAGATATGTTTTGGAATAGGATAGACATGATATCTTGACTGAAGCTCATGGAGGGGTGGTAGGAGTCCACTATGCTGGGAAATCCATTGCACAGAAGGTGTTACGTGCTAGATTATGATGGCACACTCTGCATAGTGATGCACATGCATACTGCCGAGCCTGTGATGCATCCAGAGGACAGGGAAGCCCTCGTGCAGAGATGAGATGCCCCTGTAGCCATAGATGGCCTTGCAGGCCTTTGATAAATGGGCTATAGATTTTGTTGGACCAATCAATCCTCCAGGTAAAAATACTGGAGCGCGTTATATCATCACTGCCACTGATTATGTAACCAGATGGGCAGAAGCTAAGGCAATTAAGGAAATTACTACAGATACTACTACGCACTTCATTTTTGAACACATTTTGAGCATATTTTCGATGCCCAAAGATATTGATGAGTGATAGAGGTATGCAATTTTTTAACGAAATGATTGAAGCTTTGATAGAGGAATTTCAGATCCATCACCAGAAGAGTACCCCATATCACCCACAAGCTAATGGCACAGTAGAAGCATTTAACAAAATTATGGAGAATGCGCTCACAAATATTTTTAATGCTAATTGGAATTACTGGGATGTTCACATCCCCTTGATTTTATGGGCTTATAGGATGACATGTAAAAATTTGACTGGGAAAACACCCTTAAGAATGGTCTATGGGCAAGAATAAATCATGCCAATGGAGTATATTGTCCCAAGCCTGCGCATCATAACATTCACTAATATGGATGAGCCATACATCATGGGATAACTTCTTGTGCAATTGGTTGCCTTAGAAGAAGATTGGTTCATTGCTAAATTCCATCAGCAAGTGCATAAAGCAGGCGAAAAATCTTGGCATGATAGGCACATCAGGTAGACGGTGTTCAAGAAGGAAGACTTGGTTTTATTATATGACAGTTAGTTCGCGCACCACCAAGGAAAGTTTAGGAAACATTGGTTAGGGCCTTACATTGTGAAGGTAATCACTAATGGAGGTGCGGTGTGCTTGGCCACGCTGCGCAGTGAGAGTCTCCCTGGGTATGTTAATGGGGGCATGTTCAAGCCATATAGGGACAACCCTGTGCCAACCAAATGAACATATGGCTGGAGCATCAGAATCCAGTGGTCTGCACGCAATAGAAGAGAAAGGCCCAGACAGGTGCGAGGGGAGCGCAGGGGTGATGCGTTGAAAAAGAAACTAGTCATTGGAACAGTGCAACTGGGTGAAAAATTGATTTTACCATTGGATGGAGCGGAGGTCACACTAATAGAAGAGGACCTTGATAAAATCACAGACATAGTTGCTTCTACATCTGAGGATAGATGGATGGATATGGAGGAGCAGTACAAGGCTATGGTCGAGGCCTTGCAATCAGGATTGTAGGTTTTACAGCTGAAGGAGGACACCTTGCAAGCAAGAATAAATCAAGCGAGGTCGCTTCAAGCGAGCCTGACGACTACCACGATCATCACAATGACAGAAAGAAGAATCTTCCCCTTCATGGGCGCAGATGTGACTGTGGAATATCTAGAGCTATGCACGCAAGTGCAGACTTACCTTGAGGTTAGAATCGATCTAACAAAGATTCCGAGTGGCAAGTTGCACGCTCTCCAAATATTTATTTCCACCAAGCTACAGTGCAAGGAGGTGCACGTACAACAGATTTAAGTGAAATCGAGTAGACAGTAACCACAAAAACTATAGAATCACTCCAGGCACAAACTGCGTAGCAGGTGGCTGTGGCTCAACGGGCAGAATTGGAAAATCTAATTGAAAGATTATGTGGAGAACTTCCTAAAGTATTCATCCTGGAATTTGTCGCGCTGCAAGTTAAGATCGAAAGCTTGGTAGCTGCACTCAAGGCTTTGAGAACTGAAATGCAGACAGTGAAGGCGGAATTTGAGCAAAAAATTTCCACATTCCAGCCTAAGCTACAGCTTGAGACTCCCCTGGAGGTTCAGGCGTAGCGGGCCGCCCTGGTCAAAGAAGCATCCTTGAGAATTTCTGCAAATGTCAATAAAGGCTCAGAGCTACTAGAGATAGGCTTGGGACTGTGGACCTCTTTGCAAAGAGATCCACTTTTCCAGAAGACTAATTAGGAGCTGCATGCCAAGGAGCAGGCATTTGACGATTTTCATGAGGCCTTACCTACGTTTATTCCTTCCCAGTGCATGGCCCACCTTCAGACCAATCAGGTGCTACGAGATGAGGTCAAGGAGCTCCACCGAAAGAAGCAGATTGTCACTGACCATATGAAGCCGTGGGTAGACGAGGCAATGAAGTTGTATCAGGATCTAGATGCTGTAGTAAGGAACCTCAATCAGACCTTGGAGAGTGTCAACCTAGTCGCAGAAGGGTCGACTTCACAGAAGCTAGTAGATACCGCGCAGAGCATAGTGGATCAGGGTGTGGGAGTTTTGGTGCCCTTTGCTGCTACCATCGAAGTGCTCTGAAATAGGATGAGGAACCCAGTGCCATTGTGACTCGGGAGGAGTCACAATATTTTGTTAGGGGCCTGTTGGAGCATGGTCCCCTAGGACTGATTTTTGATGCAATTTTGTTATATTTTTGTAGATTTTAGTCATGCACAACATAAGTCAAGGGGATTTGGGGTTGGTTAAAGCCCCTCATGAGTTGTAATGGGTAAAAAGGGTAGAACTAGAGGCCACAAACCATGGTTTGTGGACATTATATGAGTGCAGGCTAAAAGTATAAATAAGAGTATAGATCAAATCAATAGGATAGATCTGATGATGAATGTAAGTGATATGGATTTGTTTTGATATTTTGTGCGAATTTTCTGGGTAAAAGGCTCTTGTTGGCTGTGTGCACGAAGACCTTAAGTCTTTTTGTGTGAAGAACCTACTGGTTGTGTGCGCAATTCACTGAAGGTTTTGTAAGGCAGATCTGAATTGCGAATGAATAAAGAAGTTGGTTTGAATGATATCTAAGCTTCAAATGCATCTCTGACTTATTGTATGCTTGTTTTTGCATATTATTTCTGAATAATGTGTTATTTGTGTTTAAGATCAATTGTGCAACTACTACTGGCTTTAGATGAATGGTTATTAGATGTATATAGTACTATTCAACTCTAATATTACTTGTTAAGGATTATTGCATGGATTGCGGACTTTGATTTAACCTGCGCGCAAGATATTTTTCATAATTGACCTAAACCTATCTGCTAAGGGTTCCCTGGTTAGGGCTCTATTGCATAGGTCTGTTCACGATTTTTTTAGATCTCAAGGCACCCACATCACTTAAATCTCTCTTAGGGTGTGGAAACCTGGTTCCAACATCCCCCATACTGCTTTGGGTGAGACTTTGACTTGCACAAGCAGATCAATGCCGAAAGGGCTAGTAGTAAGAGGGTTTTATTGGCTAACCTCAACTTCGAACCTGGGTTAGGACCCATCAAGCCAACAAGTTTCAACACAAGTAGTTCGATGATCTAGCCATGTAGGCAGATCCAATGTAAAGTGAATGAAGCCTATTAATAGATAGTATTTCAAAGAACAGAGGGTTGGAGAATGTTATTTTTCACTACTATTGTTGTAAATTTTTCTGATCAGTAATATACAATGGTTGTGAGCTTTCTTCTTCACCTGAGATTCGTATGATTTTTTCATGAGAATCGTCCTATTTATTTTTCTATTTTTCTTTCATTATCTTAATGTTTAATTACTTATAATTCATGAACACCATGCTCTGACTTCCTTTAAGCATTAAGCTATTGTATATCTTTGTGTGTTGTCCTTTCATCAAAACATCTACATGCCTCAGCTTCTACAAGGAGAACCACGTCACTGAGTTTCTTAGCACTGACCCCATAAGCCCAATGGTATTAAACCCTATACATTTTTCACCTTCTTACAAACACATTCAAGACACTATTACAGATTTAGCCATCTGATTTCATTTCATTTAAACAATTCATATTTACCTTTGAGAGAGCCCTCTCAGGCTGAAAAGGCTAATTTTTAGTCAGAAGTTGGTTTGAAAGAGTTACTCTAGGTTGTCTGGTGGAGCAGCCCATCTGTACCAACTTAGTGATAACAACAGGTTTTTACCAGAAGTTGTGGTAGCATCTATTTTAAATGATTTTTGACGGCTGCTAGTAGAATTTTATAGCTATTCCAAGAATGATAAGGGCTCCTAACGATATGGGAATGTCAAGTGATGGTTGATAAGTGGTTTTTAGGTTGTTAAAAGTCAAATTTAATGAATACACATGGGTTTTAAAGAACCAAGGTCATGAAGAGATAAATCAACAGAAAAGGAGGCAGGTTTCTAGCACACTCAGCAGCATAGTTCGAACTATCTTCTTTCTTCCTATAAATATTTGTCTTATTCCTTATATTTCGATAGGATATGTCTTTAATGTCCTCTAACTCCTATGTAATGTGAGGAAGAGAGGATCCTTCTTTTTATGAGAGATGGAGTTAGTGTCTCTCTCTATAAATATCATTTGTAAATGCCATTTCTATAGAAATTTGAATACCAACCCCAGTTTTCAGTTTCTCATTATTTATCCCATAAATTTAAATGTCCATTCCCATAGCCATACATTCAACAAGCTGGAAAAATAAATATTTTCTGAAAACACTAATTCTGGAAATTTCATAATGTTGAAATGCAGAAATAAAAACTCAGAAAATAAATCAGCCACACATAGAAAATAGACACATTTATTTTTGTCAATATGACCCTAGAAAAACCCCCTACAACTCTTGGGGAAAACTAGTTCGAAAGATCCTTCTTATTTCTGATAAATAACTTTTAGAGAGAAATGGAAAGTACGAAAAATTTCAGCAACCAATATTTTACTTATCTCAAAAATCGTGCACACACTCTGCCTCAATTTTCGTGCCAAATGAAAATAGAAAAATAAAAGCAGAAAGTACAGCCTTAAATGATGTACGGACAACACCAAAAATAGTGCTAGAACATTTGTAGGGCCTCCCTCAAAATCTGTGAAAATTATGCGTCAATTTTCATGCTGTACGACTGCTGTACGAACCTCGTTTTCCATGTTGTTAGTTGTTGTATGGATTCCAGAAAATATAGTCCTATTTCACTACTGTACGGACCTCGATTTTAGTGCCTCCTTGCTGCTGTATGGTCCTTGAAAAATTTGCTGCAATAAATGATGTTTTTCACTCCTCGAAATTCATGCCACTTGCCTTGGACTTCGTGATGCTGCTTGATGTACGGATTTGCTGAATCTAGCTACCTCAGTATGCGTGCCAAGGTACTGTTGTTTCTCCTACTTCTCTGCTCAAAAATATTTCCCTTGCTTTCTCTTCTCCTCTCTCAATCTGCTCATGAAAGAATGAATGACCATTTTCCCTCATTTTCCTCCTTTAACCTAACCCTAAGTGACTTTTGGGGAATCCCTAAATCTAATGGCTGAGATAGCTTTAGATCTAGGGCTGAGATTAAATGCTCATTTAAATCTCACTTTCTATTTTTTAATTCACCCCACTTTAATAAAGACCCACTTAGTCATTTATTTCCATAGTCACTTTTCCTTTCTAATTTGACATTGACTTTATTTATCATAAATAAGAAGGAGCCAAGTCCTCCTTTATCATAAATAACTTTATCTATAATTTCACTTAGAGTAGCCAAGTCCTCTTTACAATTCAATATCAATGAAATACTTAAGTAGGTGAGGGTTATATAACTAAATTTAAAGAGGCTACGTACATGTTATGGCCAATATAGATAAGATATGTCACTAGGTAAAGCATATAAATAAAAAAACAAATAAATTTTTGAAGCCAATACTCCCACAAAAATAAACAAATATATATATCGAGATGTATTAAGTATTAAAATATTTTTATTTTGGTTTTTTTTCTCTCTCCGAGTTTAATAAATCTAAGGTTAAGACGTCTTTATGTTTTTCAATCAATCATCTAGAAATGAATTGAAATGAGTCTATCACTGACATGAACATTTGTTGTCTTGGTTATTTTTTTTCCCTATAATAATCCTCTTCCTATCACTCATTTTCTTCACAACAAGAGCTGTAATACTCCCAAATGGGGAAATGCAACAATATATGAAATTTATGCAGGAAAATAACGTAGATCATCCAAGACGAGTCAGGAGGCCAATATGGAGACTCTTCATTGACATTTATAACAACAAATTAGACCTATAAGATGGCCCATAAGATGTACAATAGGAAATAGAAGTCTCCAATAGAAGAAAATTCCTCAAAATAGGTGCTGCAACATGTATATAGATTAGAAATGCCTTTACAATTTTATTTTATTAGACTATGGCAGCTGAAGATTACACTTTAGATCTAGAGAACATAAGTGCATGAAAAGTCAAATCTATAACAGATCCATACACTATAGCGGCTCCTCTTTCAATCCCCCTTGGGGTTTCTAGCAAAACACCATGATGTATTTAGAAATGTGCAGATTAGATCTTAAATGAAAAATTTATATATCTCCTCCAATGGATCTCCAAAGTGAAGGGCGGATCCCCAACACTTGAAAACCAACTCTACAGATGGTATGCCAAAATACCCTGCAACAACACCTAGAAGAATAATTCCGATCTGAAAGGGAAATTGTGCCATAGGGTATAGATCATGGTTGGCCACATGCCAAGATCATAAAATAATGCCCAAGTACTCCAATACACTCCTCCGAATGGAGTAGAAGCCTCCTCCACTAAAAAAGGACACTGGAATGATATAGATCTGAGTAGATCTAGCCTCCACTTGCTACAACTTGCAAAGACAACCAAACCCTCAACAATATCTACATTGTAGTTGAAAGAAAAATCTTAGCCTTCAGCCAAATAGTGGACAATACAAAGCAAACTCTTCCAAGAGGCCTCTCAAGGAAAGAGGTTGGATTCCTGATCAGGAACACCCAGTGCTAAACAACACTATTCTTAGCTAAACAAGAAGAGAATGATATATGTCTAAACAGACAATATATTTAGAAATATGATAACCATCAACAACCTTCTCATGTTTCCATCCTCTTCCTTTTATAAGTTAAGAGCTTGCAAACCCTAAACCACCTTCAATGAAAACCCTCCTTTCACACAAAGTAGCTCCATCTAAAACTGTGTTGTGCCTCATTGATGGCCACTCCTCCATGACAACGATGTAGATTTGGTCAAGGTTGGCCCAGTCAAAATATCCATCCCCTTTCACACCTAAGGGTGCTTTCTTACATAGCCAAGATTTAGCCTTTTTCACATTTGGCATTGATTTATTCTTTATTAGGAGTTTTTATAGACCTCCTTTACACTTTTATTCTTTAAACAAAGAGAGAAAAAATAAAAGAATATTCCAATTAGCTTAGGAATAATTAGGAATATTACAGTCCTCACCTCCAAAATGTTGCTTGTCCTCAAGCAAATGATAAGGTGAGTGTTGCATCTCTTCTCCTCCTCCATTGGTGACGCCAACATGTGATAAGCTTCCTCCATAAGCTAAGTGTTCACCAATCTATCCCTCCATGAATTTCTCCTCTAAAGTTCTCATGAGATGCAAATAGTCCATCCCATAAGGAGACAATAGTTTACATGAAACAAACATGGTTTTCCCAATGTTCTCCCTGAAACATGTAGCATAAATTACATGGAGAATATCCATCCCATAAGGCATATACATACCTTCCCTCCTTCCTATATACATCCCCATAAAAAGTACAAGCACATCATCAATGTAGGGGATCAAAACAACATAGATACAAACATAACTTTGTGCATATGGACGTGGTTCATAGTCCCACATGTGGAGCCAGTGCAATGCATCTCCTGACTACATTAGATCAAGGTGTGGTAAGTTGTTTCCCCACCACTTACTTGCTACCCATATCATCTCACCATGGGTGAAAGTGTGAGATATATTTGGTGCCTTAGGAATGCACCCATCATGATACAAAATCTCCCTTTGTCCACCAAAGGAGTGAACATGTTCAGAAATAGTTTTGGCCCAAAGTTGGACATGAAGTTTATAAGGTACAACACTTCTCCTTGGAGTCATGGCCTGCATATAGAAAGTGGAAGAATGCAAACAACAATCAAATGAAACATTATTTACATGAGCATATTTTCCACCAGAATTCCTCCTTAAACAAATGGAGTAGTGCATAGATCTATCCCCTTCCTAGAAAAGATAAAGAGATGGTTGAATTAACTCTATCATAGATTTATGTTGCTGCTCCATCTCCACATGGTACATGCATCTTTGACAATGCTGATATAGTTCTCCTTCAAAGCCCTCCCAATAGTGGATCCTCATGATGATGTTGTTGAGCTTCATGGAATATGTGTGGCTGAAACAGAACTCTTCATAGGCCCTTTGTAGAAACTTCTCCTTGAGCTTGGAGGCTCTAGACAAGAAGGTCCTACCATGATCATGGATGAATCCATCTTGGAATAAATATCCCTCATCATGTAGCTGGTATTCAAGAATCATGCATGTGTGAAGATCCTTGGAATAATCCACCAACAGTTGGGATTTCAAATATGGATCTATACTCCTCAAAAATGACAGCGCTGATGATGTGTCAACTGAAATGTCTGTCATGTGGCTGATTTCCTCTTTGATATCTCCCATTCCAAAGGTACATTTTGGAAGGTAATTCCTTCCCTTCTTCTCCTCTTTGACATATCCCATGCCAAGAGTATATGATGGAAGGTTGTTATTCCCTCCTTGCTGCCCTTCTTGCATATGCACATGGTCAAATGAAGATGGAAGTTTTTGGAAGTTAGTCTCCCATGGAAGGCTATCATATATCCAAAACCTCCTTGGTCTTGCAAAAGTATGCATGTGAGATCACCACCTTCTATCATGTATGGAAGATTTATCTCCAAGTGAGATTATCTTCTGAGTCTTCATAGCCAAGGACTGCCCTCCTTGCCCCATGATGGTGCCTTTCTCCATTCTTGCAACATCTTCTCTCAGTGCAGTATGAGATGAGAGAGTGGACAATTGTGATAAGGGGAAAATATTTCCCTCCTCCTTGAGCTTCCCCAACACTCTTAGTGTTGTATTATGGTCCTCTAAGTCTCCCTTCCTTCTTGGATCTATGAATGGAGCATCAAGGTGTGAGACATCTCTCACCAAATTTGAATCATGTGGTCTCCCTGGTGGAATGCCTCCATGTAATGAAACATCAAGGCCTAGAGTAGGCTGTAAATGTGAGTGGACTAATTTCTCCCTGCTCTCACTGCGCAAATCATCCTCCTGCTTCTGTACATAAACCTCCTGAAAAGGATGGGTGTGTATGTTCCCAATCATTGGGTGCTGGCCCTCCTTCTCATTTCCTCCTACCTTCTGCAAGATCTCATAGTCTAAGGTTCTTTCTTCAGATGTAGTTAATCCATGTACACCCAACATCTCCTTGGTGTCAAGAGTCTTGATCACAAAGGAATGATCCATCATAGTGTGTGTTCCCAAGAGTGTATCCAATGTTGGAACACACTTCCTCCATTGTTTTGTCTCCTTGCCTATCAACATAGACACATGCTACTCATCATCTTCATGTGTAAGATCCCTTGGAGCTTCTTCCAAAGACAAAAGAGCCAAGAAATTGCTTCACCTCCATCTCCAAATAGAAGCATATCTCCTCCTGCTGTCACAGCGCTAGAGGATCTTTCCATCTCTTCCTCTTCCTTCTCCTCATCAATGGAGAATACCTCATCATTAAGATACCCTTTTTCTTGATCTCTTCTTGAAGAAGGAATCCTCATGTCTTCCTCTTGAAAAGAAAGTTCTTGTTGAAGTGGGGTTTTTTCCCTTGGAAAATCATGTAGCAAATCTTTAACCCCCTCAACAATGTTCTGAAATGGATTTGGCTTCATGGATCCTTCCAACTCATGCAAAGGTTCTAAATTCGTGGGCTTGATTTTATTTCCCAGGGAAGTTTTAGATTGTTTAAAATAAAATCTTTTCACTAACCTCCTAGTGAACTTTACATAAGTAGATATATTAGCATTTTTAAATGAAGAAGATTCAAATAACCACCAGGCATAAGCATTACCTTGAAGATGCAGCGCTGCTACTCTTATGGATTCCTCTTTTGAAACTTGGTGCAGCTGGAAATATGTGTCAAGTTTCCTTACCCAAGACTTGGTTGAGCTCTCGGGTGATCCATCAAAAGTAGGTAGAAAGAATCTACCCAAAGTGTGCTGCATGCAACCTCTTCTTCTATTGTAGTTGTTGGATCTTCTCTCTTCTTTAAGTTGAAAAAACCCTTGGAAGCTTAAATGCTACTTGAATCTTCTAGACTGAGATTCCTATTCTTGGAGATAGTCACCAAGAGTCTCCTCCTTTGGTGTTTCTCCTTCTGATTCTTCTCTTGCCAAGAATGTAGGCATGCTACAGCATTGTAGATCTAATTTTGTGGTTGAATGCTCACACACATAATATTAATAACTAGGGCTTTCTTCATGTGCAATTCTTCTTGAGGGATTTTTTTTTCCCTCCTCATTCCCTTGATTTCTCTCTTCAGCTCATGCATAGTTTGGAACAGAGTTTTTGAGAACTCCTTCCCTTTCATTCTTCCAGATAAAGGGATTTTACCCTTGTTTTCTTTGTCATCAGTGTAATCACACTTATTCTGTCTTTTATTTTCTTCAAAATATATATTGGCTTCTTAGAAATCACAGGTTGTGCCAAGATGATGCTTTGATACCACTGTAATATTCCCAAATGGGGAAATGCAACAATATATGAAATTTATGCAGGAAAATAACGCAGATCATCCAAGACAAGGTAGAAGGCCAATATGGAGACTCTTCATTGACATTTATAACAGCAAATTAGATCTATAAGATGACCGATAAGATGTACAACAAGAAATAGAAGTTTCCAATAGAAGAAAATTCCTCAAAATAGGTGCTACAACATGTATATAGACTGGAAATGCCTTTACATCGTTATTTTATTAGACTGGAGCAACTGAAGATTACACTTTAGATCTAGAGAATATAAGTGCATAAAAATTCAGATCTATAACAGATCCATACACTATACAGGCTCCTCTTTCAATCCCCCTTGGGGTTTCTAGAAAAACACCATGTACATGAATTAGATCTGAGATCTAAGTTACAGATCTGCAGAAATATTCAAATATTCAGAAGTATTAAAAAATGTGCAGATCAGATATGAAATGAAAAATGTATATATCTCCTCCAATGGATCTCCAAAGTGAAGGGCAGATCCCCAAAACTTGAAAACGAACTCTACATATGGTATGCCAAAACACCCTGCAACAACACCTACAAGAATAACACTGATCTGGAAGGGAAAATGCACTGTAGGGCATAGATCATGGTTGGCCACATGCGAAGATCAGAAAATAATGCCCAAGCACTCCAATACACTCCTCCCAATGGAGTATAAGCCTCCTCCACTGAAAAAGGGCACTGAAATGATCTAGATCTGAGTAGATCTAGCCTCCACTTGCTACAGCTTGCAAAGACAACCAAACCCTCAACAGGATCTGCGTTGTAGTTGAAATAATAAGCTCGGCCTTCAACAAAATAGTGGACAATACAAAACAAACTCTTCCAAGAGGCCTCTCAAGGAAAGAGGTGGGATTCTTGATCAGGAACACCCAGTGCTAGAATGATATATGTCTAAAAAGACAATATATTAAAAAATATGATAACCATCAACAACCTTCTCATGCTGCCATCCTCTTCCTTTTATAAGTTAAGAGCTTGCAAACCCTAAACCACCTTTAATGAAAACACTCCTTTCACACAAAGCAGCTCCATCTAAAACTGCGCTGTGCCTCATTAATGGCCACTCCTCCATGACAATGATGTATATTTGGTCAAGGTTTACCCAGTCAAAATATCCAGCCCCTTTCACACCTAAGGGTGCTTGCTTACATAGCTAAGATTTAGCCTTTTTCACATTTGGCATTGATTTATTCTTTATTAAGAGTTTTTATAGACCTCCTTTACACTTTAATTCTTTAAACAAAGACAGAAAACACAAATGAATATTGCAATTAGCTTAGGACTAATTAGGAATATTACAAGAGCTACCACAACCATGACAACCATTTTAATTATGTTTGGTAGCATTGGAAGTAGGATTTAGTGCATTTTCATAAAGAGGATAATTATGGGAAGTAAGAAGAAGGTTATGGGAAATGATTTATTTGGAAAATTACTTCTCAAAATGGTGTTGTTGATGTCCCCTAGGGAAAAATTCATGGCTTTTCAAGATTTTATTTTTTCCATGTCTTTAGAGTTATTTTATCAGTGTGGTTTGCATAATGTTCTAACCACACTATTCTTCCTTTAGGAGGGTTGCAGTTAGAACATTATGCAATAGTGTTAAGTATAATAAACAGTGTCATCCTTTAGTGGTATGTACAACAGTATTGAGGGTACACTTTTATTTGTGGAGGAGAGAGATTTGGTTCTCTACAATACAATAGTGCTCTCTTTTCCATACACTATCACAGGTGCACAAATATACATTTACTCTTCTTTTTACCTAGATAAGAAAATTATGACAAATTTGTATTTTTTAGTGACAAGGATAACTATGTATTGGAGCTAGACCCCGACCCTTTCAATGTATCATTTCCTTGCCCAACACAACCATCTTCCATTGGTAATGGAGTTAAATTTTTGAACTGACATTTGTATTCAAGACTATTTCATAATAAATAAATCATGCAACCATTGTTGGATTTACTTCAAGCACACAAATACCACAACCATGTAATTTTTCTTTCCTTGGTTAATATATTGCATCATTGTGTTTTATAGTTAATTCATTATTATTCTATGCACAATAAATATCTATCAAATTACAAAAAAGGATGGTATGGTTGTTTTAGAGATATATAATATGAATTTGAATAAAAATTCACAAGGCTATTTCAATTCTCATCTTTCTATTTCACATATTTATAGAATAATATATATTCAAATACAAACTCAACTCAAATAAAACTAAAATAGAGAAGCCTAATTATGAATATGTTTCTCTCTCCACTACCTTTCAATGATGTTATTTTTCTGAATTATACTTAAATTTCATTGATAATGATGTTGATTTACATATTTCTTTTAGCCCCAAATTGACACCAAGGTAAATATACAAATATCCCATTAAATATGACTTAAATATGATTCAAGGAATCTCATCTTTAGCCTAAGCACATGGTAGAATTTTCTGAGGTGTGAAGGTTTATTAGAGGTAATGTTTGTTTGATTATTTTGGTTAGAAAAGGGTTTTGTCTTGGGTTTAGTTTATGTGAATTTCAATTTATCATATGTAGCATGTTGATAAATGGGAAAGAATAGTGTGTGACATTTATCTTGCATAAATTGTTGTTGAATGAAAGGATACAAAGTTTAACCAAGCTATAGTACGCTTTGGTAAAGGCAAAGGAACATTTTAAAATTTTTCCTAAGAATACACCATATACAGATTTTGAACACAAATAATGTATGGATTTTTATTTTGCAGATATGTTATTTTTTTTACCCAAGATATCACAACAAGAAAAATATTGATATTGTAAAAATTGTTTGAAGACCAAATCAAGGTCGATTTTTCTGATGGGGCCTACTTGATTAATACCTTCTGATGAAAGGAAGGATTTAAAATTGAATTAATAAGTTCCTGAAACAAATCAAATTCAAATTTTATAGATATAAAAGATATAAAAAAATGACAATTACCTCGTTTTATTTTTACTTGAATACTGTGTGGGCAGGTTACAAGAAATGTGATTGGAAAAAGGATGGGGAGACAATGTAGAGCATGTCATGGATATGATTCATTTGATGTTGGAGATCCTTCAGACACGTGATACATGAACCTTAGAAATGTTTCTAATAGGGATTCCTGTGGTTTCTAATGTTGTGATTCTTTCACCTCATGGTTATTTTGGGAAAGAAAATGTTTTAAAAATTCCAGACAAGATATCGGTGGACGGGTAATCTGTTTTTATATAGTTGCAATGTTCATTCCATGAAATTCTCTTTTTATTTTTTGATTGTATTTTGAACGTTTCTTTTGATTTTTTTTTTTCTTTTAAATATTAAATTGAAAATACTTTGTATCATGTCCATTTAACCAAAAACCAAAACTTGAAGATGAAATTAGTATTACACGATATTGATTGAAATCCTTTTAGTTGTTTTGTGTTAAAATATTTTCATGACTATTAGAAAAGTTTAGTTTCATATTGTTATTTGAGAACATGTTGTTTATATACTTGACCAAGTTCATGTGTTAGAGAATGAAATGTTTTTTTGAATAAAATGACAAGGATTAGACATCACATATTAGATGATTTATTTTCACAAGTTATCTACAATTTGAACATTTTAGCATGTAACTTAGTTGGCATGATTGTTCCTAAGCTTTGCATGAAGGTTGAATACTAAGTTACTAAGGTGTTCTTTTCTATGGTGATGTTTTATTTTCTTTGTTTATAAAAGTCATTTTGCCACATAGTGGCCACTATCACCCAGCTATAAAAAAGTTAGATTTTCTTACTTTTATAGGGAAAATGACTTTGGCATTGTTGATGTTGAGGTATATGTCATATAAATCCTTTATAGTATACTTTATTTTATATTATAGTGTTCATCGTCTTTCATGTATTACACTCAGAATTGTAACTTCTTTTGTTTTCAAAAAAGGAACTCATATTGATGGTAAAATGCAAGAATTGAAGAAAGAGGAGAACAAATGCAAAAAGAGAGAGATAAGAGAACCAATCTAGTGATGAATTTAGAGCCAATATTCCACATAAGACACATGCATAGAGACTAATGGTCAAGTATTCAGAGTTGGTGAATTCACCCACAATGTCTTAGCAACACAATGATAATGTTTTGAAGTGATGAAACAACATTTCATGTGTAGATTGTAGTCCAACAAATATTAAGTTGGAAACTCATTGTAATACTTGACATTTCATATAATATAATTTATGTGGTTGAAATTATTTATAGTTGCACTTGATGTTGTTTAGTATTGTAATTAACATATGTAACTTTTTGTTTTCATGTTATATGAACATGTGCATTGTATGACATTTTTTTAGTTTAGTCGAAAAATCATACTAATTAATTTATGTTGATTAATAATGAACACATAAAATCAATCTAAAAATACTAAATTAGTACTTTATATTGATTAATGATGAACATAAATAAAATGAATATATCACTAAATTAGTCAGTTATAATGATTATTAATGAAATTAATATAAACTACTAAATTAGTCATTTATGTAATGAATATGAAACTACCAAAAAAATATAAATGACTACTGCAAATGATAAATTTGTGATTACAAATGACGACTAAATTTTGCATATATATGACTATTAGGAGTTAATTTACAATATATTATAACACAACCAAAATTTAGTCATATTTCTTTGCTTATTAATTAGTTTCAAACGATGACTAAAAAACGAATATATATGACTATTAGTAGCTAATTTACAGTATTTTATAACACGACCAACATTATGGTCATATTTCTTTGGTCATTAATTGGTTTCTCAGGTGTTCATATAGTAATATATTTTTTTGTATATTTGGTCATTAATTGTGGCAATTAATGACCAAATCACTCACTGAATTAATGACTATATTAGTGACTCAATTAATGACCAAATTTATGACTAAATATACTACTAGACAATAAAATTGAGACAAACAATTAATGACTAATCTAAAAATGGATAAAATTTGGTCACATTATAAGATACTTTAAATTAAATACTACTGGTCACCGACTAAAAAATAGTCGTTAATATGCAAATTGTAGTCATTTTTCTAGTAATTAATTAGCCATTTTGTACTAGTGTACATATGTATAGACCATTCTTATTTTCAAAAATAATTCTTCCAAGTTCACTTAAATAACATATATAGGGATTCAGACCATAGTCCAGTACTATTAAAAAAATGGGCATAACATTTTAGATTAATAATCCCAAATAATTAATAGCCCCAAAAATTCCTATCACTTATTACTATGGGGAATGCAAAAGTCCTTTACAAAATTGTTGACTCATGTTATATTCTTGTATTAATATTTTTTATTGTCTCGTTTAGGATATTGGAAGAATCAACATAATTAGATTCTTCTATTTAGTATTTCAAGAGTGGTAGAATTTAGGGTAGAACCTATGCTTTCCTAGTGCTAAGTTACTAATTCAAAAATTACCAATATATGTAAAGAAATAAATGGAGCTAACATTCAATATGTTCCTGTCCCTGGTTGATACCAGATCACATCATCATACCAAATGCATGCATAGGACCAACCATATGACTTTAAAAACCACACAATACACTTTTGATAGAGACAACCACTAATACTGAGTTTAACCAACTGAAGCCTCACTAACTAAGGTGTACTTGGAGAAAATAATTATGAGTAATATTCATGTTATGCTTCTTCTATTTAAACACCTAAGGCTACTGTAATTTGGTTCTCGTGCATTCTCATCACAAAAGGCTTGCATTTTCTAAATAGGTTACATAAATGTGTATAAAATCATAATTAATGAATTCCACAATAGGGAACATACTTCACTTCACCACTATGAGTCTTGGGAACATGATTTAGTGGTGATAGACAAAGGTGCAAGGAAAAGCTATAGTCATCATGCATCCAAGAGATGAAATAAAAATAAGAGAGCCAACCATCAAGCAAAATACCACCCCTCTACCAAACAAAGAATGCAGTACAACCACCCCCTAATCTCAAGTCCAAGGTGATTTAGCATCACCATTTGGACTAGCAAGCTTCCATGATTCCTATGTGCTATTGGGAACCAATGGAGAGACACAACAAGAGAAATGATACTCATACTCTCCCTTCACAACCTTTTAAAATAAATCTTAGATCAAATTTCAAAACAACAATGCATATGAAATCAAATTCTTATCTTATGTTCTCTGCCTAATTTTTTATTTGAAATGCCACATGATAATCCTCTATGCCATTTTCTCTTTTGATTCATGTGAGTTGTGGACTACTAAATAGTGGAATTCATTTTGTGATCTATTGAGGTTGAATTGGTTTATGTGATCACATATTATGAATGTTGATATACAAATATGCAACATAAAACATTCATATAAAGCCCACTGATAGATCGTACACAAGTTTTGTCAAGGAGCTTCTGAACCACAACCTTGATCTAAGAAAAACTTTGAATTTACCAAATGCAACACCTCTTAATTCTCCTACAACTAAGGGTCATGTTGAGGTGGTCAAAGAGCTTCTTGCTAGAGACAGTTGATAGCGATTTCCAGAAACAATGGCAAGAATGCATTGCATATGGCTGCAAGAAGTAACCGATTACACAAATATTGTGAGAGCTTTACTAGCAAAGGATGCACAAATGGCATGAAGAATAGACATAAAGGGATATGCAAAAATTCACATGGCATCCAAAGGAGACAACTGCTTGTATGTGGTGAAGGCACTACTTTAGGTTGATCCAACAATAGTTATGCTACCTAACAAAAATGGCAACACACCATTTCATGTAGTTGCAAGGAAGAAGTGTAAGGAGGTATTGTCTCTAGATACAACCTACTAGAGTTTCATATAATTACATGACCTGCTTTAGAGTTGTACATTTTAATTAGTATGAGGAGGGAATTTTCGGTTCAACCAAGAAACAAAGGTAAGATTTATTTCCTCTTGGTGCCAAAATCAACAAAAACACATAATTATTTCCTAAAACTAGAGAAGTGCATGCCTCAACCCTAACGAATTTTGAAACAAAATCCTTCTTAACATCCACACTAAATGCTACCATCCATAAATATTAGATTTCAGTGAGAATAATTTGAATTTAGCATCACTGTAAATAAACCATATAAAAAGAATAGAGTTGATTCTCTTGTTGGGGATGGTGGCGCTAGGGTTCGAACAGATTTTTTTTCTGCCGTCACAGAAGGCAGGGGAGGCAGCAATGACACGAGATGTGAAATAGAAGGACGGTCCTCATGCTGGAACCCTGTCTCCTCCAGACTTTTACACGGATCATTACCCTCTTTCATGCAGTCGAAAACAACCATTGGCCTCAGAAGCATGAGAAACAGCTTTGGTAAGTGGCCTGTGGGAGCTGGAACACCTGCTCCAGGATGGAAATGAAGGCCAGCTCACAAGAAAGAAGAAACCCACTTGTGGAATCCCACCGCTATGCTTGCCGCTGGCAAATGAAAGAGGAACAGGTAACACTAGAGGGAAGGTTCAGGGCCCCCTACCCTTGGCACATGCTCTCTCATTCAATCTCATGAGGGCTAAGCTACCTTGCAGATTGGGGCAAGGACGAGCTTGGATTGCTCTGGTTTAGATTGGGGCAAGGACGAGGAAAAGCCTACACATTTTGTGGAAGCAACCCTCACCTCTGCATCTTGATTCGAAACAATGAAAATTTTTGTTATTGCATGCAGATTTCTGACTATAGGTAACCCCCAATCGTTTTCAGGTTTTTATCAAACCCCCTGTGGGAAAATATCTCTTATTTTGAGTAGAAGAAGACAACACTATTTTGCAGCTGAAACAAAAAATATGGGGACTGATGGGGTACCTAGTCCCGATTCAATACCTGGTCAGTGGTAGCTACTCTCTTCAGGATTGCAGGTCTTTGAAGGATTATGTTATTAGTACAGAAATGACTATCTCCCTGAACCTTCGTCTGAGAGGGGGCGTTGCGAACCAGGGCACATCTAGATCTGCAGGGGGAGAAAAGTGGAAAAAACCCACAAACCAACAACGATAAAATGAAGGCCTATCCTAAAAAAATGTTCTACAGGGGAAAAAAGACATAGGATTACCTCCAGAACAAGCAGGAAATGCCCCGAGGCCATACATAGTAGAACAGATTGGAAAAAATCCAGCACTAAAGATCGATATCCCAGAAACATAGGAGTACGTCAAGACATATGAATCCCATGCATTAATATGCTGGTTTAACTGTTTCTGGCCTAAACGAATGGACCTCTTCCATTTTATTTTCACTCAATGGACCACAGAATGTGAAATCCACCTCTGCTCCAAAGGGTTTTTTATCGTCAAATTTAAATCCTCGGAGGACATAGATCTTATCATTAAAGAGGGGCCTTGGTTTTGGGGAACCATGGGTCTTTTCATCACCCCATGGTTTCCATATTTTAATGCAAACACCATGATAGTCTCTAGAATGTCGGTATGGGTTAGATTATATAACCTTCCCCTTCATTTCTGGAATGATCAGGTCTTCGAGGGTATTGGGAATAGTATCAGGTGATACATCAAAATAGACATGGAGCGAATAGAGGAGAGGATCTACACCTTTGCACGGATCTGCGTGGAAGTAGATCTAAGCAAAGGATTATCGGAAAATATTATGATGATGTACAAGCAACAAAAATGGCTGCAATCACTAGACTATGAAAACACTGCATTTAGATGCAGAATTTGTAGGATGATAGGAAATTTACAAAACACATGTCCAAATGCCAAGAAAGCAAACATTAAAAAGAAAAAGAGTGGGAAAAAAAAAAAAGGTTGGCAATATCCCCCTCCAGAGTCAGAGGAGGATGAGTCAGAAGAAGAGGATGAAACAACTCCTACGAGAAGAAATCAGCCTACACAAGGACCATAGGTACAAAGGAAGGATATAATAGTACAAATGGATCCTCAAACTCAACCAAACCAAACAGAAATAAATCCATAGGATACAAGTAATGGAGGGATCAAACGAAACCATCCATCAGATACTTCAGACTCAGACAAGGACACCCAAACCTGGATAGAAAATAATCAAATTTTCCTTGCAACATGCATTCCATCTTAGGGTGAGTAGTGCAAGGTTGAGAAGAAGAAAGGGAGGAAAACCTAATTTGTGGGACTACTACCCACTCCCTGGCGGTTGAGGATAATTCGGGGCCGTCGGATTAGTTTTTCTCCTCTCTTCTCTATCGACTCATCTTTTTTCCTTTTTATTTTTATTGAATGCTATGGTAGCCTTGCTACAATGCATTGTGTGTGAGAGCACACGATCCCTATGGGAACTTTTCTGAATGCTTAATTGCATATACTACATGTAAATTTTCATTTTATAAATAAAAAGTTGCTGATTTTTTCCTTAGAAAAAAAATAAACCATATAATTTTATAAAATTTTCTTTAGCACCAAACAAAGCTAAGGGCCCCAGTAAATGAATAATAAATGAAATAGAAATAAAGTAAGTTGTCAGCAAGATTCTGTCAAAATAGGGTGCCAAATCAAAATCCTTGAAGTTACATTTATTTGTAATAAGATTAAAGTAAAAACAATGCTTTCAAAGCTCTTCATGTGTGTTGATTTTAACTAATTTACATCTCATGTGACATTAATTTTTCATTCATCTAATATCTTCCTATGGTAGGCTTGTTCTTAGAGAAATTACAGAGTGATCATCTCATTTCTATCATACATTTATGCAATTATTAAAATTTCATGAATATGGACATTCTTTTAAAGTGATCTTAATTTTTGAAAGTTAAAGCTCTCTCTTCTATTTTTCTATATAATGCATGTTTCAAATCTGAACATAAGCTCATTACATTGCAAGTTTATTTCATGGGTAAAATATTGATCTTGTACTCTCTGTTTTATATAACCCTTTTAGTAATTTGTTTTATCGAGATATGAATTTATTACTCTATCATAGCTGCCATTTTGCATTTAACTGTTTTTATTGAGATGCGTTGCAGTGATGTAACATTTTATTCTACCATGGATTTTTTTTCCCTTATAAAGTGAAAGGCACATGAAAAATGCATAGCCCCAATTAGAAGCTTCCACTAAATATAAAACCAGGTCTAATGATTTATATATATATATATATATATATATATATATATATATATATATATATATATATATATTTAAACTGTAATTATTATAAGAGGAAAAAATCTTATAGTTTGGGGAGAGTAGACAATTGTTGAACATCAAATATCCTCTTATCTTTCATGATGATAATGAGACATGTCTTTAACAAGAAATAATTATAGAATACAAGATGGTGCAGTCATTGAACTTATACAATCAACATAATAGATCATGAAACAAATCACTGATCAGTCTGAGAGATCACAAATGGTTTAGTTTTCAATGGAACTGATTTCTTTCATTAACTGGTGCAAGACTTGAAATTGGCTAGTGTACAAGTTTTCTTGCACTTGAATTTTGTTTTTGGCCAACAAAAAAGTTTACCTTTAGCATTATGGATAGGCTCTTTACATGTTTTCACTAGAACTATTAGAGAATCAAAAACATTTTGAGAAACAAGATTTTTCTGAACCGGAGTATATCAGAAGCATGTGTGTGGAAGGATTTGCGAATTTTTCTCAAGAGAATTTAACCCCATTTTAGCTACATGGAGATAAATCCATATGTTGGAAATGTTGTCATTGATGGCAAAGAGAGAAGCAAAGTAGCAGAGAGGCAGAGGCAGCAAAGAAGTAAAATAGGCAGCAAAGAAGCAGACAAGAAGTAGAGGCAGCAGAGAGAGCATAAGACAAGTAGCAGAGGCAACAAAAGGAGAAGCAAAGTAGCAGAGAGGCACCAGTAAGAAAGCATAAAAGAAGCACAAAGGTGACAGACAAGAAGCAGATAAAGAGAGGAAAGGAGAGGGGCCATTAGACATGATGCAGAGGCAGTTATAGAAGGGCCATTTGAAGATCTGGGCAATACAAGGAGGCCTTATAAGAAAATTTAGTTGTGAATGTAAAAGGATTTAATTCAGTATTATATGGAGTTGTTTGAGGAATTTATTGGATTCCTATATTGTCTAGAGCATGAAACTGGAGTCACATTTTAATTTTATTGAGTTGTAATCGATTACAAACCACAAAAATCGAATATAGAGGGGGATTGGCATCGGCCCTATTCAATTGGGTGTATAGAGGTTTAAGGACTATTCGACATTGTGAGAACCAGAACTATAGGTGGATAGCACAGTGCATTTGAAAAGAAAAACCATAGGGTTTCAGAGATAGAGAACCTAGCCCTTCTAAAATATCTAAGTTGGTTAAGATCAGGGGTTTATTTAAACCTGTTTGCATGTTGAATGTGCCTTAAGTCCCCTGTGAAGGTTTCAATAAGAACCAATGAATTCCAGTCCTTTTAATGCAAGAGGTCTCACACATTCTTTAAGTGAAGAGGTCCTTTTAATGCAAGAGGTATCGAGGCCAATTTGCTCACACTGGCAAATTGATGAAAATGTCAATAATTCTGATTGAGTCGAATGTTAAAGGTCAATTGGAATTTCTGTACATATACATGTGGGACTTGACTTCTGAGTCATATGAGTATTATTGACTCAATTCCGTGCGAATATGCTTGAATGATAAACTCTGAAATAGGCTTTGTGTTAAAGGAAGAATAGATGTTAATTCATGTCGATTCAATGTTTGAATCAAATGCGATAAAAGTCTGCATACGTTGGAGAAAACACACAGGTCTGAACTGTGACTATTTATCAGTGAAATCGGAACAATTATTCTAGAGGGAAGACGGTGAAGTGCTATTGGGAAGAATACATCAATTCATTCTGTAAAATCAAATTAAGATGAGGGGCAAGACTCTGGTAACGTAGTAGAGTTCAAAGTCGAAGGAACAAATTGAATAAGGGGCACAGAGGTATATTAAAGCTCTGTATGAATTATATTATAGTTGAGTGCGAAGTCAAAGGCAGAGGTAGAACCGAGAGCGAAGTGGAACCGTGAGGAGAATAGTGACGGCAGTTTCAAATTAAAAACCAACAGTATCACGCTTTATAAAAGTGGTAAGAAGTTTTTGTGGAAAAAACACGATTAGGGTCGCCACTCGCCACGTGTCCTAAGGTGGTATTCTAAAACCATTTCCATCGCGCGTTTTTGAGAAGTTAAGGTTCGTGCATCTAATTTGCGTGATATTGCGATTCATCCATCAGATGGGCGTCCAAAGTTTAGTTGGAGCGCGAGAGCAGGGTGTTCGTTGGATTATATGTCAAGTTGCATAAACATTAAAGCGAGGTAAGTAGTACGGATGCTGTGGGCCCAAGTTAAAGTTCGGGGATTTTATTATTGTTTGGAAGGAGTAATTTATATAGTTTATTCCAAAATTGAGTTGGAATGATATGTGTGTCGACAATGGAAAAGTTGAGCAGTAACCTGATGAGAGACCAACCGTTGGATTGGGGCATAGTGAAAATTAAAAAACGTTATGGGAACCAACATATATTTGTTGACTTATGAAAGGTAGGGAACCAAATATGGCGCATTATACTTTGGGTTAACCAAGTTTGAAGAGTCGAATAATTAAGGAATTATTGGCACTCGATGCAGTGAAATTATGGAACACACTTCCACATGTTGATTATTAAATGTGGCCCCGTATGAAATATTATAAATATTGAAATATGAATGAATTTATTTGAATGGTTTTATAACCATGAGAAATTGAAGAAAAGTGCTTCCGCATCAATAATGAGAAAGGCCCCAAATTTTATATTATTGAAGTCTGGGTTTTAACCAAGGTCGGGTTTGATATATGTTCATAACCATTGTGGACCCCAGGACATTCATATTTGTTGGCGTTACATTTTAATCCAAAGTCAAAGTTCATGTGAAGATGTGCGTTGGTTTATCCACAGTATGATATGGCTTGCTATCCTATGGTTTCCTCAACCTTTATTTGAATGGTAAAGAAACTTCCGTGGTAAGTTAGTGTGTTGGATTTTAAACCAAGGGTGGAATATTAACACGGGTAAGATATGTAATGGATGGTGGCCGACAGTATAATACGTTGCACTCTTTTGATGAATGATAAGAAGGAGAATTTAAATCGTAAAGTTTTATGTCAAGGAATCTGTACCTATATGAGTATGCATTCCATACAGTAGGCCCTATGTAATGCAACTTATTATGAAGGTTGAATGTTGATTAGAGTTTGGCTTAGATTAAATATGTAGATATGCCATAAAGATATGGGGTTTTATAGCCATGGAAAAATGAAGCTTCCGCATTAATTCAATTTTCCCAGTTCAGAAAATAAGAAATGCTTCTGCATGTAAATATTGCCAATCTTTGAGATTTTTTTGAGACTAAACTGGTAAAATAATTATATATACAGTAGATACACAATTGCAGTGAACAGGTGAATATGCACAGGAATGAAAATGTGGGTTTGACAGGTGTACATGCATAGGTGCACACAATTGCAGTAAACAACAGAGGTATGCATAACAGTTACTTAACATAAGCAGAAAAGACAAAACTAGCAAAGCCAAAGACCAGAAAAATGGCTGAGTGAAATCCATGTATGTAACTGAAATTGTGAATGTAAATGTTTTAATTGATTTTATATTGTGTGTGATGCAAAGGCAAGTCTTCGGTAGGAAAAAAAAACTCCACTGTAAAACTGAAATGTATACATATTTTTATATTCCTCTGAATGAGCTGGATAAAGAAACGAGAAGGCAGAAGTCAAACAGTCATGGCTGTTCACTTTGAATTCCCTGTGGAATACAAACAGTCATGTGATGAACTAGATAAATGATATCACATTGATATGCATAGAGAGGTTAGAGAATGCAGAATTGTAGCAGAGAAAATAAGAAGAAGGAGGAGCAGATAGAGATGCTGTGAAGAGTCAGAGATGATTTAAGATAGATATGAAGACTGGAGGAAAGTAGTAAAGAAGGTACAGAACAGAGCTGATATCCAAGGTAAATCAGCAAGTGTTTTCTTTTGAAAGAGTAAGGAAGTTGGAGCTTCCCTATCAAGTAGTAGCTTGATAGATGTCAGTTGTAGCTGACAAAGGTAGGAGCCTCTTGTAGGTTGTAGCCTGCGGAAAATAGATGGGAGCTGGTGCTTCCATATAAAGTTGTAGCTTAATAGAAGTCAGTTGTAGCTGGCTGAGGTAGGAGCCTCCTGTAGTTTGGAACCTGCATAAAATTGATGGGAGTTGGAGCTTCCTTGCAAGTTGTAGCTTTCAGAATTGAGGTAGGTGCCTCCTGTAGGTTGGTGCCTACAGAAAATCAGTGGTGAGAGGGAGTTGGAGCTTGCCTTTGCATCACAACAATAATAATATGTCGTTTTCTCCCTTATGGGTTTCCACTTATATCTACTGTCTATGTGCATGATGTCTATGTGTTGATGTGGTTTATCTAGTCTGCTTAATACTTGTTGCTCACATATTAAGACTGTTGTTACATTAACAAATTTGCTTGATACTTGCTGCTCACAAATTAAGATTGCTCACATATTAAGTTGATCTTGAAATGAAGGTATAAATTAGTTTAAAGGAAAGTTTTAAAAGTCCATGAATGTGTTAAACTGATTCACCCCCCCCCCCCCTCTTAGTTTAACTAAGGGTTCAAAAATTGGTATCAGAGCAAGTTCCTTTGGAGTAAGCCTAATAGCTTGAAGGAGATCTGGTTGAGACATGGACTATCAAAATGTACCTGTGTTAAGTACAACAAACTTTCCTGAATGGAGAGATAAGGTTAAAACAGAGTTAATGGTTGATGAACCTGAGGTATGGAAACTTGTATGTGATGGTTACTGCACAGACTCTCCCTCTTTTCAAGAACAACAGCGGAATGCCAAGGCAAATTGTGTGATACATAACAATCTTCATAACAAGGATCTTGATTTAATAAAGGATCTAACCTCTGCAAAAGAAATATGGGATAGATTGCATTTCATGCATGGAGTAGACACTAAGGACTGCATTGTCAAGAAGGAGAAGAGAATCAAGAAGAAGAAAACTTCATGTCAAAAGGAAAATGTTCAATCAAATGAGGTACTTGCTAGTGTGAATGGAAGTAAGAACCATGAAGAAATTGCAACTGAGGAAAAAGCCAAACTTGACATAGCCTTGACTGAAATAGAAATATTGAAGAATGAAAACAAAGACCTTAAGACACTGGTGCAAATATGTGATGATAAAGAATATGAAGATAAGAAATAAATTGTTGGCCTGAAGACACAACTTGAAGAAGCAAAGAAATTAGAAGACAATTTGCTGCAACAAATGAGAGAGAAAAGTCTGGAATGTGAAAAATTGGAACAAGAAGTAGTGTGCCTAAGAAAGAAATTAGAAAAATCCCAAAGAGAATTATTAATGAATACTCCTCTAATGAAAAGCTCTGGACAGTTGGACCATATTCTAAAGGCTCAAAGGTCACCTCTCATAAAGGTTGGGATAGGATATGAAGGAGAAACCAGTAAGTCCAAGGTAGAAGATAACAAGAATATCATTTTTGTAAAAGATGTAAAGGACAATGAAGTAGCTCAGAAGATTCCTACGGAAGTAGAAGCCAACAAGAACATGAGTTGCAGAGAAACAAATAGAAACAAGCATCAACATGAAAGGACAGAGAATGAGAGGATGAAACAATCAACTGCTAATGGCTCATATGCTCCTAAGGATGAATTGAATAAATTTGGAAGATGTCAAAGAAGGTTCTTTCCTCCTATGGGAAGTATCACTTGTTTTTCCTGCCACAAACCTGGACATATTGCAGCATATTGTAAGACAAAGCAAATCCAGTCCAACCAGCAAAGGATGCAGCAAATGAGAAGAACCCCTCAAGAAAGCAACTGGAAAAGACAATCTTTCACCAGGTACACAAATAATTTCCATGGCTACTGTTATGCATGAAATAAATTTGGACATGAACTTGTTGAATGTAAATTGTGTTCAAAGAGGGGAACAAAATATTATACATCAGCTCAAATGTACCTTGGCAAAATAAGATGTTATGCATGCCTCAAACTTGGTCACAAATCAAAGGATTGTAATCTACCATATACATTAAAGAAATCTAGACAAATGATGGAATCAAAGAAAATCAAACAAAACTATGAATCCAAAAGAAGTGTAGACATTATGAAGAACCCCAATAAAGAATGGAAGGAAAGAGAAAGGGGGAGCCTATTATCTCAATATCATAACGAATCCATCATAGTCTCAGGGGGAGCTACTCTATAAAACAACACAAACATCCATCTAGTGATATATATGAAGCAACATCTCAGGGGGAGAGCAGTTCATAAATAGTCCCCACAAAAGTAGTCTAAGAAGAGCTCCATGAAATCAGAACAACCATAAGATCAGGAAGTGAAAGGAAAATTTTTCTAACAGAGAACCATAGAGGAAGAAGAAAAACCGAAGAACTCTATAGCCAATAGATTGATGGAAGAAGAGAAGGCAACAAGAAGCCATGGTAGTAGAAAGAACATTAGCCATGGACATATAAGCTAAGAAGACATCAGCACATTAAGTGATGATCACATTGTGCATCATTCTGCTAGAATGAACAGTGAATCACTTTAAGGAGGATGAGTAAGAGAAGAGCCTATCATCATTATGTCATTACATCATTCATCTATGAATAGTCCCCTTGAGCACAAGCAAGTAAGGAGGCACAAGAGGCACTGAAAGATTCCATTTTTGATTCTTAGTATAGAAAGTGAAGATATCTTTTCCTAAAAAAGATCTTTGTTAAACACAATAAAGGAATGGGGCATAAAGCATATGATTCTGGAGCAGTCCTAGAAAGGAAAATGCAATGATATTCCTTTGAACAGAATGACAAATTAAGAAAAATGGTTAATGATGCCAATATCAAATTTAGTATATTGATGATTGTGGGTGTGAACAGTGGAAAGATCAATAGTAGAAACTATGGGTTCATGTGCAAGCTAAAGTGAAATCTCTGCATGGTTTATCAAAATAGTATCAATTGGTATTTAGGTACAAGAAGCATGCCTATCAATGGTGTTATAGCCTAAATCTACCTCAGGCTGAAAGAAGGCAGAGTTCAGGGTAACATCAAAGCACGCTCAGTCTGGTAGCTAGCCCTACCAGAACAGGAGAGGGCTCTCTCTAGGTCAATCTCAGCGAAAAGTAATCAATAGGGTTTGAGATGAATGAATTAAAAACTAATTTTAGGCTAGGTAAAGGAGTTTGATTTTGATTTTGAGGGTTTTTGTTGGATCAAAGGGAAAGGCAGTTTTGGGTGCGGGGATTAGGCCTAGTTTTTGCAGAGTTCTGATTGGGGCAAGGAAGGAAATTGTTTTGATGCTTTATATTGAGCGAATGGATGGATCAGATAGGTGAGGAGCTAAAGAGGGCAAGAGGGTCTCAAGAGTCCTCCTCAAACAGATGAAAACATGAAAAAGTAAACAAAACTAAAGGCAGAGCAGAGCAAACCAATGAATTCCACCTTTAAACACTGATTTGTTTAATATAAGAAGAAAGGAGAGAGGAAATGATACACATAAACATAAATGAACTTACAGTTACATAGAGAAACACACCATCAAAACACAGAGCCACATGGATCCCAAAAAGTGCTGCAAACCCTGGTCTATTCCTTTGCCAAAAGTGCAGAGATGAAATGTACAATGAAGGGCCAAGAAATCCCAAATGTCCAACCCTGAAAATGACTGAGAAAATACATCATATAGAGAATCCTAACCCATTCCCATGCCTCTATGGGTCGAGCTCATCATTCTAGGAGCTGTTTCAACCATATCTAATCTAGGAACTAGAAAATAGGCCATGAAACAACTTGCCTCTATATGCTAGGAAACTGATCCATTCACTTACATTTCACCTTTTGGTGAATGAATATTCTAGAATGAGTAAAAATGTGCCAAAATTACATCATAAACATGAAATTACATCAAGATACATAAAAAATTACAAGAAAAAGTGAAACTGGCCAAAACTAGGCGAAATTCTGAGCTGCTGAGTGAAAAATAGGCCAAAATTCTCTATGCGCCGCGCCCAAAATCTCTATGCGTAGCACAAGTTTGGAGCTGTTTTTGAGGCCCTTCCCGAAGTCCAAATTGAGCACAGGATTTGGTTCTGGATTCCAAGTGGAAGTTCTGGATTTGGTTTCCATTTTCCCCTCCAAAAGTTCAATCTCCCAACACTGCTTCCTGTGTGTGCAAAAGGTGGCATAAAGGCCATTTTTAGGGTGTTTTTGACCCTTTAGGCAACCCAGAACTTGATGAAATACTTAGTTAATTCATGAGCATACATAAATTTTGATAACAAATCCAGAAATGTAAATTTTTCCCCTTGAAAAGCTTCCAATTATAAGCGCGCGCCAAGTGGCGCTATGCGTCGGGCAGAAAAACCTGTTTTGTGACCAAAAATTCAAAATTGACAATTTTTTTTCCAAATTCCTTGAAATTTGGGCTGAAGGTCCCTAATCAAATGCTATTCTCAGCCAAATATTCTTCGGCCAAGATTTGGAGCCTATCATGCCTTTTGCAATGCTTCAGTGCCCTCCTTAGCCTTGCCTTTAGGATTTTAATCTTTGCTTTGAAAACATGCGTGCGCGCCCAATAGTGGTTCTTCATATGCCTGAGTATGTTCTTCTCCTTGTTTGCTTTCTCCAACAGCTTCTCAAGATGAATTTTGACCCTCTCAATGTTGCGGCACATGAAATATGGTATGTTCATCATCCTCACTCTCGTGAAATGCATCAATAATCTGATGTGGTATGCATAGAGGCGTGAGAACCGACCCTCACAACTGAAGTATCAGATAATGAGTCTCATCAAAGGTGCATAGGATTCCTTCAGAAACCGAAATGGGAATACCCTGCTGAGCTGTCTCACATAGCTAAGCCTGATGTAAGGTTCATAATGCACTCTGTCCACCTGTTGTCTCTTATTCCACTCTTCACCGACATTCGGTATTCCTGTTGCCTGAGAAATGGTTTTTGGTGTCAAGGTGAAGTTTACAACAACAAGAGTTACCTGACCATCATGCAAATGTAAAATAAATAACCGAGCCAACTCCTGATGATGCTGAATCCAAGAAATCATCTCACAGTACTGATAGCATGACTGCTCTCGAAAACATGCCATGGCAAGTGGGCATGCCTACAACTGAGTCAATGAAGTGGGCTCTTCTCTCACATTCTTTCCACCTTTACAAGGCCTTCTCAGTGCATGCAGCTCAGTGGTAGAATCACTGTCTTGTTCATATGATGAATCAGTGTATGTTTCCATGGTGTTGTAAGGTGTATGTCAAGTATATGTTTGGTTTGTTGAAAATGAGAAATTGGTGCTTTTTTCTTTAATTGCCACAATATGCCAAGTAGGAAGGGATTGTGGGAAATATGGACAATGGAAACACTGGAGTTCTGTCAAGTGAAATTACATTGTAATAACAATCACTTAACTATTTGGGAATTTGGGATTTGGGGATTTCATAAGTGAAATGAGACAGGGAAAAATGATAGGAAATGCAATGATTTATGGATAGGGAAATGGGCTTAGATAGTATGAGGGGCTTGGGGAATAGGGGGGGACTGTGATAATAGTAAAAAAGTGGTGGGAAAGGGAAACACAAGTGAGAAATGGAGTGGAAGTGTTTTTGGCACCAAAGTCAAATTTTAACACTCAAATTCAAACCCTAAGGGAGCAATTTTTCATATGAATATAGGGTTTAAAGTTTGGCCTTCAAACTCTTACAACCAATCTTTCCAACAACATCAAACACTGATCAATGGTGATAGGAAGGAGATTTGAACTTACATGGAGCAAATAAGGTTGAGTCGACTTGATTTTTGTGAAGCCATGATGAAAATCTGCCGGTCGGCTCTGTGCGCCGCGTGCACAACCCAGTGCGTTGTGACCAGCATGTGCGCCGCGCACGTTGAAAAATACACAGTGATGTGCGGCTGTATGCGATGTGACCTCCTTGTGCACCGCGACCTCCAACCAACGCGCCGCGTAGCAACTTCAATACATAGTCCAGCCTCCAACTCACTAATTTCACTTCCTCCACGATTTTCTTGGTTTCATTCTTATTTTGGCTTGCAAATGGATTATAGAAACAATGAAAATATCTTATATAGTGAAGAACTTGATTTTTTTCTTCTTTAAAACCCACTTTCTAATGTTTTGGCTTTGGAACTTTTCACTTCTTAATACAAACTCTGTTTTGCTTGTTTCCTTTGATTTTTTGAGCTGAATGACGAAACCTTTGACTATTTTTTGTAGGGATAGCTGACATGGAATTTGGCAAAGGCGACCAGGGCTGCGCCTGAAGAATTTCACAACTGAAGAATTGAAAATTTACATGGCATTTATTACAAAAGATAAAATGGACGATTTTTCTTCAAAACAGAGTTTTGAAGAAGAATCATGATCTAATATAATGACGATGGAATTTTTGAAATGAAATCTTATTCTGAACCTCCCTCATGTGCTTGATGGCATTATTGGACACTTTGAAGACTAAATTTGTGAAACCCTAAGCCTAATGAGACTGAAAACCCTAAAAAGACACTTTTCCCACCAAAAGACCAAACATTGACTGTCATTGACTGAAAATGATTTTGATGGACTTTGATGAACAGAACTGAGCCAGCAGGTACAAGACATGAGGGATATGAACGAAAAGACCCTTCTGTCAGATGATCCATGCTCCTAATGGAATGCAAATGACTGAACTAAATGAGATACCTAAAAATGAAATGCAACAAAAGAGATTTTGATATCTGACGGAGGGATGAATAGACCGAATCTAACATTGGCTCCAATGGGGATGGTAGCTCCTGGGAGGTGCCAAGAACTACAGATTTCTAGGAGAGTAGGCAGTTCCTTTTTCCATTGGGCTATGGAGTCCATAACTTTGGAAAAATCATCACAAGACTCTTGACTCATTTTAAAACTGAAATGACTGAAAAAATTGACTCGACAAACTCAAACCAAAACTGAAATCCATCTTCAAAATTATAGCCTTCACTTCAGGCCCCAGACTGAAGAAAAGATCACAGCACACACTTTCCATAAAATTGAAATAAATTTTATGTACAGTGGCAATGTAAACAGCAGAAAACATCTCAGAAATGATATTGCTTGAGCAACCGACCATTGACCGGTCCTCCTAGACAATCTTCCCCATTCATCTCCTTCAGAAGAAAAGCATTCTGACCTCGATATGCAGCAATTTTAAAGGGTCCTTTCCAGAGATTTTCAAACTTACCGTGCTTACCCTTTTCCTTGTTCCTTGCATCCCATTTCAGCACCACTTCATCCAACTAAAATTTGTCCACCTTTTCTTTCTTGTCATAGATCTTCTTAATTCTCTCTTGCAGCTTGAATGTGTTTTGAAAAACTTCTTCCCTCGTCTGCTGCAAATGGATCATTTGATTTATTCTTCTCTGCATATGATCATCTTCACTGCCCGCTTCCTGTAGAATTTTGACCACCAGAACTGCAAGAGAGGTAGGAAACACTGTATCAACTCCATAAACCAACTCAAAGGGGGACATACCAATGGATTTCTTCTGACTCACTCGATCTGCCCAAAGTTCATTGACCAGCTTCTTATGCCAACTTTTCTTGTTTATTTCCAGCAATTTTTTAATGATGTTGACCAAAGATTTGTTGGAAGACTCCACCAATCCGTTGCCTTGCAGATGATAAGTGGTTGAGTGTCCCAAAATGATATGATACTTATCACAAAACTCAATCATCCTTTTCGATTTGAAAGATGTTGCGTTATCAGTGATTAGCTTATTCGGGAAACCAAAACGAGACAAAATGTTATTCTCAAGGAAAGAAATTATTACCAAATCCGTAGCTTTCCTAGTGGGAATTGCCTCAATCCATTTCGTGAAATAATCTGTCGCTGTTAGGATCCATCTATGCTAACCTAAAGAAGCGGGATGAATTTCGCCAATGAAATCCAAACCCCGCTGCTGGAAAGGAGCACTTACCTCAATGGGCTTAAGCGGAAAAGGTTGTAATTTCTGCCTCCCTTCAAAAATCTGACATTCGTGACAGCTCTTGACAGTCTTATACACATCAGAAAAGAGTGTCGGCCAATAATATCCCACTCTCAAAATCTTATTGGCCGTTGTTTTCCAAAAAAGGTGACCGCCACAATCTCCCTTATGAAAATCCTCCATAACCCGCTGTGCTTCTTCTTCCACCAAATAGTTTAAAAAAACACCATCGGGATCTTTCCAATAAAGTGAATTATTCAAAACACAAAACTTAGCAGCCTTCAAATTCAGAGTTATACTTTTGTTTCTAGCCATGCCGGGCGGTGGTGACAAATTTTGAAGCGCATATACAATATTTGAATACCAAGGAGAAAGCACAAAGATGTCTGATAACTGAACTGATGAACTTTCCTCATTCTCCTCGGACATAGCAGCAATAAGATTGATGTCCAAGGTGTGTAAATTAGATTTAGCCATTAGCTTTGCCAACCCTTGTCCTTTGATAAGCTTGGTGGGCTTTATCTCCACATCATACTCCAACAAAGCTGCAATCCATCTGCCCCGTCTTCCTTCCAGATCTGTTTGCACTAAAAAATCCTTTACAACAGCGTTAGGAACATAAGCAATAATATGAGAATGCAGAATATATACTCTAAAATCTTTCAATGCCTTCACAAGAGCAAGAGCTTGCTTTTCAATGATGTTATATTTCAAGGCTGCATCTCTTATAGTACGGCTGAAAAAATAAATTGGTTTTTCATGCCCATCTCTTTTCTACATTAATACTGCTACCATAGTATGCTATGAAGAAAATGAAAACAAAATAAAATCCTGAGTGTGATCCGGGCTGATCAAAACAGGAGCTGAAGAAAGAACCAACTTTACTAGATTGAAAGACTTTACCACCTCCTCAGACCATTTTACTGTGCTATCCTTCTTAAGCATGTTTGTAATATCTCTTAAATGTTCAGCAAGATTAGGCACAAAGTGACGTAAAAAATTCATCTTACCATTAAAAGACTGAATTTCCTTCTTATTCCGGGGAAGATCAATTTTCTGAATAGCTTCAACTCGTGCTGGGTAAATACGGATGCCATCTTTTGAGATGATATGACCAAGAAGTTTGCCCTCATCCATGGCAAACAAACTCTTCTTCGGATTGAGTGACACACCATACTTTCTGCATCGCTGAAAAAAAATCTTCAAATGGTAAAGATGCTCTTCATCAGAATTGGAAAAGACCGTCAAATCATCAAGATACACAACAAGGAAAACATCTTTCTCATTCGCAAATTCCATTTCCATTGCACGCTGAAATGTCGCACCAGTATTTTTCAAACCGAAAGGCATTTTAGCGTAATGGAAAGTTCCCCACGGAGTGGTGAACGTTGTTTTGTCTCTATCATCCTCATGGACTAAAATTTGGTTATACCCGAAATAACCATCGAGTAGTGACATACGAGATGCTCCAACTACTCGCTGCAATATGTGATCCATTTTGGGCAATGGATAATTGTCTTTCAAAGAAACCTTTTTCAGATTCCTAAAATCAATGCACAAACGAATCTCACCTGTCTTCTTACGTATGGGCACCAAATTGGAAATCCAATCTGAAAATCTTATAGGAACAACGATACCAGCCTTGTATAATCGATTCACCTCCTTTTCAATTGAAGGCAACAACTTCAGATTTATCCTTCTCAACTTCTGCCTGAAGGGATTTTGATTTGCCTTGATAGGAATGGTGTGCTGAATTATATTTCTATCATACGTCTTTAAATATGAATAGTCCCAAGAAAATACATCAGCAAAATAAGACAAAAAACTAAAATACTTTGTTTTTACCTCCGGTGGAAATGCTTTGGATAACTTCACCATCTTTGGATTCTCAGTTGTTCCAATGTTCACGTCTTCAACTCCCTTTTCGGTTGGCCGCAAGGTTGGTTT
This sequence comes from Pinus albicaulis, assembly GCA_034641835.2. NCBI lineage: Eukaryota > Viridiplantae > Streptophyta > Pinopsida > Pinales > Pinaceae > Pinus > Pinus albicaulis. The sequence goes on from CM076577.1 coordinate 761,923,443, forward strand.
TCTAGCTACGTCATCTTGATCAAAAAGTTCTTCTAAAGGTATCAAACCCTTAGGAATGACATTATTTTTCAACTACAAAACTTCCATCTGATTTATTTTCACATCAGCCTCACCATCATCAGGCTCCATGTCAATTGAAATCTCTTTGAATTTACCTTTGTTTTGCAAAAAATCATCAATCTCATCATCATCTTGGAATACTTGCCAATGCCTTTGGTTGTCCAGGACAGTTGGACGATGTTTTACGTGGATTTCAAACTTGTTACTTGAGTTCATTGGGATCTTCAAATTACTTGCTGCCTTAGCAAGAGTGTCTGCAATACCTTTCTGAATACGAGGAATAGAAGTCAAAGTATAGTCTAAAAACAACTTCAAGATATCAAGAACAACATTTTGGTAAGCCCGCATTCGAGGGTGCTTAGCTTGAAAATCACCCTTCACTTGCTTAATTACCAACTCGGAGTAGCCATACACTGCAATTCTCTTAGCTTTCAACTTTCTAAGTATTTTCAGACCAGCAATCAAAGCTTCATATTCTGCTTCATTATTCGAACAATCAAAAGCTATTTTGTAAGAACAAACCCTCACATTACTCGGTACCTTGTTTGGAGCGGAAAAAGGACTACATACCCAAATACCAATTCCAGCACCATCACTTCCGACTGCACCATCAAAATCCATAGTCCATAAACCATCTTCATCTTCTTCCAAGTGCTGAAATTTTGTTTGCTCTGTTTTTTCTGCTTGCTGTCCATCAAATTTCTGCTACTTTTGGAAGGTTTTTTGCTCAGCGAAACTCTCAAGTTCTTGCCTTTCTTTCACCAAAAATTCTCTGAAATTTTCTGTGATCTCCAGAATGTCCTCTTCTTCAACTAACTGACTATCTACATCATTGAAACTATCTGAATACAAAACGAAATACTCTAAATCTGTATGTACATAATTAATCGGATGATTTACCGGTTTCTCCTTGCTTGTGATCATATACTTCATTTTTTTCTCCCAATATAATCTTCTCATTTGACCGAACACATGAATAGTAGCATAGGAGAAATCAAGCTGTAATGTTCCCTTCAACTTCGCTCCCCAAGATCTGGAAAGAAGCATGCCAAACCTAGGAGGAATGTCCGCCACAACCACATCCATCAAAATGTTCTTCGTAGGAATCTGATCTAAACTAACCACCAAATATTTGATGAGCCTGATGCATCTTACTCTACTGGAATCAAAAGAATAAAGATCATGATATTTCCTGGTGATATCCAATCCCAATTTCTCCATGATCGCCCTCGGCATGAGATTATGGGAAGCTCTAGAATCAAACATGGCATTATGCAACACAAACTCATGCAATCTGAGACTGATATAAAAAGGAGGCACATCGCTATCAGGAGACTCACCATCCAATGTTGGTCCAAAGATCAACTCAAGTTGATCATCTTCCACATTCACCATATCAGACATTGGATCGAAATTCAAAATTTTAGATACTTAACCCTTGTAGCTGCTATTTCTCATCAACTCAGTCAAAGGAATGGAAACTTTTAACTTAGCAATCGCACTCTCTAAGTTAAAAGCTGAAGCTTTTTCTACCTCTTTGACTAGAGCATCCTTCTTTTCAAATTTCTCTTTCGATACAATTGAATGATTAGACCTTTCATTTGCTGTTGGAGGCTTGCTAGTAGTAGGATCAGCTACATCTTTTCCCTTCTTCTGTGCAATGGGTGCATCATTCTTTGGTGCTGAAAATTCCTTTCTTTTTTGGATAGGTCTGATAGGCACATCTCTATTTCTAAGTGAAATTTTTCAATGCTGGGTGGACAAAGCATTCATATAACCTCTCTGATACTCATCCGACTCTTCTTCAAGAGCCGTGTCATTTGCCAAAATAAAATCCTCATCCTTTTGTTCAGCTGAATTTTTTGCATACTCATCATCCTTGGTGATAAAGGTCGGCATATCATCAGGTGTAAAAAAGTGATTTTCTTCTCCGATTACATTGTCTTCATCATCTGATTCTGGGCCAAAAAACGTCTACTATAAAGGAGTCTTTACCTGCTGTTGTGCTGAAGGTTCTTGTGCTCGCTGCTCTCGTTGTTTGATCCAGAATTGTGGTTGCTGCTGTCCATGGAAATTTGGATTTCTGATCCGCGGTTCGGGCTTATCAAGTGTCAGTATTTCAATCATCTTTTCCACCTTGCGAAGTACTTGATCTGAAGTAGAAGCTTCTTCCTTTATTGCGACTTTATTTTCTTCTCTCAATCTAGCTCTCTTGTCATTCAAATTAGCTTCAACACTTATTGCAATTTTCTGCATCTCCTCCAAAGTGGGTGGATCTCTTTCTCATAATGAATAGGCCATGTTCGGATTAAAACCATCTGGAAAATTAAGCAAAGCTGACTTTCTAGATGGCCTTAAATCATCAGGAATTGCATTATAAACCGCATTGAATCTGATACAATAGTCTTGGACTGACTCACCTACGTTGCGCTTGATCTTGGTATATTCAGAAGTGATCTGAAGAGGATCTTTCTTTACTTCCCACCGATCTAAGAATTGTCTCTGCAGTTCGGCCAATGTAGCAATACTTCTAGGTTGCAAAGCTCTAAACCATTTTCTCACTTCACCTCCAAAAGTTTGCACAAACAATCTCATGGTCACATTTTCTTCATCAATTTCATGAAGATCAAAGAAGTCTGCCATTCTATCAATATTTTGCTGAGCACGAACACTTTGAGGAGTGCCATCAAACAATGGGATCTTACTTTGATAATCAGCGGGCATGGCATCCAAGTTTGGAGGCAAGACAAGGGGTGCGAATCTAGCAGCCATTGCTCTTGGTGGATTTATAATCTATCTTGGAGAAACAGATGGAGTACGAGCAGTAGATGTATGAGGTGTATGTGGTGTGGATGGAGGCGATACTACTACTGATTGTTGATCAAAAGTAGATGGTTGCATGGGAATGGTAGGAATGAAAGGAGGCTGGGTATGAACCTGTGAATCGGAAGTAACTGCTGATGGCCCAAGAGTTTGAGATGCAGACTCTATAAATTCAGGAATGTTTGTTGCCACAATGGAGTTTTGAATATTCAAAATGTAACTGTCAATGGATCGATTAGCCTGTTCAATTTCAATATACTTGATAAACTCAGGATTTATGACAGTAGAACCAATCACACTTTCAGACTTAGTTTCAAACAACGACAACTCAAATTGCTCATCAAATTAAATATCTTCAAGGTATTCAAACACAGCGGGACATGAATGAGATTTGAAAAGAGGAATCACGGGACTCTCTCTATGAAGGATTCTTGAAATCAGATTGGGATTCTCATACACTGGAGGTGGATCGGGATCCGGATTTGCTCTAATATGTCTTCTGGAAGCCAGTGTGTTGGATTAATTTCAAAATCAAAGGGACAAAACCAACTTGTTCAGCCTATCAAATTCTAGACTCATCACCCAAAAGTGTAGAACGATCTGATGTACTAGGGCAATTCACAAGTCAAGTGTCACATTCACAAGCTAGACCAGAGATTGACTGAAGCAGCGTTTATCTACTTTCGCTAATGCAAACCAAGAGCGTTTCGAAGGCTACCTGGCATAACTTCAGGCTCCGTATGTAGATTATAAAACAAATAACACCAACAAGAAAACCATTTTCTTCCCTAGTATGGTCACCACTATGTTATAGCCTAAATCTACCTCAGGCTGAAAGAAGGCAGAGTTCAGGGTAACATCAAACCACGCTCAGTCTGGTAGCTAGCCCTACCAGAATAGGAGAGGGCTCTCTCCAGGTCAATCTCAGCGAAAAGTAATCAATAGGGCTTGATATGACTGAATTAAAAGCTAATTTTAGGCTAGGTAAAAGATTTTGATTTTTATTTTGAGGGTTTTTGTTGGATCAAAGGGAAAGGCAGTTTTGGGTGCAGGGATTAGGCCTAGTTTTTGCATAGTTATGATTGGGGAAATGAAGGCAATTGTTTCTATGCTTTAGATTGAGTGAATGGATGGATTAGACTGGTGAGGAGCTGAAGAGGGCAAGAGGGTCTCAAGAGTCCTCCTCAAACAGATGAAAACATGAAAAAGTAAACAAAACTAAAGGCAGAGCAGAGCAAACCAATGAATTCCACCTTTAAACACTGATTTTTTTAATCTAAGAAGAAAGGAGAGAGGAAATGATAGAAATAAACATCAATGAACTTATAGTTACATAGAGAAACACACCATCAAAACACAGAGCCACATGGATCCCAAAAAGTGCTGCAAACCCTGGTCTATTCCTTTGCCAAAAGTGCAGAGATGAAATGTACAATGAAGTGCCAAGCAATCCCAAATGTACAACCCTGAAATGAATGAGAAAATACATCATATAGAGAAGCCTAACCCATTCCCATGCCTCTAGGGGTTGAGCTCATCATTCTAGGAGTTTTTTCAACCATACCTAATCTAGGAACTAGAAAATAGACCATGAAACAACTTGCCTCTATATGCTAGGAAACTGATCCATTCACTTACATTTCACCTTTTGGTGAATGAATCTTCTAGAATGAGTAAAAATGTGCCAAAATTACATCATGAACATGAAATTACATCAAGATACATCAAAAATTACAAGAAAAAGTGAAACTGGCTAAAACTAGGCGAAATTCTGAGCTGCTGAGTGAAAAATAGGCCAAAATTCTCTATGCGCCGCGCCCAAAATCTCTATGCATAGCACAAATTTTGAGATGTTTTTGAGGCCCTTCCCGAAGTCCAAATTGAGTGTAGGATAGCTCGTTGGAAAGCCCTGCCTGTCTACTTTCCAACCCAAGTGGAATTTCTAGATTTGGTTGCAATTTGCCCTTCCAAAAGGGCAATCTCCCAACACTGCTTCCTATGTGTGCAAAAGGTGGCAGAAAGGCCATTTTTAGGGTGTTTTTGACCCTTTAGGCAACCCAGAACTTGATGAAATCCTTAGTTAATTCACGAGAATACATAAATTTTGATAAAAAAATCCAGAAATGTAAATTTTTCCCCCTAAAAAGCTTCCAATTATAAGCGCGCGCCAAGTGGCGCTATGCGTCGGGCAGAAAAACCTGTTTTGTGACCAAAAATTCAAAATTGACAAAAAATTTTCCAAATTCCTTGAAATTTGGGCTGAAGGTCCGTGATCAAATGCTATGCTCAAAAAAAGATGCTTCAGCCAAGATTTGGAGCCTATCATGCCTTTTGCGACGCTTCAGTGCCCTCCTTAGCCTTGCCTTCAGGATTTTAATCTTTGCTTTGCAAACATGCGTGCGCGCCCAATAGTGGTTCTTCATATGCCTGAGTATGTTCTTATCCTTGTTTGCTTTCTCCAATAGCTTCTCAAGATGAATGTTGACCCTCTCAATGTTGCGGCACATGAAATATGGTATGTTCATCATCCTCACTCTCGTGAAATGCATAAATAATCTAATGTGGTATGCATAGAAGCATGAGAACTGGCCCTCACAACTGAAGTATCGGATAATGAGTCTCATCAAAGGCGCATAGGATTCCTTTAGAAACCGAAATGGGAATACCCTGCTGAGCTGTCTCACATAGCTAGGCTTGATGTAAGGTTCATAATGCACTTTGTCCACCTGCTGTCTCTTATTCCAATCTTCACCGACATTCGGTATTCCTGTTGCCTGAGAAATAGTTTCTGGTGTCAAGGTGAAGTTTAAACCAACAAGAGTTACCTGACCATCATGAAAATGTAATACAAATAACCGAGCCAACTCCTGATGATGCTGAATCTGAGAAATCATCTCACAGTACTGATAGCATGACTGCTCTTGAAAACATGCCATGGCAAGTGGGCAGGCCTGCAACTGATTCAATGAAGTGGGCTCTTCTCTCACATGTTTTCCACCTTTACAAGGCCTTCTCGGTGCATGCATCTCAGTGGTGGAATCACTGTCTTGTTCATATGATGAATCAGTGTCTGTTTCCATGGTGTTGTAAGGTGTGTGTCAAGTATATGTTTGGTTTGTTGAAAATGAGAAATTGGTGCTTTTGTCTCCAATTGCCACAATATGCCAAGTAGGAAGGGACTGTGGGAAATATGGACAATGGGAACAGTGGAGTTATGTCAAGTGAAATTACAGTGTAATAACATTCACTTAACTGTTTGGGAATTTGGGATTTGGGGATTTCATAAGAGACAGGGAAAAAAAATGATAGGAAATGCAATGATATATGGATAGGGAAATGGGCTTAAATAGTATGAGGGGCTTGGGGAATAGGGGGGGACTGTGATAATAGTAAAATAGTGATGGGAAAGGGAAATACAAGTGAGAAGTGTTTTTGGCACAAAAGTCAAATTTTAACACTCAAATTCAAACCCTAAGGGAGCAATTTTTGATATGAATATAGGGTTTAAAGTTTGGCCTTCAAACTCTTACAACCAATATTTCCAACAACATCAAACACTGATCAATGGTGATAGGAAGGAGATTTGAACTTACATGGAGCAAATAAGGTTGAGTCGATTTGATTTTTTGTGAAGCCGTGATGAAAATCTTCCTGTCGGCTCTGTGTGCTGCGCGCACAACCCAGTGCGCCGCGACCAGCATGTGCACCGCGCACGTTGAAAAATACGCAGTGATGTGTGAATGTATGTGCCGCAACCTCCTTGTGTGCCACGACCTCCAACCAACACGCCGCATAGCAACTTCAATACATAGTCCAGCCTCTAACTCACTAATTTCACTTCCTCCACAATTTTCTTGGTTTCCTTCTTGTTTTGGCTTGCAAATGGATTATAGAAACAATGAAAATATCTTATATAGTGAAGAAATTGATTTTTTCTTCTTTAAAACCCACTTTCTAATGTTTTGGCTTTGGCACTTTTCACTTCTTAATACAAACTCTGTTTTGCTTGTTTCCTTTGATTTTTTAAGCTGAATGACGAAACCTTTGACTATTTTTTGTAGGGATAGCTGACATGGAATTTGGAAAAGGCGACCAGGGCTGCGCCTAAAGAATTTCACAACTGAAGAATTGAAAATTTACATGGAATTTATTACAAAAGATAAAATGGACGATTTTTCTTCAAAACAGAGTTTTGAAGAAGAATCATGATCTAATATTATGACGATGGAATTTTTGAAATGAAATATTATTCTGAACCTCCCTCATGTGCCTGCTGGAATTATTGGACACTTTGAAGACTAAATTTTCGAAACCCTAAGCCTAATGAGATTGAAAACCCTAAAAAGTCTCTTTGCCCACCAAAAGACCAAACATTGATTGTCATTGACTGAAAATTATTTTGATTTACTTTGATGAACAGACCTGAGCCAGCAGGTACATGACATGAGGGATATGAACGAAAATACCCTTCTGTCAGATGATCCATGCTCCTGATGTAATGCAGATGACTGAACTGAATGAGACACCTAAAAATGAAATGCAACAAAAGAGATTTTGATCTCTGACGGAGGGATGAACAGACCGACTCTAACAAACAGAATATTAGGTGTTATTAGTGGAGCAGCAGTATGGTACAGGTCCTCAGGATCAAAGGATTATGGAAAAAGTACATCAAGGTAGTATTCCCAGCGTTATCTGCATTCAGCATGAAAAGGTCAGTAGCAGTGCCAAAGGATCAATATTTTGTTTACACTTGAAGCATTATATTGAGCATTGAAGCAGTATCTACTTCTATACATAACTTCATGCCTACCTAAATTCAGTACAGATAACTTCAAGGCCTCTTTCTTAAGATCATTCTTAACACCGTGTGAAGTCTGTTTGCTAAGATTTAAATTAAACATCTTGAATATGTTTTTGTGGAAGATCATCATGATAGAATAGTTAAAGTATCTGAAGCATGAAGGACTAGTTGTGATTACCATTTGAAGCTCATATCACCACCAACAGGCAGGAAAGGTGAACCACAGCTATAAAAGATATATTGGCATCATCACAATTGAACAGATATTGTACTGCATATGAGTATTTCAGAAGAAGACATATTCCATCTACAACCTTCCTCAATAGATATGCATCCTAGATGAAGATAATACTAGAGACTGAAGTATATTTGAAGCATTCTCAGTAGTTTAGGTTTGATCCAATGATGAATTTATGATTAGATAAGGTTGGTACAATGTGTTCTACAAAGGTTCAGAATCTTCACTTTCAGCTTTATACAAGTTCAATAATTCTCAAAAGTGTTCTCTCAACAAATCTTGTACACCAGTTTGGAGAAGCATGGTACAAAGTCAGAAGAAGAGGGCCTAAACACAACTCAGAGAGAGGAAATCCAAAGATAGAATCTACACTGAGAAATGTGCAACCCTTTGCTATTGATGTCGAAGGGGGAGGAAAAGTAAGTAACAGAAGAAAGGGTCTTCTAAAAGGCAAGCAAAGGAGGTGTATTGCCATCAATGCCAAAGGGGGAGACTATTGGAAATGCTAGCATTGATGGAAAAGAGAGAAGAAAATTAGCAGAGAGGCAGAGGCAACAAAAAAGTAGCAGAGGCAGCAAAGAAGCAGACAAGAAGCAAAGGCAGCAGAGAGAGCATAAGACAAGTAGAAGAGGCAACAAAAAGAGAAGCAAAGTAGCAGAGAAGCACCAGTAAGAAAGCATAAAATGAGAACAAAGGTGACCAACAAGAAGCAGAGAAAGAGAGGCAAGGAGAGGGGCCATTAGATATGATGCAGAGACAGTTATAGAAGGGCCATTTGAAGATTTGGGCAATACAAGGAGGCCTTGTAAGAAAATTCAGCTGTGAATATAAAAGGATTTCATTCAGTTTTATATGGAGTTGTTTGAGGAATTGCTTGGATTCCTAAATTGAATGGAGCCTGAAACTGGAGTCACATTTGAATTCTATTGAGTTGTAATCGATTACAAACCATAGAAATCGAATATAGAGGGGGATTGGCATTGGCGCTATTCAATTGGGTGTACAGAGGTTTAAGGACTGGTCCACATCGTAAGAACCAGAACTATAGGTGGATAGCATAGTGCATTTGAAAAGAAAAACCGTAGTGTTTCAGAGATAGAGAACCTAGCCCTTCTGAAATATTTAAGTTGGTTAAGATCGGGGGTTTATTTAAACCTGTTTGCATGTTGAATGCGCCTTAAGTCCCTTGTGAAGGTTTCAATAAGAACCAATGAATTCCGGTCCTTTTAATGCAAGAGGTCTCACACAGTCTTTAAGTGAAGAGTTCCTTTTAATGTAAGAGGTCTCGAGGCCAATTTTCTCACACTGGCAAATTGATGAAACTGTCAATAATTGTGATTGATTCAAATGTTAAAGTTCAATTGGAATTTCTGTACATATACATGTGGGACTTGACTTATGAGTCATATGAGTATTATTGACTCAATTCCGTGTGAATATGCTTGAATGATAAACTCTGAAATAGGCTATGTGTTAAGGGAAGAATAGATGTTAATTCATGTCAATTCTATGCTTGAATCAAATGCGATAAAATTCTCCATACATTGGAGAAAGCACACAGGTCTTAATTGTGACTATTTATCAGTGAAATCGAAACAATTATTCTAGAGGGAAGATGGTAAAGTGATGTTGGGAAGAATACATCAATTCATTCTGTAAAATCAAATTAATATGAGGGGTAGGACTCTGGTAACGTAGCAGAGTTCAAAGTCGAAGGAACGAATTGAATAAGGGGCATAGAGGTTTATTAAAGCTTTGTATGAGCTATAATATAGTTGAGTGTGAAGTAAAAGGCGGAGGCGGAACCGAGAGCGAAGTGGAACCCTGCGGAGAATAGTGATGGCAGTTTCAAATTAAAAACTGGCAGTATCGCGCTTTATAAAAGTGGTAAGAAGTTTTTGTGGAAAAAATGCGATTAGGGTCGCCGCTCGCCACGTGTCCTAAGGTGGTATTCTAAAACCATTTCCATCACGCGTTTTTGAGAAGTTAAGGTTCGTGCATCCAATTTGCGTGATATTGCGTGTCAATCATTGGATGGGTGTCCAAAGTTTAGTTGGAGTGCGAGAGTAGGGTGTTCGTTGGATTATATGTCAAGTTGCATAAACATTAAAGCGAGGTAAGTAGTATGGATGCTATGGGCCCAAGTTAAAGTTCAGGTATTTTACTATTATTTGGAAGGAGTAATTTATATAGTTTATTCTAAAATCGAGTTGGAATGATATGTGTGTCGACAATGGAAACGTCGAGCAGTAACCTGATGAGAGACCAACCGTTGGATTGGGGCATAGTGAAAATTAAGAAACGTTGTGGGAACCAACATATATTTGTTGACTTATGAAAGTTCGGGAACCAAATATGTGGCATTATACTTTGGGTTAACCAAGGTCGAAGACTCGAATAATTAAGGAATTATTGGCACTCGGTGCAGTGAAAGTATGGAATGCACTTCCACATGGTGATTGTTAAATGTGGCCCCGTATGAAATATTATAAAGATTGAAATATGAATGAATTTATATGAATGGTTTTATAACCATGAGAAATTGAATAAAAGTGCTTCCGCATCAGTAATGAGAAAGGCCCCAAATTTTATATTATTGAAGTCTAGGTTTTAACCAAGGTCGGGTTTGATATATGTTCATAACCATTGTGGACCCCAGGACATTCATATTTGTTGGCGTGACATTTTAATCCAAATTCAAAGTTCATGTGAAGATGTGAGTTGGTTTATCCACGGTATGATATGGCTTTCTATCCTATGGTTTCCTCAACCTTTATTTGAAGGGAAAAGAAACTTTCGTGGTAAGTTAGTGTGTTAGATTTTAAACCAAGGGTGGCATATTAACACGGGTAAGATATGTAATGGATGGTGGCCGACCGTATAATACGTTGCACTCTTTTGATGAATGATAAGGAGTATTGAAACTGTAAAGGTTTATGCTGAGGAGTCTATTCCTATATGAGTATGCATTCCATACAGTGGGCCCTATGTAATGCAGCTTATTATGAAGGTCGAATTTTGATTAGAGTTTGGTTTAAATTAAATATGTAGATTTTCCATACAGATATGGGGTTTTATAACCATGGAAAAATGAAGCTTCCACATTAATTCAATTTTCCCAGTTCAGAAAATAAGAAATTCTTCCACATGTAATTATTTCCAGTCTCTGAGATTTGTTTGAGACTAAAGTAGTAAAACAATTATATATACAGCATATACACAATTGCAGTGAACAGGTGAATATGCACATGAATGAAAATGTGGGTTTGACAGGTGTACATGTACAGGTGCACACAATTGCAGTAAACAACATAGGTATGTAGAACAGTTACTTAACAGTAGCAGAAAAGACAAAACCAGCAAAGCCAAAGACTAGAAAAATGGTTGAGTGAAATTGATGTATGTAACTGAAATTGTGAATGTAAATGTTTTAATTTATTTTATATTGTGTGTGATGCAAAGGCAAGTCTCTGATAGGAAAACAAAACTCTACTGTAAAACTGAAATGTATACATATTTTTATATTCCTCTAAATGAACCGGATAAAGAAATGAGAAGGTAGAAGTCAAAGAGTCATGGCTGTTCACTTTGAATTTCCTGTGGAATACAAACAGTCATGTGATGAACTCTATAAATGATATCACATTGATATGCATAGAGAAGTTAGAGAATGCAGAATTGAAGTAGAGAAAATAAGAAGAAGGAGGAGCAAATAGAGATGCCGTGAAGAGTCAGAGATGATATAAGACATATATGAAGATTGGAGGACAGCAGTAAAGAAGGTATATAACAGATTTTATATTCAAGGTAAATCAATAAGTGTTTTCTTTTGAAAGAGTAAGGAAGTTGGAGCTTCCCTTTCAAGTAGTGGCTTGATAGATGTCAGTTGTAGCTGACAGAGGTAGGAGCCTCCTGTAGGTTGTAGCCTGCAGAAAATAGATGGGAGTTGGTGCTTCCATATCAAGTTGTAGCTTGATAGAAGTTAGTTGTAGCTAGCTAAGGTAGGAGCCTCCTGTAGGTTGGAGCCTGTAGAAAATTTATGGGAGTTGGAGCTTCCTTGCAAGTTTTAGCTTGCAGAATTGAGGTAGGTGCCTCCTGTAGGTTGGTGCCTATAGAAAATCAGTGGTGAGAGGGATTTGGAGCTTGCCTTTGCATCACAACAATAATAAGATGTCGTTTTCTCCCTTATGGGTTTCCACTTATATCTGCTATCTATGTGAATGATGTCTATGTGTTGATGTGGTTTATCTAATCTGCTTAATACTTGTTGCTCACATATTAAGACTTATGTTACATTAACAAATTTGCTTGATACTTGTTGCTCACAAATTAAGATTGCTCACATATTAAGTTGATCTTGAAATGAAGGTGTAAATTAGTTTAAAGGAAAGTTTTAAAAGTCCATGAATGTGTTAAACTGATTCAACCCCCCCCCCCTCTCAGTTTAACTAAGGGTTCAACAATTGGTATAAGAGCAGGTTCCTTTGGAGTAAGCCTAATAGCTTGAAGGAGATCTGGTTGAGACATGGACTTTCAAAATGTACCTGTGTTAAGTACAACAAAATTTCCTGAATGGAGAGATAAGGTTAAAACAGAGTTAATGGCTGATGAACCTGAAGTATGGAAACTTGTATGTGATGGTTACTGCACAAACTCTCCCTCTTTGCAAGAACAACAGCGGAATGCCAAGTCAAATTGTGTGATATATAACAATCTTCATAACAAGGATCTTGATTTAACAAAGGATATAACCTCTGCAAAAGAAATCTGGGATAGATTGCATTTCATGCATGGAGTAGACTCTAAGGACTGCATTTTCAAGAAGAAGAAAACTTTATGTCGAAAGGAAAATGTTCAATCAAATGAGGTACCTGCTAGTGTGAATAAAAGTAAGAACCATGAAGAAATTGCAGTTGAGGAAAAAACCAAACTTGACATAGCCTTGACTGAAATAGAAAGATTGAAGAATAAAAACAAAGACCTTAAGACATTGGTGTAAATATGTGATGAGAAATATTATGAAGATAAGAAAGAAATTGTTGGCGTAAAGACACAACTTGAAGAAGAAAAGAAAGTAGAAGACACTCTACTGCAACAAATGAGAGAGAAAAGTCTGGAATGTGAAAAATTGGAACAAGAAGTAGTGTGCCTAAGAAAGAAATTAGAAAAATCCCAAAGAGAATCATTAATGAATACTCCTCTAATGAAAAGATCTGGAGAGTTGGACCAGATTTGGAAAGTTGGACCAGAATTTTGGAAAAAATCAGCTGCTAAAGGCTCATATGCTCCTAAGGATGAATTGAATAAATTTGGAAGATGTCAAAGAAAGTTCTTTCCTCCTATGGGAAGTATCACTTGTTTTTCTTGCCACAAACCTGGACATATTGCAGCATATTGTAAGACAAAGCAAATCCAGTCCAACCAGCAAAGGATGCAACAAATGAGAAGAACCCCTCAAACAAGCAACCAGAAAAGACAATCTTTCACCAGGTACACAAATAATTTCCATGGCTACTGTTATGCATGCAATAAATTTGGACATAAATTTGTTGAATGTAAATTGTGTTCAAATAGGGGAACAAAATATTATACATCAACTCAAATGTACCTTGGAAAAATAAGATGTTATGTATGCCTCAAACTTTGTCACAAAGCAAAGGACTGTAATCTTCCATATACATTAAATAACTCTAGACAGATGTTGGAATCAAATAAAATCAAACAAAACTATGAATCCAAAAGAAGTGCAGACATTATGAAGAACCCCAATAAAGTATGGAATGAAAAGAGAAAGGGGGAGCCTATTATCTCAATATCATAATGAATCCATCATAGTCTTAGGGGGAGCTGCTCTAGAAAACAATGAAAACATCCATCCAGTGATAGATATGAAGCAACATCTTAGGGGGAGAGCAGTTCATAAATAGTCCCCACAAAAGTAGTCTAAGAAGAGCTCCATGAAATCAGAACAACCATAAGATCAGGAAGTGAAAGGACAATTTGTCTAACAGAGAACCATAGAGGAAGAAGAAAACTTGAAGCACTCTATAGCCAACAGATTGATGGAACAAGAGAAGGCAACAAGAAGCCATGGTAGTAGAAAGAACATCATCCATGAACATATAAGCTAAGAAGACATCAGCACATTAAGTGATGATCACATTGTGCATCATTTTGCTAGAATGAACAGTGAATCACTTTAAGGAGGATGAGTAAGAGAAGAGCCTATCATCATTATGTCATTACATCTTTCATCTATGAATAGTCCCCTTGAAGGAGTAAAGTTAAGTAAGTGATAAATCTCTAAGTGATCTGCCCATGAAGATTCTTAGTATAGAAATTGAAGATATCTTCCCAAAGATATTTATGTTAGAATAGTTGAATTGTATATAAAGTAGCAGTGATTCTAGAGCAATCCTAGAAAGGAAAATGCAATGATATTCCTTTGAACAGAATGAAAAATTAAGAAAAATGGTTAATGATGCCAAGATCAAATTCAGTATATAGATGATTGTGGGTGTGAACAGTGGAAAGATCAATAGTAGAAACTATGGCTTCATGTGCAAGCTAAAGTGAAATCTCTGCATGGTTTATCAAAGTAGTATCAATTGGTATTTAGGTACAAGAAACATGCCTATCAACAGAATACCAGGTGTTATTAGTGGAGCAGCAGTATGGTACAGGTCCTTAGGATCAAAGGATTATGGAAAAAGTACATCAAGGTAGTATTCCCAGCATTATCTGCATTCAACATGAAAAGGTCAGTAGCAGTGCTAAAGGATCAGTATTTTGTTTACACTTGAAGCATTATCTTGAGCATTGAAGTAGTATCTACTTCTATACATAACTGCTCGCCTTCCTGAAGTCAGTATAGATAACTTCAAGGCCTCTTTCTTAAGATCATTCTTAACACCATGTGAAGTTTGTTTGCTGAGATTTAAATTAAACATCTTGAATATGTTTTTGTGGAAGATCATCATGATATAACAGTTAAAGTATCTAAAGCATGAAGGACTAGTTGTGATTACCATTTGAAGCCCATATCACCACTAGCAGGTAGGAAAGGTGAACCACAACTATAAAAGATATATTGGCATCATCATAATTGAACAGATGTTGTACTGCAGATGAGTATTGCAGAAGAAGACATATTCCATCTACAACCTTCCTCAATAGATATGCATCCTAGATGAAGATAATACTAGAGACTGAATTATATTTGAAGCATTCTCAGTAGTTTAGAATTGATCCAATGATGCATTTATGATTAAATAAGGCTGGTACAATGTGTTCTACGAAGGTTCAGAATCTTCACTTTCAGCTTTATACAAGTTCAATAATTCTCAAAAGTGTTCTCTCAACAAATATTGTACACCAGTTTGGAGAAGCATGGTACAAAGTGAAAAGAAGAGGGCCTAAACACAAATCAGAGAGAGGAAATCCAAAGATAGAATCTACACTGAGAAATGTGCAACCCTTTGCCAATAATGTCAAAGGGGGAGGAAAAGCAAGTAACATAAGAAAGGGTCTTCTAAAAGGCAAGCAGAGGAAGTGTATTGCCATCAATGCCAAAGGGGGAGACTGTTGGAAATTTTGTCATTGATGGCAAAGAGATAAGAAAATTAACAGAGAGGCAGAGGCAGCAAAGAAGCAGACAAGAAGCAGAGGCAGCAGAGAGAGCATAAGACAAGTTGCAGAGGCAGCAAAAAGAGAAGCAAAGTAGTAGAGAGGCACCATTAAGAAAGCATAAAAGGAGCACAAATGTGACAGACAAGAAACAGAGAAAGAGAGGCAAGGAGAGGGGCCATTAGACATGATGCAGAGGCAATTATAGTAGGGCCATTTGAAGATCTGGGCAATACAGGGAGGCCTTGTAAGAAAATTTAGTTGTGAATATAAAAGGATGTAATTCAGTATTATATGAAGATCTGGGCAATAAAAGGATGCCTTGTAAGAAAATTCAGTTGTGAATGTAAAAGGATTTAATTCAGTGTTGTATGAAGTTGTTTGAGGAATTTCTTGGATTCCTAAATTGACTGGAGCCCGGAACTGGAGTCACATTTGAATGCTATTGAGTTTTAATCGATTACAAACCACAAAAATCGAATATAGAGGGGGATTGGCATCAACCCTATTCAATTGGGTGTACAGAGGTTTAAGGACCGTTCAACATTATAAGAACTAGAACTATAGGTGGATAGCATAGTGCATTTGAAAAGAAATCCCGTAGGGTTTCAGAGATAGAGAACATAGCCCTTCTGAAATATCTAAGTTGGTTAAGATCAGGGGTTTATTTAAACCTGTTTGCATGTTGAATGTGCCTTAAGTCCCCTATGAAGGTTTCAATAAGAACCAATGAATTCCGATCCTTTTAATGCAAGAGGTCTCGAGGCAAATTTTCTCGCACTGGAAAATTGATGAAACTGTCAATAATTGTGATTGAGTCAAATGTTAAAGGTCAATTGGAATTTCTGTACATATACATGTGGGACTTGACTTCTGAGTCATATGAGTATTATTGACTCAATTCCATGTGAATATGCTTGAATGATAAACTCTTAAATAGGCTCTGTGTTAAGGGAAGAATAGATGTTAATTCATGTCTATTCTATGTTTGAATCAAATGTGATAAAAGTCTGCATACGTTGTAGAAAACACATAGGTCTGAACGTGACTATTTATCAGTGAAATCGTAACAATTATTCTAGAGGGAAGACGATGAAGCGCTATTGGGAAGAATACATCAATTCATTCTGTAAAATCAAATTAAGATGAGGGGCAGGACTCTAGTAACGTAGCAGAGTTCAAAGTTGAAGGAACGAATTGAATAAGGGGCACAGAGGTTTATTAAAGCTCTGTATGAATTATACTATATTTGAGTGCGAAGTCAAAGGTGGAGGCGGGACCGAGATCAAAGTGGAACCGTGACGAGAATAGTGACGGCAGTTTCAAATTAAAAACTGGCAGTATCACGATTTATAAAAGTGGTAAGAATTTTTTGTGCAAAAAACACAATTAGGGTCGCCGCTCGCCACGTGTCCTAAGGTGGTATTCTAAAACCATTTCCATCACGCGTTTTTGAGAAGTTAACGTTTGTGCATCTAATTTGTGTGATATTGTGCGTCATCCATCGGATGGGCATCCAAAGTTTAGTTGGAGCGTGAGAGCAGGGTGTTCGTTGGATTATATGTCAAGTTGCATAAACATTAAAGCGAGGTAAGTAGTATGGATGCTATGGGCCCAAGTTAAAGTTCAGGTATTTTACTATTATTTGGAAGGAGTAATTTATATAGTTTATTCTAAAATCGAGTTGGAATGATATGTGTGTCGACAATGGAAACGTCGAGCAGTAACCTGATGAGAGACCAACCGTTGGATTGGGGCATAGTGAAAATTAAGAAACGTTGTGGGAACCAACATATATTTGTTGACTTATGAAAGGTCGGGAACCAAATATGTGGCATTATACTTTGGGTTAACCAAGGTCGAAGAGTCGAATAATTAAGGAATTATTGGCACTCGGTGCAGTGAAAGTATGGAACGCACTTCCACATGGTGATTGTTAAATGTGGCCCCGTATGAAATATTATAAAGATTGAAATATGAATGAATTTATATGAATGGTTTTATATGAATGGTTTTATAACCATGAGAAATTGAAGAAAAGTGCTTCCGCATCAGTAATGAGAAAGGCCCCAAATTTTATATTATTGAAGTCTAGGTTTTAACCAAGGTCGGGTTTGATATATGTTCATAACCATTGTGGACCCTAGGACATTCATATTTGTTGGCGTTACATTTTAATCCAAAGTCAAAGTTCATGTGAAGATGTGCGTTGGTTTATCCACGGTATGATATGGCTTCCTATCCTATGGTTTCCTCAACCTTTATTTGAAGGGAAAAGAAACTTCCATGGTAAGTTAGTGTGTTGGATTTTAAACCAAGGGTGGAATATTAACACGGGTAAGATATGTAATGGATGGTGGCCGACAGTATAATACGTTGCACTCTTTTGATGAATGATAAGAAGGAGAATTTAAATCGTAAAGTTTTATGTCAAGGAATCTGTACCTATATGAGTATGCATTCCATACAGTGGGCCCTATGTAATGCATCTTATTATGAAGGTCGAATGTTGATTAGAATTTGGTATAAATTAAATATGAAGATCTTCCATATAGATATGGGGTGTTATAACCATGGAAAAATGAAGCTTTCGCATTAGTTCAATTTTCCCAGTTTAGAAAATAAGAAATGCTTCCGCACGTAAAGATTTCCAGTCTTTGAGATTTGTTTGAGACTAAACTAGTAAAAAAATTATATATACAGCAGATACACAATTGTAGTGAATAGGTGAATATGCACAGGAATGAAAATGTGGGTTTGACAGGTGTACATGCACAGGTGCACACAATTGCAGTAAATAGCAGAGGTATGAAGAACAGTTACTTAACAGTAGCAGAAAAGAAAAAACTAGCAAAGCCAAAGACCAGAAAAATCGCTGAGTGAAATTGATGTATGTAACTAAAATTGTGAATGTAAATGTTTTAATTGATTTTATATTGTGTGTGATGCAAAGGCAAGTCACCGGTAGGAAAACAAAACTCCACTGTAAAACTGAAATGTATACATATTGTTATATTCCTATGAATGAGCTGGATAAAGAAATGAGAAGGTAGAAGTCAAAGAGTCATGGCTGTTCACTTTGAATACCCTGTGGAATACAAACAGTCATGTGATGAACTCTATAAACAATATCACATTGATATGCATAGAGAGGTTAGAGAATGCAGAATTGAAGCAGAGAAAATAAGAAGAAGGAGGAGCAGATAGAGATGTTGTGAAGAGTCAAAGATTATATAAGATAGATCTGAAGACTGGAGGACAAAAGTAAAGAAGGTACAAAATAGAGCTGATAACTAAGGTAAATCAGCAAGTGTTTTCTTTTGAAAGAGTAAGGAAGTTGGAGCTTCCCTATCAAGTAGTAGCTTGATAGATGTCATTTGTAGCTAACAGAGGTAGGAGCCTCCTATAGGTTGTAGCCTGCATAAAATATATGGGAGTTGGTGCTTCCATATCAAGTTGTAGCTTGATATAAGTTAGTTGTAGCTGGCTGAGGTAGGAGCCTCCTGTAGGTTGGAGCCTGCAGAAAATTGATGGGAGTTGGAGCTTCCTTGCAAGGTGTAGCTTGCAGAATTGAGGTAGGTGCCTCCTGTAGGTTGGTGCCTACAGAAAATCAGTGGTAAGAGGGAGTTGGAGCTTACCTTTACATCACAACAATAATAAGATCTGGTTTTCTCCCTTATGGTTTTCCACTTATATCTGTTGTCTATGTGCATGATGTCTATGTGTTGATGTGGTTTATCTAATCTGCTTAATAATTTTTGCTCACATATTAAGACTGATATTACATTAACAAATTTTCTTGATACTTGCTGCTCACAAATTAAGATTGCTCACATATTAAGTTGATCTTGAAATGAAGGTGTAAATTAGTTTAAAGGAAAGTTTTAAAAGTCCATGAATGTGTTAAATTGATTCACCCCCCCCTCTTAGTTTAACTAAGGGTTCAACAATTGGTATCAGAGCAGGTTCCTTTGGAGTAAGCCTAATAGCTTGAAGGAGATCTGGTTGAGACATGGACTATAAAAATGTACCTGTGTTAAGTACAAAAAACTTTCCTGAATGGAGAGATAAGGTTAAAACAGAGTTAATGGCTGATGAACCTGAGGTATGGAAAATTGTATGTGATGGTTACTACACAGACTCTCCCTTTTTGCAAGAACAACAGCGGAATGCCAAGGCAAATTGTGTGATATATAACAATCTTCATAACAAGGATATTGATTTAATAAAGGATCTAACCTCTACAAAAGAAATCTGGGATAGATTGCATTTCATGCATGGAGTAGACGCTAAGGATTGCATTGTCAAGAAGGAGAAGAGAATCAAGAAGAAGAAAAATTCATGTCAAAAGGAAAATGTTCAATCAAATGAGGTACCTGCTAGTGTGAATGGAAGTAAGAACCATGAAGAAATTGCAGCTGAGGAAAAAGCCAAACTTGACATAGCCTTGACTAAAATAGAAAGATTGAAGAATGAAAACAAAGACCTTAAGACACTGGTGCAAATATGTGATGAGAAAGAATATGAAGATAAGAAAGAAATTGTTGGCCTAAAGACACAACTTGAAGAAGCAAAGAAAGTAGAAGACATTCTGCTGCAACAAATGAGAGAGAAAAGTTTGGAATGTGAAAAATTGGAACAAGAAGTAGTGTGCCTAAGAAAGAAATTAGAAAAATCCAAAAGAGAATTATTAATGAATACTCCTCTAATGAAAAGCTCTGGACAGTTGGACCAGATTCTAAAGGCTCAAAGGTCACCTCTCATAAATGTTGGGATAGAATATGAAGGAGAAACCAGTAAGTCCAAGGTAGAAGATAACAAGAATATCATTTTTGTAAAAGTTGTAAAGGACAATGAAGCAGCTCAGAAGATTCCTACAGAAGTAGAAGCCAGCAAGAACATGAGTTGCAGAGAAACAAACAGAAACAAGCATCAACATGAAAGGAAAGAGAATGAGAGGATGAAACAATCAGCTGCTAAAGGCTCATATGCTCCTAAGGATGAATTGAATAAATTTGGAATATGTCAAAGAAGGTTCTTTCCTCCTATGGGAAGTATCACTTGTTTTTCCTGCCACAAGCCTGGACATATTGCAGCATATTGTAAGACAGAGCAAATCCAGTCCAACCAGCAAAAGATGCAACAAATGAGAAGAACCCCTCAAGCAAGCAACCGGAAAAGATAATCTTTCACCAGGTACACAAATAATTTGCATGGCTACTGTTATGCATGCAATAAATTTGGACATTAACTTGTTGAATGTAAATTGTGTTCAAAGAGGGGAACAAAATATTATACATCAGCTCAAATGTACCTTGGAAAAATAAGATGTTATGTATGCCTCAAACTTGGTCACAAAGAAAAGTACTGTAATCTTCCATATACATTAAAAAACTCTTGATAGATGATGGAATCAAAGAAAATAAAAAAAAAAATATGAATCCAAAAGAAGTGCAGACATTATGAAGAACCCCAATAAAGTATGGAAGGAAAAGAGAAAGGGGGAGCCTATTATCTCAATGTCATAATGAATCCATCATAGTCTCAGGGGGAGCTGCTCTAGAAAACAATGCAAACATCCATCCAGTGATAGATATGAAGCAACATCTCAGGGGGAGAGCAGTTCATAAATAGTCCCCACAAAAGTAGTCTAAGAAGAGATCCATGAAATCAGAACAGTCATAAGATCAGGAAGTGAAAGGACAATTTTTCTAACAAAGAACCATAGAGGAAGAAGAAAACCTGAAGCACTATACAACAAAAATATTGATGGAAGACGAGAAGGCAACAAGAAGCCATGGTAGTAGAAAGAACACCAGCCATGAACATATAAGCTAAGAAGACATCAGCACATTAAGTGATGATCACATGGTGCATCATTATGCTAGAATGAACAGTGAATTACTTTAAGGAGGATGAGTAAGAGAAGAGCCTATCATCATTATGTCATTACATCACTCATCTATAAATAGTCCCCTTGAAGGAGTACAGTTAAGTAAGTGATAAATCTCTGAGTGATCTGCCCATGAATATTCTTAGTATAGAAATTGAGGATATCTTCCCAAAGATCTTTATGTTAGAATAGTTGAATTGTATATAAAGCAGCAGTGATTCTGGAGCATTCCTAGAAAGGAAAATGAAATGATATTCCTTTGAACAGAATGAAAAATTAAGAAAAATGGTTAATCATGCCAATATCAAATTCAGTATATTGATGATTGTGGGTGTGAATAGTGGAAAGATCAATAGTAGAAACTATGGGTTCATGTGCAAGCTAAAGTGAAATCTTTGCATGGTTGATAAAAGTAGTATCAATTGGTATCAACAGAATACCAGGTGTTATTAGTGGAGCAACAGTATGGTACAGGTCCTCAGGATCAAAGGATTATGGAAAAAGTACATCAAGGTAGTATTCCCAGCATTATCTGCATTCAGCATGAAAAGGTCAATAGCAGTGTCAAAGGATCAGTATTTTGTTTACACTTGATGCATTATATTGAGAATTGAAGCAGTATCTACTTCTATACATAACTGCATGCCTTCCTGAAGTCAGTACAGATAACTTCAAGGACTCTTTCTTAAGATCATTCTTAACACCGTGTGAATTTTGTTTGTTGAGATTTAAATTAAACATCTTGAATATGTTTTTGTTGAAGATCATCATGATAGAATAGTTAAAGTATCTGAAGCATGAAGGACTAGTTGTGATTACCATTTGAAGCTCATATCACCACCAACAGGTAGGAAAGGTGAATCGCAGCTATAAAAGATATATTGGCATCATCACAATTGAACAGATGTTGTACTGCAGATGAGTATTGCAGAAGAAGACATATTCCATCTAAAACCTTCGTCAATAGATATGCATCCTAGATGAAGATAATACTAGAGACTAAAGTATATTTGAAGCATTCTCAGTAGTTTAGGTTTGATCCAATGATGCACTTATGATTAGATAAGGCTGGTACAATGTGTTCTACAAAGGTTCAGAATCTTCACTTTCAGCTTTATACAAGTTCAATAATTCTCAAAAGTGTTCTCTCAACAACTCTTGTACACCAGTTTGTAGAAGCATGGTACAAATTCAGAAGAAGAGGGCCTAAACACAACTCAGAGAGAGGAAATCCAAATATAGAATCTACACTGAGAAATATGCAACCCTTTGCCATTGATGTCAAAGGGGGAGGAAAAGCAAGTAATAGAAGAAAGGGTCTTCTAAAAGACAAGCAAAGGAAGTGTATTGCCATCAATGCCAAAGGGGGAGACTGTTGGAAATGTTGTCATTGATGGCAAAGAGAGAAGCAAAGTAGCAGAGAGGCAGAGGCAGCAAAGAAGTAGCAGAGGTAGCAAAGAAGTAGACAAGAAGCAGAGGCAGCAGAGAGAGCATAAGACAAGTAGCAGAGGCAGCAAAAAGAGAAGAAAAGTAGTAGAGAGGCACCAGTAAGAAAGCATAAAAGGAGCACAAAGGTGACAAACAAGAAGCAGAGAAAGAGAGGCAAGGAGAGGGGCCATTAGACATGATGCAGAGGCAGTTATAGAAGGGCCATTTGAAGATCTGGGCAATACAAGGAGGCCTTGTAAGAAAATTCAGTTGTGAATATAAAAGGATTTAATTCAGTATTATATGGAGTTGTTTGAGGAATTGCTTGGATTCCTAAATTGACTAGAGCCCGAAACTGGAGTCACACTTGAATGCTATTGAGTTGTAATCGATTACAAACCACACAAATCGAATATAGAGGGGGATTGGCATCGGCCCTATTCAATTGGGTGTACAGAGGTTTAAGGACTGGTCAACATCGTAAGAACCAGAACTATAGGCGGATAGCACAGTGCATTTGAAAAGAAAAACCATAGGGTATTAGAGATAGAGAACCTAGCCCTTCTGAAATATCTAAATTGGTTAAGATCGGGGGTTTATTTAAACCTGTTTGCATGTTGAATGCGCCTTAAGTCCCCTGTGAAGGTTTCAATATGAACCAATGAATTTCGGTCCTTTTAATGCAAGAGGTCTCGCACAGTCTTTAAGTGAAGAGGTCCTTTTAATGCAAGAGGTCTCGAGGCCAATTTGCTCGCACTGGAAAATTGATGAAACTGTCAATAATTGTGATTGAGTCGAATGTTAAAGGTCAATTGGAATTTCTGTACATATACATGTGGGACTTGACTTCTGATTCATATGAGTATTATTGACTCAATTCTGTGCGAATATGCTTGAATGATAAACTCTTAAATAGGATCTATGTTAAGGGAAGAATAGATGTTAATTCATGTCTATTCTATGTTTGAATCAAATGCGATAAAAGTCTGCATACGTTGGAGAAAACACACAGGTCTGAACTATGACTATTTATCAGTGAAAACGGAACAATTATTCTAGAGGGAAGACGATGAAGCGTTGTTGGGAAGAATACATCAATTCATTCTGTAAAATCAAATTAAGATGAGGGGCAGGACTCGGGTAACGTAGCAGAGTTCAAAGTCGAAGGAACGAATTGAATAAGGGGCACAGAGGTTTATTAAAGCTCTGTATGAATTATACTATAGTTGAGTGCAAAGTCAAAGGTGGAGGCGGAACTGAGAGCGAAGTGGAACCGTGAGGAGAATAGTGACGGTGGAACCGTGAGGAGAATAGTGACGGCGATTTCAAATTAAAAACCGGCAGTATCGCGCTTTATAAAAGTGGTAAGAAGTTTTTGTGGAAAAAGTGCGATTAGGGTCGCTATTTGCCACGTGTCCTAAGGTGGTATTCTAAAACCATTTCCATTGCGCATTTTTGAGAAATTAAGGTTCGTGCATCTAATTTGCACGATATTGCGCGTCATCCATCAGATGGGCGTCCAAAGTTTAGTTGGAGCGCGAGAGCAGGGTGTTTGTTGGATTATATGTCAAGTTGCATAAACATTAAAGCGAGGTAAGTAGTATGGCTGCTGTGGGCCCAAGTTAAAGTTCAGGGATTTTATTATTGTTTTGAAGGATTAATTTAAAATCGTGTTGGAATGATATGTGTGTCTACAATGGAAAAGTCGAGTCGTAACCTGATGAGAGACCAACTGTTGGATTGGGGCATTGTGAAAATTAAAAAACGTTGTGGGAACCAACATATATTTGTTGACTTATGAAAGGTCGGGAACCAAATATGTGGCATTATAATTTGGGTTAACCAAGGTCGAAGAGTCGAATAATTAAGGAATTATTGGCACTCGGTGCAATGAAATTATGGAACGCACTTCCACATGCTGATTGTTAAATGTGGCCCCATATGAAATATTATAAAGATTGAAATATGAATGAATTTATATTAATGGTTTTATAACCATGAGAAATTGAAGAAAAGTGCTTCCGCATCAGTAATGAGAAAGGCCCCAAATTTTATATTATTGAAGTATGGGTTTTAACCAAGGTCGAGTTTGATATATGTTCATAACCATTGTGGACCCCAGGACATTCATATTTTTTGGCGTTACATTTTAATCCAAAGTCAAAGTTCATGTGAAGATGTGCGTTGGTTTATCCACGGTATGATATG
The DNA here is from genome assembly GCA_034641835.2 of Pinus albicaulis. Lineage (NCBI taxonomy): Eukaryota > Viridiplantae > Streptophyta > Pinopsida > Pinales > Pinaceae > Pinus > Pinus albicaulis. The sequence goes on from CM076577.1 coordinate 761,948,523, forward strand.
GCTTCCTATCCTATGGTTTCCTCAACCTTTATTTGAAGGGAAAAGAAACTTCCATGGTAATTTAGTGTGTTGGATTTTAAACCAAGGGTGGAATATTAACACGGGTAAGATATGTAATGGATGGTGGCCGACAGTATAATACGTTGCACCCTTTTGATGAATGATAATAAGGAGAATTGAAACCATAGAGGAAGAAAAAACCATAAGCACTCTATAGAAAACAGATTGATGGAGGACGAGAAGGCAAAAAGAAGCCATGGTAGTAGAAAGAACATCAGCCATGAACATATAAGCTAAGAAGACATCGGCACATTAAGTGATGATCACATTGTGCATCATTCTGCTAGAATGAATAGTGAATCACTTTAAGGAGGATGAGTAAGAGAAGAGCCTATCATCATTATGTCATTACATCATTCATCTATGACTAGTCTCCTTGAAGGAGTACAGTTAAGTAAGTGATAAATCTCTGAGTGATCTTCCCGTGAAGATTCTTAGTATAGAAATTGAATATATCTTCCCAAAGATCTTTATGTTAGAATAGTTGAATTGTATATAAAGCAACAGTGATTCTGGAGCAGTCTTAGAAAGGAAAATGCAATGATATTCCTTTGAACATAATGAAAAATTAAGACAAATGGTTAATCATGCCAATATCAAATTCAGTATATTGATGATTGTGGGTGTGAACAGTGGAAAGATCAATAGTAGAAACTATGGGTTCATGTGCAAGCTAAAGTGAAATATCTGCATGGTTTATCAAAGTAGTATCAATTGGTATCAACAGAATACCAGGTGTTATTAGTGGAGCAGCAGTATGGTATAGGTCCTTAGGATCAAAGGATTATGGCAAAAGTACATCAAGGTAGTATTCCCAACGTTATCTTCATTCAGCATGAAAAGGTCAATAGCAGTGCCAAAGGATCAGTATTTTGTTTACACTTGAAGCATTATATTGAGAATTGAAGCAGTATCTACTTCTATACATAATTGCATGCCTTCCTAAAGTCAGTACAAATAACTTCAAGGCCTCTTTCTTAAGATCATTCTTAACACCGTGTGAAGTCTATTTGCTGAGATTTAAATTAAACATCTTGAATATGTTTTTGTGGAAGATCATCATGATAGAACAGTTAAAGTATCTGAAGCATGAAGGACTAGCTGTGATTACCATTTGAAGCTCATATCACCACCAATAGGCAGGAAAGGTGAACCGTAGCTATAAAAGATATATTGGCATCATCACAATTGAAAAGATGTAGTATTGCAGATGAGTATTGCAGAAGAAGACATATTCCATCTACAACTTTCGTCAATAGATATGCATCCTATATAAAGATAATACTAGAGAATGAAGTATATTTGAATCATTCTCAGTAGTTTAGGTTTGATCCAATGATGCATTTATGATTAAATAAGGCTGGTACAATGTGTTCTACAAAGGTTCATAATATTCAGTTTTAGCTTTATACAAGTTCAATAATTCTCAAAAGTGTTCTCTCAACAACTCTTGTAAACCAGTTTGGAGAAGCATGGTAAAAAGTCAGAAGAAGGGGCCTAAACACAATTCAGAGAGAGGAAATCCAAATATAGAATCTACACTAAGAAATGTGCAACCCTTTGCCATTGATGTCAAAGGGGGAGGAAAAGCAAGTAACAGAAGAAAGGGTCTTCTAAAAGGCAAGCAGAGGAAGTGTATTGCCATCAATGCCAAAGGGGAAGACTGTTGGAAATGTTGTCATTGATGGCAAAGAGAGAAGAAAAGTAGCAGAGAGGCAGAGGCAGCAAAGAAGTAGCAGAGGCAGCAAAGAAGTAGACAAGAAGCAGAGGCAGCAGAGAGAGGATAAGACAAGTAGCAGAGGCAGCAAAAAGAGAAGAAAAGTAGTAGAGAGGCACCAGTAAGAAAGCATAAAAGGAGCACAAAGGTGACTGACAAGAAGCAGAGAAAGAGAGGAAAGGAGAGGGGCCATTAGACATGATGCAGAGGCAATTATATAAGGGCCATTTGAAGATCTGGGCAATACAAGGAGGCCTTGTAAGAAAATTCAGTTGTGAATATAAAAGGATTTAATTCAGTATTATATGGAGTTGTTTGAGGAATTGCTTGGATTCCTAAATTGACTGGAGCCCGAAACTGGAGTCACATTTGAATGATATTGAGTTGTAATCGATTACAAACCACAGAAATCGAATATAGAGGGGGATTGGCATCGGCCCTATTCAATTGGGTGTATAGAGGTTTAAGGACTGGTCAACATCATAAGAACCAGAACTATAGGTGGATAGCACAGTGCATTTGAAAAGAAAAAACATAAGGTTTTAGAGATAGAGAACCTATCCCTTCTGAAATATCTAAGTTGGTTAAGATCGGGGGTTTGTCTAAACTTGTTTGCATGTTGAATGCGCCTTAAGTGCCCTGTGAAGGTTTCAATAAGAACCAATGAATTCCGGTCCTTTTAATGCAAGAGGTCTCACATAGTCTTTAAGTGAAGAGGTCCTTTTAATGCAAGAGGTCTCAAGGCCAATTTGCTCGCACTGGAAAATTGATGAAACTGTCAATAATTGTGATTGAGTTGAATGTTAAAGGTCAATTGGAATTTCTGTACATATACATGTGGGACTTGACTTCTGATTCATATGAGTATTATTGACTCAATTCCGTGCGAATATGCTTGAATGATAAACTCTGAAATACGATCTGTCTTAAGGGAAGAATACATGTTAATTCATGTCGATTCTATGTTTGAATCAAATGCGATAAAATTCTGCATACATTGGAGAAAACACACAGGTCTGAACTGTGACTATTTATCAGTGGAATCAGAACAATTATTCTAGAGGGAATATGGTGAAGCGCTATTGGGAAGAATACATCAATTCATTCAGTAAAATTAAGTTAAGATGAGGGGCAGGACTCTGGTAACATATCAGAGTTCAAAGTCGAAGGAACGAATTGATTAAAAGGCACAGAGGTTTATTAAAGCTCTGTATGACTTATACTATAGTTGAGTGCAAAGCCAAAGGCGGAGGCGGAACTGAGAGTGAAGTGGAACCGTGAGGAGAATAGTGACGGCGGTTTCAAATTAAAAACCGACAGTATCACGCTTTATAAAAGTGGTAAGAATTTTTTATGGAAAAAGCGCGATTAGGGTCGTTGTTCGCCACGTGTCCTAAGGTGGTATTCTAAAACCATTTCCATCGCATGTTTTTGAGAAGTTAAGGTTCGTGCATCCAATTTGCGCGATATTTCACATCATCCATCATATGGGCGTCCAAAGTTTAGTTGGAGCGTGAGAGCAGGGTGTTCATTGGATTATATGTCAAGTTGCATAAACATTAAAGCGAGGTAAGTAGTATGGCTGCTGTGGGCCCAAGTTAAATTTCGGGGTTTTTATTATTGTTTGGAAGGATTAATTTATGTAGTTTATTCCAAAATCGGGTTGGAATGATATGTGTGTCAACAATGGAAACGTTGAGCCATAACCTGATGAGAGACCAACCGTTGGATTGGGGCATAGTGAAAATTAAAAAACGCTGTGGGAACCAACATATATTTGTTGACTTATGAAAGGTCGGGAACCAAATATGTGGCATTATAATTTGGATTAACCAAGGTCGAAGATTCGAATAATTAAGGAATTATTGGCACTCGGTGCAGTGAAAGTATGGAATGCACTTCCACATGGTGATTATTAAATGTGGCCCCGTATGAAATATTATAAAGATTGAAATATGAATGAATTTATATTAATGGTTTTATAACCATGAGAAATTGAAGAAAAGTGCTTCCGCATCAGTAATGAGAAAGGCCCCCAATTTTATATTATTGAAGTCTGGGTTTAAACCAAGGTCGGGTTTGATATATGTTCATAACCATTGTGGACCCCAGGACATTCATATTTGTTGGCGTTACATTTTAATCCAAAGTCAAAGTTCATGTGAATATGTGCATTGGTTTATCCATGGTATGATATGGTTTGTTATCATATGGTTTCCTCAACCTTTATTTGAAGGGAAAAGAAACTTCTATGGTAAGTTAGTGTGTTGGATTTTAAGCCAACGGTGGAATATTAACACGGGTAAGATATGTAATGGATGGTGGCCGAAAGTATAATACGTTGCACTCTTTTGATGAATGATAAGAAGGAGAATTGAAACCATAAAGGTCTATTCCGAGGAGTCTATACCTATATGAGTATGCATTCCATACAGTGGGCCCTATGTAATGCAGCTTATTATGAAGGTCGAATGTTGATTAGAGTTTGGTTTAAATTAAATATGCAGATCTACCATACAGATATGGGGTTTTATAACCATGGAAAAATTAAGCTTCCGGATTAATTCAATTTTCCCAGTTCAAAAAATAAGAAATGCTTATGCATGTAAATATTTCTAGTCTTTGAGATTTGTTTGAGACTAAACTAGTAAAACAATTATATATACAGCAGATACACAATTGCAGTGAATAGGTGAATATGCACAGGAATGAAAATGTGGGTTTGGCAGGTGTACATGCACAGGTGCACATAATTGCAGTAAACATCAGATGTATGCAGAATAGTTACTTAACAACAGCAGAAAATACAAAACCAGCAAAGCCAAAGACAAGAAAAATGGCTGAGTGAAATTGATGTATGTAACTGAAATTGTGAATGTAAATGTTTTAATTGATTTTATATTGTGTGTGATGCAAAGGCAAGTCTCCGGTAGGAAAACAAAACTCCACTGTAAAACTGAAATGTATACATATTTTTATATCCCTCTGAATGAGCTGGATAAAGAAATGATAAGGCAGAAGTCAAAGAGTCATGGCTGTTCACTTTTAATTCCTTATGGAATACAAATAGTCATGTGATGAAATCTATAAATGATATCACATTGATATGCATAGAGAGGTTAGAGAACGTAGAATTGAAGAAGAGAAAATAATAAGGAGGAGTAGATAGAGATGTTGTGAAGAGTCAGAGATGATATGAGATAGATATGAAGACTGGAGGACAGCAGTAAAGAAGGTACAAAACATAGCTCATATCCAAGGTAAATCAACAAGTTTTTTCTTTTGAAAGATTAAGGAAGTTGGAGCTTCCCTATCAAGTAGTAGCTTGATAGATGTCAATTGTAGCTGACAGAGGTAGGAGCCTTCTGTAGGTTGTAGCTTGCAGAAAATAGATGGGAGTTGGTGCTTCCATATCAAGTTGTAGCTTGATAGAATTCAGTTGTAGCTGGCTGAGGTAGGAGCCTCCTGTAGGTTGGAGCCTGCAGAAAATTGATGGGAGTTGGAGCTTCCTTGCAAGTTGTAGCTTGCAGAATTGAGGTAGGTGCCTCCTGTAGGTTGGTGTCTACAGAAAATCAGTGATGAGAGGGAGTTGGAGATTGCCTTTGCATCACAACAATAATAAGATGTGGTTTTCTCCCTTACGGGTTTCCACTTATATCTGCTATCTATGTGCATGATCTCTATGTGTTGATGTGGTTTATCTAATCTGCTTAATACTTGTTGCTCACATATTAAGACTACTGTTACATTAACAAATCTGCTTGATACTTGCTGCTCACAAATTAAGATTGCTCACATATTAAGTTGATCTTTAAATGAAGGTGTAAATTAGTTTAAAGGAAAGTTTTAAAAGTCCATGAATGTGTTAAACTGATTCACCCCCCCCCCCCCCCCTCTCAGTTTAACTAAGGGTTCAACACCATATAATTATGTCAAAGGTGTCTCTCTGTAGGATTGGGCTGGGTAGACACATTTTCTATTCTTTTGGTGTAGCTTTGCACCTTTAGGGGAAATTTCTAGTCCTACTCTCTATGGATATTTTACTATTCCCCTAAATCTATTCTATAAAGGTAGAGGGGGGTTGTAGTGTATTTTTGTGTTGTGTAATTATTTTTTCGTTGAGGTTCTTTTTTTCACACCCCATTGCTAGGTGAAGTATTTTTGGGAGGACATAGTTATCATTTAGAGGTAGAGAGTGCTTTCCTTGTATCCATGTATTTTCATCTTTAGATACTCATGCTTCGTGGGGATTTGCAAGTGTTTGAATTCCCCTCGGATATTTTGTTGGTGTAATGGTTATTAGGAAAAATTTGTTCTTACCATTTTAACAATTATTTAGGGATTGCATTTCAAAATCATTGTTATTGATTGTTGTATTTTGACATCTTGAATTTTCTAATTAAAAACACTCCCAATTAGTTTGATAGACCCTACAACAAGTATAATTCAAACTACAACAAGTAGAATTCAAACATGTAGCTCATTATTCATAATTTCATCATATATATTCGCTATTTTTTAATTTTTAGCATGCAAATTAGTCTTTTATAGGAAGATGTGTACGATGACACAACATATTTACATGATTTAGAAGGGGTGAAATCAATATTTTGTATAATTACAGATTTTAGGTTTGATAATTATAAGGCATTTATAGGTTATAAATGTCTTCAAAGTTTCACTTATAATTTAGTATTCAACTCAATGTATTGAGTATCTTATACGTACTATTCCCCCCCATCCACTTCTGATAACTTCCATAACCATTAGGTAGGAACCTGCATGTTCAATGCTATTTTTCCTGTTTACTAAAAGATTTGCCAAGACTTTACAAAATTTTATAATTTATTGAAAGTTGTATAAATTACAATTTATAAAGTTCAAAGGTTAAATTTTTTAACTCTAATTCTTTAAAGGGTGCTAGCTCAATGGAAGAGCACTTACTCTACAATAAAGAGGTTGGTGGTTCGATTCCATCATGCCCTGATATTCATATGGAATGGAGACAATCAATTTTTGTGACGCAGGCTCTTTTGACCATCATCAATGACCTTAAGGTGACATTTTTCAACCCTCACCCAAATATCAAATGGTGAAAATCATTATCTGTCATTTAATCATTATTCATGACGGACCTTGAATGTCACCACAATTGCTTTACTTTTGTCTATGCAACATTTGGTGACGTTCAATTTTTGGTGATAAAGGTTTTTTTAACCATCACTAATGAGCTTACAGTGACATTTTTTTACCCTCACCAAAATATGAAATGGTGATGGTAAAAAAATGCCATCATATATATATGCATCAATAGTGACAGGCATGAAAATTACATCACAATAAATCATTGTTGTTCATATGAAATGGTGATGGTCATTATCCGTCATTATAATCATTATCCATGACGGACCTTGAATGTCACCACAACACATATTTTGGAGACGTTCAATTTTTTGGTGATGAAGGATAAGGTTTGTCACCATTGCTCATATGAAATGGTGAGGGTCACTATCCGTCATTATAAATCATTACTTTTGATGGATCTTCAATGTCACCAAAACACCTATGATTTTGGTGATGCCACCTTTGGTGATTCCACCTTTGATGACGTTTAGTTTTTTGTGACAACAACTCTTTTTTCCATCACCAATGAACTTATGGTGACACTTTTTAACCCTCACCAATGTTATTTTTCTTGTAGTGGCAGTAAGGTAAAGAGAAGAAGAAGAAAATTTCCCGAAACCCCTATTGATAACCAACTTCTACAACCAGAACAACATTCTGAAGATGAAATTCCCCTTGTAAATGTTTTAGAGAATATAAGGAAGAAAATTGTTAGAAGAAAGAAAGCCAGCGAAAAGGAATAAAATACACCCAAAAGGAAAATAGAGGAAACAAAGAAGGCCAGAAAAAAGAAGAACAAAACTCAAAAACAAATTCCTCTCTCCTCTACCATACGAAGAATTGCAATGCTTAACAAAACAATAAAGGAGTCAACTCAAAAATTCACTGAGTTTGTTGATTTAGAGGATAAGGAGGAACCATAGGTTCCATCACAAACTATTTTAACACCAACCTCTAGCCCAGTAAGAAGAACACCAAAGATAGACCAAATTCAACAGGAGATATATGACTATATCGAGTATTTGGAGAAAGGAGCCACAAAAAAGGCATCTTCTTCTAAAATTCAAGAAAAATGAATTCATTCTAATAGTCCACAAGAACCTTCAATAGTGAATACTTTAAAACAAGAAATTTTTGAATTGGAGATTATTGAACAGACATTTGAAACATTAAAGGTGGAAAATGAAATTCAAAGGACCAAAAATGACAATATTTTGTTGCATCTAGGCTTGTGGTATGAAAAGAATAAAACATTAAAGGAAAAGAACAAGTCTCTCAAGAGGAAGGTCATAAGTTTAAAATAAAAGATTCTAATGAAGAAGCCCATGATGGCAGTTACTAAGAAGAGGGTAAAGAAAAAAACTTGGATGTTATAGCTCAAGTTTCTAAAAATGCAGTGACAGAGAAAGGCTATCAGTTTTGAATTTTTGCATGAGGATATGAAATGACCCTCGTGTGGGGGAATGTTCAACCTCATTATTGTTTCTTTTGACACCTCTTTTTCACCTACCTTATTACTTTTTGACCACAATAATCACTCAAAGGAAATCAAATTACAGGGTTTATAACATGGTAGGTATATAATAGTCTTGTATTTCATAAGTTAATAATGGTCTTTATTATTAGTCTAATATTTTCTTTAGCTACTGAAATGAGATGATTTTGCAGCTAACATTTGATTCTACAACCATGCTTGTTGTTTGATAGGTTTCCAAGTGCTAGTTGGGGGGAGAAATATATGGAAATGTGGAAATCAATGGCCTAAATGATTCCCTCCTATCTTCATGAATCAAATTGATATGAGAATCTTCCAGTTGCGTGGTCAAGGATAAAGTCAATTCTTTCAGTTGTAACAAGTGAGAGAGGAACAATATATACACCTCATGATTTTACTTTTTTAATAGAAAATCATGAGATATTTCCATTAAGATATGTTTTTCTAGTTAATTTTAGTATTATTTTAGCAAGGCTAGGCATAGAGCTTTGAAAATTTAATGATGCGAGCTTTATAAAAAGACCTTGAAGCAACAAAAAATACAATGACTTTTTTATCTGGCAGTGAGACTTTAAACTATTTTTTAATTCAAAGAATCCTTTTCGTTTGGATGTGTGGTTGATTTTTTGATTGAATCTTGTCACCACCTGCTTGTAGAGGCCCCCCTCAAGAAGTAAGGTTTTCTTGTTTTAAGTATAATTTTTATCATTTCGTAAGTTTACTTTTTGGATGCATCTTGTAGAATGTTTTCTTTCCTTTATTGATTTCGATTTAAATAACAAGAAGTTTAACTATTTCATTAATCGTTTTCATTTATTTATTCAGGAGCACAAGAATTGAATTAGCAGTGAGAGTTTGAATTGAGAACGAGATTGTAATTTTTAAAAATAGAGAATTAGTTTGCAGATTTTATTTCAAAGCATGAGTGTTGCAAATTTTAATTCAAAGCATGAGTGATTTATCAATTTGAGCAAGTGTGAACATAGTTTAAATTGATTTTGTTTTTTCATGCAAGAGTGTGTTATATTGGTCAATGATTTTATCCTTTAAGAAATAAAGTTTCCTTCAAAGCATATTTCTGATATATTTCAGAGTGTGTGTGTGTTTTTATGAGTTAAATTTCATTTTGCAAGTGTGAGATTGATTTATGAGTTTGAGATTTTTATTGGTTGTGTGGATTTCATAATTAGATACAATTTTATGAAAATGTGGTCATCATTATTAGAATTATTTTCAATGAATAATCTAATCATGTGCGCTAACAATTTAATTCAATTTAGATAACTAGGATTCCTAGCACATATAATGCACTTACACTTCGTCATTTTACTAGCCCTGGTTGATAATTTATGTAATAAATTTAAGGAAATTAAATTCACAAACAACATCTTCAAATTCTATTTTGTATGTCTAGAAAAATAAAAAATCCTTGGAATACTGAAGCCTTCCTTTGAAGCAATCCAAAACCCTTAGATCGATTCACCTACAAGAAAGATCAAACAACTATAAGAAACCCTAGTCACTTGTCTCTATGTCACATATTAGCTCCTCGATGCTAGAGTGGTATTTGGATGTGTGTGTATATATATATATATATATATATATATATATATATATATATATATATATATATATATAATTTTTATAAATTATGACTAATAAACATAACCATAACAAGAAAAAAAACAAATATTAAAACCATCCCACAATTGTAAAGAATTGCAAGAGTGCAAAAATGAACTCTTTATTTGTGATATTATGTGTCTCAAATGATAAAAAAAAAAAAATATTAAGATGAAGGAGAGTCTGGCCTTTTATAGAAAAAATTATAATGGCTAGTTGACTTATCCTCATTAAAATATTGCTAGTCATTCACAATCCAAGAATTAACAACTTTTCATTTTCTTAAAATATTATAAAATAGAATGAATTTCCCAAAGGGGGTCAAATTTTTCCACATAGCCAAAAATAATTCATGTTTTCCATTTGAAGATGGTATTCAATGGTAAAAAAGTGAAGTATTACAAAGATTACCCCCAACGTTTAGCATTTGTAATCCGTAAGTGAGTCGATTTGTCCACATAAAAGAGTGCAAATTCACATTAAATTTGCATTGTCATTGATCAGGTGATCACTTTTTATCTCAAAAATTAAAGTATCGAGAAAGTCTTAAAACCAATTCCAAATCGAAGTGCTCGTATTTCTGAATCCAATGTCGTTCATTTCATCTCAATCCGACACCGTATGCTCAAGTTATCACGTGTTGAACGTTTGGCCAAATAATTAAAATTTGAGCAGGTTAGTTCACTGGGAAGTTGACTGGGTTGACTGTACTTCTGAGTGCGCAGGGTGATCGTACATGTAAGATCCAAACATGTGCTAAAACTTGGCATCATTTAGTTCGTTGAATTTGGGTGCATTTGATTGGTCGGTAACTAGTTGTGGTGGACCAATGAAGTGGTGCCACGTGGCCTAGTCATGGGTTACCACATGGCACCCCAATAGAGGTCAAAATTTTTTAAAGAGCCCAAACTGGCCTCCATGGGGTTCAACCTCATGACCTCAGAGCAAACAGTAGAGTGGCTTACCATTGGGCTATGTTATGGTTCTTAATAACCATATGTCCAAAATTCAAGATGAATTTTAATACAATGCCTATCGGAGGATGGGTCAGGTCCACTGCACACCCACGTGACCATGGCCCCGCATTTAGGGGCTAAACCGATAGGGGTGGGCATTAAGGCCCAACTATCGGCCCCATATGACCCATATGGCCATGATTTTTGGTGTTAAGGGGTCAGAGGAAAAATTAATGATCCTACAAATGCACTGGCGAGAAGGGAATTTGTTGATCGGTTAGCGAAATTCGGGGTAGAATTGTAGGATCGTTAGAAAATTGGTCGAATTTGTAGGAAAATTAACAGTCAAATTCAAAGAAGATCTTCGAGCTCATATATGTTTGTGTTTTTTACCAAATTGAGCTCAAAAAGAGTCCACTTAGGGGTTTTTGGATGTTATGGATCCAATGGTGACCTCTAATTTCTAATTTGAGAACATATAAGTAGTATTTTTGAATTTTTGAGATAAAAGGTGTATGGATCAATCAGGCTTTCCAAGTAGTTCTAGAAGGAGCTCATACCTTTTGGATTGTTTTGACCAAATTGAGCTCAAAAAGAGTCCACTTAGTGGTTTTTGGATGTTCTGGATCCACTGGTGACCTCTAATTTCTGATTTGAGCACATATAAGTAGTATTTTTGTAGGATTGAGACAAAAAATGTATGGATCAATCAGGGTTTGGAAGAAGTTCTGCAAGGTGTTTTGGCATGGAGAAGACCTTGTAGGGGTATTCTCACCTTCAGAAGTATATTGCAGCAGTTTTAACTTGCAGGTTTCATCTCACTTTTCTCATTATGTTATGTTGAGGGAAGTTTTTTTTATGTGATTCAATGTGGAATTGAATTACTCACATGATCATTTTAGGTCATTTCAATTGGACTATGACATCTTTGTAGGAGATACTTTGTGTTGTTTTTATTTGTGAGATTTATTTGCAGGATAAAATGATCTTATAGGGGTAATGGTCACATGGTTTCATCAACAAACATTTATGTACTTAATTTTACTACTAAATATATTAGTGGTCTATCTACGTTGGCAGACCAGGAGATGTAGCCCAGGAGAGGTGAACTCCATGAACAAATATTTTAATATGCTCTTCATTATGCCTACATGAGTTATGTCATTTTATGTTGTTAATGTTGCATGATTTATGTGATTTTATGTTGGTAATGTCAAGTTTACATGTGAATAATAATTCATGACTTGAATATACATTGAAAAACTTGTTTGTGACAAGACCCATTTTTACCTTGCAAAGCATCAGAACGATCCATTTTTTATTTATGAGATTCTGAAGAATAGGAAAGAGAACACGTCCTCCATTTTCATATCAGTTGGTATCAGAGCTCTATCTGACCGAGTTACAAGAATAGGTAGAAAAAAAGAATCTCCAAGAGCTAGAGGAGAAAAAATTGGCTCTTCATATGGAGAACATTGACTTGAGAAGGATGCTAGTGATGACTAAAGAGGAGAAGAGGCACATGTGCTTTATATTTCAACAAGTGTTTGATGAAAAAATTTCTGAAAGTCCTACTCCTATTACAACAAAATACACCTCCAAAATGAAACCAACATGTGGTCATGGTTCAAACAATGGTCATGGACCATATGGGGAAGATGATGCATGTGCATTTTGCAAGCATCGCCAAGATTCACACCATATGCTAGTTGGTAAGAGTGGGTGGCTAGAGTCATCTACAAGTTGGCCATCATCATCATCATCATCATCAAAAGTTGAAAAGATGAATAGAAAGTTTAAGGAGGTAATAATCATTTCAAGTACAATTCCTTCTAATTATGTGCATAACAACTCTTTTTCAACATTTGAGCAACACATTAAAGTACAATTATTCTCCTTCGCATGAGAGGACTTATTTGTCAACAAAAAAGAGAAAGTTATTTTGTACTCACTGTAAGATGCATGTGCATGGAAATGAACGATGTTGGAAGTTGCATCCAAAGCTTCATTCTGAGAAGGGAAAACAGATTGTGAAACCTAATACAAGGGAAGAAAGAGGTGGAAAAGAGGAATTATAGTGATCCTAAGTGACATTCAAGGCAAAGATGATGCAAAAAGAGAACCCATAAGCCTAGGATATGCAAATTTTGGGTAGACTTATCGTAAATTTGCTTTGTAAATTTTGTAATTTCTTGTTGTTGTTTACCTGTTTAGGTACTTTTGTAAAGTGAACAATAATTGTCACTGTGTTCAACAAGTATATGTGTTTTTCATTGATGTATGTATTGGCTTGTTTATAACTCCACATGTTCAAGGATTTTGTGGATGTACAAGATTTTCATTCAAGTTTGTCTACAAGATTGTCATATGTTCACCGATGTAAGTGTTCGATATGAAACTTGTGTGAATAGAATATTTGTTTTCAAAATTTTTCAAGATGACCATGTTGGGGCCCTTGTTTTGAATTTTGCATGAAGACATATTTTGGGTTGCAGATCGGCACGTGGTAGGCGCAACAACAGTAGGCAGCAGAGCTGCCGAGGTTGCGGAGGAGCAGGAGATAGGTGATGAGGTTGACGCAGACAAGTGTAGACGAAGGGAATATGTGGCAAAGGACAGATAGTGGAACTCATGTGCAATAGGAAGAAGCCGAAAGCAGCTGAGTAAGAACATAAGAGAAAATAATAGTTGCACTGGCGGGTGAATAAATAGGCTGTCACCCAGTAGAAAAAAGGGAGACATGCATAGATACAGAGGGACCGGAGAGGTTAGAGCAGAACGAGGCTGAAGAGCAGACGCCATAGGAGAGCTCTATTCTGGGTTCGACGTCATTGTATTTCCTGTGTCTCTGTCGATCTGTTATTGATGTAGTATCTCTCTCTGTGTCCTGTGGGACCTTTGTAGTGAATCTGGAAGCTCATTTTTTTTAGCAATGTAACTCTTGATCCTGTTGAATGGTTATTAATGTATCTGAAGGTTGTTGTCTTACCGTGTGACTTGAATGTGTTGCATGATGCTTGTAGTACTTTAAAATTTTATTTGCTTAGTATCTACATGATGTTCAGATAAGATCTTCTACATACGATGTTATGTGTGCGTATGATTCTGTGTTAGCTTCGAGTTGTGGATCCCTTTTGTCGATACCGATTTTTTCCCCTCTGTTAGCTACCTATAAAATTTTTTATATCAAAAGGTGGCTAAATCATTTTTTGGAGCCTTCAAGAAACAAGTTTATTGCTAAAAATTTTATCTCTTGAAGGCTCATGAAGACATCATCACCTTTTTTTAACATTCACTACTGTTTCCATTTCAAACTCTGAAATTCTGCTAGTGTCATAGAGATAAGACTGCTGCAAAAACACCATTTTTCCCTTCCTTTTTACTTCAAAAATAACCTTCATTTTTTACCCCTTTCATTCCTCATAAAATTCCTCTATTTTCCATTTGTTTCCATTTCCCCTCCATAAAGTCTCTTCACAAAGTTTAAAACTCCTTTTTAAACTTTGCCGAAACCCCCAAATCCATCAAAAAACATTGAAAAACTCATAAAAATACACTTTTTTTGTATTACAGGTTTAAGCCCCCTTGGGCTAAGTCCGAACCACTTCCCCACATATGCCTTGGTGCTGGAACCAAGCGCTAAGTCCATTCGGCGCTAATCGCATCGGAAAAAATAGAGCGCGTATGTCTTTTTGTTAAGTTGAGACCTTCGATGCGATTGGCCCTTTATTATATAAACCCTGGGCCTATCGCATTCTATATAATCAAAGGCCCCACAGACGGGTGCCTATCCACTTCATATATATAAACCCGCCCTAAGCCAAACCTTTTTTTTTATTAAATTTTTTATTTTCATGGGTTATAAGGGGTTTCCGCCGATTCGTTATTTAAAAAAATCTCAACCGTTGATTTAAAGCTGATCAACGATCAGCGCAAAATCGCATCGGAATTTTTCATTGGGCGCGTTATATTCTATGCCACCCCCGATTGGCGTCTCCCGAATCCATCCTCCGCCGTCGATCTGATCTGCAGATCGACGGCCCACAGTTAATCACATCATCGCCATTCGAGTTTTTTGCCCCGCTGATCGCCGAGACCCGATTGCATCTGGGCCATCCACGTGTCCAGATTAGATGGTCCAGATTGCATCTCCTGACTTCGGTAAAAAACATACACCCTGCTTCATAATGTTGTTTCGGCCAATTTGCAGCCATTGATCTCTGTAGATCAACAGTTCTCAATAAACCTTCCTCTGCCTTTGTATTTTTTCGTTCATACCCCAGATAAAATTATAACCGTTGATCTGTTCCATCTAACGATTCTTATTAATCCTGATAGGCCTGCCTCCTGTGGGTCCTACCTTCCTTAGTTTCAATCTCCGCCGTCGATCTCTTGATCGGACGGTCCATAATAAAACCACCCTTCCCACTTATGCCCGCGCATCTTTCCAAATTTGCGCTCGCCCTTCGCCGTCAGATCTGAGACCCCAGATCTAATGGTTCAAGCGCATTTTCATGTAAATTTAAGCATGATGGTTAATTCCAGAAAATCATGCGATATAATCTGTTTTTAAAAGACACGTGTCGGGCAGGGACACATAGCGCGTTCCAAAAGGCAAATCCGCCTCCCCGCCATTTTTCCATGAGAAACCCGTGGTTTTACCTCTCGAAACTGCTTTCACTCTTTTCCATTCTAATTTATCGCGTGCTTCCTCAGCTGTTGATCCTTATGAGCCAATCTCATCTGACGGCCCACGATAATCCCAAACCCCCAACTCTATTTTGTACCATATTTCCTCCGAAACAAAGGTTTTGACCCCATTTGTTCACATTTCTTCTATTTTTCGAACAATGTGACTCCTTCACACTATTAAATCACAACCAATCCCAACCGTTGATCTATGCGTAATCAACAGCTCAGACTTAATTGACACCAATGTTCTTTCTGAACAGTCTCCATTTGATCTCCACATCGGATCTCCACCATTAGATGTTGCCATCCAACGGCTATGCTCCTCCCCATAACCTCTGAAGCATTTTTCCCAAAAAACGCAGGGTTTCATAATATTTGTCTGTATTTTGAAGGATTAAATGGTTTTTCCGTTATATTGAAGAAAAGCCAAAGGCTGGGGATGACGATTCACGTGCCTTTGATTCATAAAAAGGAAGCCATTTACAGGGTTCACCTCCACGTTTCGTCGATGCTTCATGGGCATTGATGCCATATGAGCCCTGTGTGGCCCATCACATCAACAAGACACAGACAATTAAATAAAACAAAGAATATCAGTGTTGAAGACCTACCACGGCAAAACCAAAGATTGAAGATGAATTCCATAGTTTAATGGATTACGGCTAAGACCGAAATCAAAAGCCTAATCCATTAAATTAAACACAATTAAAGGGAAATCAAAAGATCATCAGACAGAAAGGCCTCCACCGCCACAATAGAGGCCAATTGATTCCTCCCAGCTACCCTAGTGCAACCTGTAGCCTCAAGCATTCTACATAGGCCGAATTATGATCAGAAAAGAAGATATTTGCCTCAGCGCAGCTGAATAGTTAATTATGCTAAAGAAAATTAATGCAAAAAATATCAGTAGAGTTACTATAGCATGAAAACAGAGCCTTAAAGTCAACAAAAGCTCCCACCAAGCTTAATTCTTAAATGTAAAACAATTAATACAGATGAACATCTGTAAACTTCTCCATCGAGCCCCTCAAAGGCCGAGAAGTATTAAGTCTATATTAATTGACCTGGGAGATATTTTATCCCCTCCCACCTCCTCATTCCTTCTATAAATACTCCTGTAGAAGATGAGAAAATGTTTGTTGCTGAACTTTGAAATATACTTGAGTTGGAGACTTCTACTTGTAAATAGTGTTCACGGGCTCTTGAAGCTCTGCTTGTGATTAGATAAGTTAGGTTGAGAAGTGAAGATGATTGTTGAACTGAAACATTGGACTTAAAGTTGTAACTAGTTTGAAGCATCAATACAAGCTGATTTATGGGATCCTGGTCTATGTCGACGGTGATGTTATTTCTTATTGTAAATTGTTATTTTACTTCTGTTTTCACTTTGTCCATCTTCTCTGATAAAGAACATCAAGCATAGAGTTAGGATTTACTGTATATCAGTACCCTTCTCTGAATGATAAGATTTATCTAAATGTTTTCTTCTAAACTGTGTTGTTTGGGAATGATTTAATTCAGTTTGAGCAGTTAGGAATGCTGGCGTTCCCTCGTCCTACTATCTTAGCTAAATATTGTTCTTAAATGTTATTTTTAGCTTATGTTAAGTAGAGATGAACTAAGGAAGTTATGGTGAGCCCTGTCCTAGTTTTATCCCAAAAAACTATCTGAAAGTTTCCCTAAGAATGTGTTGAAAGCTGGCTAGTTTCAAAGTACTTACCAGATCTTAGACTATTCTTTGTTATCATATTTGTTTTCCCTCTGTGTTTAAATGTTTTTCTATTGAAAGTGTATCAAAAGCTGGCTAGTTTCGAAGTACTTACTAGATCTTAGATTACTTTTATGTATTTCTTAAGTGTATGTCAAAAGCTGGATAGTTTCAATGTACTTACCAGATCTTAGGCTGCTCTTTTTTCTTCATTTGTTAATTCCCCTTCTTGTTGTATCATTTCATTCCATAAAATCAACTTTAAAGAGATCCTTAGACATAGATGACTTGCCCCATGGACCACTCTTGCCCCTTGTTGTTTCAATTAAACCCTATTATAACTCCATAGCCCAATGGACTAAAACCAGCATTATATCTATCTTTTTAGCCAAAGCTTGTTTTGATTGCTTGCAACTTCACACCTTTGAAACTCTTTCCATTTAGAACTTTCCACCCAAATAATAATCATGCTCAACCATCCAAAAACAAAACAAAACCCTCGGACTTCATAACTAGCCTAATATCATTACCCAAAAGCTTTTAAAGATAAATCTATCTTTGCACTTTATTGGAGAGATCCCTCTTCGAATTCAAGAGGGCTAGATCCTAGAATCCCAAAGTGGTTGAAATAAGTGTTCTCCCTGCAGTTGGAATTTTGAAAATCTTTCTAATTACAGGGAGCCAACACCCTCCTTCATGTGGTCATGGCACGCCTAGGGCGAGACTCTCTGCTCTTCGGAGTAGGGTGAAAATGTCGGCGTGGTGCTAGCCTATAGTGGACTCCCTTGTTGGCCCAATCCCCGAACCTGGGTCTTGCCCGCTGTTATCACTCATATTTTCCTTGAAGTTGTTGGAAGAGGAAAGGGGTCTGAGGTAACCACAAACCAACCTTCAGGTACAGAATCTAGCCAATCTGTACCTAGAGAGGGCTCTCTCTATAAAATTTAGCTTTGTTTTTAGAAAGTATTAGGCTAGTTATAAAGTTCAGGGGTTTTGTTTGAATTTAGGTTGATGGAATTATTTAGCTGAGATTAAGATAAAATAGTTTCATTCCATTGGGCTAATGGAGTCAAAGGATTGGCTGCACTGGCTTAAGTTTTTTAACAAAAGATGGTTTATCAGGGCAAGATAATCAAACTAGAAACAATTATAGATCTAAAATGAATGGAATGGAATTCAAACGGATGAAAGGAAACGAAGAATCTTTCAACACATTCAAGAGAAGAGAAATAGATTGATTATCAATAAAGAGCAGTTAAGTATTCTTTACTAAATAACCAAAGATGTATGAACTAGACAAACAGGAGCAATTGAGAATTCGCTGTTTAAACCAGTTTAGAGGAAAACATTTAGAATAATAACGACTGAAATCAGATTACACCTAAGTACTTTCTGATTTAATCTTTTTCGTTAAATATTAAGATAATGAAACACAGATGATATCATAAACAAATGTAAAACTATAAAACATGGGATAGAGATGACTTATTGATCCTTCATTCGACACATGAATCCTGAGAAAAGTCTTCTGCCTCAATTCCTTGTCCAGTTTTGCCACGAAAAATTTCTCCAAAAGCTCTTTATTCCAAAATATTCAATGTTACATCAGAGTATAATAATCCACCCAAAATACTTCCAAGAGTGAAGTATTTATACAAATTCTAAACTAAAATATCTTGAAAAAAATATCAAAATTGGTTCACAAATCTCTCCAACTATTTTACATAAATAGAACTTAAGTAAAGGACACTCAAACTAATGCATATATTTGGCACTATTTTTTATGGATAGGTGATGAAAAAGAGGAGAATTCGAATTTGATCCAACTCTTAGTTGATGATGAGGAATCCAAGTCACTAACTGCTTCCTTTCTTTGTGCATTCTGCTCCAACAATTCTGCAAACTTGGGGTCCAATGATATATTTGTATTTCTCAATCCGTAATATATCTGTAAAAAGTGAAAGAGGTTATTGTGGATTAATATGTTGGTGAGATAAAATCTTTCAGTTTCCTAAAATTCCTCTCCAGCTGTGCAAAATAACTTCGTAGAAGATATAAAAATAAAAGTTTTGTTGCAGTCCGAAAATAGCTCAAAGTTTCCATGTATCTCTCATTCTGAAATCACTGTGCAAAACCTGAGATAGGTTTTTGTATATGGGTCTCTTAGGAACAAAAACCTCCTTCAGTTTTGTATTATGTATTTTTGATTTACCACAATATTCTTTTCAAAATGATGACTTAACTGGTATTTTCTGCAAAAAATTCTTTCCAGCATTGTTTAATATTTCCAAAACCATAATAGTTGTTAGAAAAGTGAGAGAGGTTTTTGTAGATGGTCTTCTTAAGAACATAAAAATCCTTCAGTTTTGAAAAATTCATCTTGGATTGATCACAATAGTTTATGCAAAACAATGACTAAAACATGAAATTTCTGCAAAAATGTTCCTTCTCGTTGTTTTTTTTTCATCTTTTCACTTTTTTGTTCTTTTGACTGTTTTACTTTCACTTTAGACAAAATTCAATGTGGTGAAAGTATTTTAATTTTTTCTTAACCCTTAATGTATTCATGTTTACTTTCATTGTTTACTTTTTACTTTTTACCATTCTATTTTTTATCTGTCTTCATTTTGTCATGAACTTGTATGTTCTGTTTTGTAACTGTCTTCCCTGCTGTTTATCTTCATGCTAGCTGATTTACTTGACTTGGTATTCAATCTGATACTCTTTAATCCTGATACTCTTTAACTATTCTTTACTGTGTCCTTTTACCTTCAATGTGTAGTTTCGGTTTTTACTGTCTGTTTCAACAACAAATTGTTTAATATCCTGTTTCCTTTGCTTGTCTTTCAACTGTATGTTTTATCTTCCATATTTGTTTGAATAGATTTGATAACACTCTTGGAGTAAACAAGTCTTATGACTATTATTAAGACTGTTTATCGAAGGATGTGGTCTTCTAATCACCTGTAAAACAAAAAAAATTGTTAATAAAGCATTGGTTTGCAGGGGAGGTCGAAAAGGTTTCATTTGATGTTGAGAGGTCTGTGGAGTGAACCTAGAATGATTTTTTGGAGGTAAACCATGCTCGAATTGGTTAACAGAGGCTTCAGGTGGTGCAGCTGGGTTACAAAGGGTTTTACTCTACAATCAGGTGAAAATGAGCAATACTAGGGTGATTGTGTTTAAACGGGTAAACAGTTGATATTGGCGGGTAAGCTTTGAATGAACAGTGTTTCGAACAGGTACTGGTTATGGCGGAAGAACCTTGGAATACTCGACTGCAATTCTCTTCAGCAAGGTAACGGTCGGTAGACTTCAATAGTTGATTTTTGAAATTTGTTGCATGGGAGACTGGTTAGTGCACGAGATAATGAAAACGACGCATGCACATTTGTTTTATTCACAAAGTCTAAAGGTTGGCGGGTTTTTAATGGATGACGTCAGCAGGTACGGTGAACATGTCACAAGAGACAAGCGGTAAGCGGTTTCCATCGCACTGCTTTTGAGGGAAGGCAGTATTGAGCGGATGGGCAGCGATTCCATAGAACGAATGACACGTGGCCATGGTACTGTTTGAAAACCACCGGAATTTTGCGCATTATTGTTCGGATCGATGATGGCCAGCGGAATTATCAACAGTCGTTGATCTTGGAGCAGCTGATCGAACGGTAGTCGGGGCGTGAAGTTGACGGGGAGTTAATAAGGGGGGGCCCGACACATTTTATTATTGATTAATCACAGTAGGAGTGATTTGATTGGTGGAGTTAGGTTCTTAATTAATCGTGGGTATTAATTAATTCCTGAGGGGTCGGTTTAGTTTTATAAACTGGGATTTTAACCAAGGTTGAGTTTTGTAAGTGTGTTTTGGGAATTTAATATTTCAACCTTGGGTAAAGGGAGTCGGGGAAGGAAATATGGTTTATTTTTCGTTTCAAACATATATAAAATATGTTTAAATCATTTTTCAAATATTTTATTATATAGTAATTAAATCAAAATGATTTATTTACCATAGGGGGCGGGAATAATATAAAGATATATTTTAGCCAAAGGGGGTATAATGTGGATTTTAATTTGAACAAGTGGGGATTAAATACTTTGGCTAAAACTATAATACATGGGTTTTTGGGGATATTTAAAAAGGAGTTATATATAATAGGAGAAGGCTATTTTTTTTAAGGAGTTAATACATAAAATTAATGTTAATATGACACATGAACTAAAGCGCTAAGTATAAAACATTAAAATAATGTATTTAACTTATGCTTACATGAAAAGGGTTTTTATGGAATATTGCATGATTTTCCTAAGTAAAATAGAATTTTACTTAGGAAAAGAAATTTTAGAAGTGAATGAGTGTGATGATGAATAATTTTAAGTACTCAGGTTTTTTCCAATTATTGGTCGAGGGTCCAGTCCCTCCAAAAGTCAAGGAAATTCCTTGAGCCCCTTTAATCTTCAAATACCTTAGTACTTAGGGGAAATTAGTGAAATGTTTAGGGAAAAACTGAGAGGGGAAGTTAATGATCTGACTTTGCTTGAAATTTTTTCAGTGTATTGTCTGCCTTTGCACTTGTGATGAAAGTAAAAGATTTAACACATCTAAAGCCATTATTCATCACATGTAATCCTGCAACATCATCTACCTACCCTACCTACTTTACTCTACCATTTTTTCTTCTTTATTAGGGTGCACTTAGATTGGCAAACCCTTATCACACTTTTTCTTTTACATCTGAAAATCTATCTAGTTCTAACCTTATTACATCCAAGGGCTCAGATTAAACTGTTGAGCTCATTTTATTTACTCTACCTATCTACTTATATGAAAAGATTAAATAGTTTGGTCAGATTTTATTCTCTATCTCTAAAACATAAAATTCAAATATGAACAAGCCAAGTTTAAGCTGTTTTACTGTCCATCAATTGTGGCATTAGAAACAAGTTGCACACAATTTGTTTATTACATAAGAGAAAAAAGTAGTGGCATTTAGACTTGCACACTTTCATTGGCCTTTCTTTTGGTGGGGTTCATTTTCTTTTACTTTTTTGGCCATTATTATTGTTTTACCCTTTTATTTTTCTTTTAGGGCATACCCTCTTTACATTTTTAAAATTTTTTTATTCTTTTAGAATATGGAAAACCTTTGCAACAAGAAGAGGTATGAACATATTACATAGCTCATCAAGTCAATCATGAAATATGACACCTATTGGTATAGGAGTCTAACACTGGCTCCACTTGGGGATGGCTTTTCCTAGTGAAAAGTCAAGAACAGCAGGTCAGATGCCTCAAAATGCCTTTAACTGAACCATGGAATCTTCTTCTTGTTGTTGCTTTATTGTATGTATGACAGTAATACTTCTGAAGCTTAGGGCCTTTTCCTCGGGCTTCAACTCCAGTAAGTTACTATCCACTCAAAACTTAAAACTTTGTTTCCCAGTTGGAAATCTTCTGCCTTGGTCCAATCCCAAACATGCATTTGTTGTGGCTGAAAATCTTGAATTGAATATAGTCCTTTTTCTGCAACCTAAAATCTGATCTGAAACTAAAACAACACACAAAAATTTTCAAACCAACTTAATGAAAAACTAGCTGAAAATTGAAAACTAAAAAAGAAAAATGCTCAAAATCCTGAGCTTATTAGCACTCATCTACCTACTCAATCTATTGTTCAACTGCTAGTTAGGTAAAATGAAATAGCCAATGCAACCATTCAAGCATTATGTACTTTGATAGATTTTGTTGCATTTTCTTGTTGATTATCAAAATTGTACTCCTGCAACCTATTAGAAACTTGTCAACAAATGAGAGGATAAGGAAACACTTGATTTCCTTTGTTGACTCTAGAAACTGTACAAAAGGATATTCCAAAATATATACACTGATGTTTAACTGATCTGAACAACTGTACATCTGTTCTGGATGGCCTCCATACCATGAATATGAAATGCTATTTTCATCTTTATCTCCCTGTAAACTTTCAGATAAGATTTGTGATGATATTCCTACTGATTGTAATGTTTGAGTGTTAAATCCTTTATCATCTTGATTCTGAAAATCATAGTTAGTTAATAGAGGAATGCTTTGAATGCCTTCAATATTCAACATATCTACTATTGGATCCTGAAAATCTTGGGAAAATTGCTGGAACCTATGACATATAAAATTCCATGGGACTTCATAAACTTCAACAAGTTTCTCATTCTTTTCATTAAACATGTTATACCACATTTCCTTTAAACACTGAAATGATTCAAAAAATAGTGGTATGGAACTTTCTTGTGTTATTTGATCATTTATTTCAATGGGAACTGATAACTGCAATTGTGAAACTGAAAAATCTTGATCAATAGTTTCATTATCTTCTTTGTTGTCAATCACAATTCCTAAAGATTGCTGATTATTGATGGCATGATAGTTGTATCTAATGAACTGAAATGAAGAAAAACAAAGAGGTAAAGAACCTTCACTTATTTCCACATTTTCTGCTTTTTCTTCCTCACTCTCATGGTTTATCTGTATTGGTTGATCACTGTCTTCAATATGTTGAAACTGATTTTCTTCATCCCACAAACTAGCTTCTGATTGCTTTGTAAAGTTAGCTTGAGTTTGGAGAACATAACTATCATCATAATGATCATACTTAGGCAAATTATCAAAAGAAGGAATGTCATCAAACATACACATTAGATCAGCAGATTCCTCTTCTTCATATTGATCTGTAAATTCATTTTCTGATCTATGATAATTTGAATTAAGAGGAATTTGTTCATGGCTATCAACCTCTTCTATTTCCTCATGGTGATTTTGAATAAAAAATTCATCTTTCATAGTGATCTCTTGTGTTCTTTCATCTAGTTTTCTTACCAAAAGGTTGAGTTTTACTTCTGCAATGTTTTTCTTTTCCTCTTCTTTTGCTTTCAACTTTTCCTGTTTGATTTGGAGATTAGCTTCCACATCAACTACAATGTTCTGCATCTATACAAGTGTTTTTGGATCTCTTTCTCTTAACCGAAATTATATTTCTGGATCAAAGGCACTTGGATAATGCAAGAGAGCTGAATCATGAGGAGGTCTAATATTTTCTGGCATTGAATAATAAACTTGATTAAATCTGTCAGAAAATTGTTGTATTGTTTCATTTGAATGTCCTTTTAATTGATTATATTCTTCCATGATCACAAAATGATTAACTTTTATTATCCATCTATCAAGGAAAATTTTGATAAACTGCTGGAAATTTGAGATGCTAGCATTAGGCAGATTTTTGAACCAATTATTTATTCTATTTTGCAAATAAAGAGAAAAAAGTCTAATTTTAACATCATCTTCATCAATCTCAAATAAATCCAAATAATTCTCAAAACCTTGAATATGTTTTTGGGCAGTGATACCATTCTCTCCATCAAATCTAGGAAGATACTTGTAGTATTTTTTCGGAAAATCATGGAGTATAGGAGGTAAAATAACGGGATTATATCTATCTGGAAATTTATATGGCACAGGGATATGTATAGGGATTGTAAGATCAGTCTTGATTATTTGAGGCTTCTTAATTGGAAAATGATCAGCATTAGATTCATAAGAAAGCTGCTCAAAGAGATTAGGAGAATTATTACTTACAATCTTCAAAGGAAAATAATTAAAAACTAATCTAAGATCTTCTATAAAATACAATATACATTGAAAAAATTTCTTAATGAGAAAGAAAATAATGTCTTGGATTAAGATCCAAGTTGAAAGCCTGATCTTTCCATATTGTTCTTTGAGGTTCATTCCTCTAGTGGAGTCTTGATTATGAAATTGATTTGGAGTCGCCAGGTGGATGATTTTAACCTTTGTGTGTCTGATCACTGTCCACCATCATAGATCATATCTAAACCTGTAAAACAATTCTGAAGAAAAAGTTAGTTCTTCAGGAAACCAAATTTTGAGTATTTTATGATTATTTTGTTTTTTTTGTTTTTATGAATTTTCAAAACAACTTCTATGATTTCTTTAAGAGGCTTTAGATATGAGATTTAAACTTTCTTAAAGACTTGTTTAACTATAGGAACTGATCAAATGTTTGAAACCAAAGTTCAGTTCATAAACTAGACCGAAGATAGATAGAAGTAAAATTTATTTACTATGCAAGTGCAGAGCAAAAGCAGTTCAAAGGCTACCTGGCTAACTTCAGGCTCCGTCTGTGGCTTATAAAGTAAACAAAAGTAACAATAAAATTATTCAGGTCCCCAGTGGAGTCGCCACTATGTTATCACTCAAATTTTCCTTGAATTTTTTGGAAGAGGAAAGGGGTCCGAGGTAACCACAAACCAACCTTCAGGTACAGAATCTAGCCAATCTGTACCCAGAGAGGGCTCTCTCTATAAAATTTAGCTTTGTTTTTAGAAAGTATTAGGCTAGTTATAAAGTTCAAGGGTTTTGTTTGAATTTAGGTTGATGGAATTCTTTAGCTGAGATTAAGATCAAATAGTTTCAGTCCATTGGGCTAATGGAGTCAAAGGATTGGTTGCACTGGCTTAAGTTTTTTAACAAAAGATGGTTTATCAGGGCAAGATAATCAAAGTAGAAACAATTATAGATCTAAAATGAATGGAATGGAATTCAAACGGATGAAAGGCAATAAAAAATATTTCAACTCATTTAAGAGAAGAGAAATATATTGATTATCAATAAAGAGCAGTTAAGTATTCTTTACTAAATAACCAAAGACGTATGAACTAGACAAATAGGAGCAATTAAGAATTCGTTGTTTAAACCAGTTTAGAAGAAAACATTTAGAATAATAACGACTGAAATCAGATTACACCTAAGTACTTTCCAATTTAATCCTTTTCATTAAATATTAAGATAATGAAACAAAGACGATATTGTAAACAAATATAAAACTTCAAAACATGGGATAGAGATGACTTATTGATCCTTCATTTGACACATGAATCCTGAGAAAAGTCTTCTGCCTCAATTCCTTGTCCAGTTTTGCCACGAAAAATTTCTCCAAAGCTCTTTATTCCAAAATATTAAATGTTACATCAGAGTATAAGAATCCACCCAAAATACTTCCAAGACTGAAGTATTTATACAAATTCTAAGCTAAAATATCTTGAAAAAATATCAAGATTAGTTCACAAATCTCTCCAACTATTTTACATAAATAGAACTTAAGTAAAGGACACTCAAAATAATGCATATATTTGGCACTATTTCTTATGGATAGGTGATGAAAAAGAGGATAATTCTAATTTTATCCAACTCTTAGTTGATGATGATGCATCCAAGTCACTAACTGCTTCCTTTCTTTGTGCATTCTGCTCCAACAATTCTGCAAACTTGGGGTCCAATGATATTTTTTTATTTCTCAATCCGTAATATATAGGTAAAAATGGAAAGAGGTTATTTTGTATTGATATGTTGGTGAGATAAACCTCTTTCAGTTTCCCAAAATTCCTCTCCATATGTGCACAATAGTCTCTGTAAAAATATGTGTAAAATAGAGTTTTACAGATTCTGAAACATAGCTTGTAAAGATGTGCATGTATCTCTCATTCTGAAATCACTGTGAAAAAAGTGAGATAGGTGTTTGTATATGGGTCTCTCAGGAACAAAAACCTCCTTCAGTTTTGTATTATGTACTTTTAATTTACCACAATATTCTCTGAAAAATGATGACTTAACTGGTATTTTCTGCAAAAAATGCTTTCCAGCATTGTTTAATATTTCCAAAACCATAATAGCTGTTAGAAAAGTGAGAGAGGTTTTTGTAGATGGTATTCTTAAGAACATAAAAATCCTTCATTTTTGCAAAATTCATCTTGGATTGATCACAATAGTTTCTGCAAAACAATGACTAAAACATGAAATTTCTGCAAAAATGTTCCTTCTGGTTGTTTTTTTTTCATCTTTTCACTTTTTTGTTCTTTTGATTGTTTTACTTTCACTTTAGACAAAATTCAATGTGGTGAAAGTATTTTGATTTTTGCTTAACCTTTAATGTCTTCATGTTTACTTTGACTGTTTACTTTTTACTTTTTACCGCTCTATTTTTTATCTGTCTTCACTTTGTCATCAACTTGTATGTTCTGTTTTGTAACTGTCTTCCCTGCTGTTTATCTTCATGCTAGCTGATTTAATTGACTTGGTCTTCAATCTGATACTCTTTAGCTATTATTTACTGTGTCCTTTTACCTTCAATGTGTAGTTTAGGTTTTTACTATCTGTTTCAACAGTAAATTGTTTAATATCCTGTTTCCTTTGCTTGTCTTTCAATTGTATGTTTTATCATCCATCTCTGTTTGAATAGATTTGATAACACTCTTGGAGTAAACAAGTCTTATGACTAGTATTAAGACTGTCTATCGAAGGATGTGGTCTTCTAATCACCTGTAAAACAAAACAAATTGTTAATAAAGCATTGGTTTGCAGGGGAGGTCGAAAAAGTTTCATTTGATGTTGAGAGGTCTGTGGAGTGAATCTAGAATGATTTTTTGTAGGTAAACCATGCTCTAATTGGTTAATAGAGGCTTTAGGTGGCGCAGCTGGGTTACAAAGGGTTTTACTGTACAATCAGGTGAAAATGAGAAATACTAGGGTGATTGTGTTTAAATGGGTAAACGGTTGATATTGGCGGGTAAGCTTTGAATGAACAGTGTTTCGAACAGGTATTGGTTATGGCAGAAGAACCTTGGAATACTCGACTGCAATTCTCTTCATCAAGGTAATGGTCGGTAGACTTCAATAGTTGATTTTTGAAATTTTTTGCATGGGAGACTAGTTAGTGCATGAGATAATGAAAACGACGCATGCACATTTGTTTTATTCACAAAGTCAAAAGGTTGGCGGGTTTTTAATGGATGACATCAGCAGGTACGATGAACATGTCACAAGAGACAAGCAGTAAGCAGTTTCCATCGCACTGCTTTTGAGGGAAGGCGATATTGAGCGGATGGGTAGTGATTCCATAGAATGAATGACGCGTGGCCATGGTACTGTTTGAAAACCACCGGCATTTCGCGCGATATTATTCGGATCGGGGATGGCTAGTGGAATTATCAATAGCCATTGATCTTGGAGCAGTTGATCGAATAGTAGTTGGGGCGTGAAGTTGATGGGGAGTTAATAAGGGGGGGCCCGACACATTTTATTATTGATTAATCACAGCAGGAGTGATTTGATTGGCGGAGTTAGGTTCTTAATTAATTGTGGGGATTAATTAATTCCTGAGGGGTCATGTTAGTTTTATAAACTGGGATTTTAACCAAGGTTGAGTTTTGTAAGTGTGTTTTGGGAATTTAATATTTCAACCTTGGGTAAAGGGAGTCGGGGAAGGAAATATGGTTTATTTTTCATTTCAAACATATATAAAATATGTTTAAATCATTTTTCGAATATTTTATTATATAGTAATTAAATCAAAACGATTTATTTACCATAGGGGGCGGGAATAATATAAAGATATATTCTAGCCAAAGGGGGTATAATGTGGCTTTTAATTTGAACAAGTGGGGATTAAATACTTTGGCTAAAACTATAATACATGGGTTTTTGGGGATATTTAAAAAGGAGTTATATATAATAGGAGAAGGCTATTTTTTGTAAGGAGTTAATACATAAAATTAATGTTAATGTGACAAATGAACTAAAGCGCTAAGTATAAAACATTAAAATAATGTATTTAACTTATGCTTACATTAAAAGGGTTTTTATGGAATATTGCATGATTTTCCTAAGTGTATGAGTGTGATGATGAATAATTTTAAGTACTCAGGTTTTTTCCAATTATTGGGCCGAGGGTCCGGTCCCTCCAAAAGTCAAGGAAATGCCTTGAGCCCCTTTAATCTTCAAATACCTTAGTACTTAGGGGAAATTAGTGAAATTTTTAGGGAAAAACTGAGAGGGGAAGTTAATGATCTGAATTTGCTTGAAATTTTCTCAGTGTATTGTCTGCCTTTGCACTTGTGATGAAAGTAAAAGATTTAACACATCTAAAGCCATTATTCATCACATGTAATTCTGCAACATCATCTACCTACCCTACCTACTTTACTCTACCATTTTTTCTTCTTTATTAGGGTGCACTTAGACTGGCAAACCCTTATCACACTTTTTCTTTTACATCTGAAAATCTATCTAGTTCTAACCTTATTACATCCAAGGGCTTAGATTAAACTGTTGAGCTCCTTTTATTTACTCTACCTATCTACTTATCTGCCAAGATTAAATAGTTTGGTCAGGTTTTATTCTCTATCTCTAAAACATAAAATTCAAATATGAACAAGCCAAGTTTAAGCTATTTTACTGTCCATCAATTGTGGCATTAGATACAAGTTGCACACAATTTGTTTATTACATAAGAGAAAAAAGTACTGGCATTTAGACTTGCACACTTTCATTGGCCTTTCTTTTGGCGGGGTTCATTTCATTTCTGCACCATCCTTCCTATTGGTTTGCCATACTTATTTTTCACCTAAGGCACTACCTCTTGCCTACCTTCCTCTTTCGTTCTTTTGGGAATATTTAAGTGACTCCCTTTGGAAACGAGCAAAGAAATTGTAGACAAGTAATTGCATGGCTCATCCAACTTTACGATCATAGAAATGTATTTTTTCCCTAATGTTAATTGTAAAGGTCTATTTACATGAAGACCTGTTTCCTCACCAAAAAATGGTTTCGTTGCCAGGACCATAAACTTCATTAGGAGAACTAGATCATGGTATCAAGGATATTCGAAGGAGAAATACGGAGATGGTGGGATAACCACCTGGACCATTTTATAACTCAGCAAGCTGAGTTGAGAAGTCAAAAAGAGAAGGTAATCAGAGAACTAGTTCTCTTCTCGGATTCTGCCAGTGATACCTACGAGATCCTCTTGGGAAAGTTCCCCAACGAGCCTGAACAAATCGCGGAAGATCAATCGCAAGTGGGTGCACGGAGATCTGGTGGGCCTTCATCTGCTGGATACCGAGTTGAACCAAGCTGTAGATTTCTGGGTAGAATATACCTTGGATGGGTATATTGTGGAGTTTGCAGTGGAGTGCTACTAGTCGTTCTCCAGAGCCGAAGATATATTCCGATCCAGAATAAGAGGGAGGCTGCTGAAGGAAATTCCATTATGGATTAAGGCCCTGATGCTGGACAAAGGGCTGATGGAATTCCAGAAATCAGGAATGGAAGCATGAACCTCCAGTGCTGGGGGAAGGGCCTGAGGGACAAATGCTACACGAAATGTGAAGCGGGGGAGTAGGGGAATGGATGCTGAAATTGCAAGGAGGTTTAGGGAGCGACGTGCACATTGGAGGGCGCAGATCGCTGAAAGGTGGCGAGAAAGGGTGATGAGGGAGTTGAAATGACAGGGGAGTAGTCCGAAGGATAAAAAGGAGGCGCCTCATGAGATAGTGGACATGGAAGGCTAGGTGGGTCCCCAGGAGATGGGAGGGACCATTAAAGGAGTGTGGCGGGTACATGGGAGCCCAGCCAGGAGGAAGAGAGAGACGATGTCTGACGAAGGAGATGCAGACATGTGCCCAAAAGAAGATTCTGATGTCGAGTGGTATGTCACGATGCAACAATTATTCCAAGAAAGGACGACATTCATATCTCTAGGTATTCCTACTCCCCAAAGTTCAAATAGCATGGATCCCTACCTTCCCCTGGTACTCTATAAACCCTTAGGTGATATTTTCGTTAAGTTAAAAGAGTTGAGTCGATTGAATAGCAGTTAGTTGTCAGTAACAACGCATGCTAATAGTAGCATTACCAGTGGTATACTTACGCAACCAGGACCCGGAGGGTTCATTCTAGTTACACCTCCGCAAGTGAATATGGTGGGATCATTCACCCGGTACCCATAATTTTCTGGTCGGGGTAACGACGATGTGGAATAGCACTGGTACCTCTGCGAAGCCATATGGAGGGCAAGGTAGACGCCATATGTAGGAAATCTGATTGAATTCCAAACCACGCTGAGAGAAAGGGCATTGCGCTGGTTCATAAAGTGGTCAGAAGCCCACCCGAATCCAGCGATTGCGGATCAAGTGGGACTTTGTCAGAGAGTTTAAGCTACCCCAAACGAACCATCAAGGTCTGTCTGAACTATGGGAAATCAAGAAAAGAGAAGGAAAGACTACATGGGAGCTGATGCGCAGGTTCAAAGATGCAATCGGGAAGCTCAGCTACCCGATCAACCCAAATCATCAAAGGGACTGGTTCATCAAGGCTCTGCTTCCCTTGACGCGAACCCCCCTTACTCAGCAAAAGATCAACAACTTGCAGGATGCATTGGAACAGGCTATGAAGATAGAGGCAATGGTGGGCTACCCTTAGGAATATAGGGGAGGGGCGGCCCCGCAAGACCCATCCCTACTGGGACTACAACATCATATTGCCAATCTGACCGAAAAAATTAAGGAGATTCAGCCCATAAGACCAACCAGGCCGAATGTCTGGTGCACACATTGCCTGATAGAAAGACATGTGGTGACCGAGTGTCCTCGGTTGCAAAGCCACGAAGTGGGGACCTCAGCAGTGGTAGTGCAGGGGGCTCCACCTATTGGAGGATTTTCACAGATAAACTAGAAGGGGGTCTATTAACCACAACAACCATATACTGGGTTCCCAAATCAACCGACCCGAGCTGCAACAGAGTATTGCGAAATCTACCGAACAGTGGGTCATCAGCCTCGGATGTGCTCGATTTTGCAGAAGTACTCCAATGTTCCGAACAACGTGTACTGTGAATTCTGCGCTTCGATAAATCACAGTACCAAACAGTGCAAAGCTCTAGATGCATTAGCAGACTGATTAGATCGGCCCTCCTACAGAGTGAATGAGGCTCCCAGAGGCAGAGGAGGCGGTATGAGGGGAGGTCGTACAGGTGGACGGGGTTCGCTGAGATGCTACAACTGTGATCAAGAGGGACATGTGGCCTGAGAATGTCCCCTACCCAGAAGACCGTGGTGTTCCCAGTACCGCGTGAACACACACGCAACAGAGGACTGCCCTGAACTTATCAAGAAGTGGGAGGAATGAGTAAGGCAGAGAGGCACGAGCCTGGTGAATGCAGAACCTCGAGGGACAACGACTCTGGCCATGCAGAACGTAGCCATAGTTACGTGAGGAGGAAAGAAAATGGGGGAGGATGCACATGAGAAGGACCTGATGTGGGTGATCAGGCCAGCATCCCCGAAACAACTGATCCGGCCAGAAATGCAGAAGAAATATTTCCAGGAGGTTGCAGAAACTTTTGCCCAGCTGGGGGGAGAAAAAGGTATTGAGTTACCTGTGAAGAAAGATACTGGAGAATAGAGCGCTACATGGGCTTTGATTGAGGAATGGCTCCACCTATTTCTCAAAATTTTTGACAACGCTTCAATGTGGGAACAACTCAAGCATACCCTAGAGGAAGTGTTGCAGGGGAACACAGGAGCGAGGGAATTCCCGGAAACAGCACCACAATATGAAAAACGAGTAAAGCAGAACAAACGAAGAATGGGAAAAGAGTTTCGGTTAGACACGCAGGTTGCGGGATTCCAGATCAGGGATACCATGCTCGATTTGGGATCCAACGTCAATATCCAACCTCGGAAGACTTGGGAAGCTCTAGGGTGACCACGACTGACTTATTCGCTGATCTAGCTCAGGATGGCAAACCAGTACTGCATTGTGCCGATCGGCAGACTCAAAGACATCGAGGTAGACATCGCAAGGGTAAAGACCTACATATACTTTGAGGTAATAGATATTATGGGAGACAAAGATTCGTACCCTGCATTGCTAGGAATCAACTGGGATTTTGAAAACTATGCCATCATTAACCTCAAGAAGGAGCTGATGATTTTTGAAGGCAGATAAGTTAGAGTCACTTAGCCTCTCGACCCGTATCAAGGTCCAAGATATACAGAAACAGTAGATAATAGGGAAGATGCTCAGATATTGGACAACCTCTATTAGATGACAACAGAGAAGAGGGAGGATTACATTAACCCGATAGTAAACAGCTCCGTAAGCTGGCGAAGTGTCCAGAGCTCGGAGTTGGGCTCAGAACTAGCTTGGGAGGACTGGCATCAAGGCGGGTATGAGACCAGCACAAGGAGATGTGCCAGTATTGCAAGAATCCATTGGATTGGGGCTAAGATATGGGAATACCCCACCTTGTCCAATATGCAAGCAGTAAATACCTTCATTGCAAAGGTAGAAGACAAAGTACCAGAGGAGAAAAAAATACCACTCTTGGACGTGGTATTACAGTCCACCTCAGTCAGGTGGTGGAAAAATCACCGCAACTCCTTGTTGCGGTGGAATTGTGTTGCTATGGATTTGAGGGCACAGTTTAAGGAAGACGAAGGACCTCGAAGCAAGCGAAGGTACCAAGGAACTTCCGATCTGAGAGACCATCTGAAATTCTGTCAGGTGCAGTGGCGAAGTGTGGGATACCCGGAGGAGCTGTGGGTACATCAGTTTGTCCACTCCTTGGATACCATTCCGCATGCCTGGTACTTAGAAAAAGAGAGGAAGAGGGGGACCAGTTCTTGGTAGGAGGTTGCAGATTAATTTTTTCAGTGCTTCTCATTTAAGGGGAAGACAGAACCAATATCCCAAGCATTACAGGCCATAAAAGGGATACTGTTTTTCCCTGATCAGAGCGCAGACGGGAGGCCATTGGTGCTGAACCCCAATGGTAGACACAAGTTGGCTTGTCAAAGGATTGATAGCGAGCTAGAAGATGACAGTTTGGAGGACTTGAGGCATCTATACTTTGAAGAGACAGAAGGAGAGTGGAACATCAAAGAAGAGCCTGCCACCGAAGGAACACATCTACTTCCATTGAGGACTAAAAAAGTAAACATCGGAATGGAGGAAAAACCCAAGCTGGCTACAGTTGGGGACTATTGGGACGAGGAGACGACAAAGGAAATTTTTAGTCTCCTCCAGGAATATGAAGACCTATTCCCTTCATCGGTTTCGGATTTAAAATGGATCAAAGGGGATCTCGGAGAGATGAGGATTATATTGAAGCCGAACGCCAGGCCAGTGAAGCATCGACCTTACCAGCTGAACCTGCGGATAAAGGAAAAAGTCAAAATAGAGATCGACAAAATGCTAAAGGCAGGCCTAATTTTCCCTTTGGAAGAAGCAGAGTGGGTGAGTCCCATCGTCATTCAAAATAAGAAGGACAAGTCAGAAATCCACGTCTGTGTGGACTACCGAAGTTTTAACAATGCCTGCATCCATGACCCATTCCCCACCCCATTCAGCGATGAAGTACTAGACAATGTTGCGGGGAATGAGGCCTACTCCTTCATTGATGGGTTCTCAGGATATCATTAGGTGCACATCGCGGAAGAGGACAAGAAGAAGACGACGTTCACAATAGAGTGGGGTCCTTTGCATATCATGTGATGCCGTTTGGGTTGAAGAACGCACCTGCCGTGTTTTCTAGGATTGTCATAGCCGCTTTTCGAGAATATATTCATAAGCTCCTAGAAGTCTACATGGACGACTGGATAGTCTAAAACTTGCTAAAGGATCACGCCACCCTGCTACGCATAATGTTCGACCGGTGTTGGCAATTGCAAATTTCGTTAAACCTGAAGAAATGCATCTTCGCGGTTCCATTCGGAACGCTCCTAGGACATGTGGTGTGCAGGAAAGGGGTCTATGTCGACCCCGCCAAGGTGGCAGTAATCGTCCACATGGCACTGGAAACCGTGAATTAGTTGAGATCACTGCTAGGGCACACGGGCTATTACAGGCGGTTCATCAGAAACTATGCGAAGATAACTACTCCTTTGGAAAATTTACTGAGGAAGTCCGAGGTGTTCCAGTGGATGGATGACTATAGATTAGCCCTCGATTCTTTAAAGGAGAAGCTAGCAACTGCGCCCATTCTAGTTCACCTAGATTGGGATAAGCAGTTCCATGTGCATATCGATGCTTCCGGTATTGCACTTGGGGCTATCTTAGTGCAACTAGGGGAGATGACAGTCGACCACCCAGTGTACTTTTCCAGCCACAAGATGTCTAATGCATAGAGGAATTACACCACCACAGAGAGGGAGGCACTAGCCATGGTATACTCGCTCCATAAGTTCCGCCACTATCTCCTAGGAGGTAAGTTCAAATTCTTCATTGATCACTCTGCATTGAAATACCTAGTCAATAAGCCAGTTTTGGAAGGACGGATATGCCGATGGCTCCTACTCTTTCAAGAATTCACCTTCGAAGTGATTTTCAAGCCCAGGAGGTTGAATTTTGGGCCCGATCACTTATCCCGGTTGGAGACTGGTGAAAATGAGGGCTCTCTAGATGATCAGTTGCTTGATGCTGATATTTTCCGGGTAGAAACCATACTAGATTATTTAGTCGACATCGCAACATACCTCACCATGAGGCAGTGTCATCAACACTATACCCTGATCCAGAAATGACACCTGGTTGTCCGCGCCACTAACTACCAACTGATTGCAGGGTAGTTGTATAAGTTTGGGCTTGACGAGATTCTACGGAGGTGTGTCCTCGACCATGAACGTGAAGTCGTTCTGTGGGAATGCCATAGCGGCATCGTAGGAGGACAGGTGGGGGAGAAACCCATCACCAGGAAATTGCTACAAGCTAGACTATGGTGGCCAACGGTCCATGCTGACAGTAAATATTTTGTCAATAAATGTGATGTTTGTCAAAGAACAGGGAGGCCCTCTCACAGAGATGAGCTCCCACTACACCTGGTGAACGTATTGCAACCGTTCGAGAAGTGGGTTGTCGGCTTCGTAGGCCCCATTGCACCTGTAGGTAGGCATTCAAAGGCCTGGTACATCATCACTGCCACAGAATACCTAACCATATGGGCCAAAACAACAATGGTAAGGGATTATACGGCAGAGACGGTAGCCCAGTTTATCTTTGAAACCATCATCAACAGATTTGGCTGCCCAAGGAGCTTAACTAGTGATCAAGGTACACTCCTCCTTAATGAAACGATCAAATTGTTGCTGGACACTTTCATGATACAACATCACAAAAGCAGCCCATACCACCCACAGGCCAATGGCACTATCGAAGCGTTTAACAAAATCCTTGAAAAAGGCTTGACGAAGATCTGTAATGTGAAACGGGATGATTGGGATGAACGTCTGCCAGCCGCACTGTGGGCCTATCGAACAACAGTGAAGTGCTTGACGAATCAAACACCTTTCCAGCTGGTGTATGGCCGTGAAGCTATGATTCCAGCAGAGTTCACCATATCGAGCCTTCTGATCGCCACATCTCTAAAGTTCTCGGAGGAGGAATCACTACAGGAACGCCTGCACGAATTAAAGGAACTTGACGAGGCAAGGTTCCTTGCCAAGTTTCATCAAAAAGTTCAGAAAGACAAGCAGAAGGCATGGCATGATCGATGCATTAAGAGAAAAATGTTCCAGTTTGGCAGCAAGGTTCTTCTATATGATATCAAGTTTCAAAAATTTCCAGGGAAACTGCAGATGCACTAGTTGGTACCCTACTTCGTCATCGAAATTAAGGATTCCGGAGTAGTTCGGTTGGCTCAACTAGATGGTACTGTTTTACCTGGCTGGGTGAATGGCGCACGCCTAAAGCCTTACCATGACTAAGTCTCTTTATCATTCTTTCAATAACTCTCGCACCCGAGAGAAGTCAGTAGAATAGAGTAGTTGAATAACTCTCTCGCACCCGAGATGAGTGTAGGTAGAGTCACTTGTCCATGCATAGGCCGTCAATAACAGCTGCATTGCGGGGACCACAACACAACCGATTGTGGTCGGGGAGGGGCGCGTCTAGCATGCCATCCCCGTAGGATAAGAAAATGTGTCAAGTGTCAGTCCCCATCATTTCATCTAGTACTTGTGTTAGTCCGTAGGATCTCTAGGATTTGCAAAATAAATTGCCATAATTAGAAGTAACCTTGCAGTAATCATTTTTCCATAATTAGAAGTAACCTCAGCTGTTGCGTCCACCCATTTCCCCACACCACTGTTAGAAGATGTCAGAACACACCTCAGCCGGTAAATAATCACACAATTATCGCCGTGGAGGACGCCAGCAAGAATTAATTAGTTAAGGGGTCTCATCAACCTCACACGTGTCAGTTAATTACATAGCCTGCATGCCGAAAAGAGCGAGAATGTCGGAGATTTCCAAGTTAGAAACATCTCAAGGAGAAAGGAAGGTCGTGAGTGCAGAAGAACAGGGAAGGTTGCAGAAGGAAGAGAGCCAGGAATGCAGAGGTGAAGCAGTGATACAGGTGTACCAGCGCAGAGCAAAGATGGCTAGAACAATCCCAACAGTTTTCGAGCCTGAGATAGACAGAAGAATTACAAAAACGGAGTCCCTAGTCGGGAAATATGATAGTGCAACTTTGATAGACTCAGACCTCACAGACTGGTTCGAATTCCAGGCCATGAAGCGACAACTGTATATGGAGGATTATCTGACGGCAGCCAGGACTCTTGCATCAAGAACGCGGCGAGAATTTTGGGGCCTCCGACAATCAACACTACTGAAACTAAGAGACTTGTCGGTATTTGGCACCACGGGCGTTGCCATGCAGTGTACAAAACTCTTACTCAGCCGGATTCAGAACGGCTCATTGTGGTTTGGGAAGGAGATCCAGATACACGCAGAGGATATTAACCGGATGACAAGATTATCACAAGAAGGTCGGGAAGTCTTGACCGCGTTCCAAACAATATCCAAGCGGGCTAGGAAGGACAGAGAGTAGAACCTATACGCCAAGTATGGTACGTGGTGCGGAGGTAAGGGAGCTAGGACAGACTTGATTGATCAGCCCAACGTTAAAGCTGCATGCTACCTCATAAGTGGCAAAATGATGAGGCACTATACGAAGGGAGAGTGCACCCTAGACACCATCTCTGTGGTAGAGCACTGTATCTAGGGGACGCAGCTCAATTGGTGCTCATTCATCCTCCGTGAGTTGTTCGAGGCATGCGAAGACAACTATCAGAGAGTGAAGGGATTCATATATGGGTACTTGATCATGGCCTTCGCCGTGTGGAAATGGTCCTTCCTCGGTAGGTGGACACCAGTTGAGATGCTAGAGATCCAGCCACTAGCAATGAAATACACTCCCTGGAGGGTATCCAACAACCCAGGTTCGAAGGAGGCCAATGAGGAGGGATTCCGGGTTTGGTATGGTATGATGGTAGACGTGGTCATGAGCCAACAGCGAATACCGGGGGTCTTGCTGGACAAATACAGCGAACAGGTCTAGCTCGGGGTCACACACAACCCCACTCTCCTCAGGCGAAAAGGCGTGCTGGCGATGCCTTTTGAAATGATGCACGTAAAGTTGCACATTGATGAAAACACCTTCCACTTGGAAGTCTGCAGATGGCCAGGGGTGCAGATGGAGGTCAGGGAGGGAAAATACATCTATGACTTCACAAGAATGATGGTTGTGCCACTACCAGGAGAGACACCAGAGCAAACCGCAGCCAGGGTGACGGGACTGCAACTGAATTTAGTCATCAACCGGCTAAATGACAAGGTACACACCCTAAATCATACTGTTCAAAATATAGAAAATGATACTCTTGAATTCGAAGCCTCCCAATTCGCCTCACTCCCCCTCATGACTCCTATTTTCACCCCACTGCCCAATATTGTGTTTACTACACTGCCCCCAACGGCCACAACGTTGGTGCGAAAGTCCAAAGCTGCAAAGCCAGGTGCAACACCCAAAGAAAATAAACCCAGGGTGGAAGTCTCCAGCTCCGTGGTTGACCTCACTGGTGAGCATCAGCCATGACAGAACAACTGGGGAGTCTCGATCAGAGAATAACCCCTCATAGAGACCTCGGTGACTAGCGAGCTTCCACCCCATAACCCACTTTTTCCACTTAACTTTCTGAATATTCGGCTTTCCACCACCTCCAATTACCAATTTCCATAATTCACCTTATTCTGGGAACCTAACACCTCCGCCCCATCCACTTCATCCGCCACCATGTCCAACCTTGTCATCAGCAGAGAAAGGACTAGTGGGGACCTCGGGACTGAAGTTAACTTGGGTACTGCAGAAGTAGCTGTGGTTAGCCAAACCCTAGCCCCCCAAGTCACATTTGCCGAACTTATTAGCCAGGTAGAGCAAGCCATAAAAGACTGAGCTGACCAAATTCCAGTACAGAATCTAGAATAGCCTGCTCCCTCGACCCCTCCAGACACAGGAGCGGCACCCGAATCATGGCCCGACGTCAACATGGGCGATTATAGCCACTAGGCAAAGGATCCAACCCCTCTGCCATCACCAACAGAACATTCGACCAAGTCAGTCGCCAGCGGCCAACCCTTACAGGCGAGGCTGCCAGAGCAGGGCACGTCAGGAGCAGAAAGCATGGAAACATGGGGAATGCCCCAACTGTTCCACTTCATACAGTGGGCAGCACAGGTGGCTGATGGGCTCCACGTCAAACTTCAACAGAGATGTGAGAAGCAGAATCAACAACTCATCGTGCTTACTGAAGAGCATGATCAACTGCGAACTGAAAAGGGGGCCCTGCTGCAAGAAGTTGCGTAGGTGACTCGAATCTTTCGGGACATCTGGCCTACTATAGTGGCCTAAGACACCTAGGTACCACCAATGGAAGTCCCAGAAGATGCTGTGGGTGACCGAGATATCCACATCAAGGTAGCATGGGACAACCTTCGGTATGAGAACAATGAGCTCAAAGTAGCTCTAGTGGCCCGCTCAGCTCTGCCAGACCCCCAGGTCACTTATGCCAATCAGATAACAGAATGAAAGGAACAGGTTGAGAGAGCACAAGAAACCCTGAGTACTGCATCCCAGGAAGCGTATGACCTACTGAAGGGTCTACAAGAACACACGATGGCCCTAACTCTCAAAACCCAACTGTTGTCTCTCCAGATTCAACAAATCAATCAAGAGATTTAGAACGCAAAGGATCCAGTCGGCCTTGATCCACTATACACCGTAGCAGACAGCCTGGAAGTCCGGATTCAGCAGACAGAGGCCAGTTCCGCAATGGCCAAGCAGGCCCTCCGGGAGCTCAGGCAGCCTGTCATAGCAAGTGCTTAGTAGATGCAACAACTGGTTGCTCAGTCCAGTACATAGGTTTCAACTGTCTTTGGTAAGCTCTCGACTGAAGGGGGAGAGGAAGTTGTCACTCGAATCGCAGCCACAACTGAACCAATTCTGCAGGAGTGGCAGAAGGCTGTAGCTTCCTTCCATGAATTGAAGGTTGTGGCCCTTGCAAAGTTCCCTGAGTTAGGGCCCTTGTTTGAGAAAAAAGAGGAGGGATGACCGGCAGAATAGGAGATGGGAACAAGCGGAGCTATGGAGGTGGAGACGGTGATCTGCGATTGACTCGGGATGAGTCAAGAGACTGTGGTCGGGGCCTGTTGGGGCCCTTGTTTTGAATTTTGCATGAAGATAGATTTTGGGTTGTGGATCAACACATGGCAGGCGCAACAACAGTAGGCAGCGGAGCTGCCGAGGTTGTGGAGGAGCCGGAGATAGGTGACGAGGTTGGTGTAGAAAAGTGCAGACGAAGGGAAGAAGTGGCAAAGGACAAATAGTGGAACTCATGTGCAATAGGAAGAAGCCGAAAGCAGCTAAGTAAGAACACAAGAGAAACTAACAGTTGCGCTAGCGGGTGAATAAATAGGCCATCACCCAGCAGAAAAAAGGGAGACATGCACAGATACAGAGGGACCGGAGAGGTTAGAGCAGAACGAGCCTGAAGAGAAGACGCCATAGGAAAGCTCTGTTCTGGGCTCGACATCATTGTATTTCCTGTGTCTTCGTCAATATGTTATTGCTGTAGTATCTCTCTCTCTATCCTGTGGGACCTTTGTAATTGAATCTAGAAGCTCATTCTCTCGAGCAATGTAACTCTTGATCCTGCTGAAGGGTTATTAATATATCTGAAGGTTGTTGTCTTACCGTGTGACTTGAATGTGTTGCATGATGCATGTAGTACTTTAAAATTTTATTTGCTTAGTATCTGCATGATGTTTGGATAAGATCTTATACGTACGATGTTATGTATGTGTATGATTCTGTGTTAGCTTCGAGTTGCGGATCCCTTTTTCCAATACCGATCTGTTCCCCTCCTTCATGTGGTCATGGCACGCCTCAGGTGAGACTCTCTGCTCTTCGGAGTAGGGTGAAAATGCCTGCATGGTGCTAGACTACAACAGACTCCCTTGTTGGCCCAATCCCTGAACCTGGGTCTTTCCCACGAGACCTGTTTCCTCGCCAAATGTTTTGTAGGCAACGCCAATTGTATCATTAAAAATTTGCAGCAGTGTACTTTCTATGTACAAGTTCGGCTTGAGGAAGGTAAAGAAAGTTTATATTGCTTTTGATTTCTAAGATGGAGTAAAGTTTTCCTTCAACACATTAAATTCAAGATGGAGTTTTGTTTTAGCCATGCAAAGATGGGA
Source organism: Pinus albicaulis (assembly GCA_034641835.2). NCBI lineage: Eukaryota > Viridiplantae > Streptophyta > Pinopsida > Pinales > Pinaceae > Pinus > Pinus albicaulis. The sequence continues at coordinate 761,990,337 of CM076577.1, forward strand.
GTAAAGAGAATGTTTAGATTCCACTCATCAGTATTTTGTTCCTGCAATAGCAATAAGAATGTTGGCTCAATTCTTAACATGACAATAGGTCTTCATGAAGAAGATAGGTGAAGTGCCTTTATTGGGGCTTGAAGGGCACCAATTGAAAATTATGCCTTTTGGATTGAGGTTTTGGGTGCCTTTGAGTTTTAGCCTCATTATATTGACTAGGAAAGTAAATTTTTGGAGACCAAAAGTTCCTAGTGGGAATATGTGATCAGGTGATCAATTTTTACCTCAAAAATGAAATCTCCCAGAAATTCTTGAAACGAATGCCAAATGGAGGTGCTCATCGTTCTAAATACAACGATGTTTGTTTCACCTCAATCTAACACCAAATTATCAAGTTATCACATGCTGACCGTTTGGCCAAATAACTAAAATTTGAGCAAGTCAGTGGACTCGGTTGATCATATTGTTGAGTTAGCAAGGTGGCCTTACAGGTATGATCCAACCAGGTGCTGACACTTGGCATCCTCCAGTTCGTTGAATTTGGGCACATTTGATTGGTCGATGACTGGTTGTGGTGGACCAATGAAGTGGTGCCACATGGCCCAATCATGGGATTCCACATGGCACCCAAACAGAGGTCATAAATTTTTTAAGGGCTTGAACTGACCTCCATGGGGTTAAACCTCGTGACCTCAGAGCAAACAGTGGAGCGGCTTAACATTGGGCTACACTATGGTTCTTAATAACCATAGGTCCAAACTTCTATATGAAATTTAATACAACGCCTATCAAAGGATGGCATCAAGGCTAAGCCCCTAGACCCTAGGTGCATTGCACACCCATGTGACCATGACCCCGTGTTTAGGGGCTAAACCGGCGAGGGCGGGAATTAAGGCCTAACCCTCGACCCCATGTGGCCCAAATGGCCATGATTTTCAGAGTTAAGGGGTCAAAGGAAAAATTAATGATCCTACAAAATGCACCGACGAGAGGTAATTTTTTTCTCAGTTAGCGGAGTTCAAGGCAGAATTGAAGGACCGTTAGATAGTTGGTTGAATTTGTAGGACATATAACAGTCAAATTCAAAGAAGAGCTTTGAGCTCATATCTTTTTTATTTTTTGACCAAATTGAGCTCAAAAAGAGTCCACTTAGGGGGTTTTGGATGTTCTGGATCCAATGGTCACATATGATTTCTTTTTTGAGCACAAATAATGATAATTTTTTCAGGTTTGAGAAAAAAGGTGTATGGACCAATCAGGATTTTGAAGGAGTTCCGGAAGGAGCTCATACATTTTTGAGTTTTTGAACAAATTGAGATCAGAAAGAGTCCAATTAGGGGTTCTTGGATGTTCTGGATCCAATGGTGACCTCTAAAAATATTGATATTGTAAAAATTGTTTGAAGACCTAATCAAGGTCAATTTTTCCGATGGGGCCTACTTGATTAATACCTTCTCATGAAAGAAAGGATTTAAACTTGAATTAATAAGTTCCTAAAAAAAATAAGATTCAAAGTTTGTAGATATAAAAGATATAAAAAAATGACAATGCCCTCGTTTTATTTTTACTTGAATATGGTGTGGGAAGGTACAGGAAATGTGATTGGAAAAAGGATGGGGAGACAATGTAGAGAATGTCATGGATATGATTCATTTGATGTTGGAGATCCTTCATGCACCTGAGCCATGAAATTTATAAATGTTTCTAATAGGGATTCTTATGGTTTCTAATGTTGTGATTCTTTCACCTCATGGTTATTTTGGGAAAGAAAATGTTTTAATAATTCCAGATAATACATCGGTGGACAGGTAATCTGTCTTTATATAGTTGCAATGTTCATTCCATGAAATTGTCTCTTTATTTTTTTATTGTATTATGAACGTTTCTGTTGATTTTGTTTTCTATTTTAAATATGAAATTGAAAATACTTTGTATCATATCGATTTAAACAACAACCAAAACTTGAAGATGAAATTAGTATTACACGATATTGATTGAAATCCTTTTAGTTGTTTTGTGTTAAAATATTTTCATGACTATTAGAAAAGTTTACTTTCATGTTGTTATTTGAGAACATGTTGTTTATATACTTGACCAAGTTCATTTTTTAGAGAATGAAATGTTGTTGTGAATAAAATGACAAGGATTAGACATCACATATTAGATGATTTATTTTCACAAGTTATCTACAATTTGAACAGTTTAGCAAGTAACTTAGTTGGGATGATTTTTCCTAAGCTTTCCATAAAGGTTGAATACTAAGTTACTAATGTGTTATTTTCTATGGTGATGTTTTATTTTCTTTGTTTATAAAATTCATTTGGCCACATAGTGGCTAGTATCACCCACCTGAAGAAAACTTGTTAGAGTTTCTTGCTTTTATGGGGAAAATGACTTTGACATTGTTGATGTTGAGGTATATGTCATATAAATCCCTTATAGCCTACTTTATTTTATATTATAGTGTCCATTGTCTTTCATGTATTACACTCAAAATTGTAACTTATTTTGTTTTCAGAAAAGGAACTCAGTATTGATGGTAAAAAACAAGAATTGAAGAAAAAGGAGAAAAATAGCATTTGAGCGACAAATGCAAAAAGAGAGAGATAAGAGAATCAATATAATGATACCTTTAGAGCCAATATCCCACATAATACACATTCATAGAGACTAATGGTCAAGTATTCAGAGTTGGTGAATTCACCTGCAATGTCTTGGCAACACAATGATAATGTTTTGAAGTGATGAAACAACACTTCATGTGTAAATTATAGTCCAACAAATATTAAGTTGGAAACTCAATGTAATACTTGAAATTTCATATTATATAATTTATGTGGTTGAAATTATTTATAGTTGCACTTGATGTTGTTTAGTATTGTAATTAACATATGTTACTTTGTGTTTTCATGTTAGATGAACATGCACATTGTATGACATTTTTTTAGTTTAGTTGCAAAATCATACTAAATAATTTATGTTGATTAATAATAAACACATAAAATCAAACTAAAACTAATAAATTAGTACTTTATATTGATTAATTATGAACATAAATAAAATGAATATATCACTAAATTATTCGGTTATAATGAGTATTAATGAAATTAATATAAATTACTAAATTAGTTGTTTATGTAATGAATATGAAACTACCAAAAAAATATAAATGACTACTGTAAATGATGAATTTGTGATTACAAATGATGACTAAATTTTGCATAGATACGACTATTAGCAGTTAATTTACAGTATATTATAACACAACCAAAATTTAGTCATATTTCTTTGGTTATTAATTAGTTTCAAACGATGACTAAAATATGCATATATGTGACTATTAGTAGCTAATTTACAGTATTTTATAACACGACCAACATTTTGGTAATATTTATTTGGTCATTAATTGTTTTTCTCAGGTGATCATATAGTAATATATTTTGTTGTATATTTGGTTATTAATTGTGGCAATTAATGACCAAATCACTCACTAAATTAATGACTAAATTAGTGACTCAATTAATGACCAAATTTATGACTAAATATACTACTAGAAGATAAAATTGAGACAACCAATTAATGACTAAGCTAAAAACGACTAAAATTTGGTCATGTTATAAGATACTGTAAATTAACTATTACTGGTCATCGACTGAAAAATAGTCTTTTATATGAAAATTGTAGTCATTTTTTTGGTAATTAATAAGCCATTTTGTACTAGTGTACATATGTATATCCCATACTTATTTTCCAAAATAATTCTTCCAAGTTCACTTAAATACCATATATAGGGACTCGGACCATAGTCCAGTACTATTAAAAAAATGGGCATAACATTTTAGATGAATAATCCCAAATAATTAGTAGCCCTAGAAATTCCTATCACTTATTACTATGGGGAATGCAAAAGTCCTTTAAAAAATTGTTGACTTGAGCTATATTCTTGTATTAATGTTTTTTTGTCCCATTTAGGATATTGGGAGAATCAACAGAAGTAGATTCTTCTATTTAGTATTTCAGGAGTGGTAGAATTTAGGGTAGAACCTATGCTTTCCAAGTGCTAAGTTACTAATTCAAAAATTACCAATATATGTAAAGAAATAAATGAGCCAACATTCAATATGTTCTTGTCCTTGGTTGATACCAGATCACATAATCATGCCAAGTGCATGCATAGGACCAACCATAGGCCTTTAAAAACCACACAATACACTTTTGATAGAGACAACCACTAATACTGAGTTTAACCAACTGAAGCCTCTCTAACTGAGGCATAGTTGGAGAAAATAATTATGAGTAATATTCATGCTATGCTTCTTCTATTTAAACACCCAAGGCTATTGTAATTTGGTTCTCGTGTATTCTCATCACAAAATGCCTTCATTTTCTAAAGAGGTTATAGAAATGTGTATACAATCATAATTAATGAATTCCACAATAGGGAACATACTTCACTTCACCACTATGAGTCTTGGGAACATGATTTAGCAGTGATAGACAAAGGTAAAAGGAAAAGTTGTAGTCATCATGCATCGTGCATGCATACAAGAGATGAAATAAAAATAAGAGAGCCAACCTTCAAGCAAAAGACTTCCCCTCTACCAAACAAAGAATGCAGTACAACCACCCCCTAATCTCAAGTCCAAGGTGATTTAGCATCACCATTTGGAATAGAAAGCTTCCATGATTCCTACGTGCTATTGGGAACCATTGGAGAGACACAACAAGAGAAATGATACTCATTCTCTCCCTTCACAACCTTCTAAAAAAAATCTTAGATCAAATTTCAAAACAACAATGCATATGAAATCAAATTCTTATCTTATTTTTTCTTTTTGATTTTTTATCTAAAATGCCACACGAGAAACCTCTATGACATTTTATATTTTGATGCATGTGAGTTGTGGACTACTAAATAGTGGAATTAATTTTGTGATCTATTGAGGCTGAATTGGTTTATGGGATCACATATTATGAATGTTGATATACAAATACATAACATAATACATTCATACAAATTTCACTGATAAATTGTACACAAGTGTTCTCAAGGAGCTTTTGAACCACAACCTTGATCTAAGAAAAACTTTGAATCTACCAAATGCAACACCTCTTATTTATCCTACAACTAAGGGTCATGTTGATGTGGTCAAAGAGCTTCTTGCTAGAGACAATTCCTAGCGATTTCCAAAAACAATGGCAAGAATGCACTGCATATGGCTGCAAGAAGTGGTTACAAAAATATTGTGAGATATTTACTAGCAAAGGATCCACAAATGGCGCAAAGAATATACATAAAGGGATATACAAAAATGCACATGGCATCCAAAGGAGATAACTGCTTGTATGTGGTGAAGGCACTACTTCAGGTTGATCCAACAGTAGTTATGCTACTTGACAAAAATGGCAACACACCATTTCATGTAGTTACAAGGAAGATGTGTGAGGAGGTATTGTTTGTAGATACAACCTACTAGAGTTTCATCTAATTACATGAAATGGTTTAGAGTTTTACATTTTAATTAGTATGAGGAGGGAATTGTCGGTTCAACCAAGAAACAAAGGTAATATTTATTTCCACTTGGTGCCAAAATCAACAAAAACACAAAATTATTTCCTAAAACCAGAGAAGTGCATGCCTCAACCCTAACAAATTTTGAAAAAAAATCCTTCTTAACATCCAAACTAAATGATACCATCCATAAATATTATATTTCAGTGAGAATAATTTGAATTTATCATCAATGTAAATAAACCATATAATTTTATAAAATTTTCTTCAGCACCAAACAAAGCCAAGGGCCCCAGTAAACGAATAGTGAATGAAACTGAAATAAAGTAAGTTGTCAGCAAGATGATATAAAAATAGGGTGCCAAATAAAAATCCTTGAAGCTTCATTTATTTGTAATAATATTAAAGTAAAAACAATGCTTTCAAAGCTCTTCATGTGTGTTGCTTTTAACTAGTTTACATATCATGTGACATTAATTTGTCATTCATCTAATATCTTCCTATGGTAGGCTTGTTCTTTAGCAAAATTACCTAGTGATCATGTCATTTCTATCATAAATTTATGCATATCTTAAATTGTCATGAAGATGGACATTCTTTTAAACTGATCTTAATTTTTGAAAGTTAAAGCTCTCTCTTCTATTTTTCTATAGAATGCATGTTTCAAATATGAACATACGCTCATTACATTGCAAGTTTATTTCATGGGTAAAATATTGATCGTGTACTCCTTGTTTTACAGAACCCTTTTAATAATTTTTTTTTATCCAGATATGAATTTATTACTCTATCATAGCTACCATTTTGCATTTAACTGTTTTTATTGAGATGCGTTTCAGTGACGTAACATTTTATTCTACCATGGATTTTTTGGCCCTGATAAAGTGACAGGCACATGTAAAACGCATAGCCCCAATTAGAAGCTTCCACTAAATAGACAATCAGGTCTAATGAGTTATATATATATATATATATATATTTAAACTGTAGTTATTGTAAGAGGAAAAAATCTTATAGTTTGTGGAGAGTAGACAATTGTTGAACATCAAATATCCTCTTATATTTCATGATGAGAATGATACATGTCTTTAACAAGCAATAAATATAGAATACAATATGGTGTAGTAAATGACCTTATACAATGAACATAATAGATCATGAAACAAATCAATGATCAGTCTGAGAGATCACAAATGGTTTAGTTGTCAACGGAACTGATTTCCCTCATTAATTGATGCAAGACTTTAATTTGGCTAGTCTACAGGTTTGGTTGAACTTGAATTTCGTTTTTGGCCAACAAAAAAGTTTACCTATAGCATTATGGATAGGCTCTTTACATGTTTTCAATGGAACTATTATAGAATCCAAAACATTTTGAGAAACAAGATTTTTCTGAACCAGAGTATATCAGAAGAATTTGTCCGGAAGGCTTTGCGAATTTTTCTCAAGATAATTTAACCTCATTTTAGCTACATGGAGATAAAGCCATATAATTATGTCAAAGGTGTCTCTCTACTGTATTGGGCTCGACATACACATTTTCTATTCTTTTGGTGTAGCTTTGCACCTTTAAAGGAAATTTCTAGTCCTACTCTCTATGGATATTTTGTTATTCCCCTACATCTATTCTATAAAGGTAGAGGGGGGATGTAGTGTATTTTTGTGTTATGTATTTGTTTTTTCTTTGAGGTTCTTGTTTTCAAATCCCATTTCTAGCTTAAGTATTTATGGGAGGACATATTTATCATTTAGAGGTAGAGAGTGCTTTCCTTATATCCATGTATTTGCATCTTTGGATACTCGTGCTTCGTGTGGATTTGGAAGTTTTTGAATTCCCCTTGGATATTTTGTTGGTGTAATGGGTATTAGCCAAACTTTTTTCTTACCATTTTAACATCTGTTTCATGGTTTCATTTCAATATCATTGTTATTGATCATTTTATTTTGACATCTTGAATTTTTTAATGAAAAACATTCCCAATTAGTTTTATAGACCCTACAACAAGTATAATTCAAACTAAAATAAGTAGAATTCAAACATGTAGCTCATTATTCATAATTTCATCATATATATTCACTATTTTTTTACTTTTTGGCATGCAAATTAGTCTTTTATAGGAAGATGTTTATGATGTCACAACATATTTACATGATTCAGAAGGGGAGAAATCAATATTTGGTGTAATTATAGATTTTAGGTTTGATAATTATAAGGGATTTATAGGTTATAAATGGCTTCAAATTTTCACTTATAATTGAGTATTCGATTGAATGTATTGATTATCTTATACATATTATTTCCCCCCCACCCACTTTTGATAACTTCCATAACCATTAGGTAGGAACCTGCATGTTCAATGTTATTTTTCCTGTTTACTAAAATATTTGCCAAGAATTTACAAAATTTTATAATTTATTGAAAGTTGTATAAATTACAATTTATAAAGTTCCAAGGTTAAATTTTTTAAATTATAATTCTTTAAAGGGTGCTAGCTCAATCGAAGAGTGCTTACTCTACAAGAAAGAGGTTTGTGGTTCAATTCCATCATGCCCTGATATTCATATGGAATGGAGACAATCAATTTTGGTGACGAAGGCTCTTTTGACCATCACCAATGACCTTATGGTGACATTTTTTGATCCTCACCCAAATATAAAATGGTGACCATCAGTATCTGTCATTTAATCATTATTCATGACAGAACTCTAATGTCACCACAACTCCTATACTTTTTTCTATGCAACATTTGGTGACATTCAATTTTTGGTGATAAAGGTTTTTTTAACCGTCACCAATGAGCTTACAGTGACATTTTTTGACCCTCACCAAAATATGAAATGGTGACGGTCAACAAATGTCATCATATATATGCATCAATAGTGACAGGCATGAAAGGTACATCATTATCTGTCATTATAATCATTATTCACGGTGGACCTTGAATGTCATCACAACACATATTTTGGCGACGTTCAATTTTTTGTGACGGAGGCTAAGGTCTGTCACCATTTCTCATATAAAATCGTGAGGGTCACTACCTGTCATTATAAATCATTATTGGTGATGGATCTTCAGTGTCACCAGAACACCTATACTTTTGGTCACGCCACCTTTGGTGATGCCACCTTTGAAGACGTTCAATTTTTGGTGACAATAGCTCTTTTTTCCATCTCCAATGAACTTATGGTGACAATTTTCGACCCTCACCAATGTTATTTTTTCTTGAAGTGGTAGTAAGGTAAATAGAAGTAGAAGAAAATTGCCTGAAACCACTATTGATAACCAACTTCTACAACCATAACAACATTATGAAGATGAAATTCCCCCTGTAAATGTTTTAGAGAATATAAGGAAGAAAAGTGTTAGAATAAAGAAAGCCAGCGAAAAATAATAAAATACACCCAAAAAGAAAAGAGAGGAAACAAATAAGGTCGAAAAAAAACAGAAGAAAGCTCAAAAACAAATTCATCTCTCCTCTACCATAAGGAGAAGCGCAATGCTTAACAAAACAATAAAGGATTCAACTCAACAATTCACAGAGTTTGTTGATTTGGAGGAGGAGGAGGAACCATAGGTTCCATCAAAAACTGTTTTGACACCAACCTCTAGCCCAGTAAGAAGAACACCAGAGATAGACCCAATTCAACAGGAGATATATGACTATATCGAGGCTCTGGAGAAAGAAGCTACCAAAAAGGCATCTTCTTCTACAATTCAAGAAAAAGGAATTCAGTCTAACAGTCCACAAGAACCTCCAATAGTGAATAATTTTAAACAAGAAATTTTTGAATTAGAGATATTGAACAGACATTTGAAACAATAACATGAAACATTAAAGGTGGAAAATGAAATTCAAAGGACCAAAAATGACAATATTTTGTTGCATCTAGGCTTGTGGTATGACAAGAATACAATGTTAAAGGAAAAGAACAAGTCTCTCAAGAGGAAGGTCATAAGTTCAAAATAAAAAATCCTGATGAAGAAGCCGAAGATGGAAGTTAGTAAGAAGAGGGTAAAGAAAGCAAACTTGGATGTTATAGGTCAAGTTTCTGAAGAAATGCAGTGACAGAGAAAGGCTATCAGTTTTAAATTTTTGCATGAGGACATGAAATGACCTCCGTGTGGGGGAATGTTGGGCCTCATTATTGTTTCTTTTGACACCTCTTTTTCAGCTACTTTATTACTTTTTGACCACAATAATCACTCAAAGGACATCAGATCACAGGTTTTATAACATGGTAGGTATATATAATGGTCTTTATTATTAGTCTAATATTTTCTTTAGCTACCGAAATGAGATGATTTTGCAACTAATGTTTGATTCTGCAGCCAAGTATGTTGTTTGATAGGTTTCCAATTGCTATCTGGGGGGAGAGATATATGAAAATGTGGAAATCAATGGCCTCAATGATTCCCTCCTATCTTCATGAATCTGATTGATATGAGAAGCTTCCAGTTGCATGGTCGAGGATAGAGTCAACTCTTTCAATTGTAATAGGCGAGCGAGGAACGATATATATGCCTCACGATTTTTATTTTTTAATAGAAAATCATGAGTGATTTCCATTAAGATATATTTTTCTAGTTAATTTTAGTATTCTGTTAGCAAGGCTAGGCATAGAGCTCTGATCGTTTAATGATGCGAGCTTTATAAAAGGATCTTGTAGCAACCAAAAATACAATGACTTTTATATGTGACAGTGAGACTTTAAACTCTATTTTAATTGAAAGAATCCTTTTCATTTGGATGTACTATTGATTTTTTGATTGCATCTTGTCACCACCTACTTATGGAGGCCCCCCTCAAGAAGTAAATTTTTCTTGTTTTAAGTAGAATTTTTATGGTTTCGTAAGTTTACTTTTTGGATGCATCTTGTAGAATTTTTTCTTTCCTTTATTGATTTCGATTTAAATATAAAGTAGTTTGATTGTTTCATTAATCATTTTCCTTTATTGATTCAGGAGCACATGAATTGAATTAGCAGCGAGAGTTTGAATTGAGAAAGAGACTGTAATTTTTAAAAACATGGGTGTGATTAGCATGTGATTATTACCGAAAGAGATTTTATAATTTATGATGGATCACAGAAGCTTAGATTCTAAAAATAGAGAATTAGTTTGCAGATTTTATTTCAAAGCATGAGTGTTGCAAGTTTTAATTCAAAGCATGAGTGATTTATCCATTTGAGCAAGTGTGAACATAGTTTAAATTGATTTTGGTTTTTCATGCAAGAGTGTATTATATTGATCAATGATTTTATCCTTTTAGAAATAAAATTTCCTTCAAATAATATTTTAGATATATTACAGAGTGTGTGTGTGTGTTTTTATGAGTTAATTTTCATTTTGCAAGTGTGAGATTGATTTATGAGTTTGAGATTTTTATTGGTTGTGTGGATTTCATAATTAGATACAATTTTATTAAAATGTGTTCATCGTTCTTATAATTAGTTTCAATTAATAATCCAATCATGTGCACTGAAAATTTAATTCAATTTAGATAACTAGGATTCCGAGCACATATAATGCACTTACACTTTGTCGTTTTACTAGCCCTGGTCGATAATTTATGTAATAAATTTAAGGCAATTAAATTGACAAACAACATCTTCAACTTCTATTCTCTATGTCTGGAAAAATAAAAAATCCTTGGAACATTGAAGCCTTCCTTTGAAGCAATCCAGAACCCTTAGATCAATTCACCTACAAGAAATATCAAACAAGTATAAGAAACCCTACTCACTTGTCTCTATGTCACATATTAGCTCCTCAATGCTAGAGTGGTATTTGGATAGATTTACTTATATGCAGAATATATATATATATATATATATATATAATTTTTATAAATTATGACTAATAAACATAACCATAACAAGAAAAAAAAGCAAATATGAAAATCATCCCAAAATTGTAAATAATTACAAGACTGCAAAAATTAACTCTTTATTTGTGATATTACATGTCTCAAATGATAAAAAAAATGATTACAATGAAGGATAGTCTGGCCTGTTATAGAAAAAATTCTAATGGCTAGTTGACTTATCCTCATTTAAATATTGCTAGTCATTCACAATCCAAGAATTAACAGCTTTTTATTTTCTTAAAATATTATAAAATAGAATGAATTTCCCTAAGGGGGTCAAATTTGTCCACATAGCCAAAAATAATTCATGGTTTTCCTTCGAAGATGGTATTCAATGGTAAAAAGTGTAGTACCAAGATTACCCCCAACGTTTAGCATTTGTTGTCCATGAGTGAGTAGATTTGTCCACATAAAAGAGTGCAAATTGACATTACATTTGCATTGTTATTGATTAGGCGATCAATTTTTAGCTCAAAAATTAAAGTTTCAATAATGTCTTGAAACCAGCGCCAAATAAAAGTGATCGTTGTTCTGAATCCAATGATGTTCATTTCATCTCAAGCTGACACATCATTCTCAAGTTATCATGTGGTTCATTTCATCTCAATCTGACACCGTATGCTCAAGTTATCACGTGTTGAACGTTTGGCCAAACAACTAGAATTTGAGTAGGTTAGTTCACTGGGAAATTGACTGGGTTGACTCTGCTGCTGAGTTGGCAGGGTGATCGTAAATGTACGATCCAAACATGTGCTTACACTTAACATCCTTTAGTTCGTTGAATTTGGGAGCATTTGATTGGTTGGTGACTAGTTGTGGTGGACCAATGAATTGGTGCCATGTGGCGTAGTCAAGGGCTACCACATGGCACCCCAACAGAGGTCAAAAATTTGTTAAGAGCCCAAAATGGCCTCCATGGGGTTCGATCTCATGACCTCAGAGAAAACAACAGAGTGGCTTACCGTTGGGCCATGCTATGGTTCTTAATAACCATAGGTCCAAAATTATAGATGATGTTTAATACAACGCCTATTGGAGGATGGGGTCGGGTCCACTACACACCCACGTGACTATGGCCCTACGTTTAGGGGCTAAACTGACAGGGGTGGGCGTTAAGGCCTGACTATCGGCCCCATATAGCCCATATGGCCATGATTTTCGGAGTTAAGGGGTTAGAGGAAAAATTAATGATCCTAAAAATGCACTAATGAGAAGCGAATTTGTTTCTTAGTTAGCGAAATTTGTGGCATAATTGTAGGATCGTTAGAAAATTGGTTGAATTTGTAGGGCAATTAACAGTCAATATCAAAGAAGAGCTTTGAGCTCATATATGTTTTCGTTTTTTACCAAATTGAGCTCAAAAAGAGTCCAATTAGGGGTTTTTGGATGTTATGGATCCAATGGTGACATCTAATTTCTGATTTGAGAACATATAAGTAGTATTTTTGCAGGTTTTAGATAAAAGGTGTATGGATCAATCAGGATTTCCAAGTAGTTCTAGAAGGAGCTCATATCGTTTGGATTTTTTGACCAAATTGAGTTCATAAAGAGTTCACTTAGTGGTTTTTGGATGTTTTGGATCCATTGTGACCTCTAATTTCTTATTTGAGCACAAATAAGTAGTCTTTTTGTAGGAATGAGGAAAAAATTGTATGGATCAATCATGGTTTGGAAGAAGTTCTGCAAGGCATTTGGGCATGGAGAAGACCTTGTAGGGGTATTCTCACCTTTAGAAGTATATTGCAGCAGTTGTAACTTATAGGGTTCATCTCAGGTTCACTTTTCTCATTATGTTATGTTGAATGAAGTTTTGTCTATGTGCTTCAATGTGGAATTGAAGTACTCACATGCTCATTTTAGGTCATTTGAGTTGGAGTATGACATCTTTGTAGGAGATGCTTTGTGTTGTTACTATTTGTGAGATTTACTTGCAGGAGAAAATTATCTTATAGGGGTAATGGCCACATGCTTTCATCAACAAATTTTTATGTACTTCATTTTACTACTAAATATATTAGTGGTCTAGCTATGTTGGCAGATCGAGAGATGTAGCCTAGGAGGGGTGAACTCCATGAACAAATATTTTATTATGCTCTTCATTATGCCTGCATGAGTTATGTCATTTTATGTTGTTAATTTTGCATGATTTATGTGATTCTATGTTGCTAATTTCAAGTTTACATGTGAATACTAATTTAGGACTTGAATATACATTGAAAAAATTATTTGTGAAAAGACCCATTTTTACCTTGCAAAGCATCAGAACGATCCATTGTTTGTTTATGAGATTCTGAAGAAGAGGAAAGAGAACACATCCTCCATTTTCATATGAGGTGGTATCAGAGCTCTATCTGACCAAGTTACAAGAATGGACAGAAAAAAGAATCTCCAAAAGCTAGAGGAGAAAAAATTGGTTCTTCATATGGAGAACATTGACTTGAGAAGGATGTTAGTGATGGTAGAAGAGGAGAACAGGCACATGCACTTTATATTCTAGCAAGTGTTTGAAGAAAATTTTTGTGAAATTTCTACTCCTATTACAACAAAATACACCTCCAAAATGAAACCAACATGTGGTCATGGTTCAAACAATGGTCATGGACCATATGAGGAAGATGATGCATCTGCATTTTGCAAGCATCTCCAAGATTAACACCATATTCTATTTGGTAAGAGTGGGTTTCTAGATTCATATACAAGTTTTCCATCATCATCATAATCATCAAAATTTGAAAAGATGAATGGAAAGTTTAAGGAGGTAATAAGCATTTCGAGTACAATTCCTTCTAATCATGTGCATAACAACTCTTTGCAACATTTGAGCAACATACCAAAGGCATTCGTACGAAGATTCTTTCCAAGATGGGATATGAAGGAGGAAGCCTCAACATAAATGGAAAAGGTATAACCTATCTAATCATGGTTGAGGCGAGACCAAATTATCAGGGATTGGGATATGGAAAAAAGGAGTTTGGAGTATCCTCTAAACGACCTGAGGCACATAAACCATCTGAGGATGAGATGCCACCACCTTGTGACAATGTTAATTTGCCTCCCAAGTAATATTAGTGCTTAAAGGGACCTTGCATGTCATCGTCCACTCCACTCTGTCAAAGTTGAAGCCCTAGAGATAGGTATAATTCTCATGGGTGTTTTCCAATGCATGGTAATTTTGACTACTTGTGGAATAAGTACCCTTGTACTATTTGTGAAGCATTTGACCATTGCATGGCTGTATGTCAACAACATATGATAATGGTTAAAGGAACGGATAATATTATAGGCATAAAGCATAGTGATTCTCCTTCGCATGAGAGGACTTCTTTGTCGACAAAGAAGAGAAAGTCATTTTGTAGTCATTGTAAGATGCATGGGCATGGAAATGAACGATGTTGGAAGCTGCATCCAAAGCTTCATTCTAAGAAGGGAAAACTAATTGTGAAACCTAATGCAAGGGAAGCAAGAGGTGGAAAATAAGACTCACAATGATCCTAAGCGAACTTAAAGGCAAAGATAATGCAAAAAGAGAACCCATAAGCCTAGGAGAGGCAAAGTTTGGGTAGACGTATCGTAAAGTTGCTTTGTAAATTTTGTAATTACTTTTTGTTTACCTATTTAGGTAATTTTGTAAAGTGAACAATCATTGTCACTATGTTCAACAATTATATGTGTTTTTCATTGATGTAAGTGTTCGATATGAAACTTGTGTGAATAAAACCTTTGTTTTCAAGATTTTGCAAGATGACAATGTTTTGTAGGCAAGGCCAATTGTATCATTAAAAATTTGCAGCAGTGTACTTTCTATGTACAAGTTCAGCTTGAGGAAGGTAAAGCAAGTTTATATTGCTTCTGATTTCCAAGATGGAGTCAAGTTTTTCTTCAACAGGTTAACTTCAAGATGGAGTTGTTTTTAAGCCATTAAAATATGGGATTAAAAAGAATGTTTAGATTCCACTCATTAGTATTTTGTTCCTGTAATAGCAATAAGAATGTTGGCTCAATTCTTAACATGATAGTATGTCTTCATGAAGAAGATAGGTGAAGTGCCTTTATTGGGGCTTGAAGGGAAACAATTAAAAATTATGCATTTTGGATTGATTTTTTGGGTGTTTTTGAGTTTTAGCCTCTTTATATTGACTAGGGAAGTAAATTTTTGGAGTCCAAAAGTTCCTAGTGGGAAGATGTGATCAGGTGATCAATTTTTAGCTAAAAAATGAAATCTCCCAGAAATTCTTGAAACCAATGCCAAATGGAGGTGCTCATCATTCTAAATCCAACGATGTTTGTTTCACCTCAATCTAACATCAAATTCTCAAGTTATCACGTGCTGACCATTTGGCCAAACAACTAAAATTTGAGCAAGTCAATGGACTCGGTTGATCGTATTGCTGAGTTAGCAAGGTGGCCTTATAGGTATGAGCCAACCAGGTGCTGACACTTGGCATCCTCTAGTTTGTTGAATTTGGGCGAATTTGATTGGTTGATAACTGGTTGTGGTGGACCAATGAAGTGGTGCCACATGGACCAATCATGGGATTCCACATGGCACCCAAATAGAGGTCATAAATTTGTTAAGGGCTCAAACTGGCCTCCATGGGGTTAAACCTCGTGACCTCAGAGCAAACAGTGGAGCGGCTTACCATTGGGATAGACTATGGTTCTTAATAACCATATGTCCAAACTTATATATGAAATTTAATACAACGCCTATCAGAGGATGGCATCAAGGCTAAGCCCCTTGCCCCCCAGTCCACTGCACACCCACGTGACCATGAACCTGTGTTTAGGGGCTAAACCGGCGAGGGCGGGCATTAAGGCCCAACCCTCAACCCCATGTGGCCCATATGGCCATGATTTTCAGAGTTAAGGGGTTAGAGGAAAAATTAATGATCCTACAAAATGAACCGACGAGAGGTAATTTGTTACTTAGTTAGCGGAGTTCGAGGCAGAATTTTAGGACCATTAGACAGTTGGTTGAATTTGTAGGACATATAATAGTCAAATTCAAAGAAGAGATTTGAGCTCATATATTTTTGAGTTTTTGACCAAATTGAGCTCAAAAAGAGTCCACTTAGGGGGTTTTGGATGTTCTGGATCTAATGGTCACCTATGATTTCTTATTTCAACAAAAATAAGGATACTTTTTGTAGGTTTGAGACAAAAGGTGTATGGACCAATCAAGAGTTTGAAGCAGTTCTGGAAGGAGCTCATATATTTTTGAGTTTTTGAACAAATTGAGATCAGAAAGATTCCAATTAGGGATTCTTGGATGTTCTGGATCCAATGGTGACCTATAATTTCTGATTTGAACACATCTAAGGAGTATTTTTTACAGGTTTAAGACAAAAGGTGTATGGATCAAGTAGGGTTTGGAAGCAATTATGGAAGGTGTTTGGGCATGGAGAAGACCTTGTAGGGGTATTATCACCTTTAGAAGTCTATTGCAGTAGCTGTAACTTGTAGGGTTCAGCTCATGTTCACTTTTCTCATTATGTTATGTTGAGGGAATTTTTTTTTATGTGCTTCAATGTGGAATTGAAGTGCTCACATGTTCATTTTATTTCATTTCAGTTGGAGTATGATATATTCGTAGGAGATGAATTTTGTTGTTGTTGTTTGTGAGAGTTATTTGTAGCAAAACATTAACTTTTAGGGGTAATAACCACATGTTTCCATCAACAAACGTTTATGTACTTCATTTTACTACTAAATATATGAGTGGTCTAGCTATGTTGACAAACCCAGAGATGTAGCCCAGGAGGGGTGAACTCCGTGAAAAAATATTTTTTTATTCTCTTCATTATTCCTGCATGATTTATGTGCTTTTATGTTGATAATGTCAAGTTTACATGTGAATATTAATTAATGATTTGAAGAGACATTGAAAAACCTGTTTGTGACGAGACCCATTTTTACCTCGCAAAGCGTCAAGATGATCCTTTGTTTGTTTATGATATTATGAGGAATAGGAAAGAGAACACCTCCTCCATTTTCAGATCAGTTATGATGTAAGTCTGCAAGAGTCAATTATTGCAAAAGGAAGGAAAAATAGTGGATTTAGTGGAGGATTTGAACATTGGCAAGAACTAAGCACCCTATGGCATAATCATAAATACTATGGAGAATTGGATATACTTTTATTTATGTTTAGAATAGATTGATATAGTAATTGAATAAGCAATTGACATTGTCATGCATATCATTCCATAAATAAGGATAGTTCTTTTACCCATAAATATATTGAACCTTTAGACATTCATGAACTTAAAAACAATTGTTCTTTTAAGATATTAGTTGGTATTAGAGCTCTATCTGACCAAGTTACAAGAATAGATAGAAAAAGAAGAATCTCCAAGAGCTAGAGGAGAAAAAATTGGCTCTTCATATGGAGAACATTGACTTGAAAAGAATGCTAGTGATGACTAAAGAGGAGAAGAGGAATATGCACTTTATATTGCAACAAGTGTTTGATGAAATTTTTTCTAAAAGTTCTACTCCTATTACAACAAAATACACCTCCAAAATGAAACCAACATGTGGTCATGGTTCAAACAATGGTCATGGACCATATGAGGAAGATGATGCATGTGCATTTTTCAAGCATCTCCAAGATTCAAACCATATTCTAGTTGGTAAGAGTGGGTGGCTAGAGTTATCTACAAGTTGGCCATCATCATCATCATCATCAAAAGTTGAAAATATGAATAGAAAGTTTAAGGAGGTAATAATCATTTCAAGTACAATTCCTTCTAATTATGTGCATAACAACTCTTTTGCAGCATTTGAGAAACATACCAAAGGCATTCGTATGAAGATGCTTTCAAAAATGGGATATGAAGGAGGAAGCCTCGAAATAAATGGCGAAGGTATAACCAATCCAATCATGGTTGAGGTGAGACCAAAGTATCAGGGATTGGGATATGGAAAAAAGGAGTTTGTAGTATGCTCTAAACGTCTTGAGGCACATCAACCATCTGAGGATGAGATGCCACTATTGTGGTGGATTCGACACACGGGTGTACGAAATCGCATGTGTTTAGAGAATGTGGTCTTCCCTATAAACCATAGGTAACAGGTAGTATCTGGGGGGAGCTCAGAAGTATAAGACTTAAATGAATTAATACACTAAAGTATGCTCTGTTAAAAAACTAAAACTAAAAAGACAAAAGGAAGCTATATAGAGAGTTCCAAATAGTAACAAGGTAAACAACGACTCGATGGCCTCTTCTTATTGACTGCTTGGAATGAAAACAAATATTACCCACTTGCCAAAGGGCCTAGGCAGTGGCTCTAGGACCCGATGGAAGAATGTTTGTCCTTCAAGTTCTGCCTTCTGACGCAGTCTAACTCTCTCTCTCTACTGTAATGGACTAGGATGTTGGGTGGCCAACCATCGAGTCCTCTTCTTTAGCTCCTTGGGTCACACAAGATGGTGGTGTTGCTTGGGCAACTTTGGCCAACATAACTTTGTGATCACCCAGTGTTCATGTCTTGGTGGGTTTATATAGGTGAGCTTTCAAACCTCCTTCCCTCCCTTGGTACATGATGGATGGTGACCCAAGGGAGGGGCATGATTCCATTGTGTGCTGAAATATGTTTTTGTGTGCTCACACAATGCCTAAGGGGGCGCTGGTGCTGTCCTTAGGCGGCTTTCACATAAGGAGAAACTGTCCTTTTCTTGCTTGTGGTCCTGGAAAGAGACATTTTTCTACTTCCAGGAATGCGCGCTTATTGGACTCCAATGCATGCAGAAGGTGCTCTTTTTGAAGGAAAAAGCGTGCATTTGAGCATTTATGACTAGTTCAAATTTGATTTTCTCAAAACCTTAGAGATTTTAAATACTTCTTGGTTCCATAATGTATCCCTGTCCTGTAAATCCTTAGGCTCGACATTAATTGATGTCATTTTCTACTATATGATTTTCCAGTGTTAATAGCCACCACCTTGTGACAATGTTCATTTGTCTCCCAAGTAATATTAGTGCTTAAAGGGACCTTGCATTTCATCGTCCACTCCACTCTGTCAAAGTTGTAGCCCTAGAGATAGGTATAATTCTCATTGGTGTTTTCTAATGCATGGTAATTTTGACTACTTGTGGAATAAGTACCCTTGTAATTTTTGTGAGGCATTTGACCATTACATGGTTCTATGTCAGCAACATATGATAATGGTTAAAGGAATGGATACAATTCTAGGCATAAAGCATAATGATTCTCCTTCACATGAGAGGACTTCTTTGTCGACAAAAAAGAGAAATTTCTTTTGTACTCACTACAAGATGCATGGGCATGGAAATGAACGATGTTGGAAGTTGCATCCAAAGCTTCATTCTAAGTAGGGAAAACAGATTGTGAAACCTAATGCAAGGGAAGAAAGAGGTGGAAAAGAGGAATCATAGTGATCCTAAGCGACATTCAAGGCAAAGATGATGCAAAAAGAGAACCCATAAGCCTAGGAGACGAAAATTTTGGGTAGACTTATCGTAAAGTTGCTTTGTAAATTTTGTAATTTCTTGTTGTTGTTTAGCTGTTTAGGTACTTTTGTAAAGTGAACAATAATTGTCACTATGTTCAACAAGTATATGTGTTTTTCATTGATGTATATATTGGATTGTTTATAACTTCACATGTTCAAGGATTTTGTGAATGTACAAGATTTTCATTCAAGTTTGTCTATAAGATTGTCATAGGTTCACCGATGTAAGTGTTCGATATGAAACTTGTGTGAATAGAATATTTGTTTTCAAAATTTTGCAAGATGACCATGTTTTGTAGGCAATGCCAATTGTATCATTAAAAAATTGCAGCAGTGTACTTTTTAGGTACAAGTTCGGCTTGAGGAAGGTAAAGAAAGTTTATATTGCTTCTGATTTCTAAGATGGAGTAAAGTTTTCCTTCAACACGTTAACTTCAAGATGGAGTTTTTTTTTAGCCATGCAAAGATGGGAGTAAAGAATGTTTAGATTCCACTCATCAGTATTTTGTTCTTGCAATAGCAATAAGAATGTTGGCTCAATTCTTAACATGACAATAGGACTTCACGAAGAAGATAGGTGAAGTGCCTTTATTGGGGCTTGAAGGGCACCAATTGAAAAATATGCCTTTTGGATTGAGCTTTTGGGTGCTTTTGAGTTTTAGCCTCATTATATTGACTAGGAAAGTAAAATTTTGGAGTTCAAAAGTTCCTAGTGGGAAGATGTGATCAGGTGATCAATTTTTAGCTCAAAAATGAAATCTCCCAGAAATTATTGAAACTAATGTCGAATGGAGGTGCTCATTGTTCTAAATCCAACGATGTTTGTTTCACGTCAATATAACACCAAATTATTAAGTCATCACATGATGACCATTTGTCCAAACAAATAAAATTTGAGCAAGTCAGTGGACTCAGTTGATCGTATTGCTGAGTTAGTAAGGTGGCCTTACAGGTATGAGCCAACCAGGAACTGACACTTGGCATCCTCCAGTTCATTGAATTTGGGCGCATTTGATTGGTTGATTACTGGTTGTGGTGGACTAATGAAGTAGTGCCACATGGCCCAGTCATGGGATTCCACATGGAACTCAAACAGAGGTCATAAATTTGTTAAGGGCTCGAACTGGGCTCCATGGGGTTAAACCTCGTGACCTCAGAGCAAACAGTGGAGCGAGTTACCATTGGGCTACACTATGGTTCTTAATAACCATAGGTCCAAACTTCTATATTAAATTTAATACAACGCCTATCAAAGGCTGGAATGAGGCCTAAGCCCCTAGCTCCCTAGTCCACTTCACACCCACGTGACCATGACCCCGTGTTTAGGGGCTAAACTGGCGAGGGTAGGCATTAAGGCCCAACCCTCGACCCCATGTGGCCCATATGGCCATGATTTTCAGAGTTAAGGGGTCAGAGGAAAAATTAATGATCCTACAAAATGAACCGATGAGAGGTAATTTGTTTCTCAGTTAGCAGAGTTCGAGGCAGAATTGTAGGACCGTTAGACAGTTGGTTGAATTTGTACGACATATAATAGTCAAATTCAAAGAAGAGATTTGAGCTCATATTTTTTTGAGTTTTTGACCAAATTGAGCTCAAAAAGAGTCCACTTAGGGGGTTTTGGGTGTTCTGGATCTAATGGTCACCTATGATTTCTTATTTCAACACAAATAAGGATAATTTTTGCAGGTTTGAGACAAAAGTTGTATGGACCAATCAAGATTTTGAAGCAGTTCTGGAAGGAGCTCATATAGTTTTGAGTTTTTTAACAAATTGAGATCAGAAAGACTCCAATTAGGGGTTCTTGGATGTTCTGGATCCAATGGTGACCTCTAATTTCTGATTTGAACGCATCTAAGGAGTATTTTTTACAGGTTTAAGACAAAAGGTGTATGGATCAAGTAGGGTTTGGAAGCAATTATGGAAGGTGTTTGGGCATGGAGAAGACCTTGTAGGGGTATTATCACCTTTAGAAGTCTATTGCAGTAGCTATAACTTGTAGGGTTCAGCTCAGGTTCACTTTTCTCATTATGTTATGTTGAGGGAAGTTTTTTTTATGTGCTTCAATGTGGAATTGAAGTGCTCACATGTTCATTTTAGTTCATTTCAGTTGGAGTATGATATATTCGTAGGAGATGAATTTTGTTGTTGTTGTTTGTGAGAGTTATTTGTAGCAAAACATTAACTTTTAGGGGTAATAACCACATGTTTCCATCAACAAATGTTTATGTACTTCATTTTACTACTAAATATATGAGTGGTCTAGCTATGTTGACAAACCCAGAGATGTAGCCCAGGAGGGGTGAACTCCGTGAAAAAATATTTTGTTATTCTCTTCATTATTCCTACATGATTTATGTGCTTTTATGTTGATAATGTCAAGTTTACATGTGAATATTAATTAATGATTTGAAGAGACATTGAAAAACTTGTTTGTGACGAGACCCATTTTTACCTCGCAAAGCGTCGAAACGATCCTTTGTTTGTTTATGATATTATGAGGAATAGGAAAGAGAACACCTCCTCCATTTTTAGATCAGTTATGATGTAAGTCTGCAAGAGTCAATTATTGCAAAAGGAGGGAAAAATAGTGGATTTAGTGGAGGATTTGAACATTGGCAAGAAATAAGCACCCTATGGCATAATCATAAATATTATGGATAATTGGATATACTTTTATTTATGTTTAGAATAGATTGATATAGTCATTGAATAAACGATTGACGTTGTCATGCATATCATTCCATAAATAAGGATATTTCTTTTACCCATAAATATATTGAACCTTTAGATGTTCATGAACTTAAAAACAATTGTTCTTTTAAGATATTAGTTGGTATTAGAGCTCTATCTGACCAAGTTACAATAATAGACAGAAAAAAAGAATCTCCAAGAGCTAGAGGAGAAAAAAATGGCTCTTCATATGGAGAACATTGACTTGAGAAGGATGCTAGTGATGACTAAAGAGGAGAAGAGGAACACGCGCTTTATATTGCAACAAGTGTTTGATGAAATTTTTTCTAAAAGTTCTACTCCTATTACAACAAAATACACCTCCAAAATGAAACCAACATGTGGTCATGGTTCAAACAATGGTCATGGACCATATGAGGAAGATGATGCATGTGCATTTTTCAAGCATCTCCAAGATTCAAACCATATTCTAGTTGGTAAGAGTGGGTGGCTAGAGTCATCTACAAGTTGGCCATCATCATCATCATCATCAAAAGTTGAAACGATGAATAGAAATTTTAAGGAGGTAATAATCATTTCAAGTACAATTCCTTCTAATTATGTGCATAACAAATCTTTTGCAGCATTTTAGAAACATACCAAAGGCATTCGTATGAAGATGATTTCAAAAATGGGATATGAAGGAGGAAGCCTCGAAATAAATGGCAAAGGTATAACCAATCCAATCATGGTTGAGGCGAGACCAAAGTATGAGGGATTGGGATATGGAAAAAAGGAGTTTGGAGTATGCTCTAAATGTCTTGAGGCACATCAACCATCTAAGGATGAGATGCCACTATTGCGGTGGATTCGACACATGGGTGTACGAAATCACATGTGTCTAGAGAATGTGGTCTTCCCTCTAAACCACAGGTAACAGGCAGTATCTGGGGGGAGCTCAGAAGTATAAGACTTAAATGAAGTAATACACTAATGTATGCTCTGTTAAAAAACTAAAACTAAAAAGACAAATGGAAGCTATATAGAGAGTTCCAAACAGTAACAAGGTAAACAACGGCTCGATGGCCTCTTCTTATTGAATGCTTGGAATGAAAAAAAATATTACTCACTTGCCAAAGGGCCTAGGCAGTGGCTCTAGGACCCGATGCAAGGATTGTTTTCCTTCAAGTTCTGCCTTCTGACGCAGTCTAACTCTCTCTCTCTCTATTGTAATGGACTAGGATGTTGGGTGGCCAACCATTGAGCCCTCTTCTTCAGCTCCTTGGGTCACACAAGATGGTGGTGTTGCTTGGGCAACTTTGGCCAGCATAACTTTGTGATCACCCATTGTTCATCTCTTGGTGGGTTTATATAGGTGAGCTTTCAAACCTCCTTCCCTCCCTTGGTACATGATGGATGGTGACCCAAGGGAGGGGCATGATTCCATTGTGTGCTGAAATATGCTTTTGTGTGCTCACATAATGCCTAAGGGGGCGTTGGTGCTATCCTTAGGCGGCTTTCACATAAGGATAAACTGTCCTTTGCTTGCTTGTGGTCCCGGAAAGAGACATTTTTCTCCTTCTAGGAATGCACGCTTATCGGACTCCAATGCATGCAGAAGGCGCTCTTTTCGAAGGAAAAAGCGTGCATTTGAGCATTTATGACTAGTTCAAATTTGATTTTCTCAAAACCTTAGAGATTTTAAATACTTCTTGGTTCCATAATGTATCCCTGTCCTGTAAATCCTTAGGCTCGACATTAATTGATGTCATTTTCTACTGTACGATTTTCTAGTGTTAACAGCCACCACCTTGTGACAATGTTCATTGGTCTCCCAAGTAATATTAGTGCTTAAAGGGACCTTGCATTTCATCGTCCACTCCACTCTGTCAAAGTTGTAGCCCTAGAGATAGGTATAATTCTCATTGGTGTTTTCTAATGCATGGTAATTTTGACTACTTGTGGAATAAGTACCCTTGTAATTTTTGTGAGGCATTTGACCATTACATGGTTCAATGTCAGGAACATATGATAATGGTTAAAGGAATGGATAAAATTCTAGGCATAAAGCATAATGATTCTCCTTCGCATGAGAGGACTTCTTTGTCGACAAACAAGAGAAATTTCTTTTGTACTCACTACAAGATGCATGGGCATGGAAATGAACGATGTTGGAAGTTGCATCCAAAGCTTCATTCTAAGTAGGGGAAACAGATTGTGAAACCTAATGCAAGGGAAGAAAGAGGTGGAAAAGAGGAATCATAGTGATCCTAAGTGACATTCAAGGCAAAGATGATGAAAAAAGAGAACCCATAAGCCTAGGAGACGCAAATTTTGGGTAGACTTATCGTAAATTTGCTTTGTAAAGTTTGTAATTTCTTGTTGTTGTTTACCTGTTTAGGTACTTTTGTAAAGTGAAAAATAATTGTCACTATGTTCAACAAGTATATGTGTTTTTCATTGATGTATATATTGGCTTGTTTATAACTCCACATGTTCAAGGATTTTGTGAATGTACAAGATTTTCATTCAAGTTTGTCTACAAAATTGTCATAGGTTTACCGATGTAAGTGTTCGATATGAAACTTGTGTGAATAGAATATTTGTTTTCAAAATTTTGCAAGATGACCATGTTTTGTAGGCAACGCCAATTGTATCATTAAAAAATTGCAGCAGTGTACTTTCTAGGTACAAGTTCTGCTTGAGGAAGGTAAAGAAAGTTTATATTGCTTCTGATTTCTAAGATGGAGTAAAGTTTTCCTTCAACACGTTAACTTCAAGATGGAGTTTTTTTTTAGCCATGCAAAGATGGGAGTAAAGAATGTTTAGATTCCACTCATCAGTATTTTGTTCTTGCAATAGCAATAAGAATGTTGGCTCAATTCTTAATATGACAATAGCACTTCACGAACAAGATAGGTGAAGTGCCTTTATTGGGGCTTGAAGGGCACCAATTGAGAATTATGCCTTTTGGATTGAGTTTTTTGGTGCTTTTAAGTTTTAGCCTCATTATATTGACTAGGAAAGTAAATTTTTGGAGTCCAAAAGTTCCTAGTGGGAAGATGTGATTAGGTGATCAATTTTTAGCTAAAAAATGAATCTCCCAGAAATTATTGAAACCAATGCCGAATGGAGGTGCTCATCTTTCTAAATCCAACGATGTTTGTTTCACCTCAATCTAACACCAAATTCTTAAGTTATCACATGATGACCATTTGTCCAAACAACTAAAATTTGAGCAATTCAATGGAATCAGTTGATCGTATTGCTGAGTTAGCAAGGTGGCCTTACATGTATGAGCCAACCAGGTGCTGACACTTGGCATCCTCCAGTTCATTGAATTTGGGCGCATTTGATTGGTCGATGACTGGTTGTGGTGGACCAATGAAGTGGTGCCACATGGCCCAGTCATGGGATTCCACATGGAACTCAAACAGAGGTCATAAATTTTTTAAGGGCTCGAACTGGCCTCCATGGGGTTAAACCTCATGACCTCAGAGGAAATGGTGGAGCAGCTTACCATTCGGCTACACTATGGTTCTTAGTAACCATAGGTCCAAACTTCTATATGAAATTTAATACAAAGCCTATCAAAGGCTGGAATGAGGGCTAAGCCCCTAGCTCCCTAGTCC
Source organism: Pinus albicaulis (assembly GCA_034641835.2). Lineage (NCBI taxonomy): Eukaryota > Viridiplantae > Streptophyta > Pinopsida > Pinales > Pinaceae > Pinus > Pinus albicaulis. The sequence continues at coordinate 762,016,487 of CM076577.1, forward strand.
ACTGCACACCCACGTGACCATGACCCCGTGTTTAGGGGCTAAACCGGCGAGGGTAGGCATTAAGGCCCAACCCTCGACCCCATGTGGCCCATATGGCCATGATTTTCAGAGTTAAGGGGTCAGAGGAAAAATTAATGATCCTACAAAATGAACCGACGAGAGGTAATTTTTTGCTCAGTTAGCGGAGTTCGAGGTGGAATTGTAGGACCGTTAGACAGCTGGTTGAATTTGTAGGACATATAATAGTCAAATTCAAAGAAGAGATTTGAGCTCATATCTTTTTGAGTTTTTGACCAAATTGAGCTCAAAAAGAGTCCACTTAGGGAGTTTTGGATGTTCTGGATCTAATGGTCACCTATGATTTCTTATTTCAACACAAATAAGGATAATTTTTGCAGGTTTGAGACAAAAGGTGTATGGACCAATCAAGATTTTGAAGCAGTTCTGGAAGGAGCTCATATATTTTTGAGTTTTTAAACAAATTGAGATCAGAAAGATTCCAATTAGGGGTTCTTGGATGTTCTGGATCCAATGGTGACCTCTAATTTCTGATTTGAACACATCTAAGGAGTATTTTTTACAGGTTTAAGACAAAAGGTGTATGGATCAATTAGGGTTTGGAAGCAATTATGGAAGGTGTTTGGGCATGGAGAAGACCTTGTAGGGTTATTATCACCATTAGAAGTCTATTGCAGTAGCTATAACTTGTAGGGTTCAGCTCAGGTTCACTTTTCTCATTATGTTATGTTGAGGGAAGTTTTGTTTATGTGCTTCAATGTGGAATTGAAGTGCTCACATGTTCATTTTAGTTCATTTTAGTTGGAGTATGATATATTCGTAGGAGATGATTTTTGTTGTTGTTGTTTGTGAGAGTTATTTACAAAAAAACATTACCTTTTAGGGGTAATAACCACATGTTTCCATTAACAAACATTTATGTACTTCATTTTACTACTAAATATATGAGTGGTCTAGCTATGTTGACAAACCTAGAGATGTAGCCCAGGAGGGGTGAACTCCGTGAAAAAATATTTTGTTATTCTCTTCATTATTCCTGCATGATTTATGTGCTTTTATGTTGCTAATGTCAAGTTTACATGTGAATATTAATTAATGATTTGAAGAGACATTGAAAAAACTGTTTGTGACGAGACCCATTTTTACCTCGCAAAGCGTCAAAACGATCCTTTGTTTGTTTATGATATTATGAGAAATAGGAAAGAGAACACCTCCTCCATTTTTAGATCAATTATGATGTAAGTCTGCAAGAGTCAATTATTGCAAAAGGAAGGAACAATAGTGGATTTAGTGGAGGAGTTGAACATTGGCAAGAACTAAGCACCCTATGGCATAATCATAAATATTATGGAGAATTGGATATACTTTTATGTATGTTTAGAATAGATTGATATAGTCATTGAATAAACAATTGACGCTGTCATGCATGTCATTCCATAAATAAGGATAGTTCTTTTACCCATAAATATATTGAACCTTTAGATGTTCATGAACTTAAAAACAATTTTTGTTTTAAGATATTTAATATCATTTCTCACTCTCACCTACAATATTTGCTTGAAAGAGATATTGTAACAATTAGGGTAGTTTGTTGTTATGTATTGGAGAAGAGTTATTTTTTAGTTTTCTTTTTCATGGGATTCTTTTAATAATAAATGCTATTAGGTACTGAAATTGAAATTCAATTTCAATTATAGGAATTTTTTTTAATTATATTTCAATTTTTTTTTCATGAGATTTTTTTTTTTAATAATAAATGCGATTAGGTACTTAAATTGAAATTCAATTTAAATTATACAAAGTTTTTTTTTTTTGTAATCATAACAATGCCATCATTATGAAATGACCAGATTTTGTCCTAGAATCAATTTTTATGCAATTCATTATTTAGTTGGGTTATTTTTCTATTTTTTTGGGCAACCATGTTTTTCACTTGCCTTTCATAGATATGCATTGACTAAGAATTGTGACCAACTAGACTTACACATGTTTGGTTGTTATCTTTAATTATGCTAACTTGTTCCACAAATGGATGTAATATTCATGGTCATTGACATATTAATGCCACCTTGTCATATAGATTTATTTAACAATATTTATCATTGAAATGTTTTGAGTACCTAATATTTAATTAGCTAAAAAAATCTATTATCTCTTTTCACATTATATGGGCATGTTGAAGTAGGGATTCCTTGGATGTTTAATGAGAAGAGACCCGAGGGATTCATCATTGAACCATGTCAATGAATATTGTGTTTTGGGAAAAATATTTTCACCTCTTTTTTCTGCCTATACTATAGTGTTATACTATAGTGTGATTGTTGTTTTTTTAAAGCTTGAGATGAGTTAGGTAATTATTAAAGGAATACTATGCCTATGAACTATATAGACTTTTAAAAGTCACATAATAAGATGAAACCTCTTTTTTGAGTGTTGGTAAATATAAAGAGATTTATGGAGTAAATATAAAAATAGTTTTTATTTATTTACCATACCTCTTTTATTTACCATGGTATTTAGCCCATAGGCTTGGTATATTATTAGATGTTGATTTCTAATCCTATTTGATATATTTTTATTTATTTAGCATACCTCTTTATACCTCTTTTATATTTATTTATTTACCATGTCTCTTTTATAAATATGGTATTTGGCCCATGGTACTAATAATAATTTGTCCCATTGTATTTGGCCCATACGCTTGGCCTAAATAAAACCTCCTTTTTGAGTTTTTGTAAATATAAAGAGATTTATGAAAAATATATAAAAATGGGTTCTATTTATTTACCATACTTCTAGTTTATTAATATTTTTATTTATTTGCCATACCTCTGGAGTAAGTATAAAAAGAGGTTTTATTTATTTATCATACCTCTGGTTTATTTATATTTATATTTATTTACCATATCTCTTTTTTGAGTGTTGGTAAACCTCTTCATATTTTAAATCCATATTGTGTTTATACATAATAATTAGATTGATTTTTAAAAAAGACCCACATTAAATTAAAAATGTTAAATGTTAACTATTAAACATTACATGTTAAATGTTTATGTGTTCAAGTCTACCTGTTTATGTTATGTTTACGTGTTTAAGTTTACATAAAATGTTAAATATTCACCTGTTTACATTTTTACTTTTACATGTTTGCTTGAAATGACCTCTAGGCTCAAAAAGAGACATGTGAGCTTCATCATTGAACCATGTTAATGAATATTGTGCTTTGGGAAAAACATTTTCACCTCTTTTTAATACCAATACTATATTATGATTGTTGTTTTTATAAAGCTTGAGATGAGTTAGCTAATTATTGAAAGAATACCATGTCTATAACTACATAATAAGATGAATAATAACAATGTATTCCATTATACTTTATAAAGGAAAAAAATTAAATTAAATTGTTTTTTCAATATATGCACATGACATTCTATTCAATGTCCACTTAGCTTATTTAAGATATGCTAATTATATTGATGTAATTACCTTGAATAAGTTACATTGATGTTATTGTCTTGAATGGCCAATGATGACTTGAGTTGCTCAATAGCATTATTACCTCACAACAACGTAGTTTTACTGTATACAACCAGATTTACAAATAGCATGAACCATCACTATGGAGTACTTGAACTGAGGTCATTTCATTTCATAATTAGCTATTAACCATTTTTAGTTAAAGATCATGCAACTAGGGAATAGATATCTCAATGCATTACCTTATATAATATGGATATAAACCTAACCAAAAAAAATTAGTTTTGTTTTTAAATATCACTTCTCATTTCTAGTTTCTATGTTGTAGAGAGAAAAAAAAAAACAAAAATTACACGTGGCTCAAAGTGGATTGCACAAGGCACCTTTCAGCGCAAACCGCAAAGAATAGGAAGAGGGGAACTATAAGAGTTCTATTCCGCGTTGATTAGTTGAGGAAATCGGACGGTCATGATGAGCGGGGAGGAATTCGGACGGTTGCGATGTAGGTGCGAAATTGAAATTTAGGGTTAACCCTATATAAAGGGGAAACGGGGAGGCAACAACATTGGGTGTGTTTATATTTTTTTGATTGAAGGTGGTGTAGAAGAGAGAGAGAAAATGGCACGCACGATGCAGACTGCCCGAAAAGAGACTACCCTTATGTCGCAGATTGAGCTTCAAATGAGGCAGAGGGCCCGTAAATGGCAGGCACCCAGGAAGAAGGGAAGGAAGGCAAAGAAGAAGGGAAGGAAGAAGGGAAGGAAAAGTGCGAGGGAAAGTGGGAAGGCCTTGAAGAAGCCTCACGCAGGTGCCGTTGTTGTCCTGCGTGAGAGCTTAAAGCGTCATAAGGCCACCCAACTCCTGAGAGAAATCGCTCGAGATTTCAAGAAGAGAAACGTCAGATTCCGCCTCTCGGCTCTGGCGACGCTGCAAGAAGCGGCGGAGGCATACCTTGTTGGCCTCTTACGCAAACCTGTACATGTGCACCATCCATGCTAACAGGGTGGCTCAAACCTCACTCCAATGCTACTACTGCTTTTATCAAAAGAGGCCGTGGATCTACTTGTAAGATCTGAATTTGTGGACGATGAAACAATTATACATGCATTACCTCTCTTGGTTTTTTCTTTCATTATATCTGAATTTGAATTTGTGGACGGTGAAGGTATATGTAGGGATTTTAATTTATGTACACAGCAGCTACTGAAATTTTAGTTTATGATACTGTGGAATTTATAAAGTATAATTATCATTATGGTCGTCTTTTGATTTTATGTTGAGGGTGTTAATTAAATTTCATACTTTTGATAATAGCTTATTCATTTATACATATATGAGAAAGTATGAGTTTATTTGGTCATTATTTCAATTACATTCTCTTATTTGGTCATTCTCTCTAGGGACCATCTATTGACATGTATTAGGTTAGATTTAGATTCAACTACCACTCCATTTTTCAATTTGGGCTTTTAGTCATGGTATTATTTTAATCACAAACATATCTTTGATGGTCTATAGTCAAAGGCTAATATCGACCAATCTATGTTGAGCTTCTCCATACCAAGGCTCACTCAATTAGGCCCCATGGTACCCACAAGTCTTGGCTTCTATGGGGAAAGGGTGTTCACAAACAAAAGGGAAACTTCCCAAGCACCAAGTCTTTTGCACAAAGCTTTGGAACCTTATTACGATGATGGGGTGCTTTCCCTTATTCTCCATTTTTCCTGGCCCAAATTCTTGAATCCTTAACCTCTTCTTGTTGACTAGCAATGGACTATATGTACTGTGACACCCAACACACACATTTATGAGACAAGAATGGTAAGTAAGGCCACAATACCAAAATATAGATAGGTTGCAATGTAGTGCAAGGGAATACCTAACAAACACCCCAACACTAAAGTCACGCAACTCTCACAGCTTTACAAGGAGAAAATACCAAGTAAATACAACTTTACAACTCTCTTGCTTGCTGGTTAATTGTATTCATAAGCATGTATACTATCATGAATACGAAATACTCATAATTGCACAACTACACAGGGAAAGTTACAATTTATCCTTATACATCATGACTCCATGGGGTAGCTTAAGTTATATTTATGCATAAGTGTGACTACTCATGAGAAGAAATTGAGTATCACACTCATTCAAACTTTTGAAGGAAACAAAATGAAATGCAAATTTATAACCAAAACATAGAGATATAGTGAAACTTGAATTCTATTAATGAATGGAAGGTGTTGAAATTGTAAAAATACATCATGAAACAAACAACATTTAGGGCCTCAAAATGGCCTTGGAAGTTGTTAGGTTCTCGTGATTTGGCTGATTGGCAAGCCAAATGATAGTGTAACATCAAACCAAGCTTTGGAGCCCAAGAACCTAGCCTTCCTGGACTCAGAGAGGGCTCTCTCTATATGTGTAAGGGATATCTGTGTGTTTGTTTCTTGTGTTCTGATTTTAGGCTAGTTATGAAGTAAGTTTTTTGGTTTTGGTTTTTTAAGTTGTGAGGGATGAAACTGATCAAAGATATAAGATAGGTAAAAATATGTTAGATCAACCGGGCTATGGGGTCAAAAAGGTCAAGAAAGCTATCAGACGGTGATACAAGGCTGTTGAAGGGCCGATTTGATTCAAGGTAGAAAGGATCTTTGGGAAAAATGGAGTAAATGAACATCAAGTTTGTGAACAACAAAGAGTTTCAAGCATAACTAGTTCAATAGATAACATAAACATGGTAGGGAAAACCATTAATCATGAAAAATGTAACTATAAGCTAATCAATACATAGAAATAAACATTCAAGCCATGCATAGAAGTATAAGACCCTCTAACTTTGGGAAATGGATTTCAGACTTTGGGGAAAACACTTAAGGAAGACAAACAACTCAAAACACTATGCCCGAACGCCTAAACACAGTACTTCAAGTTATTGGGCACTTTGAGCAACAAGATTTGCATAGTTTTAGGCAAAGGGCTAGATCAAAACTAGGCCTCCTTGGTTCAAACAAAATGATAATCTAATCAATCAAAGAGAAGTTTCATGGATGGAACTATAGCTAGCCATAGGTAAGCAGGGCGTACCATAAGTCCTTCTTAGCATGTATAAAACCATGAATGAAACAAGCAACAATATCCTAAATATTTAAAGAGCAGTCAAGAATTCTTTAATGTTACTTAGGAAGAAGAAAACAAAGAAGCTATGAAGAAACAGGAAATTTGAGGTGCCTCCATGGGCAGATCTCAAATTTGTTCTCTACTGATCTATAGCAAGCAAGAAACATGTATTCATGAATAAAACTAGAAGAAAAAAACAAAGCAAGAGACACTATACCATTCTACCGAGTCATGGAATCCAACAACAATCCTTCTTCATTCATCCAAGAGCATCCAAGAGGCAATCCAAAAGCATAAGACAAGTATTTCTTCCAAAGCTTATATGACCATATATTGCTTATCTTCTCAAGTTCAGCCTTATTTTACAATGAAATCCTTTGGAATATATAGGCTCAAGTGAGGAAAACCTCATGGTTCAACTTGCCATCCTATTGGCCTAATCAAAATATCTAATGTTGTCCTTGAGGTTTTGCAAATCCCAAGGCACAAAATATCTCATAAAATATCTAGAAAATGCTAAAAAAGGAAAATTAATTGACTTTGCATCATTTTTCATGTGCAAAAATAGCTAAACGCACATTTGGAAAAAGCAATTTTTGAAGGTTCAAAAATTACAAAAATATTCAAATTTTATATCAGCAAAAGGTCCCCTAACTTGCCGACAACATTTGGCAGCCTTCCTGATGTCGAAACAAGGCTCATGATAGCTAGTTAGAAAGCTCTGAGTGTCTACCTTCCGGAACAACTAAAATTTTCCCAATCCGATTCCTAGAAGTCCTCCAAAACTATACTTGTGTGTAAAAAACCAAAAAAAAATACAGTCAGCTGATAGACCGGGCAGAGTGTGCAAAAAGTGAGCATTTTTCGCCATTTTGAGGGGGAAAATGATCTCCAAATGTCTTGAAAATCGCTGAGGGTGTGCTCCTGAAATTATAGCATCCAATGATACCATTTTCCTCCTTTGACGAATCCCCAAAATGAAATGGCGAATTTCATGAGTTTTGACAAAAAACTCGAAAATGCCCAAAAACCAAAATATGTCAAAATGCGCCCAAAATCGGTGAGTATGACCCTCAAGGGTCCCTATCAACATGCTCTGAAACAGAAGCCAAAATGTCAAGTCCTCATGTGTCCTTCTTCCCTTTCCATGCCAGGTGCGTCCCTTTAGCCTCCTTTAGTTTCTTTTGGGCAATCTTTAACTTGTGACGAGCAAACTGATTTAGCTTTTGACAATGCTTCGTCATTCTCCTTTGTAGCTCTAAATCCCTATTTTCCTTCTCCAACTTTTGTATATCAATCAGCCAATAATTATAACGAATACATAGTCAATCAAGGAGAAATATAGCCAAAGTGACTTTCTTGTGTGAGGGTACCCAGCTTTGGTGTTTTGTGGCAATAGGACAGCCTTATCTTTTTAGAGGAAGGAAAAAACAAAAGCCCTTTTAATTCAAAAACACTGCTCTTTTCTTTGTAGGTCACTCAACTAGTGGATTCAATAACATGAAAACAGTCAATCAACAAGGCAATACACAGTCCAAGGTTTACTGTGTAATAGGTGACAGAGTTTATTTTGCTTTTGATTTGTCATAGAGAATCCTGTAGCATTCAACAATATAAGCTCCCCTTCCACAAAACACTGCCCTCTTGAAACTCTACTATCTTTTACACAAGCTTGAAAGAAACACCTCCAACTGATTTACACTGCCTTTGTCACTAAGGTCTGCTCATGGTCAAAGGGCAACCATGACCTTATTCTTCATCACACCGAGGCATATTTCGAATACTGGCTAAGTAATACATGTATGATCACAATGGTTGAAAGTAGGAGCAATGTTTCACTCTTCAAATGCTAAGCTTTCCACCTTTAAAACAGGGCTTTCATCTCTCATCATTATTTGAGGGCAGTTAAATGAGTCTCTTCTATATTAATATAACTCACAAACTTTTGATGTTTTATCAACCACAACAAATTTCGTTTTCACACAAAATTCAAACCTGTGATTTTTTACTGTGATGCTTAACCCCCTTCCACTACTTAATAGTTTTGAAAAAATCAAGGGAGGTAGCAGAAATACCTTGAGACATAGATGATGATGCTTCTTAAGGCGTTTGATTTTCTTCAGGAGTTGTTTGGAGGCATCTCAAGCATTGGATTTGTGCGCGACACTTTTGTGGAGAAGAACGCCGCGCAAAACATGGTCAGGTGGCTTTGTCGGGCCCTTGTGACCAGAAGCCACAGGCGCACCACGCGCCTTGTAGCCCTTTGTAATTTCTGCGCACAGGAGCGCTGCGCGGTTTCACAAGAGCGCCACGCAATTTAAACACCTTTAAAACTCTGAAAACCGGTTCGAAACCTCTCTCTCTGGCCTCATGAACTTCAAAGGGATTCTTTGCTCGGGCTTTGGTGTTTGCACAATGAATTTGCAATGGTCCTTTGTTCCTTTAAAATGCAAACAAAATGAAACCCCTTGGTTTAGTCTTCTGAGGGTGTTTAAAGGTTTTGCGTTTTGAAATGATGCCTTGGTTTGCCTTTTGAAACCCGAAGCACTCTTGACTGTGTTTGAGAGGGGCCCACCTTTTTGAACGATGTTGGCAACTGGGTTTTCTGTGCATATATGTTTGAAAGGTGATTTCTGCCACTTTTGTCCCTTTGGTGACAATCATAGAAGCTCCACTTAAATAATATATCAATGAGTTATGAAGAATTTTGCCATTTTGCAGGGAAACAGATTTACCCTTTGAACTTTAAACTAATATTGTCTTCTAAGGATGCTTCAAAGGTGATAAAGCCCTATTGTCAAGATGGCTTGACTGCCAGGTGTCAATTAAACTCATTTTATGACTGTGGGTGAAAAATGCAGTTGCATTTACTCAGGCTTTTCTACTATTGTCCATTTAAAAAGAGATCTTTTTAACACCTCCCTTCACTCAAACTTCATTGATATAGTACCTTTGACCTTTTGTAATGAACATGTCTATATCTGTTTTGAAATCCTCTTCAGAATTTGAAAGTATGCCAAAAATCCTTTTTGTATATTTTGAACAACTATGTTCAGTTATGTTACCTCTTGGGGGAAATGAGCTCAGATTTCCTTTGTCAACCATGATAAGCATCTTGGGGGAAAGACACCCTTTTAGGAGTAGAGAGACCAGTACTCTTTAAAACATAATCATCATTAGTTCTTTCGCCTGTGCAATGACTCACCTCATCAACCACTCTTCAAATTCTGTTTTGTTGGAGCTGCAGACTATCTTTTGACAGAAACCTTGTTGAGAGATAAGCTTGACCCATTGGATTGCAGTGGTACCCCTGCTTTCCTTCTTGGTCTTTCACCTTGTTTCTCTGTTTTAGCTATTCTTTATTGTTTTTACCACTCATCCTTGATCAATCAAACTTCGAAAATAGTCAATGCTCTGGCCCTCTGCTTATGAATGAAGGAGGCCCTTTACTTGGCGAAATGTCTGATGTTATTTAACATCTGTCCTGATCTGCTGAAGAATGTTTGATGAGCATTCTTGACAAGGGTTTCTCTCATACATGATGGCAGACAAACAAAATTTGAAAAACAATACTGCTTTTAACTCTGTCTGTAATCATCACTTTGCTTTTAGAAAAAACCCTAGTCACTGTCTTATTGTTCAAAAACAAATTTGTCTCACCATCAGTGGCAAATCTTAAAATCAACCTTTGGCCATCGCCCTCTGCTTATAGATGAAGGAGGCGCTTTAAACCTCTTCTTATAGATGAAGGAGGTTCTTAGCCATGTGATGTTAACATCCCTTGACAGTGTTTTTTTTCTTCCACTGTCCTTTCAGGCCTTGAATGAGGTTGCAAGAGACTGATGAGAAACTCTTTGCCCCGATAGATGCATCTCAGGCTCAGGATCAAATTGAGAATCAGTTGTCTTCTCATGTGGTGCCAAAAGTTGTCTTCTGAGATGCTGGCATGTTTCCTGTCCTTGAAAGATCCATCAAACAATGTAAAACACCTAAAATTAGCTTGAGATTATGGTCTATGTACTGCTGAGACTTAAGGGTGTATTAGTGGCATGACTTAGGGCTGTGACCAACTTTATTAGAAGAGTGGGAGGTCTGTTATGACTGGTCTATAGTAGATGGAGGTTTTTGGCTCTTGGATAGTTTTCCAAGTGTGAAATGTCTTAAAGCACCACTTCCTAACTTAGGGGAGATTGTTTGAATAGATGTGGATTGTCCTTTTAGAGCTGATGGGCAGACTAGTATGGCTGAGGCAAGGTAGGATTTGATAATGAGGTTTCATCTCGTCATGGGCAGACTGAAAAGTAAGAGGGCGAAAAAGTTTTATGGGTGTTTTCCCAGCTGGTAAATATGACAAATTTTTGGATCAGCTGCTAGAAAACTTGGCTATGAGAACTAGTCATCACTAACAAGTGAAAAATACTGATGACTAGCAGTGGCTCCGTTTGGGGAGGGAAGCTCCTTTTCAGGAGGTGTCTAGAATTTTAGATCTCTGGCTTATGAAGACCAGTGCCTTACCCATTGGCGCAACATTTCATTCTTCCTTGATGCTATTTTTGAAAAGTGACAGCATGATTAGCATCAATGATATTTCTACCTACCCCACTACTTTTCCTAACATTTTTTCTTCTTTTTGGCGCATTTGAAATAGCAGCCTTTTGACAATGCATATTTTTTCTTTTTGAAAAATGAACCTATCTAACTCTACAATTATATATGCCGAGAGTTTAGATTAAACTGATGAACTCCTTCATTACTCTACCTATGCTAGATCAACTGTCAAGATTAAGCTGTTTGACAGGATTTTTTTCTCTAATCTAAAACACGAAATTTAAAAGATGATCAAATCAGGATTAGACAGTCTGATTTGCCATGCATTTGCGACATAAAGACAAAATGCACACAAATATTATTTTGCATAAAATGGAAACTAGGAAAAACGGGGCTAAGATGCATAATTTGTTTTTCATCCCCGCTTCCCTCTTTGATTCTGTTTTGGGCGTGTGGAACCAGTATCTTTTCCTAATCTACTCTCTTTGATAAGTCAAGCTTACACAATGTTGACCATATTTTTCACTCACTAACTTGTCAGCAAATAAATTTAAACATGTTCATCTATGATTAGGCTAGATAACTGAACAAAACATTTAAGCACAAGTAGCGTCATTTAGACTTGCGCGCTTTCCGAAGGACTATTTTTTGGAACATGGGGCTTTACCATTGTTTTTTAGAAACTGCCCTCTTTTTCTAATTTTTACTGTTTTTGTATTTTCTTCTTTTTCACTTTTTCTTCAAATAGACTACAACTGAAAAAGTGCTCACAAGGTTGAGCTTATTTCCCAATGTTGTCTATCTATCCTACTCTAATATATACACAATAGACATTTGTTTGGTGAACTCTGTTTTCCAATGCAACCAGTCAAGTGGATGATTACATGGGTGATTCTGGTTTAGTTCTTTCATGATGCTGAAGTAATGAAAAGACCACTCCCATTTGGCTTGTTTTCGGACAGTAGTGCTTAAATTTTTTATCATTCTTGGTAGCAACTTGTTTATGATAGAACCCACTACTCTTTCAAACTTCTCAAGGAAAACAACAAATGGATCTTGGAATAATACTTGATCTAGAGGATTTGAGATATAGGCTTCTTTCAGGACTACTGTTTCTTCCACTTGGCTATATCTAGGACTCTCCTGGTAAAACAACTCTTCCTCTTGCTCATGATCACTTGAACTGTCAGACTCATCATATATTGCAGTGTAGTTTTCTTTCCAAGCTGATGTGTTCTGATTAAGTGGACTGAAAACTGTGTGAAGGTCATCAGGTTGATGGGCAGGGATACACTTTGACAGTAAATTATTTTGAAAGGATAGTATGACAACTCCCATGTGTTTATCAACCTCTATTTCTTCATCTGCAATTTGTAACTCAATGGACCTGGGTGGCTGCAAATCTGGAGTTAAGGAAGATTCTATGTCCAAAATTATTTCCTTAACCATTTCAGGCAAAGGATTCTTATTTACAATATGCTCAATAATTTCACCATCTTCCTCAACCTCATCATCAAAGCTGAAAAACTGTTGATTTCCAATTATGTGAATGTTATCTCTGATGGACAGAAGTGAAGAAGAGCAAAGAGTCCAAGACTCTTCACTTACTTCTGAACTTTCAAGGCTCTCCTCATCAGTGTCATAGATGACCTGTAATGGCTGCTCACTTTTCTCAAGTTTATGAAACTGAGCTTCCTCCCGACAATAAAAAACTGAGTCTTATGCAAAGTTAGTTTCTGTTTGGAAATCATAATCGTCAACATATTGATCAAAATTTGGAGAATCATTAACGTAAGTAATGTCACCAACCATGTACATTGGACAATCAGATTGCTTTTCTTCAACTTGATTTACAAATCTATTTTCTGACTTATGATATGCAGGATTTACAAGAGAAAAATCAGCGAAGTTTTGGTTATATGAAGTTTCAGAGGCTGTCTGCATGTTTATAATTTGATCTATTTCCTGTTCAGTTAAAGGAGAAAGTATTTTCTGTTTTCTTTGGATGGGGCAACAATTTCTTTCCATTTTTTGTGGAAGTTGATCTTGTGGCTGAATGTCCTCTTGTATTTTACAGGGAAGGGCAGATGGACTGTTATTTGCTTCAACCTTTTCAAAGAGTTCTTGTGGATCCTCTCTCATTTTTTGATGGGTTTCATCTAGGATCAACTCTTCTTGGTCATCTTGATAGTTAGTTTGGGTAAGAAAATTATGGACCTCCTCTAAAAAATCCTCAGGATGCCAATTTCCTAAGTTTTCTTCAATTCTTACAAGGTGTTGTATCAGGTTTTGAGAGTGATCACAACAATTTTCAGCCAATGATAGAGATGGACAATGCCCTATATAGCGTTTACAAAATACTTTGTGGAAATCCTTCAAAGAAAACAAGGTGCGAGGTTCTAGGTTTTCATACCATTCTCTTGCCTCTTCTTCTAATGTACCCATGAACATTTTCATGAGGCAATCCTCATGCCATTCAACCTTTAACTTCCATACATGTATATGAAATTTTATGAGGTGTAAAAATGGATCGTCAATATTTTCATTTCGAAAGAGAGGTAGGTTTGCGAACCAATTTACATCTGTAGGAATTTTGTGTGGGAAACCAGGGATATGTTCTCTGCTCATCGGAGCATATCTCCTTTGTGTCCTCAGGTGGAGGATTTGAACTATGTTGTCCTCCATCAGCATGATTGGGATTGCTTAATGCATTCTTAGGAGACTGTATAAGGACTAGTGGGGAAATAGGCCTACTGGAGGCTACTGGAGTCGCCAGGTGGAACTTGGTTGTTTTTGAAGAGATGTAGCTATGGTCCACCACCAGTAACTAGGGAAAAGCCAGTCTGGGAATATTTTGGGGTTTTTTTTTTTTTTATGTGCAGCCTTATGGTTTGTCTAAAGTATTCTAAACTTGTTTCATCACTTTGCTAAGGTGGCGAGAACAAAAAGAGTTTACTCTAAATGATCTATGGACTGTTGTTTTGAGTTTAGTGTTTGAAGGAACCAAGAGTCTATAAGAGTTTGCTAGACTGTCATGTACTCAGTGTCCCACCATCTCTTGCTATGTTAGTGAGCGATGGGGTAGGTCGATCGGATAGTAACCTAGAGTTTGGTAAAATAGTAAGGCCTATTGGAGGCTAGTGGAGTCTCCAGGTGGATTTTTAGTTGTTTTGAGGTATATGTGTATGGTCCACCACCAATACTGACAAAAACCAATCTAAGGGAGTTTTTTGTGGTTTTTTCTGAGTTTTATGTGTAGCCTAGTATGTAAGAGTGTTATAAACCTAATTCATCACTTTGCTAAGATAGTGAAACAGAGAGTTTACTCTAAATGATTTTAAAGGCTGATGGTCTGAGTTTAATGTTGAAGGACTAAAGAGTATATAAGAGTTTACTAGACTATCATGTACTCATTAAGTCCCACCGTGATCGCCATTATGTTCATGAGCAGTGGGATAAGTCAATCAGATAGTATTCTTAAGGCTGCTGGAATGTTTAGGGAATCTGAGTTTGTTTATTACTCAGAGTCCCACCGTGATCACCATTATGTTAATGTGGCGATGAGGTGGCTTAATCGGATAGTAGCCTAGAGTTTAGTAAAGTAGTAAGGCCTACTGGAGGCTAGTGGAGTCGCCAGGTGGATTTTTAGTTGTTTTGAGGTATATGTGTATGGTCCACCACCAATACTGTCAAAAACCAATCTAAGGGATTTTTTGTGGTTTTTTCTGAGTTTTATGTGCAGCCTAGTATGTAAGAGTGTTATAAACCTGATTCATCACTTTGCTAAGATGGTGAAACAGAGAGTTTACTCTAAATGATTCTAAAGGCTGCTGGTCTAAGTTTAGTGTTGAAGAACTAAAGAGTCTATAAGAGTTTGCTAGACTTTCATGTAATCAGTAAGTGCCGTCGTGATCGCCATTATGTTAGTGAGCGGTGGGATAAGTCAAACAAATAGTATTCTCAAATTCTCTAAAGGTTAGGGAAACTAACTTTGTTTATTAATCATAGTCCCACCGTGATCGCCATTATGTTAGGTTCCCGTGATTTGGCTAATTGGCAAGCCAAATGACAGTGTAACATCAAACCAAGCTTTGGAGCCCAAGGACCTAGCCTTCCTGGACTCAGAGAGGGCTCTCTCTATATGTGTAAGGGATATCTGTGTGTTTGTTTCTTGTGTTCTGATTTTAGGCTAGTTATGAAGTATGTTTTTTGGTTTTGGTTTTTTAAGTTGTGAGGGATGAAACTGATCAAAGATATAAGATAGGTAAAAATATGTCAGATCAACCGGGCTGTGGGGTCGAAAAGGTCAAGAAAGCTATCAGACGGTGATACAAGGCTGTTGAAGGGCCGATTTGATTCAAGGTAGAAAGGATCTTTGGGAAAAATGGAGTAAATGGACATCAAGCTTGCGAATAACAAAGAGTTTCAAGCACAACTAGTTCAATAAATAACATAAACATGGTAGGGTAAACCATTAATCATGCGAAATGTAACTATAAGCTAATCAATACATAGAAATAAACATTCAAGCCATGCATAGAAGTATATGACCCTCTAACTTTGGGAAATGGCTATCAGACTTTGTGGAAAACACCTAAGGAAGACAAACAACTTAACTTGCTATGCTGAAACGCCTAAACATAGTACTTCAAGTTATTGGGCACTTTGAACAACAAGATTTGCATAGTTTTAGGCAAAGGGCTAGATCGAAACTAGGCCTCCTTGGTTCAACAAAATGATAATCTAATCAGTCAAAGAGAAATTTCATGGATGGAACTATAGCTAGCCATAGGTAAGCAGGGCGTGCCGTAAGTCATACTTAGCATGTATAAAACCATGAATGAAACAAGAAACAATATCCTAAGTATTAAAGAGCAGTAAAGAATTATTTAATTTTACTTAGGAAGAAGAAAAAAAAGAAGCTATGAAGAAACAGGAAATTTGAGGTGCCTCCATGGGCATATCTCAAATTTGTTCTCTACTGAACTATAGCAAGCAAGAAACATGTATTCATGAATGAAAACTAGAATACAACAACAAAGCAAGAGACACTATACCATTTCTACCAAGTCATGGAATCCAACAACAATCCTTCTTCATTCATCCAAGAGCATCCAAGAGGCAATCCAAAAGCATAAGACAAGTATTTCTTCCAAAGCTTATATGACCATATATTGCTTATCTTCTCAAGTTCAGCCTTGTTTTACAATGAAATCCTTTGGAATATATAGGCTCAAGTGAGGAAAACTTCATGGTTCAACTTGCCATCCTATTGGCCTAATCAAAATATCTAATCTTGTCCTTGAGGCTTTGCAAAGCCCAAGGCACAAAATATCTCATAAAATATCTAGAAAATGATAAAAAAGGAAAATTAATTGACTTTGCATCATTTTTCATGTGCAAAAATAGCTAAACACACATTTGGAAAAAGCAATTTTTGAAGGTTCAAAAATTACAAAAATATTCAAATTTTATATCAGCAAAAGGTCCCCTGACTTGTCGGCAACATTTGGTAGCCTTCCTGATGTCAAAACGAGGCTCATGATAGCTCGTTGGAAAGATCTGAGCGTCTAATTTCTAGAACAACTGAAATTTTCCCAATACGATGCCTAGAAGTCCTCCAAAACTGCACCTGTGTGTAAAAAACCAAAAAAATCACAGTCTGCTGATAGACCGGGCAGAGTGTGCAAAAAACGAGCATTTTTCGCCATTTTGAGGGGGAAAATGATCTCCAAATGTCCTAAAAATCGCTGAGGCTGTGCTCCTAAAATTATGGCATCCAATGATACCATTTTCCTCCTTTGACGAATCCCCAAAATGAAATGGCGAATTTCATGAGTTTTGACAAAAAACTCGAAAATGGCCAAAAACCAAAATATGTCAAAATGCGCCCAAAATCGGTGAGTATGACCCTCAAGGGTCCCTATCAACATGCTCTGAAACAGAAGCCAAAATTTCAAGTCTTTATGTGTCCTTCTTCCCTTTCCGTGCCGGGCGCTTCCCTTTAGCCTCCTTTAGTTTCTTTTGGGCAATCTTTAACTTGCGACGGGCAAACTGATTTAGCTTTTGATAATGCTTCGTCATTCTCCTTTGCAGCTCTAAATCCCTGTTTTCCTTCTCCAACTTTTTTATATCAATCAACCAATAATTATAACGAATACACAGTCAATCAATGAGAAATATAGCCAAAGTGACTTTCTTGTGTGAGGGTACCCAGCTTTGGTGTACCCTCAACCAATAATTATAACAAAAGCCCTTTTAATTCAAAAACACTGCTCTTTTCTTTGTAGGTCATTCAACTAGTGGATTCAATAACATGCAAACAGTCAATCAACAAGGCAATACACAGTCCAAGGTTAATGTGTAATAGGTGACAGAGTTTGTTTTGCTTTTGATTTGTCATAGAGAATCCTGTAGCATTCAACAATATAAGCTCCCCTTTAACAAAACACTGCCCTCTTGAAACTCTACTGTCTTTTACACAAGCTTGAAAGAAACACCTCCAACTGATTTACACTGCCTTTGTCACTAAGGTCTGCTCATGGTCAAAGGGCAACCATGACCTTATTTCGAATACTGGCTAAGTAATACATGTATGATCACAATGGTTGAAAGTAGGAGCAATGTTTCACTCTTCAAATGCTAAGCTTTCCACCTTTAAAACAGGGCTTTCATCTCTCATCATTCTTTGAGGGCAGTTAAATGAGTCTCTTCTATATTAATATAACTCACAAACTTTTGATGTTTTATCAACCACAACAAATCTCGTTTTCACACAAAGTTCAAACCTGTGATTTTTGACTGTGATGCTTAACCCCATTCCACTACTTAATAGTTTTGAAAAAATCAAGGGAGGTAGCAGAAATAACTTGAGACATAGATGATGATGCTTCTTAAGGCGTTTGATTTTCTTCAGGAGTTGTTTGGAGGCATCTCCAGCATTCGATTTGTGCGCGGCACTTTTGTGGAGAAGAACGCCACACAAAAGATGTTCGGGTGGCTTTGTCGGGCCCTTGTGACCAAAAGCCACAGGCGCGCCACGTGCCTTGTAGCCCTTTGTAATTTATGCGCACAGGAGCACTGTGCAGTTGCAAAGGAGCACCGCGCAGTTTAAACACCTTTAAAACTATGAAAACCGGTTCGAAACCTCTCTCTCTGGCCTTGTGAACTTCAAAGGGTTGCTTTGCTCGGGCTTTGGTGTTTGCACAATGAATTTGCAACGGTCCTTTGTTCCTTTGAAATGAAAACAAAATGAAACCCCTTGGTTTAGTCTTCTGAGGGTGTTTAAAGGTTTTTCCTTTTGAAATGATGCCTTGGTTTGCATTTTGAAACCCGAAGCACTCTTGACTGTGTTTGAGAGGGGCCCACCTTTTTGAACAATATTGGCAACAGGGTTTTCTGTGCATATATGTTTGAAAGGTGATTTCTGCCACTTTTGTCCCTTTGGTGACAATCATAGAAGCTCCACTTAAATAATATATCAATGAGTTATGAAGCATTTTGCCATTTTGCAGGGAAACAGATTTACCCTTTGAACTTTAAACTAATATTGTCTGCTAAGGATGCTTCAAAGGTGATAAAGCACTATTGTGAAGATGGCTTGACTGCCAGATGTCAATTAAACTCATTTTCTGACTGTGGGTGAAAAATGCATTTGCATTTACTCAGGCTTTTCTACTATTGTCCATTTAAAAAGAGATCTCTTTAACACCTCCCTTCACTCAAACTGCATTGATATAGTACCTTTGACCTTTTGTAATGAACATGTCTATATCTGTTTTGAAATCCTCTTCAGAATCTGAAAGTATGCCAAAAATCCTTTTTGTATATTTTGAACAACTGTGTTCAGTTATGTTACCTCTTGGGGGAAATAAGCTCAGATTTCCTTTGTCAACCATGATAAGCATCTTGGGGGAAAGACACCCTTTTATGAGTAGAGAGACAAGTACTCTTTAAAACATAATCATCATTAGTTCTTTCGCCTGTGCAATGAATCACCTCATCAACCACTCTTCAAATTCTGTTTTGTTGGAGCTGCAGACTGTCTTTTGACAGAAACCTTGTTGAGAGATAAGCTTGACCCATTGGATTGCAGTGGTACCCCTGCTTTCCTTCTTGGTCTTTCACCTTGTTTCTCTGTTTTAGCTATTCCTTATTGTTTCTACCACTCATCCTTGATCAATCAAACTTCGAAAACAGTCAATGCTCTGGCCCTCTGCTTATGAATGAAGGAAGCCCTTTACTTGGCGAAATGTCTAAGCTTCTTTAACATCTGTCCTCATACGCTGAAGAATGTTTGATGAGCATGCTTGACAAGGGTTTCTCTCATACATGATGGCAGGCAATTTTTTTTAAAAAAACACTACTGCCTTTACCTCTGTCTGCAATCATCACTTTTCTTTTAGAAAAAACCCTAGTCACTGTCTTATTGTTCAAAAACAAATATGTCTCACCATCAGTGGAAAATCTTAAATCAACCATTGGCCATCGCCCTCTGCTTATAGATGAAGGAGGCGCTTTAACCCTCTGCTTATAGATGAAGGAGGTTCTTAGCCATGTGATTTTAACAGCCCTTGACAGTGTTTTTTTTCTTCCACTGTCCTTTCAGGCCTTGAATGAGGTTGCAAGAGTTTGATGATAAACTCTTTACCCCGGTAGATGCATCTCAGGCTCAGGATCACATTGAGAAGCAGCTGTCTTCTCATGTGGTGCCAAAAATTGTCTTCTGAGATGCTGGCATGTTTCTTGTCCTTGAAAGATCCACCAAACACTGTAAAACACCTAAAATTAGCTTGAGATTATGGTCTATGTATTGCTGAGACTTAAGGGTGTATTAGTGGCGCGACTTAGGGCTGTGACCAACTTTATTAGCAGAGTGGGAGGTCTGTTATGACTGGTCTATAGTAGATGGAGGTTTATGGATCTTGGATAGTTTGCCAAGGGTGAAATGTCTTAAAGCACCACTTCCTAACTTAGGGGAGACTGTTTGAATAGTTGTGCATTGTCCTTTTAGAGCTAATGGGCAGACTAGTATGGATGAGGCAAGGTAGGATTTGATAATGAGGTTTCATCTCGTCATGGGCGGACTGAAAATTAAGAGGGTGAAAAAGTTTTATGGGTGTTTTTCCAGCTGGTAAATATGACAAATTTTTGGATCAGCTGCTAGAAAACTTGGCTGTGAGAACTAGTCATCACTAACGAGTGAAAAATACTGATGACTAACAGAAGTTTAAAACCCGAAAAACTATAAAAAACTACCAAGATGTAGAATTGTGTTATGAGCTAGTGTAGTGGCTAGATGGCCACTTGTCTCCACCAAGATCAATCCTCCCCTAGTAAGAATAATTTGTCTCCATTGCAATGAGTCTTAGTGAGCCACTTGCCTTGGTGAAGAAGTTGTCTAGCTTTCACGACCTAGTAGATTTGGATGTGTTATTTGAGGGTATACTTTGTCTTGGTTTCAATGATTTGATCCAATGTAACTTATTCAATGGTGTCATAATTCAGCTCTGTTAGGGCCAATTTCTTGACTGCCTCTGAGGTGTTCAACAGAGGTGGATAATATGGTTGAAATAGCTCCACATTGAACACTAGGTGTAAGCCAAGGAATGAGGAAATTCTTAATTAAAAAGTATCATCATCCACTTCTTTTGCAACTATGTATGGACCATATCAGAGTGGTATGAGCTTCCTATTGGGGCTTGTGAATCTCGTTCTATAATTCTAGGCACACTTTATCACCAACCTTAAACTTATGTGGAAACCTATGCTAGTCATGCCCCTACTTGTACTTGGCACTGGATTTTTGCAAGATATCATGGACCTATTATTGGAGGTGTTTGATTCGCTCAACAAAGTCATCTTCACTATCTACCTTGATCTAAGAATGGGAGGACTCAGTTCCTAAATATGTAAATGATATAACAACATCAATTGGGCCCAATAGTTGTAACCCAAAGCACACTTGAAAAGGATTATGGCCAATAGAGTTTTGGAGGTATTTGTTATATGTATGATGAACATATAAAATGTTTTCATCCCATGTACATGGGTCCTTGGAGTTGTACATGCAGAGGATATACATAATCATCCTTTTCACCACTATTGTTTTAGGGATGAAAGTCAACTTATTTGGTCAACTTGGTATCCATGAGACACCATAGGTTGGACCAAAAGTTATTGAGGAACCTATAGTCCCTATTTGAAATAATTTTGTGAGGTAGCCCAAAATGAACCCAAACAAACTCAAAGAAGATTTTAGTGGTGGATTCAATTGTAATGATCTTCTTTCACAATGTTGGAGTGGAAATATTAGAGAATCATTCGACCATCTTGGTGGATGGAAAACTTGACATGAAATCAATAGAGATTGAATCCTAGGGCTTGTCTAGGGTTGGTAGAGTGTAAAACCATTTAGTTGTTTAGGAAAGGAATAAGCGAGGCATGATTTGATACACCGCTAGATATGTCAAAGCATTGACCAATAGAAACATTATTGAAGAAATGAAACTATTCTCCATAACAAAATGTCCTGCCACCCGAATGTAATGTGCCTCCCATATTAGCTTAGCATTCTCATGTCATGGAACACAAAGGTTGCTAAGGTGCAAAAACAAGCTATAATGGAGATGGAAGTATAAAATTTTGTAAATTTATGTAGATGTTCTATTCTTGATGCAACTTTACTTTCTCTTCAATATTAGACAACAATCACATAAACCATAACTAAAATTCTGATAGAACATACCAGTAGATCATCAGAAGAAAAGCCAGAAATAGATAAAGGTGGTGGCGCGTTATGGCGTTCAACAGGATGCTTCAACCAGCAAAGTCTCGATATGGTCAGCTAACCAGAAATGTCACATAACCCTTGGATCAGCCAAACGGTCAACCTAAAGTCAACCCTGCCCAAAAAAGTCAATGCAGAACAACAACAAGTCAAAGTCAATGCAACATAGTCTACGGTCAACCTTTGACCTTGGTTCTTGTGCCAAAATGTACGGACTATAGAAATCGAAAGAGGAACCCAATAAAAATATTGGTATCTTCATCTAAGCATCACAACATGGAGTTTGGACCTAGTTGACCAATTTTTAACACTCCCTCTCAACTAGGGAGAACTCCATCCACCTGTGCAACCCAAACATCGTGTGTCATCTCGCCATAACTTGCTTTGCTAGATTATTTATTTCATAACAGAGGTGGGTCAGTCACAAAGACATCATTCCTAGCTGACAAATTCAGCCTAGAGGTCTGAAACCTCTATAGGACTCACAAAGAGTCTCATACCAACCCGAAGTTGGTTTATCGGACCCGAAGTCAGTAGGAGGTTTGAAACCTCACTAGACTTGATCCCAGATCAAGTGGTTGGACCATGCCATCCTAGATAGAGAGTACAAAAATCTCTGATGCGTCCATCCTAGTCTCTAGCTTTTCCCACCTCATTGGCCAAATGAGAGGTACTTCCCATGAGCCCTGAACTCAATGGCTAGGATGCATATGGGGCATAGATAAATGAGAGGTGAACCAACTCAATCATCACAATGGTGGGGCCCAAGCACACCAACAAGGTTCGGCAAGCCTAGCCCTGTGGTTGCTTATAGCTCTGAGAAGCTATCCCCAAAGCCCCCCCAGAGCTCCCAGAGCTCATCGTCCAACATGACCCTCATCATAGGGTTGTTCCACGATACCAAGACTCTCACGGAAGGTTAGGAACTTGACCTTCCCTAGGGGCTTTGTGAGAATATTCGCGACCTGCTCATCAGTTCCTATATGATAGAGCCTTACGGTGCCTCGATGTACCATATCCCGGATAAAGTGGTACCTGATATCAATATGATTGGATCGATCATGGAACATAGGATTCTTGGACAAGCAAATCCCACTCTCGTTATCACAGAGTATCACAGTGGTATCTAGCACATGCTTGAACAGCTCACTGAAGAGCTTTCGCAACCAGACTGCTTCACAACACGCCATACTCACTACATTTTATTCGACCTCTGCGGTGCTTAAAGCCATCGACTTCTGCTTCCTACTCGTCCATGATATCGAAGAAGATCCAAGTGTGAAGCAACATCCTGATGTGCTTTTACGATCCACCACACTGCCAACCCAATCGGCATTAGTATATCCAAGGAGTGTCACGCTCCCGGTAGTGTATCTTAGCCCATGGTTTATCGTGCCATGAAGATATCTCAGAATATTCTTGGAACCAACCCAGTGAGTGTGATGAGGCTCAACCATCCGTTGACTCAACGTGTTCACTGCAAAACATATATCTGGATGGGTGTTCACTAAGAACATTAGGGCCCCTACGAGTTGACGATACTTAGTAGGATTTGCTAACACGAGTGATCAGGTGATCAGGTCTAAGAGGGAAAAAAGGCTCAAAATTGGAACTGCATAGAATTGGTAACAAATTGATCGACCAGATAGTGTTCGTCATTGTGATCGTGGCACCGTGAACGACACTCAAATCCGATGTCGGATGTGGAAGATATTCAAGTTTTAATTTGTCCAATAACCTTCAAAACAAGACCTTTGAACTTAAAAAAGTGTCATCTTCAGAAAATATTTTATCGAAAATATTTCATTTTTTAATGATATTTTGGTGGCCTATCAGAGGGTGCCACGTGGCCCTAGGCCAAAGGGTTAAATTGTTGTTCAAAAATTTTTGGTGTTTGAAAAACTTCATGGGCAGCCTCGACCTGAGCTGAACGCATCGGGTCAATCAGGCACGACCCACCTTGATGGGTCATGGGTCACCCGTGAACGCATTTTCGTGTAGCAAACGGGCGGAGGTGAAAGAGTAGACGGGCAAAGGTGAACGAGTCGACGGGCAGAGGTGAACGTGAATGCCTGAACGCAATTGTTGAATGCATCAGGTTGGTCAGGCAGAGGACGACCCGACCCGAACGCGTTTGGGTCACCATGTAGCGGCCGTTTGATAGTTGTGTGGTGGAGCGGGTTAAGCTCCAGGTCTTAAGCCCTCGTCCATAAGACCTTGCAGCGGTGCCCAAAGGCTAACCGTCCGACGGTCATGCCGACGGTTCCGGCAAAACTAACCATAATGTGACCACTACATCGTAACCTTAAATGAAACTGTCAGTTCCTCTGGCAGTTCCAACTATCATACCTCCTATTCCGGCGGAATTTTCTAAACTAGTGGAGTTATCTGCAGTCCTTCCAAATTTGGTGGAGGTTTTTTAGGCAAGATTGGGAAAATACTATTTTGATCATAACTTTCAGGTTACTGAACCTTTTTGGATGAACGTTTAGTCAATTTCGACTATTATGAGCATTCTGGAGCCATTGAGACAGGTTGCAGAGCCAACAAAGGTGTATTTCAGCCATTTTTACTTCAGATAAGCTTGGAGAGCCATTAGGGCCATGGGGGAAATGGAGCTGCATTGGACTACACTTCACTGTTTTAGGTGAAATAAGAGTCATTCTTAGCTTCTTTCTACATTATGAATTCATTTTCACACCTGTTTTGGTCTGTTTAGGCCTTTTTCTCATTGTATTACCAATTTTAGCATCATAATATATCAAGGACATGCCCATTGGGAGCCTTGGACCCGACAAATGTAGCCTAGGAGGGGTGAACTGCCTCATCATGTTGTTGTGTGTTTATGGTGAAATTATTCTTTCGTGTAATTCAAATTCAAGTTTTTAAACAGTAAATTTAAACAACGCTCCCTCACCCTTAAATTCATAAACAGTTACCAAAAACACTTTGTTTTACTTGCAAGACCTTACAAACACTTTGCACACTTAATTTAATGGAAATGATTCCTTTGAAAAGTAGTACAAATACTTTCATTTTCAGATCAGTTGGTATCAGAGCTTGGGTTTAGAGCCTTAGAAGCTAGATTTTTACTCAACATTTATTTTGTGCAAATATATAGTTTATTGTTTGCAATTTTTGATGCTTACTAGGCTTAAACTCAAGAGAGGTGAAGGAAACTTGGTTAGTGCACAAACTAATCCACAACCAAGAAGGGTCAGAGAACCACCTCTAAGATCCATAGAAGTAGCTTCAAGCATGTCTTCAAGAGAGGGAGAAGCTCCTGAAGAGATGGATCCCAAGGAAGAAGAAGGGGTATTCTGGAAATATTTCTTGGATATGACTGAGATGGTGAGGGTACTCTACCAAGAAAGGAATGATAGCCTTGTTGGAGAAGGATCTAAAAACCAAAAAGAAGGAGAGGGTTCTTCAGGATGAAAGAAAAGTGATGACAAGTCAAAGAAAGGACATGGAGGAAATGGTGATCCACCATCCCCATCTTCATCCTCTTCCTCTACATCGTCATCCTCAACTTTGGTGAATCAATCTCACAAGTCTAAAACCATTGGTAAGAGTCCATTTTTAAAGCTTTATGTCAAATTTGAATTGCCTATGTTTAACAATGAAGTCAATGCAGAGAAACTTGAAAATTGGATCAGACAATTGGAATTTTATTTAAGGATACAAAACCTTCATGACGATGACACCAAGATATAGATAGCCTCGTTGAGAATGGATGGAGCAGCATTGGTATGGTGGGAAGCCAAGACAAAGGATGAAATTAAAAAACATGGTAAGATCACTTTATCATGGGCTGAATTTATTACTGCAATTAAAAATCAATTTTATCCATTACCTCATTTACAAAAGGCTATCATGAATTGGAAAAACTTTAGACATGTTAAGGGACAAAATGTGCAAGACTACACCCAAGAGTTTAGGAGAAGAGCACTCTTATTAGGGGTAGAATTACAAAGTCAAGATACTCTACTGAAATATATAGGTGGTTTGCACAACTACATTAAACATACTATCCTTATGTTCAATCCTACTAGTCTATACGAAGTTTGTGTACAAGCTACGCATTTAGAGGCTAAAGGGAAAAACACTTTTGATGAGGGTAGAAACAAGTCTTTCAAAGGGAAGAACAAAGATAAAACCTTTAAGGGAAAAGGTAAAAATAATGCATCTATCAAACAAGAGGGTGAAAAAGTAATATGTAAAATTTTTTCAAGAGAGGGCCATGAAGAGAAAAATTGTTGGAAATTACATCCTGAAAAAATAACTCAGTTTAACAAAAACAAAGGAAAGAAGAAAATTGCAGCTACTACAACTACACCACAGGATTTAGGTGATGATTCAGGTGACGAAACCAAAATTGCAGATATGGGTTTGAAAAATATGAAGGGAAAGGAAAATGAAACTAAGCCAAGCACTAGTACTTCAAACTGTCATGTACAAGCTCCAAATGATGAAGAAAGAATTGAATTGTTCCATGTGAGGGTAGTCTCAAAACATACAAAAATTGAAACACTCTTTGACAGTGGGTCACAATCAAATATCATATCAAAAGACTTGGTCAAACAACTTAAAATTGATACCATTCCACATCCAAAGCCTTATCCACTTGGGTGGATATGCAAGGATGCAAAGTTACAAGTCTCAAGAAAGTGCATATTGCGATTTGCCATTACTGCACACTTTATTGACACAGTTGAACTTACTATAGTACCGCTTGATATATCAGGAATTGTTTTGGGAAGTCCTTACTTATTTGACTGGAAAGCGATCTTCCATCGCCATGAAAATAAATATCATCTTTTTAAAGATGGCAAGGAGTTCATTGTCAGAGCACATCGCAAGAAGGAAAATATAGTGATGGTAAATGAAGGACAGGTAAAAAGGCTATTAAATTCTAGTAAGAGTTTTGTACTTCTTATGGTTAAGCCCAAGGTTGATATGAATCATGAGTCATTTGAAAATTGTGATTCCAAGCTTAAATCAGATTTATATGATGTAGTTGATGCACATCATGAGATGTTTCAGGAACCGACAGGTTTACCTCCTAAAAGGGAGATTCAACATGAAATCCATTTACATCAAGATTGTCCTCTTCCTAGCATCGACATGTACCACTTGTATATCATGGAGAATGTTGAAATCAAGAGGAAAATTAAATACTTGTTGCACAAAGGATTCATAAGACCAAGCACTTCGCCATGTGGGTCACCGATAGTGTTGATTCCAAAGAAAGATGGAACTTGGTGCATGTGTGTGGACTTCAGGGCATTGAACAAGATAATGATAAAGAATCATTACCCAATTTCAAGGATAGATAATTTTTTGGATCAGCTGAAAGATGCTAAATATTTCACTAAGTTAGACTTACGTAGTGGTTATCATCAAGTTAGAACTGCAGAAAGTGACATTTGGAAGACAACATTTAAAACCAAACAGGGACTCTTTGAGTGGCTTGTTATGCCATTTGGTTTATGCAATGCACCTGCAACTTTCATGTGGGTAATGGATGATGTATTACGTCATTTTCTTGATGATTTTGTTATTGTATACTTAGACGACATCTTAATTTTCAGCAAGACTAGCAGAAGAGTATGTCATGCATGTTAAGAAAGTACTTGATATTTTGAAGAAAAATAAGTTATTTCTTAAAATGTCAAAGTGTGAATTTGGAAAGACTTATTTGATTTATTTGGGACACATAGTAGGAGGAGGTGCTTTGAGAATTTATCCTTCCAAAGTAGAAGCCATTGTGAATTGGCCTACTCCCAAATCCATTACAGAGGTAAGAATTTTTTTGGGTGCAACTTAGTATTGGAGGAAATTTATTTCTAATTTCTCTGCCATAGCAGCTCCTATGCATGCAGTGACTAGTGTGAAGCGTGCTTTCCAATGGGGAAGCAAGCAACAAAAGAATTTTGAGTCTTTGAAAGAGAAGATAAGTTCAGATCCAATACTTGCATTACTGGACTTGAGACAGCCATTCGAGATTCAGACCGATGCTAGTGATTACGCCATGGGTGTAGTTCTCTTATAGCATGGTAAGCCTATCGCATTTCATTCTGAGACATTTAATGGTGCTGTTGTGAATTATCCTACATATGATAAGGAGTTGTATGCGTTGGTAAAACATGTCAAAAATTGGAAACACTATTTGATGGGAAAAGAAACAATTGTTCATACCAACCATCAACCTTTACAGTACTTGCAGTCACAAAGTAAATTACAGCAGTCACGACATTTTAGATGGATGGGTTTCCTACAAAAATTTCACTTGGTAATAAGGTACAAGAAAGATATTTACAATAAGGTTGCTAATATGCTTTCAAGGCCTATTATTAGTGCTAGTACTTTACTTAAGAATGATTCTATTGTACATGAGAGCTACATAGAAAAGTATGCATCAGATGTTTATTTTAAGAATGTGTATACTAACTTGAGTGAAGGGAATCATGTTGAGGAGAATGATTATCATTTTCATAATAATTTTTTGTTTCTGTAATGTTCCAAAATTTTAGCCCCAAAGCTAAATGGAACATTAGAGTTAGCAGCAGCTTTAACCGGTGAATAAATGGGTAGAAAAGCCCATAAGTCCCCTAAGGAGGATAAAAACAGTCCAAGTGTGAAAGGGGACACTCTTTCCAGCCTAATAAAACACCTCCATGTGTGAACAGGGATAAAATCAAGTTGATTTAGTCCACTTTGACTAAGTCAACAACGCAGTTGTGGAGGAGGAGAAATCCAAGAAGGAATAACGCAGTTTTGGAGGGAGATGTATCTTTGGATAGAGATGACCTAATTGATTGGGGCCAAGGGCAAGAAAACTCATGTTTTATTTAAGGAAGAGGATGGAAGCATTATTATTCATGTTTTAGATCATTATTCTTGTCTACTCAGACTTTTTATTCCTCTTGTTGTTTAGTAGGGTAGCAGTGTTGTTTAGCACCAGGTGTTCCCGAGCGAGAATCCCACCTATCTCCTTGAGGAGCCTCATTGGGAGAGTTTTAATTCATCATTCCACATCAGGTTTTTAGGCCAAGCTTTATCCAACTTCATCAGTGCAGTTTTTCCGGGGATTGTGCATTGTTGTTGGGTGTAGAAGTGGAAGGGATTGGAATCCAGGTTTCTGTGCTAGTTTCTCATTGGAGGAAGGTTTCCTTCACTTGAGGGACCTGTTTTGAGAGCTCCAGAGCCTATTTCATATCTATGGTATCATACCACACATTTCCCATGCATTCCCAGCACTATTTCAGCTAGGGAATGCGTTATTTTAGAGGCAGCATTCAGTGTAGGGTCTAGTGGCTTCATTGCAATGTTTCCTTATGATTGAGAGGTTCATCCTTTCATGGGAGGAAACCCTTGAGGGATATACATCATATCAGACATATTTAAGCCTTATAAAATCTTATGATTCAGTTTTGTAGTGGTGATTCAGTAAATTTCTGAATATCACATTTTTTATGCAGAGTGTTTGACAAGAAACCCTTGTCGGGTTCTCTTGTAATTTGTATAAGGAGACTAGATCTCAGTTTATGAGCATGATTGTCTAATATATGAGCAAATCTATTTGTATTCTTATTTTCTGATTGAAACCCTCTTTTAGACTGCGTAGTCACTTTTATGCAGAAATCTTTGTGTTGCAGTATTTGGGGTTTTTAGACATTTTCAGCTACACTAGGGTGGGAGGTCTGTTTACCTCACCTAGTTTCATTTCTTTCTAATATCCTCCTGGAATTAAATGCTAGATGGATGTATCTATGGGATCCGAGTGATTATTTTCATTTTATATGTCATATATTTCTGAAAATGCATTTTTAGTGCATGGTTGCTGAGCTGTCCCGATTTTGGGATATTACAGTTTCATATGGGCAAGTTATGTATACCACAGGGGGAGAGACTAAGCATCATGAGAGAAGCTCATTCTTCTCTTATTTTTGGACATTTCGGGGTAATCAAATAGTGGTACATTTACAGAGGTATTGTTATTGGCCTCGCATGGTAGATAGTGTTTCACGTTTCATTAGAGGTTGTTCATTATGTGCTACAAGAAAGCCTAGCAATAGGAAGCTTAGTTTATATACGCCATTGCCGGTACCTTCTAGACCATGGGAAATTTTTTCTATGGATTTTGTTGGAGGTCTACCATTATCTAGAAAGCAGCATGATTATTTTTATGTAGTAGTTGATCATTTCAACAAGATGTGTATTCTTATGCTATGTAAGAAATCTATAACTGCTGAACAAACTGCTGATTTATATTTTCAACATGTATGGGTTCATTATGGCTTGCCTACTTCTATTGTTAGTGACAGGGATTCCAGATTTGTTGGGAATTTTTGGTCCAATTTATGGAAGATGATGGACACCAAGTTGAAGAAGAGTACTAATTTCCATCCACAAATAGATGGCCAATTAGAGGTAGTGAAAAAAACCATTATAGATATTTTGAGAGGTTATTGTAGCAAGCATCCCAAGCTTTGGGATGAGCACTTGCATTACATTTAGCATGCTTACAACCGGGCTAATCACTCTTCTACAAATACTTCACCTTTTGAAGCTTGTTTTAGGTATTTGCCTAAGTTACCTTTAGATTTCATTCCTGAGAAGGATATGGCCATTGATGGGCATAGTGACATTGACAAAGCTTGCATGTTCATTGAAAGAATTCAGCTCATACATCAGCAGGTTCAAGAACAGCTTGAAAAAAGTCAAGGCAAGTACAAGGAGAGGCATGATAAGCACAGAGTTGATCATAAGTTTCAAGAAGGGGATGAGGTATGGCTGCATATTAGTAAGGAAAGAATGCAAGGATAAGGTAAAAAGCTGAAGCCTATTCGTTATTGTTAAAATTGGACAACTAGGTCCAAACTCCATGTTGTGATGCTCAAATGAAGATACCAATATTTTTATTGAGTTCCTCTTTCGGAGAGGTGTAAGATCGATATAAAATTGATCTTAATATGATGAGCAGACCATTTATTTTGAATTTATTTTTTAATAATTTCAAATATGTGTAGGTCGGCCTTAAGGTTTTACAGCCCCAAAAGATGTGTCACACACCTCAATGATGGATATATATATAGTCAACGTTGGAGATCATTTCAGTCACTCTCATCACACACATCTCCTCTTCTGATTTAGTACGAGCTCCTTGGAGGCAAATTTGGTTCACACGTGGGAAAGAGGACGAATTACTACATCAAGGGTTTGACTGAATTTACTGTAGCTCACTGCAGCTAGGGTTTCCACACTAGTTTGACCAAGTTGACTTTGGTCAACGCTTGGTCCAAAAGGGTTGAAAATTGGTGGAGACTTCGATTTTGGAAGTCCGTACACATTGGCACAAGAACTGGGGTCAAAAGGTTGATCGAAGTCCGAGCTGCGTTGACTTTATTGCTGCTGCCATGTGTTGACTTTTATGGGGTTGACTTTGGGTTGACCGGATGACTATTTTGAGTGCTGTTGTGACACATGCTGGGTTGGCTGACAAGCCCTATTTGTAGCAATCACCGGAGAGGATAATGGGTTCCACAAGCTATGGCTTCAAGGAGGATGACAAATTGATTGGGAAGGATGACTTCCATGCTTGGAAAATGATATTGGATCTCAAATTGGAAGACCAAGATGTCATGGACTATGTGTAGGGTAAAATCCAAGAACCTCCATCCACTGCTATTGCTTCCGCCAAAAAAAAGTACAAGAAGGGGGAGAGAAAAGCAAAGTTGATGATCAGGGAATCCATTCATAAAAGCTTAGTGGCCTACATCTCTGAGTTGGGCACATCCAAAGAGATGTATGATAAATTGATCCTCATGTTCAAGGCCAACAATGCGAATCAAGTACTATTCTTCAAGAATAAATTCAAGAATCTGAAGAAAGGCAGGGATGAGTCTGTCCAATCATACTTTCTGAAGCTGATTGAAATCAGGAACAAATTGCTAGCTATTGGGGAGACAATAGTTGATCGAGAGATGGTACTCACCGCACTTGGAGGAATCCCATCCGAATGGCATGTGTTCAACACTACCATTCTAAATAATAATGTGATACGTGACTTTGACGAAGTACTATCAAGATGCGTTCAAGAAGAATCAAGAATGAAGGAGTATGTAAATGAAGGAAATGTTGCATACACTGCTCATTCTAGAAAGAAGAACTCTGGTGGTCCGAAGAATAAGGGAAAAGTAGGGGCCCAAGGAAAGAAGGGAAAGTGTTTCATTTGTCATAGGCCTGGTCACTATGCTAGAGAATGTCCTTTCAAGAAGGATTCTCTCGATGGTGATGACAACAACAACTGGAGGAATGGCAATCAAAGGAACAATAGGTTCAAGGGAAAAAGGAAGGCTTCCTCCGGCGGAAATGATCAACCTTTAAAAAGGTCAAGAAACTCCAGATATGAGGAATCACATGTTGTTGATAAAAGAAATGAATACATTCTTGTATCTTCCCTCTCTGTTGCATCCCCACCCGACACTATGGATGTCTGGTTGATAGATAGTGGTGCCTCAAGGCATATCACTTGGTTCAAGCAAGCACTTTTTGATATGGTTGAGAAGGATACTATTCTAGAAATTATCCTTGGAGATAATGCCACATATCCCGTGAAAGGGACAGGGAATGTGACCCTCCACTTGTCTCAAGGTCAAGTCCTTCACTTGCAGGATGTACTCTATGTACCAAATTTGAAGAAGAACCTTGTGTATATATCAGCCATGCAAGAGAAATGTTTCAATGTGGCATTCACTGATGGAAAGGTGCTCGTGTGGAAGAAGAGCTTTAAGGAAGCTATCTTGATTGGGTTTAGATTTGATACACTCTACCAGGTTGGAGGAAGTCCGCTGGGAGAAATGACATGTAATATTATTCAATAGACTGAACTATGGCACCGAAGGTTTGGACACCTTCACTACAAAGCCCTTCCTGAAGCAAGGAAGGTGGTGACAGGGATGCCCGAGTTTCCAAATAATCATGAAGGTGTATGTAAGGGTTGTGCCGAAGGAAGGCATACAAGGGGACCTTTCCCCTCTAGTGTCACAAAGACATCTGATGTCTTGCAATTGATCCATTCTGATCTATTTGGTATGCTGTCCATGACATACTTGGGAGGATGTTCATATTATATGACGTTCGTATATGAATTCTCTCGCAAAACCTGGATATACTTCTTAAAGAAGAAGGATGAGGCTTTCATGTGGTTCCGTACATTCAAAGCCTTGGTGGAAAATATGACAGGGAAGAAAATCAAGATTTTGAGAACTGATAATGGCACTGAATATGAGACAAATGAGTTCAAGGCATGACCATTGTGGAAGCTCCCTGTGCCATGCTATGTGACCAAGGTCTGCCAAAGTTTCTATGGGGAGAAGCTGCGAACACTGCCGTGTACATACAAAACCGATGCCCACATTTCACTCTAGAATCCAAAAATCCTGAAGAGGTTTTCTCTACTAAGAAACCTGACGTCTCACATTTTATAGTTTTTGGATGTACCGTCTACTTTCATGTGCCGAAAGAAAAGAGGAGCAAGTTAGATGATTCTAGGAAGAAAGGAATTTTTGTGGGCTATAGTGAAACTTCAAAGGCCTATAGAGTCTATGTGCTTGGTCAAAGGGAAGTGGATATATGCCACGATGTAACCTTTGATGAAGATACTTCCCCGAGGAAATTAGTTAATCTTCCAAGATCTGAGGAAGATAATGAAGCAAGGCCTGGAAATCAAGAGGAACCGAAGGATGAAACGATGCTTGATGTTGAAGGACCAATGGATCCAATTGATCCACTTCCTTCACTGGGAAAGAGACTATCATGGATCAGGGACACTCTCAAGGATGCTGAGGGACATGCTACCCCAAGGGGGACATTCCATGAAAGCAAGAAGTCGAGTAGATACCAAGGGTATCTAGAAGCCATGAGTACTATTGTACAATTCAAGCCTGGATCCTTTGAGGAAGCTGTAAAGCATCAAGTCTGGAAGGATGCTATGCACAAAGAGTATGAGTCCATTATGAAGAATGATGTCTAGGATGTGGTTCCAAGACCAAAGGACAAAGAATTTTTCACCTCGAAATGGCTCTACAAGATCAAGCATGGATCTGATGGAAGTGCTAAAAAGTTCAAATCAAGATTCGTTGCCTGTGGCTTCTCTCAAAAGCAAGGCATAGATTATGATGACATAATTGCACCTGTGGCTTGATATACCACCATTCAATCTATTATAGACCTTGCTACT
The DNA here is from genome assembly GCA_034641835.2 of Pinus albicaulis. Taxonomy (NCBI): domain Eukaryota; kingdom Viridiplantae; phylum Streptophyta; class Pinopsida; order Pinales; family Pinaceae; genus Pinus; species Pinus albicaulis. The sequence goes on from CM076577.1 coordinate 762,050,686, forward strand.
ATGCAAGGATGGAGTCTTCATCAGATGGATGTGAAGACTGCATTTCTGCATGGTGAAATAAAGGAAGAGGTATATGTGGAGCAAACCCTGGGGTTCAAAGTCCAGGATCGAGACACCCATGTCCGCAGGTTGAAGAAGGCCCTCTATGGGCTAAAGCAAGCACCCAGAGCTTGGTACGAGAGGATAGATAGCTACTTGATGAAGCTGGGCTTCACTCGAAGTAATGTTGATCCAAACCTTTACTTCAATGTTGTCAAGGGAAAGCCTCTCATCCTGGTGTTGTATGTGAATGACCTCTTCCTGACAGGTGTTGACCCTGTCATTCATCAGTGCAAGAGGGAGCTCGCTACTGAGTTCGAGATGAAGGACCTAGGACTGATGCACTACTTCCTAGGCCTGGAGATCTGGCAGAGACATGGCGAGATTTTCCTTTCTCAAGGAAAATACATTGTGAAGATTCTGGAAAGATTTGGGATGGTGGATTGCAAGTCCGTGTCAACGCCAATGGAGCTCAACTTCAAGAAGTTGAGTGGCAACACTGTTGGGTCCGTATTGTCAAATCCTACTGAGTATTGTCAACTCGTAGGGGCCCTGATGTTCTTAGTGAACACCTGTCTAGATATATGTTTTGCAGTGAACACTTTGAGTCAATAGATGGTTGAGCCTCATCACTTTCACTGGGTTGGTGCCAGGAATCTTCTGAGATACCTTTGGGGCATGATAAACCATGGGCTGAGATTCACTGCCGGGAGCATGACACTCCTTGGATATACTGATGCCGATTGGGTTGGCAGTGTGGTGGATCGTAAGAGCACATCGAGATGGTACTTCAATCTTGGTTCTGCTTCGATCTCATGGATTTGTAGGAAGCAGAATTCGATGGCTTTGAGCACTGCAGAGGTAGAATACATTGCAGCGAGTATGGCCTGTTGTGAAGTAGTTTGGTTACAAAAGCTCTTCAGTGAGCTGTTCGGACATGTGCTAGATACCACCGTGATACTCTGTGATAACCAGAGTGGGATTCTCTTGTCCAAGAATCCAATGTTCCACGATCGATCCAAGCATATTGATATCAGGTACCACTTTATCAGGGATATGGTACAACGAGGTGCCATAAGGCTCGATCATATAGGAACTAATGAGCAGGTCATAGATATTTTCACAAAGCCCCTGGGGAAGGTCAAGTTCCTAACCTTCCGTGAGAGTCTTGGTATCGTGGAATGACCCTATGATGTGGGTCATGTTGGACGATGAGCTCTGGGAGCTCTGGGGGGCTTTGGGGATAGCTTCTTGGAGCTATAAGCACTCACAGGGCTAGGCTTACCAAACCTTGTGGTGCTTTTGCCCCACCGTTATGATGTTTGAGTTGGTTCACCTCTCATTACCTGTGCCCCGTATGCATCCTACCCATTGAGTTCAGGGCTCATGAGAAGTACCTCTCATTTGGCCAATGAGGTGGGAAAAGCTAGAGACTAGTAGCAAAGACTGATGGACACATCAGAGATTTTTGTACTCTCTATCTAGGATGGCACAGGCCAACCACTTGATCTGGGATCAAGTATAATGAGGTTTCAGACCTCCAACTAACTTCAGGTCAGGTAAACCAACTTCGGGTTGGTATTAGACTCTGTGAGTTTGATAGAGGTTTCAGACCTCTGGGCTAAATCTGTCAGCCGGGGGATGATGTCTTTGTGATTGACCCACTTTTGTTCTGAAATAAAGAGGCCAGCAAAGCAAGTTACGGTGGGATGATGCACGATGTTTGGGTTGCACAGGTGGATGGAGTTCTCCCTAGTTGAGAGGGAGTGTTAAAATTGGACAACTAGGTCCAAAATCCATGTTGTGATGCTCAGATGAAGATATCAATATTTTTATTGAGTTCCTCTTTCGGAGAGGTGTAAGATCGATATAAAATTGATCTTAATCTGATGAGCAGAACATTTATTTTGAATTTATTTTTTAATAATTTCAAATATGTGCAGGTCGGCCTTAAGGTTTTACACCCCCAACAGATGTGTCACACACCTCAATGATGGATATATATACAGTCAATGTTGGAGATCATTTCACTCACTATCATCACACACATCTCCTCTTCTGATTTAGTACGAGCTCCTTGGAGGAAAATTCGGTTCACACGTTGGAAAGAGGACGAATTACTGCAGCAAGGGTTTGAACGAATTTACTACAGCTCACTGCAGCTAGGGTTTCCATGCTAGTTTGACCAGCATTGAATTTGGTAAACGCATGGTCCAAAAGAGCTGAAAATTGGTGAAGACTTCGATTTTGGAAGGCCGTACACATTGGCACAAGAACCGAGATCAAAAGGTTGACCGAAGTCTGAGCTGTGTTGAATTTATTGCTACTGCCATGCGTTGACTTTTCTAGGGTTGAATTTGGGTTGACCGGATGACTTTTTTGAGGGCTTTTGTGACACATGCTGGGTTGGCTGACCAAGGAGACTTTGCTGGTTGAAGCATCCTGCTGACTGTCGTAATGCATCAACACATTTTTCTGTTTCTGGTTTGTCTTCTATAGATCCACTGGTATGTTCTATCAACATTTTAGTTGATTTTTTATGTGATTGCTGTAATAAAAAGTAAATTTGCATCAAGCATAGAACATGCACATAAATTTACAGTTATGGTTCATTCAAGATCCTTAAACAAGCTGGAAATAATTCTTTTCAATTAGATTTGCCTTCATATATGCAAATGTATTCTGTTGTGAATGTGGAAAATTTACGTTTGTATGTGTTAGCCATCAATAAACTTTTTTCAAAGCAAATGATGGCTAAAAATAAGTCCCGAGCCTTCAAGAGATTGTTTTCTTGCAAAAACTGCTCATTCTTGAAGTCTTCTTGTGTTGTTTAAACTTAGCAAGTAATCTTCACTGTTGTTTCATTAAAAGAAAACCACCAAGTTAAACCTGCTGCCCCCTTTAAAATTGTTCCCTAACCAACCCCTTTTTCATCATTGCATTCACTCATCTTGGCCCTTTTTATCCTCCATTTACCTCTAAAAAAGCTCCTTTCCTCTTTGTCATTTTTGCTCCCTTCCCCTCAAAAACCTTCAAAAAATCCCTTTAAATCATTGAACTTCTTGTTTATGGTTTAAAAAACCCTTCCTTTCCCTCTATCAGAACTGGAAAAACCCCAAGAAAATTCATCAAAAACACAAAAACCCACTTATTTTTCCTCTTGTTAAAACACACAGGTTTTAGCCATCGAGGGCTTAAGATCTTTGACCCTCCTCCTCCATGCGTCTGAGCGTTATAACCAAGCACTTTAACAAAAACCCCTCTAACCTATCACATTGGATTTTTCCTTGAATACCGCATTTTCGTTGTAAAATTTCCCCCCGATGCGATAAGCCCCTCTTCCCTTGGCCCCGATTCCATGTTCTCCCATAGAACCTTGCCTTTCCCTTCCTCCCTTCCCTTTCTCCTTATCCCCGCCTTGTCACTTTATGAAGTAATCCCAACCATTGATCTTTAAATATCAATGGCTATTGCGCCTCCTTTCTTACCTTTCCTTCGTCAAAATCTTGCCATCTATTCACCTTGGCCAAAGAGTCTCCTCCATCGATCCATTTGATCTGACGGTCCTCATCTAACCCGATGACCCGACTCCATCGGGGCCTACCATCCACCACATACAATGCCCATCCTATCGAATGCTGCCACCTGTCTTCCACTTTCACTCCCATCGTGCAACTCTTTCATCATGCCTGATCCACTCCGTTGAATCTCAACCCTTTCATCTGATGGTTGTGGCGGCATATCGCATAATTTTTGCGCCCGAAGTTTAACACTCCAAAGTAGTGTGATACTCCAAAGTTGCGCCTGGTGGTTAATACACCGTTTGAAGATTTATGCATAAATGAAGGGATCAACAGCAAAGATTAAAGTTGCAAAGGATTAAAACCCCGATAGTAAAGAAATATAGCACAGATTAAGGGATTAAAAGGTTAAATCCTGTTGTGTTAAGGTTAAAACACAGTGAAAAGGTGAACACAATTAGTAAATCAGGATTAAGGACTCCGAGACAATTATAATGACATAATCAGTCTTAAAAGCAGAATCAGGACTTAAGTAGTGTTTAAAGCCACCAAATCAACATAAAATCAGTAAAGGAGCCTACGAAAGCCACATTATCGAGGCTATTACTCCTCAAAATTCCACCAACAGATATATTTTCTCAAAAGAATACACAATGAATGCACAGTCAGAGATCTTTTTCCAAAGACAGCTCAGGAATTATGACCAGCCTACCAAAGCCCCCAAAGTCAACAATAGTAACTAAGGTTGATGAACTTTAATGTAAAATCAATTAATAAGGGTTAATACATGTCATTTATTCTCCATTGAGTCTCTCAAGGTCCGAGAAGCACTTACTCTGTATTAATTGAACAAATGAACCCCTCTTGCACTCCACCTCCTCTTTCTCCTATAAATACTTCTGTAGAAGACATTTTAGAGGTTGATCTTTGGATATCTGTTGTATGTAAATAAATTTTGAAGCTATTGTAGCTATTTTTGTAATTGAAGATACATAAGCTGAGATGACAAGTTTGTAGCTGTAAAGACCCACTGGACTTGAAGATTGTAACTGGTTTGAACATGAAATACAAATAGCTGATTTATGGGATCCTCGTCTATGTCAATGGTGATGTGTTTCTCACTGTAATGGTCATTTTTATTTATGCTTTCATTTTTTCCACTATTCTCTGATAAATAAATAAAAATATAGATTAGGATTTACTTCTAAAGTACCCTAAATCTCACTGATAAATCTTTATCCTTTATGTTTTCTTCTAAATGTGTTTTTAAGGTAATTCAATAGAGTATAACCAGTGAAGTGTTGGTAAGCCCATGTTTCTTGAGTACAACTTGAGATATTGTCTTTGAATGTTCTTGATAAGTTTGATAATTAAAAATTGAGCTAGAGAAGTCTATGGTTAGCCCTGTCCTCTAGTTTCTCATCCAACGCTTGCTTTGAAAAGTTCCCTTAAGAGTATGTTGAAAGCAGGCTAGTTTAAAAATACTTACCTGATCTTAGAATACTTTTTATTTTTATCACGAATTTTTTCCCTTTGAATACGCTGAAAGTAGGCTAAGTTAAAATTCTTTACTTGATCTTAAGCTATTCTTTTTTTTTAATGTTTTCTCTTGAAAGTACATCAAAAGCAGGCTAGTTTCAAAGTACTTTCCTGATCTTAGATTACTTTGAGTGTCTCCCTTAAGTGCATGTCAAAAGCAGGCTAGTTTAAAAGTACTTACCTGATCTTAGACTGTTCCTTGTTTCTTCATGTGTTTTACTTCTTTCACTTCATTTCTTAGTGTTTCATTCCATAAAATCAACTTAAAGAGATCCTTTGACATAGATGACTTGCCCCATAGACCACTCTTGAACCTTGCTATCTGATTAAATCCTATTATGACTCCATAGCCCAATGGATTGATGCTGCTACTTGCCTATCTTATCAGTTGAACCATTCTTTCACTTATTTATACCTCCACCCTTCATATAGACTTCCTTCATCTTCATAATATCCCTGCCCAACCAAAACAAACAAAAACCCCGTTCATCACAACTAGCCTAAAATCATATTTTAAAAGCCTTAAAGATCATATCTTTGAACACATATAGAGAGAGATCCCTCTCTGAATCTAGGATGGCTAGATCCTCAGATTCCAAAGTGGTTTTGATGTAGGCTCTGCAGCATTTGTACTTGCCAATCTTGCAAACTACGAAGACCCCAACAGTATGAACCTCCTTTAATTGTTGATTATGAAAGTGACATTCAAATGGCATCCATAGAGGATTTCTTGCCATAATTTTTGGATGAGTTGAAAGAGGATGTTATCCTTGACAGAAGGACACACATTTCGAGGAGGGGAAATGTTGATTATGTTCGGGTTGGTCTTAAAGGAAACAAACCAAGTAAGGCAAAGTGGATTGAGGTGGAAAACGTGAGGAACCTATACCCTCATCTTCTTAATAGGTAATTGAAGGCTTTTGGGGTCCAAAAACTTCCCAGTGGGGAGGTGTGATCAGGTGATCAGGTCCAAGAGGGAAAAAATTCTTAAAATTGGAATTGCTAAAAATTGGTAAAAAATTGATCGAACAGATAGTGTTCATCATTGTGATCCTAGCGTTGTGAACGACACTCAAATCCGATGTCAGATGTCGAAGATATTCAAGTTTTAATTTGTCTAATAACCTTCAAAACAGGACCTTTGAACTTAAAAATTTGTCATCTTCAAAAAAAAATTATGGAAAATATTTTATTTTTTAATGATATTTTGGTGGCTTATCAGAGGGTGCCACGTGGCCTGCTCAGAGGCTACCATGTGGCCCCAGGAAAAAGGGTTAAATTGTTGTTCGAAAATTTTTGGTGTTTGAAAAACTTCATGAGCAGCCCCGACCCGAGCTGAACACATCAGGTCAGTCAGGCACGACTCGACCCGATGGGTCACAGGTCACCCATGAAGGCATTTTCATGCAACAGACGGGAAAAGGTGCACGAGTCAACGGGCAGAGGTGAACATGAATGCCTGAACACAATTGTTGAAAGCATCGAGTTGGTCGAGTGGAGTACGACCTGACTCGAACGGGTTTGGGTCACCATGTAGTGGCCATTTGATAGTTGTGTGGTGGAGCGGGTTAAGTTCCAGGGCTTAAGCCCTCATCCATAATACCTTGCAACGGTGCCCAAAGGCTAACCGTCTGACGGTCATGTATACGGTTCCGGCGGAACTAACCACAATGTGAGGACTACACCATAACCTTAAATGAAACTGTCAGTTCCTCTGGCAGTTATGACTGTCGGACCTCCTATTCCAGTGGAATTTTCTAAACTAGTGGAGTTATCTACAGTCCTCCCAAATTTGGTGGAGGTTTTTTAGGCAAGATTGGGAAAATACTATTTTGATCATAAATTTCAGGTTACCGAACCTTTTTGGACGAAAATTTAGTCAATTTCGACTATTGTGAGCATTCTGGAGC